>OU015750.1:8541831-8557899 GCA_907169655.1 Acomys percivali | reverse complement strand
GCTGTAGGAGGCGAGGGTGCTGCAGGAGGCGAGGGTGCTGTAGGAGGTGAGGGTGCTGCAGGAGGTGAGGGTGCTGCAGGAGGCGAGGGTGCTGCAGGAGGCGAGGGTGCTGTAAGAGGCGAGGGTGCTGCAGGAGGTAAGGGTGCTGCAGGAAGTGTGGGTGCTGCAGGAAGTGTGGGTGCTGCAGGAGACAGAGTTGCTGTAGGAGGTGTGGGTGCTGTAAGAGGTGTGGGTGCTGCAGGAGGCGAGGGCGCTGTAGGAGGGAGGGCGCTGCAGGAGGGAGGGCGCTGCAGGAGGTGAGGGCACAGCAGGAGGCAAGGGTGCTATAGGAGGCGGGGGGCGTTGTAGGAGGTGGGGGTGCAGCGGGAGGTGTGGGTGCTACAGGAGGCAGGGGCGCTGTAGGAGCTGAGCTTGTAATTCCTTCCCCACATTGGTGTGTTCTGGCTCTCTCAAGAGCCTCCCAGGTTCCTTTGTACTCCTTAGAAGTGCTCCATCGATTACTGAGTGAAATTTTAAAAAGTCAAACCACAGCTTTAATTCCAGCACTTGGGAGGCTGAGGCAGGCAGTTCTCTGAGTTGGAGGCCAGCCTGGTCTACGGAGTGAGTTCCAGATGGAGAAACCCTATCTCAAACAAACAACAAACAAACCCAAAACCTAAAGTAAAATGCAAACCCCTTCTTCTTTTGTGCAGAATGGGTTTGGATGGAGGAAGCCTTGCTCTGTTGGCCAGGTTCCCTCAGACCGTGACGTGTTTAAGCATCTCCTGTGCACTGTGGACTGTGGAAGGGTAGAGATGGGGATCTCTGCAGGGATTCGAGCTGGAAGTTGCTGTGGCAGAGGGACATCCTGGGTTAGGAGGGTGGGTGACACTCTCAGGGCACAGTCACCGGGGCGTGTGGCACAAGGAGAGGTGAGGCTGGAGTTGGAGGCAGACCCTGGGGAACATGGAGGGGGGCATTGAACGGGGCTTCGGCTGTGATCTGACTGCGCGTGTTCTCGGGCAGAACTAGGACACTCACTCCCACGTGTCTTTGGATATGGGTGGAGTTCAGTTGGCGTGGCTGCCATATAGCCCCCCTGCTTAGGAAGCGGGAGGTCCTGGAAGCATCTTGTGCCCCTCCAGCCATCAGTAGATGTGGCAACAAATGTGGCGTTTGCTTCGTGATCTTATGTGAGCTACTTAAGTTCTCTGAGCTCCACTTCTTCACAAGATTTTTTTTTCTTTTTAACTCTGTTCACTGTGTGTGTTCCATGCAGGTTTGTGCATGTGAGTGCAGGTGCCCTTGGAAGAGTCATCAGATCCCCCAGAGTAGCAGTCACAAATAGTGGTGAGCTGCCTGATGTGGGTGCTGGGACTTGAACTCAGGTCCCCTGTCACCACTGAGCCATCTCTGGCCCCATCATCAGAGCTTTTAAAGACAAGCACTAGGAAGTGGCTGACAGGAGCCCAAGGAACGTTCTGGAGGGAGACAAGAGGCTGGAGGCTCCAGGTGGGGGTCACTTAGCCAGGACCAAACAGACTTCTAGGCTACTCTGAGTAGGTCTGATGTGAGCTCCAGTGTCCCAGGCCACTGCCACTGAGTCTTGGTTTGGACTTTGCGGCTTCAAACCTTCCCAGCCAGTAACTCAGTCACCTCCCCTGATGGAGTGGAGATACACTGCTGCTCTGGAAACTGTCCTTTTTAACATTCAAGCTTTGACTAACCCTCACTCAAGCC
Source organism: Acomys percivali (assembly GCA_907169655.1). Taxonomy (NCBI): domain Eukaryota; kingdom Metazoa; phylum Chordata; class Mammalia; order Rodentia; family Muridae; genus Acomys; species Acomys percivali. Next base: position 8,556,180 of record OU015750.1, on the reverse strand, counting down.
AAACCACCAAGGCCACAAGCTGAGGAGATAGTAAGTCAACAGAGTGCCTGCCCCACAGGGTGGTAGCCAGGGTCTGACAGCCAACACCTGTGTCAAAGCTGCACCTGGCTCCCGGAGACTGTACCCCAGCTCTGAGGAGGTTGAGTCAGGAGGATTCCTGCAGCTAGCTGGTCAGCCAGTCCAGGCTCAGAGAGATGCCATGTCCCTAGAAAATAAGGTGAAGTGCCTCTGAAGAAAGCAGAGGTTGCCAGGCGGTGGTGGCGCACGCCTTTAATTCCAGCACTTGGGAGGCAGAGGCAGGTGGATCTCTGTGAGTTCGAGGCCAGCCTGGCCAACAAAGTGAGTCCAGGACAGCCAAGGTTACACAGAGAAACCCTGTCTCGGGGGAAAAAAAAAGAAGATAGCAGAGGTCAACCTCAAGCCGCCCAGTCACAGGCATACACACACATACACACACACACACACACACACACACACACACACACACGTGAACATACATGTGCACACAGACACATATATGGTCTTTTTTGTTTGTTTGCTTGTTTCCATATTTTTGGTTTTCAAGACAGGACCGCTCTGACTGTCCTAGAACTCACTCTGTAGACCAGGCTGGCCTCGAACTCATAGATCCACCTGCCTCTGCCTCCTGAGTGCTGGGATCACATGTGTCCAGCACCACCCCTTGCTTGCTCACATTTTAAAAAAAGAACTTGCCGAGTCCATTTCTGTGCTCCTTGGGTAGTGAGGCGTCTGGTCCAGGGTGACCTGGGAGCCAGGGTTTTACCTTATGCCCACTCAGATGCTTGACCTGACTCCACCTCACTCTTCAGAAGGTTTGGGGAAGTACAGGCCCAGCTGCTCCCAGTGTGGCCACGCAGTCTCTCTTCATGTCTCTGATGTCACACAGGGTGCCTCCATCGCTTACCAGAGACCCTCGGCATTGACTGTTTTTGGTGTTTGATGTCTAGGCCGATACACTCACAAGAGGGGCATTTGAGCGCAGGATAGGACTACAAAGCAAAAGGGTAGGAAGTGCTTCCTCGGAGAACATTCGGGACTTGTAGGGCAGGGCAGCGTGACTCAGGCTTGAAAGGGTCAGTGTCCCCAGCAGAGGGGAGATGGAGATATGGGGGGGGGGGCAGAGTGAGCGAGGAAGGAGCAGAGCAGAGCCTGCAATTAGGAACCAGTTTGAGTGCAACCAGGAATCCCCAGAGACCCCCGAAGATGGACATATCTCTAAACTTGTCTTTGGGCTCTGGGGGGAGAGCTTTTAAGTGTGCCGGATCCGTGTCGGGGGTTAAAAGCTCTTTTGTTTTTCTAACTGCAGAGTCTGAGTTACAGCCTCTGCCTCTGGGATCCCTTGGCAGGCAGAATGGCCAAGAGGCTCCCCCACACTCCACCCCCACCCCCCAGCCAGGACCAGAAATCAGAATTAAGGGTTAGGATGGGCTTGTGGCCGAGCATCTGTCTTCCACTCCGCCTGACTTGGAACCAATCTTTTGGGAAGTCAGTCAGGGCCTGGGCCTGGTAATTCCTTCGGCCTTGGCTTCAGGGACAATTAACAGAGACTGGCGAGGAACCGGCACCCAGCTTAAACCTGATGCCCTGACGCCTGAACGGGGTTCTGCTGGAGAGGCCGGAGTGCTCTGCAAAGTGCTTGCGTGGCGGGTAAACGTTCATATCCATTTGGCTTCTGTCTGAAGCAATCTTTCCCCAGGTGCCTGTGGGCACCTGTCAGGATCACACACACACACACACACACACACAATCCCTGCCCCCCCACCTCCTCCCACCTCCTCCCCCCGCCCCCAGTCGGCCACACAGACTCTCCTGAATGTTCGGGAAGGTTCTGGCTTCTCTCAGGCCATCCATCCTCATTTTGGTTCCCTGTCAAAACCAGCCCAGCTTCGAGCACCAACGCTGCGTGGTCCTCCCCAGCAGACTGGACACCGCGCTGGGCCCCACGTCCCAGGCATGCCTTCTGGAGACTGGAGTAGGCAGGATCGGGCTCAGCCTGAGAGGCACTTTGCAGTCTGAATACCACCACTTCCTGCCTGGCATTGCCTCGCGCCCCCTCTACTCCCAGAGACCCTGAGGGCAGCCTGCAGAGGGCAAGAGGTCGCCTCTGCTATGAGGCCAGCCTAGCCAGGGAAAATCCAGGCCTCCCGAGGCAAGTCAATGCAATTAATTGCTGGTGAAGAATTAATTGGGCGCCAGCCACAGGGAGCCACCTGGGACTGGGGCAGAGTAGCGAGCTCTCAGCTGGGAGGGCAAAAGGACAAGAGAGCTGGCTTGTGTCAAAGCTGGGGGTCACTCGAGAGGCCCCGATCTTAGTCTGGAGACCTGGTGATCGGGCCAAAGTGGGGGCTCAGTGTGGGGAGCGGCAAGGCTTGTTCTGGGCTAAGGTGGCGTCATGTTGCTGACACACCTGGTATAAGAGGGTCTGAGTCAGGGGTTCCCTCAGGGAGGGGGTGACCTCTGAAAGGCAAGATGGAGGGGTGCAGTCTGAAGCATGAATTCCATGGACCCTGAGTCCTGGCTTCTGGAAGTTGGGGTGCCACGTGAGAATGATGCCTCTTGGGGCTCTTTGGGGTTAGATTGGCCTCAGGGCAGATGGCTAGATGTTTCAAGGTGGCCTTCAAGCTCACTTGGCCCCTGACCAGGACTAAGCCAAAGCCTTTGCTGTCCTGTGCTCACCACAGGCTACAACAGCCAGGCCAGAAAGAGACCTCACACAAGGAGAGGGGCAAAGGAAGGGATGACTTGTGACGCAGACCAGAGACCATCCTCCCTGGGCCCGGACTCACCCTGGCCATGTTCTCTGGGAGGCCTCTCTGACTGCCCTGACTCATTCTCCATGTTCCTTCCCCGTGCTGACCACAGGTTATCACCTGTCCCCACCTTTCCTACCTCTGTCCTAGGTGGGGCCGGAATTGCTTTCCCATGATCACCTGGGCTTGGCACAGTACCTGCCCTGTGCCCACACCCTAACACTTCTCAGATGAAAGATGCTCCCATAGGGGCCGGAGGAGGCTCCCTGGGTGGGGAGAGTGGGTGGGGCAGGGGAGGAAATTCCCCTGCCATTGCCAAAGCCTTACCTTTTTGTATTCATGGGTGGGTTTTTCATCTCCTCCAGCAGAGACTCAGGGCACAGGTGCACTCGTGCATGCACGCACGCACGCACGCACGCACGCACGCACTCACACACACAGACTTACACACACATTCACACATTCATACACAATACACTCACATACACACATTCACACACACATACAATACACTCACACGCACACACATTCACACATATTCGCACACACAGTACACACATTCACACACATAATACATTCACATTTACACACATTCACATTCTCACACACAGTACACTCACATACACACACATACCCCACCCCACCTGGCTGTTCCCCACTCACACCTCCATCTGCCACACGCCCACCAGGCATTTTCCCACTGATGGAGTGGGGTCATGGGTTCAGATGCACCTCTAATTGGCACCATACAAGAGGAAGCCCCCCCCCACATCCTTTTCTCTCCTCCCTAGGCGGTGGGGCAGGAGGAGAGCCGTGCCCTCTCTGTAGAACTTCAAAGGAGCCTGGCAGGCAGTCGGTGCAGAGAGAGATGAAAAGCTCCAGAGGACCCTATGCTAGGGAGGCCAGGCTGCAAGACTGGCAGGGAGACTGGGGCCAGCCCCGCCCCCCTCAGGAAAGCCAGTGACCTGCTGTGGTGTCAGTGGGCCCACAGTGTCCCCACGCTGCTGCCCAGGGCCCACACACCTTCATACTGACTGAGGAGACTGGTACCTGCTCTTTCCTGTTCTCTCGATCGGCTGGAGGAAGCTGCCTCCACCTGGAGCAGGTCTCTTTCCCCAGTGCTGGTGTCCACTGAGTAATGCACAGTGTCCATGGGACACCACACGTGAAACACTCGGCACAGCACTTGATAAATGGCAGCTCAGAGCAGTATTTTGCCAGAGTCGGCAGGCACTGGCTGCCAAGCCTGGGAAATGTGGCAGGGTGCCAGGTCCGGGGGTACCATTTCCAGTCACAAACAAGGAGTAGGCTGTTTCCTCCTGGAACCAGCAGCTGGTTGGGGAGAGGGGGGAGCTGCTAGACCTATTGTGTGCCAGCAGCTGGTTTGGGGGCAGCTGTCAGACCCACTGTGTGCCAGCAGCTGATTTGGGAGATACTATCAGACCCACTGTGTGCCATCAGCTGATTTGGGAGATACTCTCAGACCTACTGTGTGCCATCAGCTGGGTTGAGGGCAGCTGTCAGGCCTACTGTGTGCTACCAGATGGTTTGGGGGAAACTGTCAGACCTACTGTGTATCATCAGCTCATGCTGACTTTGGTTCCTCTTCAGGAGCAAGGAAAGGGCTCAGAGGGGAAAACATGGCTTAGGAAGGCTTCAGGACTTGTCCCAAGTCAGGAAGCCACAGGAAGTGGGCAGAGCCTTCCATGGGGGTGGGGCAGTTTGAGGATACCCCCAAGTTCTTTGTTTTTACAAAGGCTTGAGCATTTCCCTGGCTCCTCCTTCCTCTGGTCCCAGAATGACCTGCTAAGGAGGCTGAGGAGGTTAGCCCAGGCCTCTGCCTGTCTCCAGGTCAGCAAGCCTCTCAGACTAGAAAAGGCAAAATGCCCCCTCCTGGGGACATTCTAAGGTATAGGGACCACTGCTGCCCCAGGGTCATAGCTGTGGGGGAACATCCCTTCTTACCCCCTGGTTCTCAGTGTCTCAGTGTACCTCCCAGCACAGCAGCCTCCCTGAGCACCTGAGTCCCTACAGAAGTGGTTCCTGGCTGCTCAGAGCATTTCCTGAGCCATGACTGAATGCTGTGTGCGCGTGCGTGAGTGTGTGCACGTGCGTGCGTGCATGAGCACACATGAGGGGATTCCCAACTGGTGCACTTGTGAGGGAGTTCCCAACTGAATGCTGTGCACCAGCACAGTGAGTGCGTGCATGTGTGTGTACGTTCATGTGTGTGTGCATGTCTGTGTACGTTCATGTGTGTGTGCATGCGTGCACATGTGCACATGCATGTACATACGTGTGGTGGTTGGTTCTGAGACAGGATCTCATGTAGTCTAGGATGGCCTCAAAGTTGCTGGGTAGCCCAAGATGATTTTGAACTTCTGGCCTTCCTGCCTCCAGCTCCCACACCCAGGCTGAGGACTGAGCCAGGGCTTTGTGCATGCTAGGCAGTGACTTAGACCCCTAGCCCTGAACTTTTGAGTCACACCTCACATATACTCTGGGGCCTGGGACTGTCAGAATCTCCACGTAACAGATGAGGAAACTGAGGCACAGGCATACATGGTTGGAATACATGTGTGCTGTGTCTGCAGGGCTATGCGTGCCTGTGTCCTGGGCCAGCAGCTCCCTGATGCTGTGCTTACCAGTGAATGGCCAGCACACGAGGGGCTTAGGAGTAGCCATGATTTCAGGGGAGAGGCTGGGACTTGGGAGGTGCCACCGCAGGGTGCTCTTTGGGATTGAGAGACAGCGGGGCTCCCAGGTGTGTAGGCTTAATTTGTCCCCCACCAGGCCACAGGACATCTCCATAGAGAGTGTATACCTCACCATCTCTAGCTCTGACCACCCCTAACTTTCAGTCTTAGTCTCACCAACTACTGGATGGGACCCCACCCCTCCACCTCTGCACACTCACACCCCTGCAGTCAGTGTGAGGCCTGTTCAGTCCTCTGAGGTGCTGATGGAACTTCAGTGACCTCAGAGCCTGTGGGACACTTAGGATACCAGCTCCTTGACCTGCGCACATGGACTGGGCCGGGCAGGGTCATTCTGCAGTAGAGACTCTGCTAGGCCCAGGCTTGTAGAGAAGACAGCTCAGGAGGTACCAGGTGCCGATGCGGCCCTCTGGCTCTGCGGACACGCCCAGGACTATTGACTGTACCAAGTGAAGTTTTGATTCTCCTTTGAAACCGCCCAGCACCGTCTGCAGGACCATGTGGACTGAACGCTTCCTTGGCAGAGCCCCCTGGGTGGTACTTGCAAGCTGCGCCAGTGGCGGCAGGAGGCCGGGTTTTAAAAATCCGAAGCAAGAAAACACGCGCTGTCTGCCTTCCCACTCATGGCTCTGGCCCAGGAGGGCCTCGGCGGCGTCAGTGAGTGTTTCTCTGTTGCTTTCCAGCCGGAAGCCAAGTGGAGCCCAGGAGCTGGGCCAACGCCGCCGCTGCAGGTCCAGAGCTGATCGATAAGTACTTTGCTTCTGGCCTTGGCATCCTCAGCCTTTGCCTACCTGGGAAGCCTGGGGCCGTGGACACTCCAGGCCTGTGGATGGCCTCCACCCTTGCTCTCCTACATCCTGCCTTTGTTACTAAAATCTAGCTGATTTTCAGAACACCAAAGCCACAGTTGTAGTGTGCCCTGTGCCTCAGAGTCTGACGAGACACACCCATGTGCCCAGCACCCTGGTTTTGTCCGTCTGGCCGGCTGGAACCACAGGAACCTCTCAGAATCTGTCGGGCCACACACTGTGCTGTGGCGGGTTCCAGAGTGAGTGTAGAGATACATTCAGTCATCCGATATCTGACCTGTGACTAGCACGGCCTGTGGCAGAGCCCAGGACCTTGATGGCAACAGTTCTTCAACTGTAGGCCTGGATCCATTGGCAGGTGGCGAAATCAATTTCCTGGGTTGCGATCAACGCTGGTTTTTTTTTTTTTTAAATCGAACAGAGTAGAACAGAGGAGGACACAGTAGGAAACAGTGCAGCCTGCTTATCCCCCACAGCCTCCGCTTCCGATGTAAACTGGGCGTCTGTGTGTGGGCGGGTGGCACGTGCGCTACTCTGAGCCCTGGCCCACAGATCTCAAAGTCCCATCTCCAAAGCTATGGCAAGGCTGTGCAGTGTCCCCTCAAGGGATAGGTCGTGGTGTGTGTTAGTTCAATTGGAATGCCCGTGTAGGCACATACTGGGGGTTTCTTTTTATATGTGCATGTATGTCTGCATGTGTGCAAGCATGTGTACACATGTGTGCATGCAGAGACCAGAGAACATTGTTCCATGCTATTCTTCAGGCTATGTATACCTTGTTTGTTTGTTTTTGAGACAGGGTCTCACCATGGCTGGCCTCAAACTCAAAGAGATCCGCCTGAGCTGGGATTAAAGGCATGTGCTACCATGCCCAGTTTATATACCCTTTTTTTTTTTTTCTAATTTGAGACCAAGTGAAGCTGAGTGTGGTGGCACACGCCCTTAATCCCAGCACTCATGAGGCAGAGGCAGGCAGCTCAATGTGAGTTCAAGGCCAGCCTGGTCTGCAAAGCAAATCTAGGACAGCCAAGGCTACACAGAGAAACCCTGTCTTGAAAAAACCAAAACCAACCAACTAATCAAACAACAACAACAAAAACCAACAACCAAACAAACAAAAAAAGAGACCAAGTCATCAAGTTTGCCAAGTAGAAAAGATTGGCCAGTGGCCCCAGGGATGCCCTGTCTCTGCCTCTTCAGTGTGTGTCCTTATACTTGGCTTGGCTTTGTGTGTTCCTTTGTGCGTACAAGTGCACAGTGCATTTACATGGATGTGTGTGTGGGTGTGAGACACTGCCTGTGATGCTGATGTCATTGAACATCTTCCTCCATTGTTTTCCACTTTATTGCCTCAAGACAGGATGTCACTGGGCCGGAAGCCCATCATTTCTCCTAAGGCTGGCGACCATTAAGGTCCTGGGAGCCCCCAGTCTCTGTTCTCCAATGCATATAGTTACGTCCATTTTCTTCTTCTTCTTTTTTAATATTTTATTTAATTTTTTAAAATGTATGTGCATTGGTGTGAGGGTGTCAGATCTTAGAGTTATAGACAGTTGTGAGCTACCATGTGGTTGCTGGGAATTGAACCCGGGTCCTTTGGAAGAGCAGGTAGTGCTCTTAACCACTGAGCCATCGCTCCAGCCCCACTTTGCGTTTTTCTACATGGGTGTAAGAGATTTGAACTCAGGCTCTCAAGCTTGTAAGATGATCTGTTTCCCCAGGCCAATCTTAAGGTTTCTTCAGGGACAAACCTAACAGTCTAACAGGATGTTGGCCATTCTTAATTGCAGGGTCCCTTTGCTGGGCAGAAAAGAAACAAGAGGCCCTGGTGGGCTCAGGGTATGTGTGTCTGCCCCCAGGTTACCGGTCAGATGGAGTCTATGGTGCAGCAGGGCCAGTCTGGCGGCTAACAGCAGCCGAGACAGCGATGGGACAGTGGCAGTGGATGTGTATGGCTACCTGGCTACTGTCCCAGCTCTATCTCCTGTAACAAACAGAACCCGGAAGAAACGTGGAGCCCATCTGTGCTGGAGGAGGCATTTGGTGAACAGCGGGTGCCACGGAGGGAAGCAATGGGCTCGGCACCATCTGTCTGGTACTCTGCCCTCCTGGCCTGGATGCCCTACTGTGCCCTTTAGGGTTAACTGTGCCCTTTAGGGTTAGGTCAAGGCAGGACCAGGGCAAGCTCCAGGAACTATAGCTTGGGCCCAGGGGCCTCTTGGGGTGCATATGAAGAGCAGGCAGGGGCCCCCGGCTTGCTGCTCTGAGCTCTTAGTGTCTTATGTCCCTCAGCCTTTCAGGAGGGGCACAGCCGGACCCCTGTGCATTAAACCTCGTGGCCTGCAGTCTGAGCGGGTCCTCGGTGTCTGTGGGAGGTGTTGCTTCTCTCTAACACCTCTCTCCATACTAGGCTTTCCTGTCTGGTCCCCACTACCTGGAGCCCCACTTTCACTAGGCAAGGCACTAAAAGGGTGTCCTTTGTGGAAGTCTTGGGATGCAGAGCTTACTTTTAGGGTTCAGGAGGAAGGAGAGCTGAGGTACATAGCAGGCCAACGGTTCTGTCTCCCCCCTTCCCCACCCCCCTCCCCTGCCTTCCAGGAAGCTACTTTTCTCTGTGCAGACCTATTTTTTTCTCTGCCCTACATCTGCTTTGTTTCCTTTGTGTGTAGTGGTGGAGAGTCCCTTGCACACCGGCCCTTCTGTGTTTTCCTGGCCTGAGTTCCCTGAGGGCAGAGTCTGGATCTTGGGCCTTGGACTTAGTTTTCCCCAGAGAGACTTGTTGGGACCGTGTCAGTGAAAGAGTCTGGGAGCAGGCACAAGGACAAGAAGGCTCAGGAGGAGGTGTGAGGTGTGTAGGGCTGGCAAGGGAGGCTGGCCAGGCCGGCAAAGCTCTGACTGCACACCTACCGCAGGGGCTCAGTGGATCCTAACAGCCTTGTGGTCTTTCACAGGTGACAAAACAGATTTGGCGAGGTGCCAGAGTGATCTGTGCAGCAACCATGCTCTGAAGTCTAGGCTTAACATAACCCCCCCCCCCCGCTTGACTGGACTGAGTCCCCACCCACCCAGCACCCAGGGTGAGGGCCCTAGGACCTCCCTGTGGGAGGTTGGCCTTCCCGTGGCTTCCAGCCTGCTGCTCCCACAGACCTCCTCCTCCTCCTCCTCCAGGAGAAGCAGGCTCAGCCTGCCTGCCGCCTTCGCCTTCAGGAGGGCCTAAGCTTCTGCCAGGATTAAGCCTTTCAAAGGGCGCGTGCTCAGGGTCCCAATGTGCAGCCGTCAATACGGCTCTCCATACCGCTCAGATCTCCCTGAGCCTTATTGAATTTCCTTCCACCCGTCCGGTCCCTCCTGAGGACTTGATGTTTCGGGGCAGGACCAGGTCGGGGCAGTAGGAAAAAACCAAAAAAGTGTCCTCACCCCCTCCCCAGCCTGTGACGTCAGAGCTGCCCAACTGCTTGTGACTGACGTGTCCCTGGGGACCTGGTGCATCTCGCCAGCAGACGCTGCTGCTCTGCCCGGGCACCCGGGTGGTTCCGAGCCGCCGGAACCCGGCTGCTTAGTAATGAAAGTGGCAGCCAGAGCTCTGACATCAGATGCAGACACAGATGGAGGCAGGTGGGCGCTGCCTCTGCAAATGAGCAGGAAAAGGCTTGTTAAACAGAAAGGCGGCGTGGGCCAGGCGGGCCCCCGGAACGGGACTGTCAGCGAGCGTGTAAATACTCGTCAGCTCGGCCGGGACCAGCACCGTCCTTATTTCAAGGCAATTTAACCAATGGGACTTCAGACTCCCAAATCGAGAATGTTATTAAAAAAGAACAGAGGCTGCTCTGGCAGGCCGGCGGCTCGTTGGTACCCGAGTCACACCCATCACACCCGAAGCCTGCTCTGGGCTCCTGAGCCTCCCATGAGATTTGGATTCAGGGTTCCCAGGCCACACCCCCTGGATCCTGCCAGGAGTGTGTGACTTGGGAAGTGGAGCTGTGTGGGAGGTAGGAACCTAGGGGTCCAGGCTAATATGAAGAGTTGCTTAACAACTTGAGAATGGCTGGGAACACGCAGGTAACCCCAGCACTCAGGAGGCAGAGGCAGTTGGATTGCTGTGAGTTCGAGGCCAGCCTGGTCTACAAAGTGAGTCCAGGACAGCCAGGGCTATACAGAGACACCCTGTCTCGAAAAGCCAAAAGCAAACTTGAGAATGGACGAGTATGATGGTGCATTACTATAGTTCTAGCATTGGGGGTGGGGCTGAGGCAGGAGGATTGCAATGGCTTGCAGAGTAAGTTACAGGATAAGTTACAGGATAAGTGAAGGGGGGCAGAGCGAGACCTTGTCTAAAACCAAAGAAACAAGGGCCAGGCATGGTGGCTCAGGCCTTTAATTCCAGCACTCGGGAGGCAGAGGCAGGTGGATCGCTGTGAGTTCGAGGCCAGCCTGGTCTACAAAGTGAGTCCAGGACAGCCAAGGCTACACAGAGAGACCCTGTCTTTAAAAACCAAAACCCAAAGACTCAAAAGAGGCAACAACACCAATAAAAGCTCCAAGAATATACCCATCCTCTTTCCTTCCCTCTCTCCCCTCCTTTTCTCTCTCTCCTTCCATTTTAAACTTTCTTTGTCTCTCTTATTTGAGGCAGCATTTCATGAATCTCAAGTTGACCTTGGGGTTTCAGTGTAGGTCCAGGTGACCTTGACTTTCTTTTCTTCCTGCCTCCTCTTCCTCCTAGTGCCATGCCTCTATGCCTGGCTCGGGCAGAGACAAAAACCCAGAGCTCATGAAAAGACCAGGCAAGCACTCTGTCATCAGCTGGGCACAGCCTCAGGCGCATGCCTCCTGGTGAGAGCCAGGAAAGGCTCACCCCAGCACCCACAGCAGAAGTGGGCCTGCCGGTGGTAACTCCTCCTTGTGGGGACATTCCGGGGATCTGGGTGGGTCAGTCAGCCCTACCTTTGGCCACCACAAGCTCCCGAGACCCTGGTCTGCTCCAAGTCCCAGAGCCAGGAGTTCTTAAGGAAAGTGGATGGTCTGGCCCCTCACCTCCACCCCATCACATCCCTGTGTCCTATGCTGGCAGGCCTGGGGGGGCCTGTGCGGAAGGGTGGGAGTCAAGGGCTGGGGGTCCTGAGGCCAGTGGCTCCAATGCTCTGTCTCATTTCCCCCTTGCAGGTGTTTCAGCGCCGGGAGGATGGCTCCGTGAACTTTTTCCGAGGCTGGGAGGCATACCGGGAGGGCTTCGGCAAGCTGACAGGGGAGCACTGGCTGGGTGAGCATCACACGCTGGGGCCATTGCATACACTGCCCGGTTCACAAACAACAACAACAACAACAAAAAGCCTTTCCATAAATAGGTTACTTCTTGTCTCAGAGACCTCTGGATGTCTGAGGCCATTCCCAGGGCCACGGGAGTAACTAAGGCTGCTCCAGTGATGGAGGCCGTGAGAAGAGAGCCAAGTGGGTCCCACGGACATGGGCTATTAAGTGCAAAGGGGAGAGCTGGGTGAACTGGCCCTGGCCCCCCAGGAGGCAGGAGGACCCCAGTTCCAGGCCAGCCAGACTGATCTCTGTAGTTGAAGGCGAGCGAGAAAAATGAAAGCAAAAAGCTGTACATGATGGTTCATGCTCGTAATCCTAGCACTGGGGCGGCTGAGGCAGGAGGATCGCTACCAGTTTGAGTTCAGCCTGATGTGCGTAGGACTTCCAGACCATACATACAATGATACGTATTAAGACCCTGTCTCAACAAGAAACCAAAAGCACCAGGAGATCCTCAGCAGGTAAGGGCGCTGCCCCTATGCCTGGTCACTGTAGTTCAGATCTCAGGATTCTCATGTGGAAGGTGGGGGAAGGGGTTGTTCCAGGAAGCCATGTCCTGTTTGAGGACTGTCTAGGAGCCCCCTACAGTCCTGAGTTAACACCAGCCAGGAGAGGACGGTCCTGTTCCCATCACCTACCTGCCTACAGTGATGAGCCTGAAGTTCAAGAGGAGAGGCCACTTGTCCCATCATACACGCTGGGTGTGGGAGCCCAGGAAGGGAGGGGATGTGGCATGCTTTATGACATTTTAGGAGAAGGGACTGCAGACAGGGATGGGTGGGAAAGTCCTCCTCACTCCCCCCCCCATTTGTCTCTTTAAGCCTTGGGATTCCGTGGGGTGGTTATGTGAAGGAAAAAGTGGTGGCAGCCGGTTACAGGCTCAGTCTCCACTTCCCACCCATGAGCTTTGAGCAGGGTTGGCGTCGCGCTGCTCGCTGCTGCTTGGTGGCATCTTAATTGAAATCTATCAGCAGCTGCAGAAGGTGGGGAGGAAGCATTTAAGCAGGGCCTTGATTAGCTCTGCACACGAGAAGCCCTGACAAGAATGTCAACCGTGAGGCCCTCAGCATCCCTGTGGCGTTGTCACCTCTGCTTTCCTACCCCTCAGTCACCTTCTCATTGAGGGCTTCTTCTGTTCCTATTGATTTATGGATGCTCTTTATATATTGTGGCTGTGGATACACAGCACACATACTTGCCTTCATTCATTGCCTTTCAGCTTTTTCCACTATTGCTTGTTTCCTGAAGTTTTAATTTTTTTGTATGTGTAAGTGGGGTGCTATGGATGCAGGTAGGTGTGGGTGTGTGTGTGTGTGTGTGTGTGTGTGTGTTTGTGTGTGCGCGTGTGGAAGCGCACCAGAGGTTGACCTCAGATGTCTGTCATTCCTCAGGCATTATTTACCATGTTTTAAATTTTCATTTACTTGTTCTTTTTGTGTTTTTAATTTTATTTGGTGCCATTTATTGTATGTGCGTGTGTGTGTGTGTGTGTGTGTGTGTGTGTGTGTGTGTGTGTGTGTGTGTGTGTGTCCCATGATGTGGAGACCAGAGGACAACTTGTGAGAGTTAGTTCTCTCTCTTACACTGAGGACTGAACTCAGGTTGTCAGGCGTGGCAGCAAGCACTTTTGGGCACTGAGCCACCTAGCCAGGCCCCTTATACTCTTTAATGTTGTGGCATCCATTCGTCTCTTTAAGCCTCAGGATTCCGTGGGGTGACTGTGTGCAGTGTGGGGTCCTCTGTCACTCTGAGGGACAACTGTATCCTAGCTCCCAGTTCACTGTTCAGGGAGTCAGAGATACGGTTGGCACAGATCCTAGGTCAATGAGAGCTGGAGAGTCCTAGAGTAAAAATGGAGGAATGCTCTGGTCCACCCCATGCCAGGGAGCTTGTCCAGCAGCCCCAGTGCAAGGCACCAGGAAGGCACACCCAGAGCCCAGGGCTGTTTGCCCCAACTGTGGCATGTATGTGACCATGTAGTGATAGAAAGGGTTTCTTGGCATCCCGCCGGGCTGTCTCCACCATACTCTGTTCCTGGGAAATGCAGTCTGTCCTGGCTAAGGCCAGGGGTGTGGGCCCTTCTGCCTGGGTTCAAATCCCAGCTCTGCTGCTTGCCAGCTGTGTAATCTGCAGGTAACTTGACCTCTCTAAGCCTTCCTCTTCCACCCATACAATGGAGCATCGTTGTGCCTGGCTCGCTCCATCCTTTCACAGCAGCCAGCTCTGGGCAGCGTGCAGTGGGCTGTCCTGAGGCTCTGTAATTAACCATGTTCCGATGTCGCCTGATTGATCGCTGTGCAGGAAGCGCTTAGAATGGTGCCTGGCTTCTAGGTAGGCGCTGTTGTCATTGTCAGTCACCTGATGCCCATGTATCTGTCCATCATCCCTGCACACGTGTGCAGGCCACGCCCACAGGAGGAGAGCAACTTGCTTTGGTGGCACAGACCAGGCAGGGAGGCGGGATGAGGTGAGGTTGTCGGCTCTAGCAGCGCCCAAAGCCCACACCCTCCAGGTCTCTGGGCTGAACTGAGTCAGCAGCTCTGAGTGGGGTGAAGTGGGGGGACAGGGATCTTGCCTGGAGAAAAGACCATGGCTGAGCAGGGGAGGCTCCACAAAGCTCCTGTGCACGCAGTAACCCAAATACTAGCCCATGGGGAGAGACGGATGGAATACTATAGGCGTTCGAACCTGTGAGGCGTTTAATTAAATGCCCTCTTAATCAAGGGTTGATCTTGATGGCGG
>OU015750.1:8514509-8541821 GCA_907169655.1 Acomys percivali | reverse complement strand
GGTCCCTTGACTTCATCTTTCTCCCCTCTGCCTCCTCAGGCCTCAAGCGGATCCATGCCCTGACGACACAAGCAGCTTATGAGCTTCACGTGGACCTGGAAGATTTTGACAACGGCACCGCCTACGCCCACTACGGGAGCTTCGGTGTGGGCTTATTCTCTGTGGACCCTGAGGAGGATGGCTACCCACTCACGGTGGCCGATTACTCGGGCACAGCAGGTGAGGCTCCCGATGCAGCAGGGAGTGCTGGCCTGCTAGGTCAAGCCCCTCTGATCTCCTGGGGTCAGGATCTAGGCCCCAAGTCCCCTTGGGTCCTCAGCCCTGCGACCCTATGGAGCCTGGGTAGTTTACCCATTTCACAGAGTAAAGAGGCCAGGCGAGCGCTGGGGTTGGCTTCTAGGGCCGTTAAGCTGTAGATGAGACCTCCTCGGAGAGTCAGAAAGGTGGGAGGAGGGTAGGGAGAGCCTGGACACAGGAACAGCCAGATGGCTGCATGCGGCAAAGGGCTGGCAGGTGGGCTGCCTGGACACAGGTTTGAAGGGTGGTGTGGTTGGTTTGACAGTGTTCTGGGGTCCGTGAGTCCTTCTGCCCAGGTGTCCACCCCTGTGTGCACATGCTGTGTGCAGGTGACTCCCTCCTGAAGCACAGTGGCATGAGGTTCACCACCAAGGACCGCGACAGTGACCACTCAGAGAACAACTGTGCCGCCTTCTACCGAGGAGCCTGGTGGTACCGCAACTGCCACACGTCCAACCTCAACGGCCAGTACCTGCGTGGCCCTCATGCCTCCTACGCTGATGGTGTCGAGTGGTCCTCCTGGACTGGTTGGCAGTATTCGCTCAAGTTCTCAGAGATGAAGATCCGGCCGGTCCGAGAGGACCGCTAGACTGGCCCGCACTGTCTAGCACCACTGTCCTCTGGTTATGTCTAAGTCCCCACACATTTCACCCAGTGCCCACTCCATGCCCACTGCTGCAAGAACACCTCTGCCCACCTGTGCATGGCTGACCCGCTCTTCATTAGGGCTGGCCCTGAAACTCAGCTCCCTGGGCCAGTGACACCCCTTCCCAACCAGGTCCCTGTTTATCCGCTGACACGATCCTCTTGTTTCTACCGGTGGGGCTGGCACCCGGCAACCCCAAATCTCACGTGCCCAGACCTCCGCCCCCACGCTTTGCCTGCTGCTTCCTGGCAGGACAGCATTCCCCCACTTTTCCTGGCTTTGCAAGAACATCAAGAATGGGGGGCAGACAGCACACCAGGCCCCTCCAGGAGATGGGAGTGGAAGGCTCAGACCTTCCTGCATCTGACACCTACCTGCCTGCTCTAGTGCCATTCCCTCAGGGCCTGGAGACCCCACTTTTTATCAGCTGGGGCGGCTGTCGCCTGTGGCCAACTCGGCTGGGGCACAGCTGTCAACAAAGCCCCAAGGCACAGACCAGTCCCCCAGGCCACCCTTTCCTGGGGGGTTTCTATTCTCATGGCTGCTTTCAAAGCTCATCACTTTCACATTCAAAGGAGGTCCACCCTGCCTCCTGCATGGCAGCCACGGCTCCTGCCCCACATCACCTGCCCGTGAAGAAGGGGTAGAACTGGAGTAAGCCAATGAGAACCTCTTGGGGTGGGGCTGTGCCAGGCTTTTGTGCTCTGCCAATCTCCACGGACTGACTCTAGGATCCTTCAGATGCCACAGGGTAGATTCAAACCAGCCCTGGGACTTGCCATGGCCTAAGGCTGCCATCTCTGCAGAAACGCTGCCCCCTGCCGGGGATCATGGGCACTGCCATCTGGGCCTAACTGGGGGCAGGAGATTAAGGCACTGAGCAGGTTGGACATCTGGATATTTTCTTATCCGGCCTTCTCAACACCTACACCCTGCTGTTCCCGCCCCCCATTTCAGGTGAACGCCCCCAGGAAGGTAGGCTGCAGCTTCAGCCCTCAGCTTCCTGCTTTGTAGCAAAGCTGATTCTGTGGCCTATGGGAAGCTGATAGGGGCTTTGAAAGGGCTGGAAGTTGGGCTGGTGATGGCAACCCTCCTCTGGCAGGAGGAGGGGACACCTAGAGGCAGATAGGCCAGGACCTGTGCCTCCTCCTTCTGCCAGACTCTTACCAAAGCCTGAACCCCACTGACAGACTGTATGACCTGCTTAGCCATTCACGTTGGGCCTCGGGTCCTCAACAAGGGTCCTTAGCACATCTGTGCGGGTCAAAGCTGTCCCGGGTGCTGGACAAGACCGGTTGTTGCTTTCTTGGTCCCAAGCTGGTGTCAAGAAATGTGATTGCAGCCCAGAGCAGCCACGGTTCTGATGGGACAAGGGCCAGCCACACAGGGAAGTCCCTTCTCATTCCTTCTCTGTCCTCGGCACCTGGCACTTAGTTTCATCGTAGAGGCTGCTGGGAGCCTGGCAGACACTCCCAGCCCCCTGAGGCTGGTGCCGAATGGCTTCTGCTGCCAGCTGCCTCTGTAAGCGCTGCTTAGAAGTGCCGAGCGTTTTCTGATGTGGTATCAAACAAACCCCTGCGAGTGAAGTAACGGAGTCACAGATGAGAGTGTGCGACAGGAGGCACGGGCTACTGGCCAGGGCTGGGCTGCAGGACACAGGAGCTGCTGGTGGGTAGGTGAGGGGTGGCATGCATCTGGTCACACTGGAGGCCAGAGCCCCTCAGAGCCCAGCCACTGACTGCCCCAGGGACATACCAAGCCCTCCCCCAGGCCAGGCTAGGACTCTAGGGAGTATGGCTTTGCCAAACCCTGGCTAAGTGGGCCTAGAGTGGGCAGAGACCAGGACAGCAGCCCTACCTTTACCTCAGTGGGCAGAGACCAGGACGGCAGCCCTGCCTTTACCTTCCTAGTATGCACCCTCTAAAGACAGAGGGGAACACAACGCCTGCACACTGGGGGCCACAGCCTCCAGTCCTGGCCTGAATTAACTGGTCTGATGTCTGGGTAGACGGCTGTCACCTGAGATTAGAGTGACCGCAGGAATGCTGGGAAAGCTGAGGTCACTGATGCACCAGACCTACTTTGGATCGGCAGTGGAATGCCTGACCTGAGTCCCACAATGTCACTTGGCCAAGGCACATTGCTTTTCTTCTCGAGCAAGGTCTCCACACCCCACACTAGGGTCCTGGCACTGTGGCAGTCTCTACTTTGTAAAGCACCAAAACTTTTTTCCAAACCCAAGCACCAAAACTTTTGTGGATTCCACCAACGCTCTCAAAATTGGCTACACCTGAGTCATGCCAGTGGGCAGTAAGCACACAGCACCTTGGTTCCCCTGCAAGCCTGGGCTGGTAGGAGATTGATTAGAGCGATGAGCCTCTCCTGTGGCATTAATGGCTCATGTGAGCGGGGCACTAGTATTGGCGGGTGGGAGTGGCATCACCTGTCTTGTTCCTACCACCTCATCCTTGTCACCTCAAGCCTCCAGGTGGAGTACAGGTGTCTGTGGCCAGGGTCACTGCAGGTCCTGTCCCCCAAGCAGCACTCCTGGGAGAGAGCAGGGCTTTGGCTAACCAGAAAGTCTTTGAGCAACAGTGTGAGCTTCCACCTTCAACCAAGATGACTTGGCCCTAAGGCAGGAGATGTGGACAAGGGACAAGGCCCATGGCTGCCCTGATACCTGTCCTGTGAGCTGAGGAGCACTGTGTTGGCAGAAGATTCCTGGAACCCAGAACTGTGATGAAACAGCAGGGGGCCAAGAGTCTGGGGGTCTCTGAGAGCCTCTGGTTTCTTCATCTCCCTTTGGTGAAGGTTGCCCCAGGCTTTGAAGGCCCAATAACAGCAGGGGTCCATAAATCCAGAGGCCTGGAGGCAGGCTGCCCTGGAATTGGGGGTGGAGGAGGGGGTCCAACCTGAGGCTGGCTGTGATGAGCAGGCAGGTGCAGTGGGGCCCTGGGGCTGGGGAGGAGCAGTGTAGCACCCCGCAGGCAAGTAGCATGGGACAGTTGCTACTTGGGGCTACGTACACTCGCTGTCTTGTGTATCCCTGTCTATTTCAATAAAGTCTCGTGGTGACTCAGTGTCAGTATTTACCTACAGTCCTGCCCCACCCTCCATGCCACAGCAGAACTAGGCGGGTACCCATCTGGGTCCTCTCAGCTCTGCTCCCAGGTGACTTTGTGCTTCCAAGGAGTTAGTTACTGGCTAGGCAGAGACAGCCAAGCCTGGGCGGCCTTCCATGTGGGTCGCCCCGAGCAGGGCTGCTGTCCTGGAGACTTGGTCTCATGGGTTCACCCAGGCTGGCTCTATCTGTGCATGCCACTGTGTCTCTGTGCTGATAAACTGCCCCTACAGGGGATGTGTCCTGGGTTCTGAGGACGACGCTCTGAGGAACTAATTAACTGTCATTTATTCCTTAAGCCAACTGATGCTTCAGTTTGAGGCCCAGGTTATTTCATGAAAGGCAGTGTTGATTGAGTGCCCGTGTTTTAGGAAGCACGCGGGTGGAGAAGGCATCAGCATGGGCCGTCTCTTGGAGAGGCATCCTCACTCTGGTACTCTGGGGGTGTCCTGAGTCTGTGTCCACTGCATGCCGGTGGCTCCCATGTTACTAAAGCCACCACCATGGTGCTTCCCTCCAGCTGAGCCACCCTGGCTGTGGCTCCAAGAGCCATCTGAATAGGTCTTATTGAGCCAGTCTCACAGAGCTTTCTAGAGCTTACAAGGGGCTTAGGGACCAGTCATCAACAGGCCACAGTACCGAGGAAAAAGATCTCCCCCAGGGCCCTGTGGGGAGACTGGAGAGGCCCAAGTGGTGAACACTTGTGGGAAGGGCACCCTGCTGGCCTTGCCATCCTCAGGGTGTAGTGGGTCCCCATGACCTTCATGACATGAAGCCTGTTGTGACATCATCAATTTCGGAGTTTCAGGGCTGCCTGAGATCATAGCCATATGGACTTCTGGGATGGGTCCTGTTCTGCCTGTGAGGGTACAGCTCAGACTGGCTGTCATGAATATTTCCTTTCACACCTAGTCCCCACCATAAGAAACAAGGATGCATGCAGATGTCAGACTATACTCAGCTCAGATGGGCTGCACAGAGCCCTGTGCCCTCAGGATTGCAACCCAGGGAGCCTTAGAACCTTCTGGAAAGCTGACCCCGCCCTTTCTGCTTCCTCCTGCAACACTGCCTCCTACTCTGCTCGGCCTCTGACCTTTGGGACAGACTGATGGCAGTGCTGTGACCTGAGGGGGGCCTGATTGGTCATGGGGTTCTAAGCCCTGAACCCCTCAGGAGCAGGAACTTCTGCCCAGTTTCTCTTCCCCTAAGGCTCCGTAAAGGAGGCTGTATCACACACCACAACACTTCACATAGGAAACTGGGTGTCCAGGACACTCCAGTCCCCACAGCGAGGAGGGTGCCTCTGTACGCCCACTCTCTTTGGAGGGAGACAGAAAAAAGGCAGCACCTTCAGGGTTCTCAAGGGCGGGCCTCCATATCTCCACCCAAGGTTTCTAGGTCTGAGCCCCGCAATTCACAGGTGATGATGCTACCCTCTCCAAGGGCAGCGCCCGCCACTCTCATTAGACCACATCCTGTTTGCCTTGTGTCTTTGTCCTGCGGCTCACAGCGCCCCCTCCATCACCACCAGCAGCCCCAAAGGTATCCTAGGGCCAGGAATGCACAGCAATCAGGCAGTCAGGGGGCCCACGACACCAGGGATCTTCATAAAGCAGGGAACCCCCAGAGCCATGTGTACTGGACCAAGACTTGAGCAGCTCTGCCTGGCCTTGGGACCCAGGGACCCAGCCTGCCCTCCTTAGAACAGCCCACAGCACAGTGAGTACAGCAGGGGACTGGAAGACAGGCTCTCCAGGTGAGCTAGGTACAGGCAGGCATGGCACCTGGAACACAAGGGTGGCGGGGGTAGTGGTGAGGGGGGGACATATTGTGGGAGACCCCACAGCTTCATCCTATGCAAAAGTCCTGCCAATGCTAGCCAGCCCTAGCTGCCAGCCAGGAAGCATTAGTCTCCTAGGATAAAGATGATTCCTTGGGGAGGAGGGAATGAGGCTTGTCTGCCCTGGGCGGGGTGGGAGGTGGGAGGTGGGAGGGTGCCCTCTCCACCGGGGCCTGAGGAAGCCCCTTCAGCAGCAGCAGACTGGAAGCTACGCCAGCCCCTGGGGACCGGGGGTAGGGGGGTGGGGGTAGCTTAGTAAGCGGGATTTGGGTGGGAAGCAGAGCTGCTTTTGTTGTTGTTGTTGTTTGAAGCCTTTCTGGCTGAGCTCGCTTCTTTGAAATGTTTTCAAGGGAGCCGTTTTCTGGAGAGAATTCCTCCCCTCCCCTTCCATTCCAGCTTCAGGGGGTTCCTCAGAGGATGAGCCAGCCTGGCCCTGCTCACCCATGGTCACTGCGGAACAGACTTCCTCTGGGAGGGAAGGGGACAGCTCCCAACAAGGGCTGTATGTGTGTGTGTGGGGGGGAACCTAGAGACAGTGGGAGAGTCACGGAGGGGGACAGAGTAATGAGGGTGCCTTGAACTCGTCTCCCCGCCCTTGTTAAGTTGTAGGATCTAGCACACTGGGAAACCACACCGACAGAGCCCAGAGGCCCCACTCTCTAGCTATGTGGTAGGACGCAGTTAGCTGCAGACAGCCTTACTGTGAGGACCAGCCCACTCATGTGAGTAGTCTCTAGCCCAGAGCCTGCCCTGTCCAGTGAGCTCAGTGGGTGCCGGCTGTCCCCAGCCCTCCCACTGGCTCCTCCCCAGGTAGATGTCTGAGCTAACCAAGGCCCACCAGCTCTATTTTCCCCTCCCAGGAGCAACTTGTTCTTGAGTAGGGAAGACAGTGGGGTTTCCCAGCAGACCGGCTAGACCTATTCATTATCAAGTCAAAAACACGGCTGTGTCTCACTCTGCCCGCGGCCCAAGAGTCAATAATTATAATAGAAAATTGAACCCAAATGCACACAGCCCCGAGGGCCACCCGGGTACCTCTCCAAGCCAGCTGGCAGCTGTGGTGGTATTCTAGCACTGAGCCACCAAGGCAGCAAGCAGCTCCCTGGCTCCAGGTGAGAGACTCAGCCTAATCGGTGTAAGCCAGCTCACGTGGCGGCTCAGAAAGCCTGCTGTCCTGGCTGCTAGGGAGGCAGGCTAAGCTGAGCCAGCACCTATTCCTCCAGAGGCTGCCCAGGCCTTGGGAAGGCCAGGGCCAGGGCCAGGGCCAAATGTTGGCCACTAACCCCCTCCTCTCCCTCCTCTGCTCAGATGAGGAGCCTCCGCTCTTTGCTCTGCTTCCTTCTGCTGCCACTGAGTGCCTGCTTTCCCCTGCTGGACAGAACGGGACCCACAGACGTCGGTGACATCGGAACCAGGATGAGCTGGGCCCAACTGGCTGAGGGACACAGACCCCACTCAGTGCAAGGTCCTTCCCAGTGGCCAAGAGTACCACAGCCACAGGCCCTGCTCGTGGTGGCCAAGGAGCTGCGGGCCTCACGCAGGGAGCACACCGGCTTCCGCCTAGGGAGGCAAGATGGCGGCAGCGAGGCTACGGGGTTCCTGCCCACTGACTCTGAGAAGACCAGCGGCCCCCTGGGGACTCTGGCAGAGGAGCTTAGCAGCTACAGTAGGAGGAAAGGGGGCTTCAGCTTCCGCTTCGGCCGGTGAGGGCCTGTGTGGACTCTGCCCTGTCTGTCTGTCTGTCCACTGTTGCCCCCACCCCAACGGCAAGAATCCAGACTCGGAGAGAGAGCAATGGTCTACCATAATGAACTAGTGATAGATAGATGTGTTCAACTTTTCATTTCCAACTTTGCTAAAGTGAAAACCGTGAGTGGTGTTTTAAAAAATGAACAATCAACCAACCCCCCCACTTCCCCCCCCCCCAAAAAAAGGCAATGTGTTCGTGTCCTTGTCCCAGCCGGTGACTCAGGCAGCTGTCTATTTCGGCCTCTGTCTTTGCCCATTGGTCTGATGGGAGCATCCCTCAGGCCCAGGGGCAGGGCGCTGAGGCTGTGATGGGGCTGTGAACACAAGGGCCTCCCGGCTCTGCTGCTCGTTTGTCGGTAGGTGGACTGAGAGATTACAGCAGGAAATCAAAGTTCTGACAGTCCCCACAGGGATGCTGGTAGCTGACAAGTGGCACTGTGAAAGAGCACACTCCACTGTGTATGGAATGTGGGTCTGAAAGTTATAAATGAAGGGGGGGAAAAAGCCAGCCCACCCAAACACAAACAAACCCAAAACAGTAAGTGTGAGCTCCATCCCATTAGTACAAGATGCCTCTGGCAAGGAAGTCCTGGGGTGGGCGGCAGCGGGTGACAGTGGCACCAAGCTGCCCTTCAGGTGGCCTGAGCATCCCCTCTGGCAACTGGCCATGTCCAAGGTAGTGTTTGCCAAGCCAAGGGCCTTATGGGAACCGAACTGTGATTTTCTTTTCTTTTTTCTTTTTCTTTTTCTGCTAAGCAAGGTTGAGTTTCAAATACCCAAACTAGGAGTGTACTGTGTGTATCTTTTGAAATAAAAGTTGTAACAACCGCAGCATCATAATGGAATGCTGGCCTTCTCTCTCCAGGTCCTCTGGGTCCCAGAAACTTCTTTTCTTGAGCTCCTGGAGCCTTCACTTTGGGGAGATGGAAATCAGGCTGTCTGTACCCCGCACACCTCTCCTAGCAAGCCCCTTAATTGGCAGCTGGGCGAAGGCACAGGGAGATACGGCACAGGCTGTCTCCCTCTCCACTTGCCTGTTCCTTATGTTTCTCAGGATGAGTGTGAGGGAAACCGCCCCCCCCCCGACATCTCCACCTGGGGGAAGTAAGGGGAGGTGTGAGTGTGCAGGGGGGACAGGCTCAGTCTGGGCTGCGTGCGGGCCCAGGACCAGGCAGAACATCCCTTTCAAAGGCTGCTGAGTCTTCCACATCCCATCCCGGGTCAGCCACACCCGTCAGAAGCAGCTCACTCCAGGGCTGGCTGTGACTGCCGAGATGAGAACTTATATTGATGTTTCTATGGCAACATCTCCCCTCCTTCTCGCAAGTGGCGGCTTGCCCCTGCTTACAATTGAATAATTTTCCATTGAGCTGTCACAATTAATTGGTGGATTTTTATTAGCCTTTTAGAACCACACTGGGCCAGGCCCAGCTTGGCACCTCACAGTATTCCGGTGTTTTCCATTCTATTAGTGACTTGCGTCCTCAGTAGCAGCTTTCAATCCTTAGGAGCCAGGAAGCCACTTCATTAAGGTTGACAGATCGGAGCCACAAAAGAACCATGTTGACTGGGGAGCAGGGATGGAAGGTGAGGTGAGGAGGGGGAGCAGAGACAAACACCTGATGCTGGGGTACGCTGCCTTTCCCCAGAGCCCACACTCGGCTCCCCTGGGCCTTGCACGTGGGTCCTGGGATGCAGTCACAGGGACAAGACAAGGGCACTAGGATCTGTAAGGCTCATCACGCGACTGAGGGTGTGTCAGCAAAAGGATGCTACTGTTCCCTGCTCGCCCCAGTGATGTGACAGGCAAGGACCCACTCCCTGGGTCAGTGTCTGGGAAGACAGTCCTAAGAACGCTGATCATCTATGGACACAGGGAGATGACTACGGTTCCACCCAGCTCCCACATCAGTCAGGGATGCCTGGCTTGGTTCAACCCCTCCCAAGGTTCATTCATGTACATATGAGACAGGCTAAGACAGACAGACCGCAAGCACCCTGGAGCCAGGGCCTCGAACCTTCTCCTCACTCATCAGGTTGTACACCACCCCTGAGGCACACCCTCACTCACGCTGTGGGTGGGTGCCGGCTCATTCCGAATTGTCTTCTTCTGTGGTGTTAAGGTTCTAACTCAGGCCCTTGTACATGCTAGGTAAGCACTCTACCACTGAGCTGCACCCCAAACCTGGCAGGTTCTTAATTTAGCAAGATTAGACTAACCAGGATGGAGAAGACTAAGATGGGGGGTTGGGGGAGAGACTTCAAAAGAACGTATCTGCTGCCATTACCTTTAATCGTTAAAAGAAAACCAACAAAGCTATCTTTTTTCCAGTTTGCTTGTACATTAGAACTCAATAGCCCTGAAAATCAGAACACTCAGACTGCTAAAGCATTGATCTGCTAAACCAGCTCGCCTATATGCGCTAAGCTTCCTCTTTAACCCCCTGCCCCCAAGTTTCCCACGCTCTAGCAGGGTCTAGGCCCTCCTCTGTCCTCTTGGGAACCAGAAAAACCTCCAGACCAGGGGGTGGGGGTGGGGGGGAATGAGGAGGCTCTAAGAAACAACCACCCGGAGGCAGAGGGGGCCTCAGGCTGCTAACCTGCTGGCTGGGTGTCTCCAGCTCTCCACCCCAGAACTGTCTGCAGCTGCTCAGTGCATTTATTCAAGACACAAACAAGAGCCAGGCGTAGTGGTGCAGGCCTGTAATCCCCATCCTCGGGAGGCTGCGGCTCGAGGATCAGAAGTTCAAGGCCAGCTTTGGTTCCACAGTGAGATGGAGGCCAGCCTGGACTAATGAGTCCCTGTCTCAAAGAACAAAAAAAATGAAAGAAAAAGGCCAATCTTCCCTATGGTGTGTACAACTACAGGTTATTAGCTGCTAAGGTTGATAGAAAAGGTCTGTCCACTTTTCCTGTGTTTAAAATACTAATTAACTGCTTAAGGAGGAAGAAAAAAAAAAAAAAAAGGTCCAGGACAGCTAGCTGCTCATCCCCACTTGCCAGTGGCAAAGACACCACAGGAGGCTCACAGCTCCCAACCTTGTTGAATTCCAGGTCACCTTGTGCTCAGGGTCTATAGGCACAAGTCCCAAAGCCCCTGGGGACCTGAATCGCAGACGTGTGTCTCTGATTGTAGGTGTCAGGGTCTCAGCCAAGAGGCTAGGTGACCATCAGGGATGAAGGCAGATGGGGTGGGGGTGTACGTTTAGTCTGGGCCCTACTTCCTGTTCTCTGTGCAAGACCAGACTGAGAAATTACTCCCAGGGTGATGGAAACCATAGCTCAGTTAGGAAGAGGAGCCGAGTTCAGATCCACAGCACTGAGTGGAGGCTGGTGCATGTCCATAAGCCCAGCACGGGCTGGGGGTGGGCGGAGTAGATGTTAAGAGTAGAAGTGGAGCCGGGCGTGGTGGCGCACGCCTTTAATCCCAGCACTCGGGAGGCAGAAGCAGGTGGATTGCTGTGAGTTCGAGGCCAGCCTGGTCTACAAAGTGAGTCTAGGACAGCCAAGGCTACACAGAGAGACCCTGTCTCAAAAAACCAAAAAAAAAAAAAAAAGAGTAGGAGTGGAAACAGGTAGATTCCTGGAGTACACTAGCTAGATAGCCTAGCCAACTGGTGAGCTGGTGAGTCCCAGGTCCACTGGGAACCTGTCTTTTTTCTGTGTGTGTGTGTGTGTGTGTGTGTGTGTGTGTGTGTGTGTGTGTGTCGGGTTCTCTGTGTAGCCATGGCTCTGAACTCCCTCTGTAGACCAGACTGGCCTCGAACTCACAGAGATCCCCTTGCCTCTGCCTCCCAAGTGCTGGGATTAAGGGTATGTGCCACCACTGCCCGGCAAGAACCTGTCTCAAAAAATACATTGGTGTCAAAAACAACAACAACAACAACAACAACAACAACACCACACACACACACACACACACACACACGAGAACTCTCAGTGTGGGAGGGTACTGGGTTAAATCTGGGCCCCTGTGTGGCCAGCCCAGCCAGTTTACCATAATAGAACCCGGAGGGTGCCCCCAATGGGCAAGATGTGGTCATCCGCATTGTCTACATGAGCTGGTAGGTGCACGCTGTGTGGCCTTGGCCAAACTGCTTCACTTATCTGAGCCTCAGCTTACAACTCAGAGGACAGTGCCAGGCCTCAGAAGGATGGTGCAAGCCGTCCTTATGGTAACATGGCATCTGCAATCCAAGCTCAGGTGAGGAACTGACTGCAGTAGAGACGCTTCCAGAATATTCCAAGTGCTGGGGCACCCAGCAGCCAGCACCACCCAGCCTCCCTCCTTGTCCTAATGCAGCAGCTGAGGTACTGAGCCTGAGGTATGCAGTCTGTCTTTCTGCAGCCTGCAGCCCCAACACAAAGCAGCACAGTCTACTAACCCTCACACCTGAGGGCTGAACTGCTATCATTTCAGCTTTCCTCGTGTAGACACACGTGTGCATGCATAGATGCACCATAGTGCACATGTGGAGGTCAGAGGACAACTGGTAGAGATTGAACTCGGGTCATCCATTTGGTCTTGGCAGCAGGGTTTGCCTGCTGAGCCGTCTCACTGGCTCCTCAGGATGGGTGTGTGCAGAGGTGAGCTTCTCTGGGCAAACTCACCACTATTAGATTCAAGGGCGGGTCTATGATCTAAAAGCCTTTTTTGTTGTTTTTTGAGACAGGGTTTCTTGTGTAGCCCTAGCTGTCCTGGAACTTATTCTGTAGGCCAGGCTGGCCTCGAACTCAAACCCACCTGCCTCTGCCTCCCGAGTGCTGAGATTAAAAGTGTGCATCACCACTGCCTGGCAAGAAAGCCAGTCTTAGGAATGAGAAACTAAGTTTCAGACGACACATCAGCACCTTATTTGGGAGACAGGAAGTATTTTATGGCCCAGGTGAGGGGGTCTCACCACTGCAGCCTTACAGAAACACTGAGGAAACAGACAAATAGTGCATGCCTGAGGGCGTCGGAAGGACTCCTAGGGCCCACTTCACACAGCCAGCAGAGGTGGTCTTGAAGCCTCCCACCTTTCCTTTCAACATGACACTGTTAGCTTCAGAAAGCCTGCAGGAGGGATAGTGTCTAGATTAGGTTGGGCCACCAGGCAACTTTAAACCATTTGCTGAAAATTGAGGCGATGTCACGGGGCATGGTGGTGCACACCTTTAATCCCAGCACTCGGGAGGCAGAGGCAGGTGGATCGCTGCGAGTTTGAGGTCAGCCCGGTCCACAAAGCTAGTCCAGGACAGCCAAGGCTACACAGAGAAACTCTGTCTTGAAAAACAAAAACAAAAACCACCCCCAAAAATGAAATATGATGTGATGTCAGGGGAAGTGGAGCTTTCTGTGTGTGTAGAGTTGGCAGGGGCAGCAGGGCACCACAGCCCTGTCATCCTTGCTGTGGGCTCCAGCAGAGGCTACACTGACTAGAACACCCTTAGAAGCCGCTCGGGTGAAGGTGCATGGGGTGGCTGAAGTAGGCACAGATGCAGCGGCAGGCCAGGGAGGGGTCCGCTCTGCCAGCAAGACTCTCGGGAGCTCAGTCTCTCCGACTCCAGGCCTGACACAGCACATGACCATCTGCTGTGAGGTTGACAAGAGCTGGGCAGCTGGCAACTCTGTGCTAAGGAGACGCATGCTGTGACCCCTTAGGACACGAGGGGTAGCAGGGATGAATCACAGACCAAGCAATGTGTCAATAGTTCTGTAAACACTTATTTATTTAAAAAATACTACAGAGAGATTTGGATTCAAAAAACACAGTCATATACAGAAACAAAATGTACTGGACTGAGAAAAAAGGGGATGCCGTTGGTGTGCCAGAGAGGGCACAGTGGTGAACTATTTACATGTCACTTATAAGAGAGCAAGTCTATAAAAAAAAAGAGTGTAATACCAAAGTGTAATGCAAAATACGGTGGCACACCATGTCGGCAACGACAGACTGGTACCTTGTGAACATGGTGTCAGGGCATGGCGGTGTCCGGCTTTTCAAGGCCGCTGGCAGTGTGGCACGACCTCCTAGGGCTGCAGAACAGCCGCAGGAGGTAAGGAGGTGATGTGCTGTGAGGACTACGGGAGAACAATCCAGAGGAAATCATCTCTACTGGAAAAATCCAAACTGAGTCTGGGTGATTCATGTGGGCCGGGGCTGGCGCAGCACAGCAGCAGGGGAGAAGCAGGGAGTGAGGGGGGCCGCTCCTGGCCCAGTACAAGGTGCTGCCCTGGGGCAGTCAAGGACTTGCCCACACCTGTCTGTGCTCAGCTCTGGCCCTGGCTAAGTCTGCACAGTATGCCAACAGCTGCAGCAGTTCTGAGAAGCAGCCAGGACTCGGGAGAGCCCCATGCAACTGGCCCTTCCTGCTTGCTTGTACCTAGTGGCCGCCCCTTTCTGTGCAGAGCTTTGAACTGCTTAAAACACCTCAAGTCCAGACTCTTGTCACCAAGACAAGGACCAGAGAGGATGGGCCTGACCTCAGGAGCAGAAGAGAAGACTTGGAAATCCAGATTTTTGGAGCCCCTGGAGCCTGAGCTTGGCCTGGCCAACCAGCGACTGCCACCCATGAAACTCAAGCTTGCTATCCAGGATCTGCAGGGGACCTCAGTGAGGACACAGGGAACAGGTGATAGACGACACTGCCCCAGCCCCACTGTCTGCAGGACCCACCCACCTGGGCCCTCAGCTTCCTTCACATGAGAGAACAGTGTGCACAGCCTCTCTGGGACAGTTCTTAAGCATAGAAGGTTCAGGGATGGCAAGCACAGGGGCTCCTGTGCCTTGGTGACAAGAAGGCGCACCAGAGGAGGACATTCTCCTGAGAGGACATAGGAAGGACAGTCCTTCTGGGCACTCCAGCTGGTGCTGAGGCCCATACAGAGGCAGTGAGGAGAGGCAGCTTGGGCGCCTGGGCTGGGCCGGAGGTGCAGGACAGCTGGTGCACAGCACAGGTGGAAGGGCTGACTCCTTTAGGCCCTGGCTCTAGCTGATGCTAAAGCTCCTGGGTCAAGATGCCAGCTCCCTGTCCTCTGTCCCCATCCTTGTAGGCACAAAAACCCCTGGACGGCAGCATCTCCCGCTGACATGCACTGGCTGCTGCTACCTCCTCACGATGTCGCTGATCTCCTTCACAGAGCTAAGCAGCTTGCTGAAGTCCTGTGTGGCAGCTGGCCCACTGGAGGCTGGTGCAGGGCAGATCTGCAGCTCTCGGAGGTTGCTCTCCAGCTTGTTGATGGCCTCACGGAAGGCAAACTTGTTCCTCATCTGCTGGATGGAGTCCACGTAGCTCACGCAGAACGTGTACAGGTTCTTGCCAGCCTCCAGCACAGCACTGTGGCTGGCCATCTGCTCTGAGTTCCGGGAGATGGCCAGGCACAGGGCCTCAGTACTGTCCAGAACCACACCCTTGGTGATGGTGCCACTGGCGATGCGCTCTGGTGGCTGCCGGGTCTTTCGAAGAGACACACGGGTTGAAATGAGCGGGATGAAGGCGGCAGAAGATGGCTGCTGGTCCCCAGCCGGGGCTGAAGGTGCTGGTGCTGTGGCGGGTGTGGAGACAGGGGTGGTGGGGGTCCCCGGAGGCTTAGCAGCCGCCTGAGGCTTTGGCACTGATGGTGGCGCAGGCTTTCTTAGTCCTTCTCCAGGCTGGCCGGCCTTGGTGGGGTCGCTGTGGACAGCATCCCCAGCCAGACTTGGGCATTTTGTCTTCGTGGCCCCACCTGCCTCCCCAGCCACTTCTTGGCTGGGGCTCTGTGCAGGCTTTCCTGCTTTCCCTGTGGAGGCAGGCGGGGGTGGAGGGGCAGGCTTGAGCTTGGACAGCCGCCCCTTGTCTCTCCCGGGGGACTCTGAGCTGTGCTTGTGCCTCCTTACTCGGGTCTCCTCAGAGGAGGCCTTGTTAAGGCCTACTCTGCTGCTGGGGGGTGTCGGCTCGGCAGTGATAGGAGCCCCTGTCCCCGAGGCATTGCCCTTGGTGGCCTCTTCCTTGTGAGAGAGGCCAGAGGAAGGAGAGGCAGTGACCTGCCTACGGAGGAGTTTGGGAGTCAAGCTGGGAGGGCTGGAGCCTGGGCTGGATTCCATGTCTTTGAAGACTTCATCAGCAGCCTCCTCCGTCTTCTTCACCAACCGGGGAGGGGGAGTCACTGTGCCCCTGGCCACCTGCTCAGACCTGGTTTCACTGGCACGTTTCCGAGGCAGAGCTGGCTTTTCGCTTTTGTGCCCTCCAAAGGTAGACGAATCAAACTGCTTGCCGGCAGATGGCAGGTCCCTAGGCAACGTGACCGACCGCCACTCTGTATCCTTAGCCCCATGAGGCATGCAGGAGGCTGAGCAAGAGCGCAGGAAGCGCTTGCTGGAGCTGATGCCACTTTCCTCTTCGGCGGCGGC
The DNA here is from genome assembly GCA_907169655.1 of Acomys percivali. NCBI lineage: Eukaryota > Metazoa > Chordata > Mammalia > Rodentia > Muridae > Acomys > Acomys percivali. The sequence continues at coordinate 8,525,796 of OU015750.1, read as the reverse complement.
CAGGCGGCTGCTGGTCAGTGTGCTCCACAGGTGGGGAGAACGGAAGCCCGAGCTGCCTGGCTCCCGGAAGGCTCCATTGGGGACACCAGCCCCATTGCTGGCCTTTGGGGACTTGGTGGGCTCTGCTGCGTCTGAAGGGGTGAGAGCTGGTGGCCCATTGCTGATTTCCCGGCCATCGTCCTCACTAGGCCCTCTGCGTTCTGGCTGGCCATCCATCTCTCGGAAGGAGCTGCTGCGCTTTGGGGGCGTGGGCGCCATTTTCTTTTTCTTCTTAATCAAGGCACTGAACAAGTTGGTCTTTTTGTCTTTGGGGAGAAGGCGCTCGTCTTCATTTAGGCTGCCGTCTGGGGGCCCACGCTCTTTCCGAGGAAGCAGTGGTGACACAGCAGGCTCACTGTCCAGCGCATCTGAAACAGAAGGAGGGTGAGCAACGGCTGCCAGGAAGCCCTGCACTCGGGGGCTGTGGGAGGTTCCCCACCGGGCTTCTGCACCCTCAGAGGGTGGAAGACAAAGGTGGGCATTTAGCACAGCTCAGCCTTGTCAGTGTCACACCTGAACCCTGCCACCGTCGGCAGAGTACAAGGCTCTGAACACACAGGGGCAAGGTTGGAATGGCCCTGCCTTCCTCATCCGGAAACCTGTTGTAGTTGTGGAGTCCCTCCAGGGTCACACTGTGATCAGCAGAAATGACACTGCCAAAGGTCAGACCTGCTGGAGTTCCTGAGGTGTAACCTGGAGGAAGATGTCAGTTGTCCCATGGGGTATGACAATCAGCTGCCTTGACAAACACGGAAAGATGACCTTTACAAGATTTCAACTGAGTATTTTAAAAATATGAGTGACATGGCTGGGTGGTGGCACACGCCTTTAATCCCAGCAGTTGGGAGGCAGAAGCAGCTGAATCTGAGTTTGAGGTCAGCCTGGTCTACAGAGTGAGTCCAGGACAGCCAGGGCTACACAGAGACACCTTGGCTCAAAAAATAAAAGAGGCTGGGTGTGGTGGCGAATGCCTTTAATCCTAGCACTTGGGAGGCAGAGGCAGGGGGATCACCATGAGTTTGAGGCCAGCCTAGTCTACAAAGTGAGTCCAGGACAGCCAAGGCTACACAGAGAAACCCTGCCTCATAAAAAACAAAAACAAAAAACAATATAAAACAAAACAAAGAGTGACAGTTCACTAAAACGCCTTTGTGTTGTCGGGCCCTGCTGCCAGCTGTACAGAGGTGGAGGGTCATCTGACCTAAGACTGGCAGAAGTGCACATCCGAGTGACAGTCCTGCCAAAGAGGGTGGAGAGCGATTCTACCGGGTCAGAGTTACAACCAGAGTGCGCCAGGGACACTCCTGACTCACCAGGAGATGACCTATCAAAAGCCTCACAGTGATCCTGGTGAGAAGAAACTTCACCCCACCCCACCCCCTCACCCGCCCCCCTGATAATCATAGTGCATGCTCCCTGACAGCCTTTCTTCCCCACCCCAGATGAGTGAGTACGGGACAACAAGAGACGAAGGGACAGCTTGTGTGTCACAGCTTCCACCAGGGAGAGGGAAATGACCTGGTGGTTCTACAATTTGGACCTGCTTGTCTAAAGTGGGGTGTCTCTGCTGCTCACTGCTGTGTACACAGACCAGCTGGCCCTTACAGTCCTGAGGAGTGTCCTGCCTCTGAGGAGCGCTGGAGTTACAGATGTGGGCCAGCATATGTGGACTCCCAAGCAGCTGCTCAGCAAGTGCTTCTCGCAGAGCCACATCCTCAGCCCGTGTGCAAGCCTTCCAAACATGCACCTTAGGCACCTGTGTGTGCTGGCCAGTTTTATGTCAACATGACACAGGCTACAGTTATCGGAGAGGAGGGAACCCCAACTGAGAAAATGCTGCCAGAAGATCAGGCTGTTGGCAAGCCTGCAGGGCATTTTCTTAACTAGTGATTGATGGGGAAGGCCCAGCCCACTGTGGGTGGTACCATCCCTGGGCTGGTGGTCCTGGGTTCTTTCTATAAGAAAGTAGGCTGAGCAAGCCACTAAGAGCACTCCTCCATGGCCTCTGCTTCAGTGCCTGCCTCCAGGTTCCTGCCCTGCTTCAGTTTCTGTCCTGACTTTTTTGAGGAGGATCTGTGCTGTGGAAGCATAAGCTAAGTAACACTTTCTTTAGTCGTGGTGTTTCTAAGACAGTCCTTAAAGCATTTTTATGTGCCATGTGGGTTTGGCCATTCCATTCTCATTAGTTTAAGTATAGGTTTAGAAACACAACTGTTTAAAAAAACAGAACTGTGCAGGCAGTGGTGGTGCACTCTTTTAATCCCAGCACTTGGGAGGCAGAGGCAGGCAGATCTCTGAAGTTAAGGCCAGCATGGTCTACAAAGCAAGTCCAGGACAGCCAAGGCTACACAGAGAAACCCTGTCTTGAAAAACCAAAAAAAGCAAAACCAAACCAAACTAAACCCAAAAAAACAAACAAACCAGAACTATGGGTTCTGCTGAGTAAACACCCTTATGAATCCCAATCAGAATCAAACTTTGTCCTGCCTGGCCCCATTCAACCAGACCTATTGCCCATCAGCCCATGACGGAGCCCTGGGAGCATTGGTGAGTTCAGGTGCCACTTCCCAAAACTGACTTCAGTGGGTGTGCAGAGTGCCAGATGCTGTTCTCCTGGGACTTACTCAGTGCACAGCTGGCACGCAGGAAGCTCCGACACATGGCTGTGAATATTATCCCTGTGGATCTCTAGGCAACTCCTGACAGCACCATTGCCCTAGCTGAAGCTGGGGAACGGTGCTAAAAGACACCCTTCCCAGGAACCACAGGGCCCAGCTCTGTCCCAGGGAGCTCCACAGAGGCTGGGTTCCAGGCTGTTCTGTTTGGCTCGATGTCGTCCAGTGCCACGCCTGCCCTGAAAGACACCCACAGTGCTGTGACGAGCACATGGGAAGGTGGGTGTGCTTTCTTGGCAGGTGTCCCAGATCTCGGCCTGTCTAAGCAACTGCTGAAAGGCTTGCTGTGGAGAATGGCAGGCCCCTGGCCTGGACCACTATGGAGGGACTGATGCCCTTCTCTGCCAGTTCCACTGACAGCTTCCCATTCGCCTCCCAGGCCTGCTGGCTGAGAAGGCATGGACGTACCGCTTTCTCCCAGGCCCTTCGTGTGGAGCAGCTCGGGCGTGTCAGGGGCATCTTTCTGCTCAGCTGCTCTCCTGCACGTCCTGGTCTTGGTGGGCAGCTCTGGGGCCTGCAGCATGCTGCCAGCAGCTCCTCCCATGCCCCGTTTCCCCAGCTCCTTCTCCACCTCTAAGGATCACACACAACAACCCAGCAGTCATCAGCAAAGGCACCATCTTGAAAGGGATTTTTAAAATAAATTTATACATATTTTTAAATTGTTATTTCTGTGTAAGTGTATGGTGTTTTGCCTGCATTAATGTCTGTGCACCTCATGGGTGCAGAGGCCAGAAGAGGGTGCTGGATCCTCTGTGACTGGAGTTGTGAGCCACCGCCATTTGGGTCCTGGGGACTGAGCCCAGGTCCTCTTAGCCTCTGTGCTCTCTCTCCTGCTCCTGGGCGTCTCTTCTATACAATCAGAGATAAGGAACACAGATGCTGAAGAAACAGCACTTAGCATTTTCTAGAACTGAGTATGAGTATGAAAGACACAGAGCCACCACCAAAGCCTCTGTGTGGAGCTCTGGTCTCACACTTGGCTTGGGCACCTCCACCAGGACTGAAGTGAAGGCTTGCCCAGCCACAGCCTAATCTTTCAGCCACTGCAGCCCCCGGAAGGTACGTTACCATCTGAGATACTGGACTCCTGGAACATGGTTTCAAAGGCCTGGTGGATCTCAGCAAACGACGGCCGGTCCGAGGGATTCCACTGCCAACCTGAGGGACAGAGAAGACGTATGTCAGAGCAGTAGGGAAGCACTGCTAACCAACCAGGACCAGCCATCCCAAGGACAGTCCTGGACATTACAGAGGCATCCCAAGCCTGCCAGCAGCTACTGTGTCCTATTACAGAGGTTAAGACTTTGAGAAGACATTATATATAATCAGAAACAGGATCACAAAACCCCACAGACACACCGACAGTAAAGCCACCTATAGTCGGTTCTCCGAAGCCCACTGAGAGGCACTAGCCTGTCCTGGCCACCCTGACTTACAGTCTAACATCCTCAGCAGCACCGATGTGCTTTCCTGCTTCTCTGAAACTAGATCTCAGTGTTGCCTGGGCTGGTCTGAACCCCTGGGGTCAAGCAATTCTCCCGCCTCAGCCTATTTTGCACCGAGACTACATCCTGTGCCACCAAGAAGAGAGGGTTAGAGGCTGGTGATGTGGTTCAGCAGTCAAGAGGTCTGGCTATTCTTACATGGGACCCAGGTTCAGTTCCCAGCACTCATGTGGTGACTCACAACCACCCATAACACCAGTTCCTGGGGACCTGATGCCCTCTTCTGGCCTCCAGGATCACTAGACATACACACGGTGTACACACATGCACATAAGCAAAAGAACTATACACATACAATACACATTTAAAAAAGATTAAGAGAATCCATTCTTCCTCATGTCAGTGAAGACACAGCCACATCACATGCTTGTTCGCTTTGTTTTCCTACACTCCTGCTGTGAGGATAAACCGGTACAACCTTCTTTTAGATGATAATTTTATCAACAGTATAAACACTGTGAACCAATAGAACAGCTTTTAGAAACATCAGTGTTAAGTGCAAAGACACAAGGATAAGTGTGCTTATCTCTGCCTTGTTTATAATAGCAAATACAGGGCCGTCAAGATGGCGCTTGCTGCCAAGACTGATGCCAAGTTTATTTCTTGGGATCCACATAGTAGAAAAAGGACCAACTCCTGCAAGCCGTATGCTGTTGAGTGCACACGCCCATAAACAAACAAACAAGTAGTTAAGTAAATAAATACATAACATGTAACTAAAGCAAACAAGTATGTAAAACAGCCAAGAGCTCATCACAAGAGGAGAAATGAGTGGATGTTTTAAACCATTAGCTGAAATGCTAGACAGCGGAATTAACTGAAGGTAGGGTACGGGCTGAAGAAAACAAACCTAGATATATGGACAGGAGCAGTGCCGCAGACACAGTAAGACGAAAACAGTGAGGGACTGGGCATATGAACACTGATGATAGACCATGTGGAGACACACCACACGGAGATGCACACATATACTCACATAACATAACTACCACTAGAGTCACATCACCCAGAGCATTTTATAGCCAGGTGCTTGGAAGCAGGACCCAGGAACCTGTATCTATTGATAAGAACCTTTGTTTGGTATTCATCTAACCCTTTTCATGCTTAAAAAAAAAAAAAATTGAAACATCCTGGGCATGGTGGCTCACACCTGTAATCATAGAGCTTGTGGGGTTCAAGCAGGAGAGTCGCTATAGAGCCAGGGCTACAGAGTGATCCCTGATCCACAATAACAGTAAGCCAAAAACATCCCTCCCAAAGGCTCATGTATACTGTATCTGTAAACAAATGCACTGAAAGGCACCCAGAAAGCCAGACTCCATGAGTGGCTCAGGAACAGGGGGACAGGGTGTCAAGGGCCCACTGGAATGGAATGGCCCACTGCAGTTTCCTCAGTGCCCATGTGTGCTGTCTGCCCAGGCTGGGGAGGCTCACATGCGCGCATGAGTTCGTAGACCTTCTCTGGGCAGCCTTCTGGGCGCTCCATGCGGTAGTCTTTTTCCAGCAGCTCGTAAACCTGAGACAGGTCAATCCCCGGGTAAGGTGACATGCCATAGGTAGCAATTTCCCAGAGCAGCACTCCAAACGCTAAAAGAGAGAAGGGAAGGAAGACATCGGGCTGTGTGAGGCACTGGCTGGTGAGGTGGTTTGTGAATAAAGCATTTGGTGCACAAGCCTAATGACCTTCCAATCTGGAACCCTGCGTAAAGGTGGAAGGAGAGCAGAGCAACACAGACATTCTCCACACTGCAGCAGAGACCTACAAGGCAGCCCCAGCAGTAACGCTTACCAGGTTCTCCATGAGAACAGCCCAGGAAAGGTAGGAGCAAAACTGTTCACTCACGCTGCACTAAAGCATGTGAAAGGAGAGAAGGGAGAGGCGAGCCTCCCGTGGTACAGGGTCTCTCAGGTAAGTGGCACCTGTGCTTGTAGCTCTGTGACTACGTGGCCACATGCCTGTCAGGCCATGGGTTGCTTCTAGTGGGTGAGACTGTCTCCACGGTCCCTCCCTGCTCTCAGTGGTTTGTAGAAAGGCTGAGAACTCTGAAAGTCTTGGGATCATTCCTCACTAACAGAACCGGGAGGCCTTAGAGAAACAGGTGATTCAGATCCCGGGGAAGAAGCCAGAGCCTCGTCATCCCCACAGCACAGGCTTTGTGGAAGACCACAAGGGAACTGTCAAAAGGACAAGGGAGGAGATGGCCAAAGATGAGACACTTGCTGTGAAGGAGAAGAGGCACAGTACACTGAAACATGGGTGTGTCACCAAAGAGCTCACACAAGACTAGCAACTCCACCTGCCACCACTACAGGGCACTTGGGGAGGTGGGAGCCAGGAGAGACAGCTCACTTACACTCCCCATTCCTGCACCAACTCTGCCACTGGGCAACCAGGCCCAGGGCAGGCTGTTTCTTCTATACTCCGCGGCTCACTGGATATGGAACAATGGATTGAGGGACGATCACATGACAGCTCCTAGTGAACCACTGGGCATCATTTCCCACTAGAGCAGCGGTTCTCAACCTCCCTAACGCTGCGACACGTTACTACAGTTCCTCATGCTGTGGTGACCCCAACTATAAGACCATTTTCGTTGCTACTTCATAACTGTAATTTTGCTACAGTTATGAATTGTAATGTAAACATTTTTGGAGATGGAAGGTTGCTAAAGGGGTCATAGCCCACAGGTTGAGAACCACTGCACTGGAGGGAAAAAAAAAAAATCAAGCATTATGGATCAATCGACCTAAAAGCATCTGCCTCCTCTAATGTCCTTAATGAAAGGAATGTTAGTCCAAATGTCAGCAGCTTCTCAGATCTGATGCTGCTGCATTCCTAAGAAGATTGAAGCCAGAAGCACAGAACACAGCACAGGGACGATGAGCAAAGTCTAGACTCTGGAGAGTCTAAAGGAAAGGTGACAGAGCTTATCAATAAAGGAACAGCAGGGGCGTACAGTCAGCAATGGACGGCGCAGGCTAGAGACACCCTGACACACTAATGCAGTGAGGGGCCGCATCTGGCTCCTAGGTGAAGCAAATACTGATGTGTGTATGTGCAATAGTGTCTCTGGGGTTTGCTTTACAATAACAAGAGGCAAGGGAGCAGGTGGGGCACAAGGCTCACTACTCAACTCCACCTTCTTTGGCACCTCTGGCATGAAAAGTTATTCAAGCCGGACATTGTGATGCACAGCTTTAACCCCAGCACTTGGGAGGCAGAGGCAGGTGGACCTCTGAGTTCAAGACCGGCCTGGTCTACAGAGTGAGTTCCAGGGCAGTTGGAGCTAAGTAAGTAGAGAGATCCTACCTCAGTTGTTTTTGTTTTTTGTTTTTCGAGACAGGGTTTCTCTGTGTAGCCTTGGCTGTCCTGGACTCGCTTTGTAGACCAAGCTGGCTTTACATTCACAGCAATCCACCTGCCTCTGCCTCCCGAGTGCTGAGATTAAAGGCGTGTGCCACCACACTCAGCAACAAAAAGTTCTTTTAAAAAATAAAATAAATGGGCTGGAGGGACGGCTCGGAGGTTAGAGTACTGTTTGCTCAGCCAGAGGTCCTGAGTTCAATTCCTAGCACCCACATAGTGACTCACAATCATCTAGAATGTGATCTGGTGCCCTCTTCTGGCCTGTAGGCGTACATGCAGGCAAAACACTGTTTACTTAATAAATAAATCTTTAAAAAAATAAATAAACAGCAGGTGACACTTCTACATGATGCGCCCTGTTTACAGCCCACACGAAAATGCACAGGTTTCCTGTGGAGAGTTGGCTCCCAGCAGCAAATGTGGGGTTAGGACATGAAGGCGGTGCTATTCTGGATCATGCTGGAAGTCACTTTTGCTTTATTTTTTTTTTAAAGAAAACAAGAAACAGGAATTTAAGCCAGAAACAAACCAGGAAGGGGGTGTAATTATGGAGAGGAGACGGAGGCAGAGAAGCAGAGGGGAACCATGCCTGCTGGCGAGGACTGCCCAGGACCAGGCCCTTACCCCAGACGTCCGACTTGATGGAGAACTTGTTGTAGGCCAGGCTCTCGGGTGCAGTCCACTTGATGGGGAATTTGGCTCCAGCATGGGCTGTGTAGGTATCCCCTGTCATCAACCTGCTCAGGCCAAAATCAGCCACCTTCACCAGGTGGTTTTCCCCTACCAGGCAGTTCCGGGCAGCAAGATCTCTGAGAAAGGAAAAGGGTCATCTGTGGGCGCTCCTGGCTGACTCCCCAGCTTTGCAGCTCCCCTAGTTTTGACAGGTGTGACACCGACATAAGGAAAATCCGATGCCTAGCTGGGGAGCAACAGTCCCTCAAAATACCAGTCGGGCTGCCACAGCAACACCACAAGCAGACAGGGTGGCAATGGGGGCAGACCCCGCCCCATGAGCTGGAACATGTTAATTACCTTGGAAGTCGGCTACCTCACCCATAAAATGAAGGCAGTAACAGGGCCCGCCTTGGGCAGCGGTATCTGATAATGGATAGTACGCAAAGCACTTCCTCTGATGCCTGCAGAGTAACAAGTGTTACCTGTATGCTCCTGCTGCCCCAGGCCAGGTACAGGGAATGCTTAGCCAAATGCTCACTGCAGGAGACTGACACGAGGAGTCTCTCCCTGTCCTAGGCACACTCAGCAGGAAGAATGAAACTGAGTCAGGGCATTCTTTACGCACATATGCTCTCTACTTTCCTCCTGCTTCCTGGTGCCTGCCCAAATGTGCTAGAAACTCTCCGCACCGCGCACCTCCTCTCTCCTCCTGAGTGTCAAGGGAGGAAGAGTTCTACTCTTTGGTGCATGGATGCTAACCATGAAATCACAAGGGACTGGGAACCGAGGAATGAGAGGCTGAGGTAGTTCAGGGCAACGGCTGCACGATGCAGTTTGATCACCAGCAATGAGAGAGAAATTAAACACAAGAGTTGTACCTAATAGGATTTTTGGTAAGGCATTTTAAGTGTGTGAATGGAGGGGAACAGAGGTAGCCATGCAAGGCAAGCCAGAAGTCAGGAAATCTCAATTTGCAGCATCAGAGGCTTCACTTTGCTGAGCGACAGGAGCATTTGGATTGGGCTCTCATGAAGCAGAAAAAAATCTGTCTTCAGAGGGGCTGCCAGCATTTCACACACACTACTTATTCCTGGCTATGAAATCTCATGTCGAGGCTTCACACTTGAGTTAATTGGGTAGGAAAGGTCACCACAGTGGCGTGGAGAACATCTTGCATGCCGGAGCCGGGCCAAGCCCATCAGGCTCCCTCCTGCACAGGTTGTCACTCTGCTAGGAAGCCACTTGCACCATCAAAGCATGCAAACCAAGGTAATTGTGGCACACTTGAAGGTCAAAATACTCTGGGTTTTAAAAACAGCAAAGATGCCTAATTCCGGTTCATGTGTATACAATTCTACAGTCATGGAAACATCCCTAGACCTAGTGACAGCAGGTGGACAATTAAACAGGAAGAGAAGGAGGAAAAGCCGCACACTGAAACCAAGCCTCGGCCCAGCTTTGCCCAGTGTGCTAGGCAGAGGTCTTCACTGACTGACTGCCAGTCTTGGGAATGCACTGTTTCAGAGGGAGACAAGATTATCACGAAGAAGGTCTTTTACGAATTTCGTTTAATATGCCACTAAATCCAAAATGGTTTAGAAATGAAACACTTCTTTCCTGGGGATTAGCTGCTCCACTGGCCCAGGCCTTGGGTCTGGAGCACTTAGTCCCACCTGCCACAAGCAGCACTTACGTCAGGCATTTACGTCTGCTTTCATTTCAAGGGCTAGTGAGCGCCAGCACCGGGGCTGGTAGCTGAGCCCTCGGATCCCCAGCTGCTGTGCTGAAGCGGGGAAGGCTGGTGAGGCTACCTGTGGATGAAGTTCTTCTTCTCCAGGTACTCCATGGCCGAGGAGATCTGCGTGGCCATGTAGAGCAGCACCACGGCGCTCACCTCTTGCCGGTTACACTCTCTCAGGTAGTCCAGCAGGTTCCCATAGGTCATGAACTCAGTGATGATATAGAATGGGGGCTCCCGGGTACACACCCCTGACAAGAGGACACGGAGGCTTCAGCATGTGGCTCTGCTCCCAGGGGAAAGAGCCCTAGGACAGAGATGTCTCCTGACGTCCCCCACCCCTACACCCCTAGACACACAGTTCTCTTTCATTAGGAAGTGATGCTCCCTCAGAGCACAGGTGCTGGACCAGCACCCCCACACATACAGCAGCCTGTGCCCCTCTTACCTAGTAGCTGCACCAGGTTAGGATGCTTGATCTCCTTCATCACTGCAGCCTCCTTCAGGAACTCCTCCACCTCCATGGTGTCCTCCTGCAGAAGGGCAGTTCCGATGCATGAGATCTGTTTAGCAAGGAGCTGGCTAGCAGAAAAGACACGGCTTCAAGGCCTAATGCAAAGAGCAGTGGCAACTCCACCCAGCCTAGGCCACTGCTTCCAATGAACACTGGTCACTCTGCCCTTGACAGGCTCGAAGAGTCTTATCCTGGTTATGTGAGGACCCCTGGGGTGCAAGTGCTCACCCAGGGCATTATGCATTGAATGTGAAAGGTCGCCCACAGGCTCATGTCTTGAACAGCTGTGCCCCAGGTGATAGAGCAATCGTTGAGAGGCTGTGGAACCCTCAGGACTTGTCTGGGAGGAGTTCTCATTACAGGCAGGTCTTTAAAGGTTAGACCTAGTCTTTGGTTCTAGACCAGCTTTCTTCTTCCTGAGTATGATCATGGGAATGGCTCTGCCACACACTCCTGCCACCATGGACCATGGCACTCCTCCATGCCACACACTCCTGTCACCATGGACCATGCCACTCCACCATGGCACTCCTCCATGCCACACACTCCTGCCACCATGGACCATGGCACTCCACCATGCCACACATTCCAGTCGCCATGGACCATGCCACTCCTCCATGTCACACACTCCTGCCACCATGGACCATGCCACTCCATCATCTCACATACTTCTGCCACCATGGACCAAGGCCACTCCACCATGCCACACACTCCTGCCACCATGGACCAAGGCCACTCCACCATGCCACACACTCCTGCCACCATGGACCA
>OU015750.1:8504451-8514499 GCA_907169655.1 Acomys percivali | reverse complement strand
GACCAAGGCCACTCCACCATGCCACACACTCCTGCCACCATGGACCATGCCACTCCACCATGCCACACACTCCTGCCACCTCAAGGCCGTGCCTTCCACACAGTGATGGTCTGAAACCCATTGTCACCATGAGTCAAATTGGATCTTTTCTCCCTTAAGTTGCATCTGTCAGGTTTCCTGGCCCAGCGAGTCAAAGGGGCCATGGGTCAATGCTGCCTGGTACTGCTGCCAGGATCTTCTGTGGGGTCCTGGAGAGATGGGAAAACATTACAGCACTGTTTCCACGAGTACTACCTGCTTCCCAACCTAACACCCTTAATATTAAAGACTCTGAACTGAAGCTGGCCTGAGAGAGGCCATTTCCAGAGTGCCTCACACTGGAGAAGTAGCAGACGGAGCCTGAGCTGCTTAGGTGCAGCGTCACGAGCGCCTAATGAAGCGGTCGCCACTGACGAGGGGGCTAATCACCCCGACTGGAAAACAGTCTTAGCGGCAGCTCTCTGACAACAGCTCGCAGTGTCATGTGCAGTCCACACAGCACAGGCGAAGTGGGCAGGCCACCATTCTTTACCTTTCTAGGCTGTGCTCTGTGGTTTTCAGCCTCCTGGCAACCCTAAGCCACTGTCCTTGGAACCAACTACCACAAAAGGGGCCAGCAAGAGTGAGTGGCAGGTTCTCCCTAGCGGAGAGCAAGGCTCTGGAGGCGAGGAGGACAGCAGGCCACATGTGTCTGGAGGGACTCTGCCTGTGTGGTAGGGAGGATGATTCATGAGAATCAGCTTTCCTGGGCAGACAACTCCACCAGGGTCTACACTGTGCTAAGTGTGAGGTGTCTGCAGTGTCCTTATGCCAAGTGTAGAAGTGTCTACACTGTCCTTTGCCAAGTGTGAACATGTCTACGTGGCTGGCACTGTAGCTGTTCCAGTTCCTGCCCTGGTACGGGGAGTGACACTCCAGAGGATGGGCCAACCTTTTCTTGGTGCTTTTTCCGCTTTGATCAGCTATGTTGAAAAGCACATCATGACCAGTGCTGGTGTGCTGGCCCATTACCACAGGTTTCAAAAGACTAAATGGAGATGCTGCTCTCTGTCACCACTGCACGCTGGCTGTCACTCATCCCATGTCACCCACTGGCTGCTGGACTCTTCAAGTGGCCTCTGTTCCCCAGTCTCGGCAGACAGCCTGGCTCTGGTGTACAGTGCTGTTGTACTTGGTGATGCACTAGAGATGCCCCCCAGAACCAGAGTCAGTGCTGCACAGGCCATCTGCTGTGACAAAGTTACTCTCCGTTGACACTTTCTAACATCAAGCCTTTCTTTTCTAATGCAGTGCACCACAGTAAACCGCACAGCCACATCACCTCAGAAATCTCATTTGCTGTGGAGCCATCTACCCTTTTCTAAAGACTCATGATCTTAAGGCAGAACATTACTCAAAAGCACCTTCCTGCTGTGTCTATAGATCCCTGCCCTGTCTCACATACATGCACTCACACACAGTGCGATCACTTCTTCCTGTCCTGTCCATGTGCCTGTCTCCACCCCATCAAACACACACACACACACACACACACACACACACACGCAGTCACGCATGAGGCAACCATTGACTTTTTTTTTTTCTTTCAGAAAAGGCAGTATGTATTTGTCTCCCCCTGCTGGAACTAGACATGATTCAACTCAGCATTTAAACTGCTAACCTGGGTCTTTAACTATTGAAATTTAAAAGACAAAACAAACTACCAAACCCCTCATTCTAACTTGTGATGCTCCTCTGCTTAGTTTTTAAACTCACACTCTCCTTTTGAAGACAATTCTTGCATTTACGCAGTCAAACAGAACTATGAAGGGCTGGGTGAAAGCCATGCTCTTGTGCTTGTTGGGAGGAGAGGGGCCAACTGCTCTCTTCATAGGCTCTCAACAGTTCCACCCCTTTTGAGGCAGGAGGCACTTTGAGACAGTACACAGAGTGGGTAAGAGGGCGCCTGTCATTTATGCTGCTAGGTGAGGCCTGCCCCCCACCCCATCTTCTATGACTCTTCCTTTCTTCCTTCCTCTTTTGAAGCTAGGTCTCGTGCTCCTCCAGCACCAACTGGAGAAAGGCACTCTGTGCTCACACTGGGGCGTGAGCAATCTGCTCTGCTTCTGGCTGCTTCTATGCTGTTCTGTCAGTGCGCTTGAGAGTCGGTATCGGCCCCACGACTAGATCACAAGTAGCCTTAGCTGACCTGAAAGACTTTTGGAATGAAACTCATTTACAAATCCAGGCTCCTTATATGTAAGAGCTGTTTGTTGTTGTTATCTCGGTGTGTTTGTGTGCATGCAACTGTGCCATGGTGCATGTGCCACAGCTTGTGTTTAAGGGTCAGAGGACAGAGTGTGTGAAGTCTTCCCCGTCCTTTGTTGTCTGCTGCTGTACTGCACTCCGGGCTGACCGGCCTGCAAGCTTCTAGGCGTTCTCTCGTCACTTCCTATCTGGCCATAGGACGCTGGTTACAGAGACATCTACCCTGCCTGGCATCATGCAGGTCCTGGGGCCCTGGACTCATGCCTGCATGGAAATGCTTTACCCCCTGAGCCATCTGCCCAGCCTAAGAGTTGCTTTTCTTCAGCACACCCTGTGTTGGATGTAATGACACACTGTAATGCCAAGCAATCTTGAGGCTGAGGAAGGAGGATCTCAAGGTCAGGGCCAGACTCAACTATACACACAGTACACAATGTTCTCAAACCCAAACAGCAAAAACCTAATCTATACAATAGCAGCCCAGGTGCTGCAGCACCGTGCAGAATCCTGCTTACACTTATGCAATTCCACCTTCCCACCCATAGAGGTCAGCCGAGCGCCCTTCCCTTTCTGGCTCTCCAAAGGTGGAACCTGCCTTCCTTTGTAATGAAGTACCTTACAAGCAGGCCTTGCACCCCTGGATGGTTGTGGGTGTGAGTAAGCAATGCTCTGAGACTACTGACGGGGTGAAGCCAGGAAGTCCAGCACAGCTAGCAAGGGAAGTCCACAGGACAGCAGTTCTCAACCTGTGGGGCGCAACCCCTCTGGGTCAAACATTGGACATCCTGTGCATCAGATATGTACATTACAATTCAAACAATAGCAAAATCACAGTTATTAAGTAGCAATGAAATAATTTTATGTGGGAGTCACTACAACATGGGGAACTGTATTAAGGGGGTTGTAGCATTAGGAAGTTGAGAACCACAGCCACAGAGGATGTGGAAGGAAGGTTCTTCTAAAGGGGCTCTCAGTGGAAGCTTGCTGAGGCCTTGACAGAAAGGAGCAGAACAGATCTCCCTGGAGAGGGCAGCACCGCCCATCAATGGGGCCTCCCAGCTGTGTGAGCTCCACCTCCTTAAATGTTTTGTCTTTACAGTTATTTGTTTATCCTCTATGAGGAGCATGTGTCGTGGCACATGTGTGGTGGTTAGAGGACAGCTCTGGGGACTCTCACCATGAGGGCTCAAGTGATGGACCTCAGTTGTTAGGCTCGGCGCAGATGCATCCACCTACAGAGCCTCCTGGCTGGCCCTTAAGCACCCTGTGGCTTCTCGCGTCCTTGCTGCTTGTGGCCTGCTGTACTGGACACAGGTCATCAGCACTCTCCCTCATCCTCTGCAAAACTGAAGGCACCAGGTGTGCTCTCAGTGCCTGGCTCTCAATGGCCCCTTGTCCTCAGCTGGGCTTCCTGCCCCTCAAAGAGCAGGTGTCTCGCCTGGCCTCTGCCCTCCTCATGGCCATGCTTCCCACTCTCCTACCCAGTGCAGCCAACACTGCCTCCTCCTTGCATGGCAGAGCCAAGCACATCCCTGACCCACTCACTGTACTGTCACTGTCGGCATTCTGTCCATTTCTCATCTGATGCGACCCACCCAGCCTCAGCCTGTTTGGCAAACATATGTGAGAAACTTGTATTTATTAAATTTTTAGGAAGTTGCATTTGAAAAATGCCCAAGAGTACTCTAAGCAATCCCCCTGTGTCTCTCTCCCTCCAGCACTGGTCTGCCACAGGCCCAAAGGTAGGGGAGATATTTAATACGATGATTGGAAAGCCACTTTTTGTTCTAGAACTAAGGAATGCAGTCTTTGCTCTAAACAGTTACTTATGACAACTGAAAGTCCCAGCTTCTGTTTTCCTCTCTTTTAGAGAAGGAGTGCGGCTGTCAGGTGCATTGCCTGGCTGAGCTGAGACGGAAGGACACACTTAGCCCTGTGCCTCCAGCAGGGACAGCTCCAGACCGTCTCTTGATTGCTATTCAAGTACAAGCAAGCAATGTAGCTCTCTCAACACTAGGGGACACTCTCACCACAGGGACACGTTGATGCCAGGAACAAAGCGCCCTGATCATGCACAGAAGAGCCACAGGAAAGCATGAACTGCTGGCAAACACGACAGGCACACTGGTCAACAGTGGAGGGGTGTGGGGCCCCATGATTGAAGGAAGCCCCATGACAAGAGCTGTTCCAGGAAGGACTCACTTCTGTTTGTGGAGGCCTGACCTGTGGGCGAGAACTGGAACACACCAGGCAGGCCCACACGCTTTCTTTTTCCATCAGCCCACAGAAGTCCACAGACGACTCATTTCTCAAGATTCTCCTCTTCCAACCCAGCCCCTGCGCTTCTTTCTCTTAACTCTCATAAGGAAACAGCCTTCATGTCACCCAATGAGCACAGAATCCGGCTACAGAACAAGTAGCCTCTAACAACTAGCCTTTCCCGACCCTCAGCACTGGTCAGCGCTCACAGATGGACGACACAACGCCCAGGAGGCCTGGGGCACTGCTGAGCCACAGCAGACATCCACCCTCACCTTCAACCAGGCCCAGACCCACCTTCAAGGTCTTCACGGCCACCGTCAGGCTGTACTTCTTCCACACACCCTCGTACACTTCCCCGTACTGGCCTCCACCCAACTTGTGCTTCATGGTGATGTCCGTGCGCTCCATTTCCCACTTGTCATAGTTGGGGGACACGCCGTAGATGGTGGGCTTGTTGCGCTTGGGAGCAGGGTAGTGGAGCGTGGTGATGAGCCCATCAGCCACGGTGGAATGGTGGTGAACTAACTCAGCCAGAGTGTTGAAGCGGCTCTCCGAGGAGACGTACAGCTGAGGAAGACAGGGAACAGCCTCATTCTCAGAGCAAACCCAGCGGGAGAGGCCTGCATACTGTTTTGTCACCTGCGCCAGCTTTTCCTCACAGGGGCAGAACTTACTGACAGAGACACTCAATGGCTGAGGACACGAGCACCTGCCTCTGCCGAAACCCCATTCAGCACTCTCCGCTTTAACCTCCAATTTGTTACATTTTTTATTTTTGCTTTATGTGTATGGGTGTTGCATGTATGCACTTATGTGCACCATGCCCATGCCTGGTGCACTCAGAGGCCAGAATAAGGCGTGGACTCCCTGGAACTAGAGTTATAGAGCGGTTGTGAACCACCACATGGGTGCTGGGAATGCAACTGGGAGCCTTTGGGCGAGCAGCAGGCACTCTTAACCCTCAAGAGCCATCTCTCTAGTCCCTACCCTCCAGTGTAAATGTTTTCCCTGTCTGTCCGATGTGAAGCTGCCACCAGGGTTAGTGACAGCGTGGCCCCACGTCCAGTCATGTTTCTGTCAGCACCTTGTAGGCTAGAAGACAGCACAGCCTTTTCCAAGATGGGACCCAGGAAGACCCTGAGTTAAGAGTACTGTCAGGTTTTTCTGAGAACCACAGCACCAGGGGCCTCCCGGGGGTCGATGCAGAGTTCTGCAGACACAGCGGAGGGGAGGGGCACAAGGTGGGAGGGGCACAGGGTGGGAGGGGCACAAGGTGGGAGGGGCACAAGGTGGGAGGGGCAGCGGGCTAGCTCCCTTTGCCTCCCGCTGCTACAGCTCTGCAGCAACAGCCTGCTCTGTGCTCACATCCACTTGGAACAGCTAGGCTCCAGGCACTGATTGGCCTCAGGAACACTCTTGGTGGGGAAGAGGGGTTGGCTGTGCGAGTGTCAATACTGGGTGAGACAGCATAGAAAGAAAAGGGTCAGGCTGTGATGACTACAGTAGTGACATTTGTGGGGGGGAAGCAAGACACACATAGCAGGCCTTTGGTTGTTGGTTATGCTGGACACCATTGTCACCATAGTGTGCATATTCCCCTGGTCTCCAGGCAGCAGTGTGGTGAGGTAGAGAAGCTTTAAAAGGTGTGTCTCAGAGGAAGTGTGTAAGGCCTTCCTGGGAGCAGAGCTCTCCTGCACCAGAGTGCTCAGAGGCTGGTTGTGAAGGCGCCAGCCTGGCCCCTCCTTCCCTCTCAGATGAGAACTCTGTTCCTGGGCGCAGTCAGCTGACCACTCCACCAATGCGCTGCAGGCTGGAGGGCCTTGACCAGTCTGCACGCTGCTTCAGTTTTCAGCTTTCCACATCAAGAGGTAAATAAGTGTTTCTGTGAATTAGCTGTTTCAGGCTATTTCATTGTGGCAATAAAATGCAGGCACAATCATTTTCTGTAGCTTACAGAATTAATATTAGATCATTAAAATACTTTAAAAGGAGATAGTCACAAGGGATCCAGGAACAGACCTATGCTTCCTTCTCTGCTTGTTGAGGGGATATAAACACATTAAAAAAAAATTTTTTTTATAAACACAGTTTTTAAGCTTAGGCAGGCCAAATTTGTGTCTACAATTCTGCTAAAATGAAGTCTAAGGCAAGCAAAATTTGCCAGAAACGTTCCTCACTCCTTGTGTGACAGCTGTGGTCTCCCTGTGAGAAGCTGTTCAGAGCAGCAGGACCCTCCAGGCTGAGGAGGCCCTTCTCTCACCTCAGGGCCCCGAGGAGAGCCTATGTGAACTGCTCTGGGGCCACAGTGCGTTAGCCTGAGACATGAGCTGGTGCGGTGGGTGGGGTGGCACCACAGTAGTCCATTAGTTTGGTAGTGCCTACACAATGCTGCCCACACCTTCTCCTCAGTGCTAGTCACAGACACAGCATACTCCTTAGGGTTTGGGGGGACAGCTCTTAGCTCTGTCACTCCTCAGAAAGCTGTGACTGAGTTCATTTGCCAACCTAAAGTGGACACACCAACATTCATCAAATATCAATATTACAGCCAGCCGCCCTCAGTGCAGTGTGGCTCCGCTCCCAGCCATGTTCCCAGAGTCACACTGTCCACTCCGGCAGCCTTCTGACTGCTCTAGTTTTTGAGCAGATCTTTGGTGATTATCAGGATGAGCACTGGGAATTCACGGTGTGTTCAGAGAAACAGGTGAAACTAGTTCTATGAGTGACCTGTTGTGTGCTGTGCTTGTTCCACAAACATATGCGTGCCAGCCAAGGCTCTGGCTCTTCCTGTTCATGAAGAAACCCCTATCCTGGCCCTCCTGGGGCCATGCCACAGGCCATGCCATCCGTGCTTTAGAACTGAGCTGGGGCCTTCCAAGCTGCTAACAGACCCCTCTGGGAGGCACAAGCCCTCAAGTTCCCACCCTGTTGCAGTTCCTCCCCCAAGGATGGCGATACCAGTTTCACCCCCAGGGAGGGCAAAGCCCAGATAACCATGAGGCCCTGCAGCCAACACTTCCTGCCTGGGTTCTATTTCTGTCAACTCCAGCCTGTCATCACTTCTGACCATGAATATAATGTACCCTAGGAAACTTCAAGAAAAGGAAAGGGCTTCAGGGCTCCTGGGAAGTGTGGGAAATATGGCGGTGGCTTGCAGGAGTAAGAACAGAAGGCAAAGAGGCAGAATCACCTAAAAGGAAGCCTTATCCAAAACTGCTTCGGAAAAGCACAGAACACCGAGAGGTGGAGGTCACTGGGGGCCAGGAGGTGGAGACAGACCCTTCGCGGCCCTATGCAAGAATCTTCTACATCCACTTGTTGGCCAAAGGAATGGCTGGTTTGGAAATAAAATATAAGCTTTGCCTGCGGAGTCTGTCCTCCTAGCACTCTTACGTGTTCCCTTTAGCAATCAAAGCCAATCTATGTGGGAAGCACTCCTCAGTGCCGAGCCCCACTATCCCACCCAGGGCTGTGGCACCTCCCAATCCTGGCACACGCCTCTCCTTTTGGGGACATCATTCCCCCCAATAAAGCTTCCTTGAATGTACCCACTGCAGAGAAGCCTCACTGGGGGCTGAGAAATCTGGAGATGACAGGGCAGCTGATGAAGGAACCTCTTCCAGGGACGGGCACACGACCGCCTTTAGACAGAGGGCTCTAAGCTCTCCCCACGCCAAGCAGGGCTTAGATAAGCACAAGCTGGTGACCTACTCCTTAGACCACACCTGGCCGTACTATCCTGCAGCTGCCGATTACAGGATTCTGGGGACAAGAAAGCATGGGCTTGCGCAGTGTGGGTGCCCTGAAGCAGCCTGGCTTGCAATGGGAGCCAGCCATCAGCTCCAGAACCCACCTCCTATGGAAAGGTACCCGGCCTGAAGCCTCTTTCAAAGGGCCGCACCCTGAGTCCACTCCAGGGAGTAGAGACTTAGCTCTCCCAGTGCACAGCTGAGGCACAGCTTTGGGTGTTCCTGTGAAGGCACTGCCCGAGTGGACTGGATGGGGAGACCATCCCCAGTCAATGTGGGCAGCACATCCCATGGGCTCCTGTCTGGATTGAATGAAAGGGAATGGAGAAAGCCAACTGCTCTCCCTGATTTCTACTTCTAGGTCTTCTGGGATGTGAGCACAGAGCAGCAGCACCCCCTGCCATGGCTGCCGCACCAAGACTAGCCAAAGTACACAAACCTTTCCTCCCGTAAGTCGATTTTGGTCAGGCATCTGGTCAATGTTGAGGAAAGAAATTAAAACATACCAACAACAGACTAACTTTGCGCAGAAACCACAGTGCTGTACTACAGAAGTCCCCAGAGACAGGCCAGAGGATGTGAACATTCAAGAAGGAGGAAATCAGAGAGGCACATGGATGGGCGTGGTGGTGCACGGCTTCAGTCCCTGTGCTCTGCAGGCAGGGGCAGGCCAGCCTGGCCCACATCGCAAGTTCCAGGAGGGGGCTGTCTGCACGGTCATATGGTACAAGTGAATGTGAGAGCCACCCGGGAAAATGCTGAAAAGATGACAAGGGTGCTCAGCCCCACCAGACAGATTCGAAGGACAAGGCTGCAGCTAGCTATTCACTCTCTTGCTAGAATCCTCAAAGAGAGCTGAGGACCCACTGGCCTGCACACTCCTGAAAGTGGTACACGTACTTCTCTACAGGAGAAAGGCATGTTTAATAGAGAAAGAACGACATATGTACTGAATCTGGTTCGTCAACAATCAGAA
Source organism: Acomys percivali (assembly GCA_907169655.1). NCBI lineage: Eukaryota > Metazoa > Chordata > Mammalia > Rodentia > Muridae > Acomys > Acomys percivali. Next base: position 8,505,226 of record OU015750.1, on the reverse strand, counting down.
TGACGAAGATGGCGTGTGGTCTGATGAGAGGCTGCAACACTGGTGAAGGGGATGTACTATCTCACTAGCTGTCTGTAGAGCAGACTGGAACAGTGCTGTAGAGTGTGGCTTGACAACACAGACACTAGCTTTAAAGCGCTATAACCTGTGCTTAGCAATGACTAAGCTTGACCCTGCCTATACCCTAGCACCCAGGAACAATGTAGCAGATCACAGACAGCTTTTTTGTTTTGTTGCTACAGTCTTACACTGTAGCTCACTATGTGCTGGTGACTGGAATCAAAACTCAGCAATCCTCCTGCCTCATCTTCCTAAGAATTGGGATTACAGGTGTAACTCCTGGCACAGGCAGGTCTACATGTGCCACTCCAAAACTCCAAAACACCCTGTCGCACAGGGAAAGGCAAGGTGCATCAGTGTGCAGGCATCACCTGCCTCGTAAGAAGATATACTGGGTAAGTCTAAAAGGAGCTGGCAACAGTGGGCAAGACTCAGGAGACAGAATTAGTTTTTATTGTAATTAGTTTGTCATTTGAAATCATGCACATACATTACATATAAATAAGAAACAAGGCTGTGTGGCAGTGCACACTTGTTATCCTAGCACTCAGGAGGCAGAGGCAGGAGTGCAGCCACAAGTTGAAGGCCAGCCTGGGCTACAGTGAGTTCCACGCAAGGCAGCCACTATATAGCAAAATCCTTTCTCAAAAACAAACAAATAGGCAAAATGTGTGTGTGTGTGTGTGTGTGTGTGTGTGTGTGTGTGTGTGTGTGT
>OU015750.1:8480412-8502912 GCA_907169655.1 Acomys percivali | reverse complement strand
TGTTTGAAACTTGGTCTTCATGTAGTCTAGGCTGACCTTGAACTTACTATGTAGCCAAGGATAGCTTTGAACTCCTGATCCTTCTGTCTAGGCCTCCTGCTAGGATTATAGGCAGGAGCCATCCCACCCTGCTTGAGACACTGTGACTTAGCCATGCTGCTGTAATTCAATGCCCTGGGCTCCCATCTCCACTCCTTTCTATGACCACCACAGCCCATCAGCTGGTCCCAACCAGGGTGCTCACCCACCTTGCCATCAGAGGCAGTGTTGATCCTGTAGTGGTACACCCTCCCTTCATACCGCAGCGAGATGGACCTCTGGCCAGGACTACTCTCACTCTCCCGCACCAAGAAGCTGCCGTTGATCCCGCTGCTCAGCAGATACTCAGCGGCATTTCGGGATACAGGCCCGTGATACCAGGAATGTTTCTCCAGGCTGTTGACAGGGGTGATGTAGTTGCTTGGGACCCATCCTTGGCCATTTTTCGTTTGGGCCTCACACCACTCCCCATTGTGATTATAACCTAAGACACGGAGCTTTTCACCTTAGAGAAAAGAAGCAAACAGACATATCAGTTTACAGCTGGCTTTCTTCTTTCTTTCTCCAGTACATCTTATTTCCCTGTTGGTCATGAGTGCACGGGGGACAATTCTGCCTCAGCATCTAAGGTTATACAAGTTTACTCAAGAGTTTTGTTCCTGGGCTGGAGAGATGGCCCAGAGGTTAAGAGCACTGGAAAGGTCCAAAGGTCCTGAGTTCAACTCCCAGCATGTGGTGGCTCATAACCATCTATAATGAGATCTGGTGCCCTCTTCTGATGTGTAGACATTACATGCAGGCAGAACATTCTATATGTAATAAATAGATAAATCTTTTTTTTTTTAATTTTTATTTATTTATTTATTTATTTATTTATTTTATAAATAGATAAATCTTTTTTAAAAAAAGAGTTTTATTCCCATTGCAAGGAAACTTTTCAGGGAAAAATGCTTTAAAAACAATAACAAAACTCCATGTTTCCAGCCTAGGGTCCAGGTATCCCCTTGTGTAGGAACATGGGGAGCTGTGTGCACAGGATGCTACCCTGGAGCCCCCTAAAGGTGGGCGCTACGCTCTGCAGGCATCTCTGCTCCCTAACTATAAAGCTGCCTTCTCAGCAAGCAAAGGACACGCCAGGCAAGCCACATCCCTCCATTTTGCTGCCATTCCCTCTTTACCTTTAGTGATGCTGAGGGTGTTATCTCCACTGGCTACAAAATCGTACAGCGCCACAAAAAGGTTGGGGTCATTTTCACTGGGCCCAGCAAGAAGGTTTTCCTTGGAGTTCCATCGTGCTGCTTCGCTGAGGCCCTGGGGCTCGAAGTCAGACCCCACTGGCCTCTGCAGCGCCTCTGCAAGACAAGAAGGGAAAGGCAAATGAAGCTGGGGGAACCTGGGAGGCCTGAGCGCAACTCACTGCCTGACATCTATGTACTCTACCTATTAAATTCTTAGTTGCCTTTACCAAGTATTACGGAAAGCACTACACATTTTCACTCCAATCGATAACTCCTTATGGTGGTTTGAATAAGAAGTCTGGTCCCCCTGAGGAACGATTTGGGGAGGATTAGGAGGTGTGGCCTCATGTGAGGTTTCAAAAGTCCATGTCACTCCCAGTTAGCTCTGCCTCTAGTTATGGATCAGAGTGTGAGCTCTCAGCTACTGCTCCAGCCACGTGCCCGCCTGCCTGATGCTACATGCCCTGCCTTGATGTCCAGATAGTGAGTGAGTTTGAGGCCATCCTGGGCTGTATAGTGAATTCCAGGCTAGCAAGTGTTACATACTGAGACCCTGTCTCAAAAATGGAGAGAAGGGGCTTGGGGTGAGGAGGTGGGGCATGTCGGAGGAATGTTTTTACAAGAGGACAGCATCAGTGACCAGTGACATGACTCATTCAATTTTAGCTCTTACAGAAGTCTGTTGTCAAAAGTCACTTCTCCCCAGGGAGAGTTTTACACTCCTGGTGTCTGTCACCATGCGCAGTCATTTCACCTCATGTACTGTGAGGGTAAAGATCACCTCAAGGAAGAGGGTCAGGTCACATGGCTATCTCCTTGCTATGAGAACAGAGAAATCCCAGGCTAGGCCTGCTCTCTGCCCAAGCTTTCCAAGTACTCCTGGTGCTGGACTAACTGACCAGTTGACCAGAAAGGCTGGTTAAGAAGAGAATTATTTTTTGCTTTTGCTTTAAAAAAAAATTATATCAAATCAATACATAAGACATGCAAACTGTACAATTCCCCCCACCCCCCACCGGCCAAAATAGGGTTTCTCTGTGTAACAAGAGCCCTGGTTGTCCTAGACTTGCTTTGTAGTCAAGGCTGGCCTCGAACCGACAGAGATCCACCTGCCTCTGCCTGGTGCTCGGATTACAGGGGTGCACCACCGCATCTGGTTGTAAACTGTGCATTTTAGTTTAGAAAAGTTTGAGGCTTGAACAGTTGTGTGTGTAGTATACTCATGTGTATTTGTGCACAGGCTTGTGCCAGAGAAGCAATGCTGGGGATCTTTCTCCAGCGCTCTCTACCTTATGTCTTGAGACAGGGGTTCTCACTGAGCCTGGAAGGTCACTATTTTGGCCAGGCTAGCCGGCCAGGACATCTCTACCCCAACAGTGGGGTTCTAGGCCACATGCAGCCATGCCTGACCTTCATGGGTGATGAAAATGTAAACTTGGGTCTCCTTGTTTTCACAGCAAGTACTCTCCACTCACTGAGCTGTCTCTCCAGCCCCCGGAATTACTTTCCATTAACATGTGACCCTTTCTCCACTTAGCGTGTTTTGCTAGTCCCAAGCAAGGACTGTCCTTGGGAGGCGAGTTCTATGGCTAGAATCTAAAATCATCTCCCGTTCCGTCCCACCTGGAGACCAGGGCTGAGCTCCACTGTAGAATCTTCCTAACGTACATGGTCCATTCTGGTTACTGCAAGTTTTCTTCCCCCTAATTTTGTAGCAGGTTTTTTTGTTTGTTTGTTTTGTTTTTTTAATTCCTGCCCTTATGCATCTTCCTGAAATGCTTATTCTAACATGGTACGAACAACTACTTTCCATGTTGCTGTTTTGTTAGTTTTATAGTTGATCACAAGTCCTACAGTCTGAGATGCACAGGTTGGCCAGGACCCAGCAGCCTTCGGTGGGGAGCTGTCCAGGCAGGGGCCTGGAGAGCATGCTTTACCAGGAGAGGAGAGCTCTGCCAACTCAGCAGGCTAGGAGAGCAATGCCTGGCACAGCAGCTTCTGGGACATTACTGTACAACTGTCTGGCAGAGTCTTTTTTTAAAGAAAGATTTATTTTTATTTTTAATCATGTGTATGCTTGTGTGTCTGTGTGCAGATGCATTTACAAGAGTGCAGGAGCCCATGGAGGCCTGGAAGAGGCCACAAGAGGGCTAGATGGGGGATGGAAGTAGGTGTTGGACCCCTGAAGCTGGCGTTACAGATGGGTGTGAGCCACATGATATGGGCGCTGGGAACTGAACTGGGGTCCTCTGCAAGCATAATACATGCTCTTAACTGCAGAGACATCTGCCCCGCCCCTGGTAGAAGATTCTTAACATAAGAGGACTTACATAGCAAAGCAGTTAAAAGACAGATCCTCACTTGGGGGGGGGTATGAAAAACCCCACAAATAACAATTCAGGGAAAACTAAAATCCTCATTAGATGTGGACAGAGTGTGAAGCCTTGCTAGGAACTAAAGCATGCCAATTCTTCAAACTGGACGGCCTTTCTGGATGCTGGCAGGCATGGCTGAGGCATCATGACAACCGGCATTCTTCTACAGGACTTGCAGTGGAGTGTGTACTGTGAAGCTGGTCTTCACTGACTCACAATCTTTCAGTGTCTTTGGCAGTTTATCCCAAGTTACAAACAATGATTTGTATACACCATATTTAAAAGACAGAACAAAAAAGGAAGGTCCAAAATATCCCCTGATCAAGTTAGCCAGGTTATTCCCCATCCATAAAACAGGACACTTCAAGGCCACGTGGGATGTTTTAGACAGGGCTCAGTGGCAGAACACTAGCCTAGACTGTCCAGGCCCTGGGTTTGGTCCTCAGTACCACAAACAAATGAACAAACTACTTTCATTTAAAAAAAAAAACTCTCTGATGGATTGAGAATATGTTTATAATACATCCACTAAAATTTTAGATTACATCCTGAAATACCCAGTAATATCTCAATTTTATTTTTAAAAAATGAAAAAAGAACCAGAAGAAACTACAGCAAAATGTGAACAGCAGCTAACGTAAGGGTGTGGGAGGATTACAAGTCTTTTAGCTTTCCTTACAGTCTCCTATATTATGGCCCACTTGTTAAAATGTCCTGGTTCTTTTTATAAACAGCTCCCAATCCCAACACTAGAACAACATGTAAGTAGACGCCTGGGATGCTTACATAACAGACAATTTAAAATGAGCAGCTCTGGGGAGGGGCCCCTCCCACTGTCCTAAAAGAGCATTTATGTGCTTCCTTGCGTGTGCCAACCCAGGGCCAGCAGCGCAATGCTTTGGAAGGCTGGGCCCATACAGGAAATGAATGCTGGGTCATGCGTACAGAAGTGCTTTTCTTCTCAAACACCATTTGACCTCTTCTATCAAACATTGTGCTGCATCTGGAGTTGATCAAAGTTACATAACCAGGGGAAGTGGCCTGGAAAAACACCTGGAGTAAGCAGGCCACATTGTGGCCAGAGGTGAGGAGGAAGCAGGTCTGTCCCCAAGGCTGGGACGGAAGCACAATGCAGGCCAAGGGTGAAGCCTTTGTCAGAAGAGGGGCCCCTGATCCGGCAGGACGGCCTCCAAGCCCTCTCTCCCACCTCCCAATCCTGGTCCTCGAGTTAACAGCCAAAGCCCAAAGGGAAGTATTGCTCATGCATGCCTCTGGATGGAGACAGCAGTGCAGCCTCAGTTCAACAATGAAACCTCCCAGCCAATTCCCAGTCCAGGCTGATGTCAAAACTGACTCACGGTGCATCAATGCCAAGTTACTTTCTTCATTTCATAGTCAACCACGCTCGTCAACTGTAAAAATGATCACAGCTCACAAGGCCAAAGTTGCAGAACGTACTCAAATCTTTGTTGCTCAAGACATTAACTTTCTGCCAGTCCCACTGTCAGGAAACCACCCCATGCCCAAAAGCTTTACTCAAAAAAGATGCCTCAAAGAGCTCCCCTCCTATTCTCTTGGCAAGTCTTTGCTGGTAGTTAATTCTCAGACAACAAACTTCAGCATGTGCTATTGAGTCATTTTCTTCTCTACCACAAACACTTTCTGTTGTGTCCCTTTGAGTCACATTTTAAGTATATTTGATTTGGATTTTAAAACATACCTGTTATCCTCTCTAAGGCCATTTTGTTCTCTTGCTTTAAGTTAGTAAGGGTGTCGCCACCCATAAGTGACACTCCTCACCACTAGAAAGCCTGGGCTCCACTAGGAGGGTATCAGACTGTGTGGGAAGATCCACAGGAACCATGCCACAAAGCTTTGTCCATGATTAACTTGTTTGGACAGTATTCTAGGAAAACCGTTTGGATCTTTGAGTATAAGTTAAAGATCTTTTTTTTTTTTAATTCTTTTCAAGGTTGTGAGTCACTGATGAAAAATGTTTACAGAAGATTTTTGGATATGGCATATCTGGTCTAGACTGCTGTGAGCAGTGAGGGGAGCGGATGCTGCCCCTGAGATCTAGGACCAGGAGACTTCACTGTCCCAAGGGGACCACCAGGAGACTTTACCTCCAGGAAAAACATCCCCAGGAAGCTCCTGCCTTCTTGTTGGCATAGGTGCTCAGGTCCCTATGGAGCTTAGGACAGCCAGCTGCACAGCACTCACTGCTGTCCTCACCTTGGGCCCTGGGAGACACTTCCGTGTGGGGGAGGGGCAGAGCAGGGAAGTCCCCCAGAGCACATAGTCCAAGGACTTAAGGCCTGCTGCTTTAGCCTTATTTCCTTGGTGGCCCCTCTGAGCTTCCTCTGGCTAGAGGAATCTCCGCAACGCGCAGCTCTGTAAAACAGACACTTTGCAAAGGAGCGGGCCTCGTCTTTCAGCTCCTCTCTGTTCCAGCTGATGAGGTCATGCTCAGAATATTCTCAAGTCAGTCTGTAACTGCCTCATGCACTCCTCATAATGTGAGCTCGGAGGGAAAGTATTATTTCCCACAGTGTGAGCTTGCCGAAAGCCACTCCATTCCTTTTGTAACTCAGACCTTCACCCACAGTTCAGATTATTAAAAAAACCAAACCACATTTAACTAAATACAGCCTTTCTATTATCCTCACACCCAGAACCCAATTTTCCCAGCACTTCCAATACCAGGCCGTGAGGTGCAGAAGAGCTGGGCTGGAGAAAGTAAGAACACCAGAGCCATTGGGAGCCCCTGTGCGCTTCCTGGGAGAAGCAGCTGGGGAAATTTAGCATGGCTATAAAAGTGAAAGCCCATGAGCGGGCATGTCTCTGGGGTGCAATGACAGAACAGATGGGGGTCTCCTTGGGGAACGGAGACTGGAGACAGAGGCAGCACTCAGCAAAGATGGGGATTAGCTGAGGCCAGCCTAACACCCCAATCTCAATAAAAATATGCTTCTTTATGAACACCTTTGCTAAGAGATGCCCAGGATTGCTGTCACTGAGGTAGTAACAGCGTGAGCCTCCAGCAGCTGTGACATGTGGACCTGAATTCTGTGGGAGACGGTACGCCTTCTGTTTCCTGTGTTCGTAAAGAAGCAAAATGACAGTCGGGCGTGGTGGCGCACGCCTTTAATCCCAGCACTCGGGAGGCAGAGGCAGGCGGATCGCTGTGAGTTCGAAGCCAGCCTGGCCTACAAAGTGAGTCCAGGACAGCCAAGGCTACACAGAGAAACCCTATCTCAGGGGGAAACAAAATGACCTTCCAGCTAGATGTTAATGAAGCAAAGATGATTTTTTTTCCTTGCAAGGTCATGGAACCCCTGGGTCTCCAGCCTCCCATGACCTTCTAGAGTGACAACTTCAGCACAGGGCTGCTGAGATGCCCAGTGAGACCCAGAGACCAAAACACCAGCCATGAAGAAGAGTCCCCTGGAGGCAGGTGTGACCAAACCATACTATGGCAACTTTCTCTTAAAATAATGCAGTTTTTTTTGTTTGTTTGTTTTTGTTTTGTTTTTTGGTTTTTTGAGACAGGGTCTCTCTGTGTTAGCCTTGGCTGTCCTGGACTCCCTTTGTAGACCAGGCTGGCTTCGAACTCATAGCGATCTGCCTGCCTCTGCCTCCCGAGTGCTGGGATTAAAAGCGTGGGCCACCACCGCCCGGCTAAAATAATGCAGTTTCATGCCTCCCTGCTTCTGGATATTATAGGTAATAAATGAAATAGGTTTCTAGGGAAACCTCTTCTTAAAAACAAAGTTGAGTCATCCCAAGGTTTAAGCATTTTCCTTGTGATCTTTCTATTACAATGTACTTACCAGGTCAATTAAAACAAAACCGAATTCTCCCTGAGCCTCTGATCCTGTCCAACAGCCCAAATACTAACCTTGCTGAAGAAACAATCCTTGCTCCCCAAGTAAGAATATATGAAGGGATTTTGTACCACCCTTAAGATGCTACTGCTGGGAGAGATGCTCAGTGGTTAAGAGCACCTGATGCTCTTGCAGAGGACCTGGGTTGGGTTTCACAACAGCCTGTAACTACAGCTTTAGGAGATCTGGCACCCTCTCTGGTCTCTGTGGGCACTTGCACACATGTGGCATACACAGAAATAAAAAAATAAAACCAAATCATTTGTAAAAATTCATCTATTGCTAAAGTAGTCTATAATTTGGTGGAAATGGCTGTAACTATTTTTATATTTTAGTTTTTAGGATTACTATGATTTGGGGTGAGTATGTGCATGTAGGGATCAGAGGACAACTCTCTGGAGTAGGTTCATTCCTTTGACCTCTGTGTGGGTTCTGTGGTAGAATTCAGGTCATCAGACTTGCTTGACAAGCACTCTATCCACCCAGTCATCTTGACAACCTTGTAAGAATTTTTAAAATAAAGATACCACCATCTTCTAAACTCTTTCCATAGCACAGCATCCATCAGCCTGCCCACCTCTGTACTACCTGCCATGCAAGGGTCCTTCTGAAACACCAGTGGGACTACTTACTGCTTGTCACTGGCCATCCACCATTTATTAACTATGTTATCCAGGCAATGTTCAGAACATTGTGTGCCTTGCAGGGTGTGTGACTGTTGGCAGCTTTTTGGACACTGCTCCTGCATGGGCCTCAGAAAACAACAATGTCAGTCCTATCCAAGGCGGGGAAACTTGAGGCTCTTCCTGTAGCAGGTGCCAAGGCACAGCAGGCTCTAGGTGGGCGCTGTCTCCTTCTACCCTCTCTTGCAGTCCTACTTCCCCAGTCCCTTTGGCCTCAGCTGACGGATCCCACCCACTCCAGTGGCAGGCCCTCCCAGCCTGCACTACCCTTCTGCCTTTCCCACTGCCAGTGACCCTCCCTCTTACCTCTGTGCCCTGCACTGTGTTACCACTCCTTCTCTGCCCTTGAGTACTTGGTATTGACTCCGCCACCAGGTTTCCCACAGTATGGACCCTCCTCATGTCCCTGGCGTGGGTTCTGATATGGACAATCTAGATCAAAATCTCAGCTCCCGTTATCAAATACGCTCCTTCCCATACATGCCTTAAGGACACCCCAGAGTTTCAGGCAGCCAGAGTCAGGAGGGGTCATCGCAGCACAGCACAGCACAGCACAGCACAGCACAGCACAGAGTTCTGCTGGGAAGCTAAGACAAAGAACCCTCCATGCTCGTTAGTGGGGAGCAAAATATTTTTAGGCCAGAACTCAGAAAGTGCACTGTAATAACCTGTTAACCCAAACAAAGCCAGCAGAAATGTAGGACAAAGCAGCCTGTCCAGAAACCCTGTGGCACAGCCCGGGGAAGGCAAGGAGTTGTTTTCAATGAAACATAAGCTATGGCCAAGATCTTAAAACAAAAACACATCTCTCTGTGCTTTCAAACCAAACAGGCAGACAGCGTGGTACAACCCTGGATGTCTCTCTGGACCATTCCAGAAGTTCCTGTACTGGGGGTAGACTCCAAGTGTTCAAAGTGAGTCTGCTGACCACACAAGGGTTTGTATTCTGTCTCAGGCCGTGGACAGCAGACTGAGAGCCAGGGGTGGACTTGAGGTGCTCATCTTGAGGCTCTGTGTCTTTTGTGTGGCTTCTGGGCCCCTTGGGACCTGGCTGAATTGTACCACCCAATGATAGCCAACTTCTCCAGAAGGTTTCACGAACCATTAGCATTTTTATTGCTGATTGGCTCACTGAGACACACTGACACAGACATACATGCACCACACTGACAGACACAGACACACATGCACACACACACACTGACACAGACACATATGCACACACACTGACACAGACACACATGCACACACACATACACTGACACAGATGCACATGCACACTAACACAGACACACATGCACACATGCACACACACTGACACTGACACAGACACACACACACTGACACAGACACACATGCACACACACTCAGGCCCCAAAAAGCCATGTGTGATTATACTCTCCATCTAGGGTCAAAGTCAAATTTTTGTTATGTTTTGTTGCTCTGTGTAGCAGCCCTACCTTTTCTAGACTCGCTTTGTAGACCAGGCTGGCCTAGAACTCACAGAGATCCACCTGCCTCTGCCTCTCGAGTGCTGGGATGAAAGATGTGGGACATCATGCCTGGCCAGGGTTAAGTTAATTTTAACATGACTGTGTAGTATGTGCTACATCTTAGGAGGGTGAAGTAAACATTGGGGCTCTATAGACTCAGACGGGAGGTTCAAGTCACGCTATTCCCTGTGGTAAGCAATAGTCTCAAAAGTAAAGGGCTGGCTGGGAGATAACTCAGTGGGTGAGGAGCTGGCTGCGCAGGCATTAGGACCTGGGTCTGTATCCCAGGGAGCTTCTGGGGCCAGCTAGCCTGTTGTACCGAGCAGTAACAAACAGCAAAGAGACCCCCATCTCAAACAAGGCAGAAGGCAGGACTGACGAGCAAGTCTGTCCTCTGACTGCCACACAATGCAGATGTGTGCAATGTCTATCTACACTCACACACACAAATACATGCACACATCATACACACACAAACAGGGCAAGTGACTCTTCCTGTCACTTTTGCAACTACAACTTCAGCATGCAAGGAAACAGGTTGAGCAGCTGACCACTGTTAAGATGGGTTCTATGTGTAAGGAAGCTCCTTACTATCTGCTTTTGATAAATACTTAAGATTCAGGGTGGGGCAGTATTCACACCAACTTATACCTATAATTTCAATACCCGAGAGGCTGAAGCTGGAGGCTTGCTGTTAGTTTAAGGCCAGCCTAGGCTACATGAGACTGTGTCTCAAAAAGGAAATAAATACAGAAAACCAAGAATACATTTTATAAATTGTTTTTTTTTTTGTTTCATGAATCATGATTAATCATGAAGGAAATGTAATTCTTCCAATGTCTCATTTGATCTTCAGTCCTAGTTTTGCATGCTGTATGTGCTTGCACGTGTACATGTGTGTGCCTGCATGTATATGTATGTGGTGGATTTGGGAGGGAGGTTATTATTTTGGTTTTAAGGCAGAATTTCTCTATGTAGCCTTGGCTGTCCTGGGCCTCACTGTGTAGACTAGGCTAGCCTCAAACTCAGAGATCGGCCTGTCTCTGCCTCATGAGTGCTGAGATTAAAGGTGTACCCACAAGGCTCAGCATAGGCATGTGTTTGTGTGCATGAATATGAATTGTGTGCACATGTATGTACAAGGATCCTCCTCATAACCCTCATTTATCAGCCCCACCCCATGCTGGGGTTACAAGCATGAGCACTAGCCTGGCTTAGTGAGATATATATATCCTGTCTATGTCTATTTTTCCATGTCTGTCTCTCAGATCAGCGATTATACCAGCACAATTACAATGACTCAATGTTTAAAACCTCTGGGCAGCACAGGATTTTAGTTTGTTAACGCCTAGACTGTGGAAATATTTCCTCTGCAGAAGAGAAATAAGATACTAACCAAAAACCATTGGGAATGCTTCTTGTACCATTAAAATATTCACCATGGGTCTGAGGAGAGGATCAAGGAAGGAAAGATAATTTTCAGCTTAAATCTAAGAAGAGGGGAACTGAAGAGGTGGTTCATGTCTTAAGAGCACTTGTTGCTCTTCCAGAGGCCCCAGGTTTAGTTCCCAGCATCCACATTGGTGGCTCACAGCCACTTCAATTCCAGAAGATCAGATGCCCTCTTCTGGCCTCCACAGGAGCCAGGCATTACATATGGTGCACAAATATACATGCAGACAAACACCCATAAAATAAGTCATTTCATTTGGGGGAAAAAAACAAAACAAAACAAAACAAAAACCTAAGACAAAGTAGTAATTTTATTATGTATGCATTTTTATGTATGCATTTTTAAAATTTCAAAATAATTCATTAACAAGAAAATTATGAGTGAGTCTAGCTCAATTCTATTATTACTTCAGCCATCAAAGAAACTGGTAAAGTGTCCATTTTAGATTGTTAAAGATCTGTTTACAATAACAACAGCTTATGTTTGCTGGCTCTTGCTCAGTGGGAGGCTCTGGATTGGACAATTTACATAACATCTCTCAACAGTGAGGTAGAAACCACTGTGAGCCTCATTTATAAATGAGAGCTGGTCAGCTCTGAGAGCACCATGCCTAAATCATCTGAGAGGACACCTGGCTCCAGAACTGCTTGTCTATGCATCAGGGGCCTCGAGATGGGAGGAGAGTCCTAACACTGCGAGGGGGAGGAGGAGAGGCCTGATGCTGCTAGGACTTGGAAAGGGAGGCCCAACAATGTCTGAGGGCACCAAAGAGCAGCCCCCAGCTCATCAGAAATACACGTATTTGCCTCGGCTGTTTTTAAAGTCGTCAACCCGCTTCTCACCGGTCCTTAAACCAACTCACAGGCTAGAAAGAAAAGTCTCCCAGACTTAAATAAAGGAAACAGAAGCCCAGCGAGTGGGGGTGGGGTGGGGAATGATTGATCTTCTGAAGGCAACTTCTAAAGTGCTGCCACCAGTGATCTGGTGGCCTTCCCTTGGGACTTCAACAGGCTAGTCTGAGAACTAAGTAAGTAAGGATGTCTGCGGTCACTACTGTCACATCGAAGAAGCTCAATGATATTAATATAATCCACAATTACAAAGATTGGCCTGCTGGGTGACAAAAAGAGCATGGGATCCTCTTGTCCCTAAACAAGAGAAGCAAGGGGTGACCTCAGGAGAGTATTTGGAGCCCAGCCCTCAAAGCAGAGCCATGGCTGGCGCAGCAGGAGGTGCTGGCTGCAGTCTCTCGCTGAGAAGCTTCAGGGCCTGCTCTTCAAATGAATGAGCAAGGTCAGCAAGAGTTCACTCTGCAGGCAGCTCAGAAGCACAGAGTCCATGTCCATCCCTGCACTACCAGAGGAATATAAACAAGGGCAGGAAAGTAGACCTGGGAACCCAGCTTCACAAAGCCAATCACTGGGGCTCAAAGTGGACCAAAGACTAAAGCACATAGTCATTCTGAACAGAAACTCCAGAACAGCAAAACTCCAGCATCACAAGAGCTTCTTATATACCTAAGCTATCTCTAGAAGGGCACGGTTTTGTCTTAGAAAACAAAACAAAACATAGTGACTGCCTCTAGGGAGAGAATAGGAGAGGTAATTACTTTTCATTAAGTATTCTTTCAGAATTTCCTTACAAGTACGTTTATGTTTGCTTAAGAAATGTTAACAGTCCTCCTGCTCTATGAAAACAGCTGTTTCACTAGCAGCAGATGCAGAAGCAAAGTGGTCTGTTCAGCTCCTAGCTGGGTGTCTCTGAAGACAGTACTGAATGATCCAGTGTGTTCCACAGGAGACAAACGATACGTCATTAGGACAGAGGCTAAGAGTGGGCTTTCTGGGCCAGGCACTGTGGTGCAAGCCTGTAATCCTAGGTGCTCAGCAGGCTGAGGCAAGAGGATGCCAAGTGCAAAGCCTGTCTATGTTACAGACTGCGTTCATAGCCTGCCTGGACAACTTGGCAAGACCCTGTCTCAAAATTCAAAAGTTGGGAGGGGCTTGTGGGTGTAGTTCATGGCCCTAGTTTCCAATGCCCAACACTTTATTATTATTTTTTTAAAAATGGATTTCCTGGAGCCAGACGGCAAGTCTCAGTAACACCACTTGCTAATTCTGTCATCTCAGAGACGTCACCTAACCTTCTGATGCCTCACTTTCTTGTCTACAAGATGAAATAGTCAGGAGTTAGCTCATGTGGAGTATGGACAGTGCTTGGCCCAGCATAACCAGCTAGCAGCTGCTGCCGCCCTGTGTTGACCAGGCCCCCTCTGACAGCTAGCCCCAAGGAGCAGGGAGTTTGCACTTGGTAATAATGGAAAACTCACTATATTCAATTCCCTCCCCAGCCTGGGAGCCTAGGCCTCTGAGTGGGTGTCGATGAACTGATTGATTGACTTAGGATGTTAGCAAGAAAAGAAAAGTGCAGATTACTTCTCCAGATGCTGGTAACTGCTTTCTTCCCCAGAGACAGACAGCACTTCCGTCTTTAAGACATAATTACACTGAGGCTGGTTTGGTTCTCTCAGCTACAGAACAAGAATTCCGTTTCCCTTTTCAAACTCAGTGAGCAGAAAGAGCTTCTAGAGAGTCTGTCCTGAAAAGGGCCTTACAAAAACAAAGGGCGGGCCAGGGGGGTGGAAGGTGGCGCATGTCTTTAATCCCAGCACTCAGGAGGCAGAGGCAGGTGAATATCTGTGAGTTCAAGGCCAGCCTGGTCTACAGAGTGAGCCCAGGACAGCCAAGGCTATACAGAGAAACCCTGTCTCGAAAACCAAAACCAAACCAAACCAAACAAACAAAAATAAAAAAATAAAAAAGGAGGACACTTTTTTGGGACTGGACAATGTTAGATTCACTTTAAGGCATGTTGGAATAAGACTGGATTTTTTTTTCCTCCTAAAACAATAATTAAACCAACAAGATATGCAGCAATCCCACTTTCCCCCCAGACACAAGCTGATACCTGGGCAGAGCTGTGATGTGACCTAACTTTGCAGTTACAAAAGTCCATTCATCTCGGCCTCAAAATGGAGATAGAGCCTCACTAACTGGATACAGATGGGAGGAGACATGTGCGCAACTTGTGGAGTGTGGAGCAACTTGGAAAAACTAAGCAGCTTATTAACTGAAGATGACTCTGGCTGCTCAGATACCAATTTTGGACAAATAAAGCATCTCCTTCCTCCAAATGTTAGAGCCTGAGCTCATGCCATCCACACTAGGCTCCTCTAATGATCCAGCCCCTGTCTCCCCAGAGGGGATGGAGTCCTTTGTACAACTTGTGGCAAAAGGACAGTTAAGTTTGAGATGGATTATGTGGGCTCGGCAGGCCTTGTTAAAAGGGGGGGGAAATAGCTTAAAGAACTGAAGAGCCTTCTCTTTATTTCTCCCTCATTTCTAGAAAGAAAAACACTAGAAAAAGAGTAGAAATCCAGGTTGTTCTAAAGTAGACTACACTTTTACTCCATTTTAACTTTTACATGAAACAGGGGCACCACCACACCTCCGAGTGCTTCTGTCCTTCTGAAGGCGGCAACAGTCCCCTTGAAGGTCAACCATACCCTAACAGGCTTGGCCACAGCCCAGGCGCCAGCACTCTCCACTCTCCCTCTTCCCTTGTCATCCTTTTAGAAGCCAACACAGGGGGCATGGAATTAGAGGGGTGGGAGTAAGGCAAAAGCAACAGGCTCCTACCTCTAAGTTTATGCAAAGAAGAAAACATGAAGGGCTCCCCCACCAAGCGCCAAACTGGACACTCTCAAAACTCCTGCAAACACCAAGCAAGGCCATTCTCTATCCCTTCTGAAAGGAGAAAACTCCCAAGACCTCTTCGTGGTCTGCAGAAAGGTGGGGGTTGGGGGTGGAAAGTTCACACGAAATTCTGTACCCATAAATGGTAGAGCGGGATCCCTTTGTACGCGGCACTTGGTGGAGGTCCACCTTTGTGACACAATTCCCAGCTGGCAGTAGAAATGCCACAACGTGGGCTCACGAGGATCTTTAAGGCCTGTAACGCTGGCCTTTTCAAACTTTGTGGGCAGGAGCCACACCATGCGCTGGGGCCTGGCCAGCGCCGCGGCTCTCCCTCAGGAAGTCCGCAGGATCCGCAAGCACCCGCCGCTGAGGCCTGAGAGGGAGAAGGCTAGGGATCTAGAGCTCGCAGAGCACGGGCCGGACAGTCCTGGAGGGTCCCGCGTCCCGACCAGGGCTTACCTTCCAGGTAGCAGCTGGAGGACGAGGAGAGCCCCTTCTTGGATTTGCAGCCCACAAGCTTCAAGCAGATCTCCAACATGGTCCCGTGGCCACGGCGAAGGCCTCGCCGCCCCGCCGCCCCGGGCCCCCAGCCCTGCCAGGCCGCGCTCGCCCCGCTCCCAGCCCGGCCTGCGCCCAGGCCCGCCTCCCGCCTCCCGCCTCCCGCCCAGGCCGGTAACAAAGGGCCCAGCGGCCCGCCCCGCCCGCCCCTTAACTCCTTCCTGGCCGTGGGAAGGCAGCGGCCCCAAGCCTTCCCCAACTGCACCGCTGGCGCTGGGCCGGGCCCTGCCGCGTGTCCGGGAAGGTCGGTGGAAATGCAAATCCCTCCCGAGTTACCAAGACTGGCCTCGTTTATATTCGGGAGCAACTGTGATTAAGTCTAAAGTGAGTGTCTGAGGAATGTGACCAGTCAGGACTGAAACCTACAGGAACACGGAATAAGGGACCATCCATTTAGACCTGGAGATGTGAGTTCTCCACAGTAAGTGTTCACTGTGGGCTGGAATGGCGGCCCTTCTTGACCTCATTTTCAGGAGAACTTTCCCTCTTCTTTTGGTGCCGCAAGCAACCAGAGTTTGAATCCATTTCACCCTGGCGTTGAGTTAATATCTTTCCCTAAACACTGGCTAGAGCAGGTTACCAACAAGATTTTAACTAAGCAATAGTCAACAGCTGTGGGCTACTGCCACAGTTCATAATCTAGGTTGGTGGGAAACAAGGACCCCAACTACAGCCAAAAATTTTAATAAAAACTTACCCAAGTTCTAATGAGAAAGGGAACATAAACTTATGAAATAATGTCATGTGACTAAAACCTAGTCCACATCCTCGCCCATGAAGAGTTGATCTGCTCCAGGACAGCTCTCTAATGAGAAGCACCCTCCGTGCCTTGCCAACCACAGGGGTGTGCACCATAATCCTGTGAGCAAAGTTAGATCATGACCCTGATTCCTCATGTGAAATCACTCCAGAAGGCCACAGAGTGGGAACTGGAAGACATGTACTCAGCCAGGGTCTGCGCGGTTCCAAAGTGTAGCCTCCTGACCGGTGGGCTAAGAATCTAGCTTCCAAGCTGACAGCACTGGAGAGCTGCATGTGTGATCACATGACCGAAGTTGTGGAGACCTGCTTCAGACAGTCTTGGTTAAGGGTCTCTAGTTCCAAAAGGAAGAAAGAAAAACAGGACGATGGTGGCACACATCTTTAATCCCAGAACAGAAAGGCAGATCTCTGAGCTTGAGGCCTGCCTGGTCTACAGAGCTAGTTCCAGGACAGCCAGGGCTACACAGAGAAACCCTGGCTCTAACCAAAAACAAACAAATGAACAAAAACCAACAGGTGGGCGGGGTGGCCCCGTTGGTTGCTAGGCCAGCCTGCAGTGTCGAGAGCTAGAGTGTCTAGCACAAGTACAGCCAGGGAGCGAGGTCTCCACTTGGGTCTGCCTAAAATAACATGTCATCAGCAGTGCCATGTCTGAGTCTGTCACAAGCCTCTCACCTAGGATGTCACACACTTTTTGGAAATATCCTGCCCATGGCTAATCCATACTGATCTGTGTCTGTGCTGAAGCCAAGCGGACTTGCTTCACCGCTAGGCAGGTACCAGACTACACCTCACAAGTACTCAGTGGGACCACAGAACCTCCATCTTCTGGAGACAAAGGCCCAGAGTGACTGGAGAGGCAAGTGCACCAACAAGATGCTTTCCTGACCCTGGAGACCATCTTTCTGTGAGGGTCCACATGTTGACTAGCGTTATCCTGAACCCTCCAACCTCTACATGATGCCAAAAGTAACACCAGAGAGGTGTGCCATAGTACAAACACATAACAATCAGTACCTGCCTGTTCTGCTACCATTTGGAAAGTTCAAGGGTCTTGGGTCAGATTATAATAAAGTCTGTCATAATGCGTATCAGACCACAAGGTTATATTCAGATTGGCAGCTTAATGCCAAGAGCTACACATTAAAAGGCATTTTGAAATTCTAACCATATTCTTGAATACTCTTTAATACAAGCCATTTGTTCACGTGTTGGACTTCACACTGGGATGCAAGCTTGTTTTAAAGGCTAATGACTACTTCTAATGTTCTGCTCTTATAGCTACAATGACCTTATCCTCGAAAATCCTCTCAAAGTGAGTAATGCTTATAAATTGTCCAAATTCTTTATAATTTAGATATAAAACTATTCATCAACAGGCCAGGCAACACATTCTTGAATGGCAGTGATCGTAATCACCACTGCCAAGTTGCACAGCAACACAACAGACCGAACTGCTCTTTGCAGACACAGCTTCTGAGCACTGGCAAGATGGGAAGAGCACTGTGTACAAGCAAAGAGCCGCAGTCTTCTCAAGGGAGAAAGGACTGAGGGCTGCACCTCCAGACAGCCTAGAGCAGAAAAGTTTGAAAAGTAAGCCGGGCCAGGCATGAGGCACATGATTGCAATTCCAGCACTTGGGAGGCAGAGGCGAGACTATTACCGAAAGTTCAAAGCCAGCCTAAGGTAGAGACAAAAGTCTAGGCCAGCCAGGGCTATATAATGAGACCCTGTCTCAGAGCAAAAAGAAGGGAAGAGGAGAGGGGGAGGGAAGAGGGAAGGAGAAAAGAAAAGCGAGACAGAGAAGAGAGGCTAATACTAGTCCTGCAGCCCCCTCTGGTGTGTTCACAGAGGTGCCTCCTTTGGGTGTCTAATCTCAACTGCGCTGAGCTCACTGAGTCTACAGATCACCTACTAACTCATTAGAGCAGCACCACACTATCTTCAGCCTAAACTCCCAACTATGACATCATGATTTCTGATTAGATGGAGAGGCAAGGTTCACAGTGTTAATAGTGCTCACTGCCCCGAGATGAGTGCTTCATTATACTCTTCTTGGGGTATCAGTGTTGGCATAGTGTTCCTGTGGACTGTGTACAGTTTACCCTTGCCCATTCAAATGCTGGTTTTTCTACCCCACTATCTGGTTTCATCTGGACACTGCATTGTGATGTTTATTCTAAGTATCTCCTGTTTCAAGTTTGTGTAAGCAGGTCACCATTTGTTCTCTGTATTGCCAATAAAAGCCAACTAGCCAATGCTGAGCAAGACAGAGAATAGGGTGGGACATCCTGGTCCAGTGAGGGGAGGAGAAAGAACAGGAAGGAAAGGGAGGATCCATGTGGAGAGGGCTTGGAAACACCAGGAGGAATAAGCTGGACCTAGGATATAATATGGGAAAATCTGAATAGGAGCAAACTATACTAGCTTGGAGGTTAGGATGGAGTAATTATTGCGTAGCATTGTGCTATAGGCTAATTAAATAGATCCTAGTGTCTCTGTGTGGTTATTTAGGTGTAAAGCTGGTTAGGGAGTAACTGTTGATTTATACTAAAATTACAAATCAATGTTAAATATTAATAGTCATTCAACATATTAGTTTGTCATGTTTCTTTCTTTTTAATTTAATCATCTATGTCCTAGTCAATACCTTATTCCCAAATGCTTCAAAAGCCTATCGAAAACTTACTGGCACTTTCTCAGATATGAAAACACTTCTCAGCTCCACTCATGAGCTTACTTTCTCATTTTGCTAGCATTCATTACCTCAATGGCTTCTTGGGGGAAACAAAAGTCTAAAGCAGCCCTATATACTACTGTCACAGTCTAGCTGGGTATGGAATCCTAGGCGAAATGAACTTTCCCACAGGGCGCTGGAACAGCTATACATCTTAATCCCAGCACTTAGGAAGCAGACAAAAAAGAAGAGGGGCATAATTTCCCTGAATTTTGAAGACGTTTCTCCATTGCTGCCTAAGTCTACAAGATAGCCATTCAGAAATGCAGTCCTACTCTAACTTCTAAGCTGCTCCCTCATTATTTACAAGGACTTAGACTCAAGTCCTGTGTCCTAAAGAGGTACAATACATAAAGAATTTGAGGGAAGGAGTGGAGCAGCCCCCAGCGCTAGTATCTGGGGGACACTTTTCTGGGGACATCCCCAGAAGAGTGTTTCAATCTGTTCCCTGTTAAGGCCTTGCCTAGCAGGCCCTGGAAGAGGCTGGGGATCTCACACTGTGTGGACTTCCAACAACAAATCCCATTCTTGACCATTCCACTATTACTAACCGCAGGCTGACCTGAATCCAGGCTGCAATTCAGGCTCCTAAGCATTATGGGGAACATGCTGTCTCACGTGGTTGAAGTGGAATAGCTGTTACCTGGATGTGCGGGGCTGGCAGCCCTGTGAGAAATCTGAATATCCCTCTTGCAGGTTGCCTCTGTTATGGTCCATGCCTCTGATTTCTGAGCCTTCCTCAGTTTCCCACCAGTGCACTGGCTCACATCTTACCAAGGGCTCTGAGAAGTTAGGCTACAGTGTCCTGCAGGCATCCCTGTAAGTGTGCTACCACTCTTTGCTGCCTCCCATGTCCCCCCAAAAATGTGTCACTTTTGTTATTCATTCCTGTCTCCCTGTGGGTTTCTTCTGTCCTTACACATCTTCAGTTAAAAACAAAACAAAACAAAAACAAAAACAAAAAACAAATCTCTTGCGTGTGGGGCTCGTGCTTAGTGCTTACAATTTGAGGACTCAGGCATCTGGAGTCAAGACTGCCATCAGTTTGAGGTCAAGCGAGGCTCCACAGTAAGATGGTCTCAAAACCAACAAAATCTTTTTGTTGTTGTTTGTTTGTTTTTCTCTGTGTAGCCCTGGCTGTCCTGGACTCACTTTGTAGACCAGATTGGCCTCAAACTCACAGAGCTCCACCTGCCTCTGCCTCCCAGAATGTTGGGATGCAGGCGTGCACCACCATGCCTGGCCAATAAAATCTTGTTTTCACAGCAGTCTGCCTGCCTCTGCTTACCTGAGTGCTGGGATTACATGTGTGCACCACTGCGCCCAGCCAAGAAAATCTAGCTGCTGTCCTGGCAGTGTGGCTGAAGAGGGATGGGGAAACACTTCTCACAGATGGTTTTGTGCATCTCATAGGCATCACAGCTGTGGCTAAGGTTAAACAAGTTGCATCAAGTCACACAACCTGTTGGTAGCAGAACCAGGAATGGAACCCAAATCTGAACCCCCAAGTCCCCCTGTTACACTTTCCTCATTAGATGACATCAACTAAATTAAAAAGCATATGATGGGGTAAGGAGATGGGTCAGCCAAAAAGTGCTGTCATGCATGCACACAGAACTGAGTTTGGGCCTCCAGCATCCACCTAAAAGCTGAGCTGAAAAAGTACTTAAAACCTGTTGCAGTGAACAGGTCTCAGGTCTCAGCTTTGCTGACAAAGGAGCACCCAGGCTCCAAGTTCTTAAACCCACTCCCATCTGCACCTTGAAGTTTACTTGTAAGTGGGAAGGCCATTAAACACAAATAGCATAGAGCATTCTGGAATTCAACTTAAAGTTATTTTTCATGCTTGCACCAATGTCTCTGTTCATTCTGTAGTGAGAAAGGGTTAAAGAATTTTGTTTGTAATTACTATATCTTGTTTGCTTTCTTCTGACCTGAATACTGAATAAGATTTCTGACTCCATAGCCAATACGGCAGCACAATCCTTTAAATCCTAACATTCAGAAGACCGAGGCAGGAAGAGCATGAATTCTAAGTCAGCATTGGCTGGTACCTTTTTCTTAAAACAAAAAACAAAAAAACAAAACAACAACAACAAAAAAAAAAAAAACCCAACAACAAAACCCCAAAACTGAACTGAAAAGAAACTACGGAAACCCTAGAGCCCAGAGCTACCCCTGAGAAATAAGATGATGTCTCATGGAGCACTCAGGAGCCAAGTAGGCAGCGTTACCCATCATCCTCTTGTTCAAGCCCAGCACTGTGCTGGCAGACTAAGGTTAACTCAGAACCGGGAAGCCAACAGTTAATGCCTTTCCTCTCTTTTCCCTAAGACTAAAGGAATCTGCAAAGCAACGGAGCCCAGCCTAGGAGATCACATTACTTTTGGGGGTGGGGAAGAAGGCAGCTGGAAAGGAGTGCAGAGAGAGGGCTCCAAGGGAAAGAAAACAAGCTGTCCAGCCCTCTCCACAGCATAAACCCAGCAGGGAGGAGGAGGTAGAACCGCCATGTTTATCCAAGTTATCAGCCCACAGTATGCTCCCTTGGTCTGGCAGCCCAGTGCTGTACCCAAGCAACCAAAAGCTTGGGACCTGAGGAATGTGTCTCATGTTCATGTCTTAAAAATGATTGCTGACGATTTTGTCAGCAATGTTTTAGACACAAGGATGGATGGGCCCAAGTCTTCCCTCCTCTCAGAAAAAGCAAGGACAGTTCTGAGTGAGACGCTCTGCTCTTTCCTCTTAAAGTCGCAGACTGGATACATCCAGTCAGAACTATACTATGAATAGGGAAGGAAAGGCTGCAGTTGGCCCTGAAGAGACTATTCAGGGAGCATTGTGCTTAGGGCCAGGAAAGGGCCTGATCTGGGCTCCTTGAAAGGAAAACACAAAACTGGCCTTGCCCCACAAAGTCCCCCCTGGTCAGCTTTCCTACCAGCTGGCACAGGAGAGCCACAACACAGGATCTCCAAGAGATTCCCACACTCCCTAAGTGTGACAGGAGTGGGTTTCGATTAAGCATTATTCCTGGGTGTGTCCCTGAGAACAATTTTAGGAAGGATTAACCTTTGAGTTAAAGGACTGCCCTCATCCTATCAGCAGAGGGCCTCTCAAGGGCAGAAAGAGGAAGGTGACATTTACCCTCCCCGGGTCTGGCATCTTGACTATAACAAACAGGATGTTAAGGCCTCCATGCTCCCAGCTCCAGGCCTCCGTATCTCACCCTGCCCTAGGCTTTCAGGCCTCTAGAAACACCACCAGCTTTCTTGGGTCTCCAGAATGCAAACAATGTAGATTGTGGGACTCCGGAGCCTCTGTTCTCATGAGCCAAGATTTATGATAAATCTCTCCATAGAACATATGGGAGAAATAGTATCAGTGTGAGGAAAACCAAAGCTACGGATCCCACCATGGATCTTATGCAGAATTACATCCAAAATGCAGAGAACCCTAACTGTCCAGTCAGAAACTGTTCAAACTGGTTTAAAATGGACAAAAGACCCATTGACATGCCACC
>OU015750.1:8469428-8480312 GCA_907169655.1 Acomys percivali | reverse complement strand
GAAAGAAAGAAAGAAAGAAAGAAAGAAAGGCAAGAGACAGAAAAGCAGTGAGCTCCCACCCCAAACCCACTCCAAGGGCTATAAGAACTAACCAAGTGCTAACAAAGATGTAGGAAAATGGAACTGCACAGTCTCTTTGGAAAGGAGTTTGCAGCTTCTTAAAAAACTGAGCTTGGTGGCACATGCTTTAATCCCATCATTTGGGAGGCAGAGGCAGGTGGATCTCTGTGAGTTCCAGGCCAACACAGTCTACAAAGTGAGTCCGGGACAGCCGAGGATACACAAAGAAACTCTGCCTCACAAAAACAAAAACAAAAGCAAAACCTGAGATAATGCCAGGTGTGGCGGTGCACATCTTTACTCATGCACTCAGAGTAAAGGCCGGCAGATCTTTGTAAGGTGGAGGCCAGCCTGGTCTATAAGTTCCAGCTTAGCTACATAAAGAGATGATGTCTCAAACAAACAAAACAAGCAAAAGATGAAATAAAACATTATGAGACTCAGCAATTCTACTCCTCAGCGCCAACTGAAGAGAAGTAAGAGTATATCCACACAAAAACTATGTGAATGCTCATAGGAGCCTTATTCATAAAGACCCCAAATGTCCATCAAGTGGCAAGAGATTATCGAAAAGTGCATCTCAATAACGGAATAAACTTCAACAGTGAGAAGGAATGAGGTGCTGGTGGATACGGCATTCCACAGACAACCCTCAACACAGAAGGAGCGATGCGATCACCCAGTCAGGACAGAACTTGCTGCACATCAGGAGAGCTTAGTTCCATCCCCGCACTCTCCTACAAAGCCAGGTGTGGCAGCATGCACTGGGGAGGTGGGGACAGCATGACCTTAAGGGCTAACTGGCTGCCCAGTTAGTCAGGTGAGCTCCAGGTTCAGGGAGAGACCCTGTGCCAAAAAATAAGGCGGACGGTGATAGAGGAAGACAACCAGTGCTTACTTCTGGCCTCTGCATGCATATGCACACTCAAATGCACGTAAAATGGGCACGCACACACACCACAGACACCTGTGCATGCGTGTGTGTTAGAAAGAGAAAAGCTAATGACAAAGAATGCAAACTGCATGGAACTCCATTATGCACACTGTATAGGAGAGGCATATCCACAGAAAGAAAGAAATCACATCGTGGTGCCTTGGGCCGGGGCTGTGGGCACAGGGCAGACTGCAGGTGGGCAGAAGGGTCTTTGGGAAAGCGGAGATGCTTGAAAACTGAGTTGTGGTTGTGTGAACACTATACATTATTAGAAATTACTAATATCCACTAAAATGACAAACTTTATGCACATAAATTACCTCAGTAAAACTGCCAATAAATCATGGGAGTTAGACTGCGTAGAGGTCTGACTCCCTGCTGTGAAGACAGAAAGCCAAGCTCAGTGTGCTGTCATTGGCACTTGGCTCATTTAGAAACCCTTCAAATGAGGCCAGGATCTATCACATTCCCACCCTCCTGACACCTTCCCACAGTCAGCACACACACAACTGGGGTTTCTGCAAGGCTGTGGGGGAGGGGCATGCAGTACATACAGATGAGGCCATGGAGATAGCGGAGCAACAGACAGTACTCAGGCCGATCACAAGAGACACAGGGGAAGCCAGTGCCTGGTACAGCAGGGACCAAGACTCAGAGACTGTGCCTCCTATTCAGGAAGCATGGGATGCTCCCAGTGTCGTGCACGCACATACACACCACTTCCTATGCTGAGCCTTCAAAGACAGAGGGCAATGCTCACATACAGCAGGGTCCCAACTGTTGAATCCTTGTGGAAACCAAGTGTCACACAGAATTGGATGGGGTCAAAATACTTACATGATTTAGGTCTACTGCAGGAAAAGTTCTAGATAATAAATACCATGTTGCTAAAATGCTGAGAAGCAGCCGTAACCAATTAGCTTTCGGAATCAACTAACAATTAGTTATTTCATGAATCATCATAAGCTTATAATAAACAAAGGAATTTTAGAATCAGGCAATTAGGAATTTTCAGTTCTGGTAAGATGCTCACTGGGGAAGTCTGGACCTGTTCTCTCCCCAGAACTCATGGAAAGGTGGAACCCACACCCTACAACTGTCCTCTGATCTCCATACAAGTACTGTGCTATGTGACCACCCCCTCTAATTTTAATGATATCAACTTTCAGTATTGTTCAGCCTCTTCCCTTCCATTCTCTCCTTTGCCTTAGAGGAAGGAAAGGCAGGCAGGGAAGAAGTACAGGGCAGCAAGGCCCTGGCCCTGTCTGCTTCTGTGGAGCCAGCTCCCTGCTCAGGGCTCCCTTACCCAGCCTGACCTAAAGGTCACACACAGCTTACAGGGTGTATACAACAGAAGCCCTCGGGAAAGGCAGTGTCACCAAGATGCAGGTGAAGGGAAGGAGTGGGGGGGGGGGGGCCTGTATAGTTCCCCTGAGGACAGAACACACTAGTTCCCCTAAACAGAGGAGGGCCCATCTTTTGTCCCCTGGCACCACATCACTTGTGGGATGCTGGCAGGCCTACATGGTACAGTGTTTGCCTTTCTCATTTCCTGTTCTCAAAAGTCTCATGGGGAATCTGGCAATATTCCATAACAGTCAAAATTGCAAACACATTTGCCCTCTGACCCATCAACTCTACCCCTGGGGATTTACTTTACAAACTTACCTATACACACGCACGCACGCACGCTAAAACACAGAAGAGAGAAAGAGTGTTGTACCTGGGCTGCAGTTTTAGACAGTGACCAAAAAAGTCATCACTGAAGATAACTGAGGCAAAGGGAAGAGGAAGTATGGGACAAGCGCTGCCCTGGCAAAGAGAGCTATGTGCTCTGGTCAGGGAGGACAACCGAGGGAGGTTCAAGGAAAAGCAGTGACCAATATGGCTGGATGGGAGTCAGCAGAGAGACAGCAGGCACATGCTGGGGCAGCAGGGAGTGGAGCACTGTGTCTGAGCTGGCAAGCACATGGCAGAGCTGCTAGCTTTAGACTGAAGGAGCTGAGAAGGTGCTAGAAGGTTAGGGAGGGGGGAAGCAGGTACAGTACTGTGCTTAGAGGATTAATCTGGCTGCTGTAGGGGGAGAGCTGAGGAGGTAACACCAGAGGCTAATGAGATCACTGAAATGGGAGGGAAGGGAAAGGAGGGTGTGGCCTGGACACGCTTAGAAGACTCCGTGATGTGAAAATATGCACACATATACAACACATGCACCAAAAGATGGGCAAGGAAAGATAAAGACACCAATCAAAGAAAACCTTAATGGCATATGAGACAACTATATATTTTTAAATTTTATTTTCTGTGTGCACATGCATGTGGATGGGGGGGGGGAGGTTATGTGTAAGCACATGAAAAACAAATATTTAAAGATAAATCTGGCCACAAATGTATAAGACCTTCATAACAAACTGCAAAATACCACAGAGAAAAATTAAAGTTCTAAACTAATGGGAAAATGACTACATTCTGGGAATAGACAACTCCAGATGTCAGCTGGGATTACAGAGTCAATACAATCCCAACCAAGATCCAGCAGGTGTTAGAAGAAATGAAGCAGCCTAAACTTACCATGCAAAGGTGAGGCTATAAATAGACAAAGCAGCTTTTAGCTGTTCCCCCAGTCCCAAAGCTGGCAACCTTTAGCCCACACCAACTCACTAGCTCTACTCTGCAGAGCAGGGCCTCACCAAACTCTGTAATTCCAAAGCCTTACTATAAATCTTTCATTTTTCAAGATTGATTGAGGAATGGACGAACAGACAGACAGATGGGTTATGTGCATATGTGTACAGGTGTCTGTGAAAGCCAGAAGAGAGTGCTGGATCCCCTAAAGCTGCAGTTATAGTAACAATTGGTTGCTACTCCAAGATGTGTGTGCTAGGAACTGAGCCAGACCCTCTGCAAGAGCAGCAAGCAGTCCTAGCTTCCACCCCACTGCAAATCTCTTCCTGCTACAAGCATGCACACTGCCGAATCAGACTGTTTGCAATTGTAGTAGAGAAAGTGAGAGGACTGCTCATTCTATGTCCTGTGAAAGGCCTCCCTCTCAGCCACGCTACAGCCTTATGTATCCCATCCCCTAAAATCTTGCTAAAGTGACTATGTATGTTGATGGGGGAAAGGTAAACAATTTGGTTTTCTCTTGTGCCTAGAAACCTTTATCATTATTTTATTCTTTTTTTGTTTTCTGAGACAGGGTCTCTCCATGTTAGCCTTGGCTGTCCTGGACTCCCTCTATAGACCAGGCTGGCCTCGAACTCACAGTGATCTGCCTGCCTCTGCCTACCGAGTGCTGGGATTAAAGGCATGTGTGACCATGCTATTATTATGTTTTTCAAGACAGGGTCTCAGTAGCCCAGGTAGGGACTCAGCATTCAGACAAAGAAGACCTTGAAGTCCTGCTTGTCCTGTCTTCAACTCCCATTTGCTGGGATTACAGTTATGTGCCACCACAACAGCTACTAAACTTTGATTAGTTGATAATTAACACAAATGATAATGAGGAAATATGAGTATGTCTGTAACAAATGTGGTTTATCTATTTTTTAAAAAATGTATTTATTTATTATGCATACAGTGTTTTACCTGAATATACCCCCGCAGGCCAGAAGAAGGCACCAGATCACATTATAGATGGTCGTGAGCCACCATGTTTGCTGGGAATTGAACTCATGACCTTTGGAAGAGCAGCCAATGCTCCTAACCTCTGAGCCATCTCTCCTGCCTGGGTTTATCTATTTTTATCCTTAAGGAAACTGTTCAACTAATAAGAAGGGGCAATGATGAACTGTATCTTAACTTGCTGGCAATGTAGACGCAACATTAATAGCTTTACCCCTGCAAAAGACAGATACATCTTTCATTGAGAACTATTAATCAGGGCCTGGAGAGATGGCTCGGTAGGTAACAGCACTTGCTGTACAGCATGAGAACCCCAGTTCAGATCCCAGCACTCACATTAAAAGGCTGTGTGTGGCCATGCACACCTATACCCTAGTTCTGTGTGGAGCAAAGATGAGGGGTTGGCGGTGCTTGCCTGTCATCAGTGAGCTCC
Source organism: Acomys percivali (assembly GCA_907169655.1). Lineage (NCBI taxonomy): Eukaryota > Metazoa > Chordata > Mammalia > Rodentia > Muridae > Acomys > Acomys percivali. Next base: position 8,475,261 of record OU015750.1, on the reverse strand, counting down.
AACGTCAAGAGTGAGGCCCTGTCTCAAAGGGATAATGTGGGTGATGGAGAAGGACAGCTGATGCCCTGCTTCTGGCCTCTTTGGGAACACACAGGTTTATCAGCATGAGCATGCAGAGGCGCACACGCACACACGGCATTTGAGTCTCCTGCCTGTAAATGACAGAGTTACCCTCAGACAATGAACTCCTATCCTCTTTACCATCAACATGACGAGGTGACTTTCTGCCATGTGAAGACTTATGCTCACAAAACGGTCCATATCTTACACGGTTGTCTTTATGATACTTTACCTTACCGTTGTGTTCCCTGATTACTGCCTTTTCCCGCGCGTCGGTGGCTTTGCCAGCACAGCCCAGTAGAAAGGCAGAGGAAAGCTCAGCATCCCTGGCTCAGTGAGTCAGAGCCGGGACGCCAGGGAACTGTGAGTCTTGACTGGAGTGATGTAACCTTGGAAGGGAAATGCTGGGAGCTGCTGCCATCACTCTGTCTTGAGAGACGACTGGAAGAATCCAGAATTTCCACAACGGAACTTCAGGACATTCAGGATGCCATCAGAAATGCCGGCCACACAAGGCGTCCAGAAACCAAGCCACAGTGTAACCCAAATGAGGTCCTGCCTGGTCTGGAGCAGCTCTCACAGCTGCACCACTGATGACTAGAGGAGACACGTTCCCAGTGAGAGAGTGAAACTCTCACTGAGACAGAAACCCCAGCAGGGGACAGAGACAACACCGAGAACTCAATGGAAATTCCAGAACTGAAAAAAACTAAATACAAGAAGTGAAAAATTCACTAAATGTGCATAACAGCTGACTGCGAGAGGGAGGGGAAGGAATGGAATGCCATGAAGGAGGAGGAGGAGGAGGAGGAGGCGGAGCAGCCATGGTGGTTCATACCTGCAATCCCAGTGTGGGAGGCAGAAGGATTATGTGTCCAAGACCAGCCTTGGCCTACACAGTGAGTCTCTGCACACTTCCAAAAAGGAGTTGGGGAGAGAAAGCCAATATGAACAAGAGAAAAAAAGAAAAAAAAAGTTAACTCAGAGTAAATTCTAGATGCTACCAAGTGGCCAACATGGGGAGTGCTAGAGCTGCAAGGAAGGAGAAAAAGAAAAAACATGGGATTCTAAAGAAACAAAGGGCCCAAATGTTCTAAACTTAATGACACATAGAAACTCAATGCAAACCACTAAGTGAACACCAAGAAGAAACAAAGCAAGCCACATACAAAAATCAAACACCCAAAGCCTTTCTTAAGGTCTTTTTTTTTTTTAAGATAGAGTTTCTCTGTTGCTAAGGAGAGCTTCAAAGCCACAGTACTCGTATGTCAGCCTTCTGGGAAGCTGACACTACAAGTACATACCACTACGATCACTTTAAGAATACTGAAAGCAACCATAGAATGGTCTAGCAAAGAAAGGGAACACTGACTTATCAGGAAATATGAGCAAGGAAGTTGAGCTTGGACCTATAGAGATGGTTCAGCAGTTCAGAGTAAGGATGGCTTTTTCAGAGGACCTGAGTTTGGATGCCAGCTCCCATGTCAGTTGGTTCACAATTGCCTCTAACTCTGGCTCAAGGAACTCCAAACACCTCTGGCCTCTGTGGGTATCATACTCATACCCATAGAAACACAGACACAAATACAGAGCTCAAAAGCACAAATCTTTAAAATAAAAGGAAGGAACATCTTTAAAGTCTGGGGAAAGTCAGGAGACAACCAACCTGGTAACTCAGCGTTCTAAAGCACTGCTTTAGAGGGTCTGGGCTAGGGCTGCAGCTCAGTGAGAGAGCACTTGCCCAGCATGATCTTTGATCCTTCAACACACTGAAGAACAACAACAAAACAAAACAAAATGATAAAGCAAAACAGATGCTTAGAGAAAAGAAGATTTGGGGAGGGGGCGGGGTTGTCTGGAGAGATGGCTCAGTGGTTAAGAGCTCTGGCTGCTCTTCCAGAGGACCCAGTTTCCCAGCAGCCACACAGCAACTCACAACTGCCTTTAACTCCAGTTCCAGGGGGTTCTATATCCTTACACAGACATACAAGCAGGCAAAACACCAATGTACATAAAATAAAAAAATAATAATTAAAAAAAGAAGAAGACAACGATCCTGTGCAATCCATGGCAAGACAGCGCCGAGACACTTAAAAGAAAGTTCCTGAGGTAAATAAAGGGGCAAAACGACTATGCAGGACACTATGTGGTTTACATGGAACTCACATTTACATCATGAACAGAATCTGGTCTTTTTGTTGGCTCATGTATGGACTATGAAACCCCAAATGAAGTAAACCCAAAGAGCACACCAACACAACTCACACAATGAATTCATGGCAGTCCTGCAGACTGAACCAGGGCTCACACTAGGCAAGTTCTCTACCAACTCCACTGTATTCCCAGCCCTGCCAAACTTCTAGAAGATAATAACATCCTGACATCAGGGAGATGTTGGCATCTGGCTTACTGGGAAAGCAAACTGAGTGACATGAGTTTTTCCTCCAAACCCACTAAGGCCACCTAGCACTGAAAGATCGCAGACAGCAAACGTGTCCTTAGGGGTAAAGCAGAAACTACTCAGGCACTCCCAGGAACTAAGGGAATATGTCACAGCAGACCCACAAGAGGATGGCCAGGGTATAAGGGAACAACAGAGAGGGTCCTGAAACACAAGGCAGGGGAGAAAAGCAACATGGAAACAAGCTGTGACTCTCTATGACCTGCCTTCCCCATGCCACAGAACCCTCTCTGCCCTCACCAGTGCAGAGCCGCAGAGCCTGGGGTGAGTAGTCCTGGGAGCACAGGCCCCGCTTGCCCGCTTCAGAGAGGTGCAGGCATCTCACAGCACAGCTGGGCGAGTCCTGCTCTCAACATACTGTGCAGGAAGAGGGCACTTAGGGCAGCTATGCTGAATTCATACACACCACAGAGCGAGGTGTGTTTTAACCCTTTTCTGTTCTTTCATTTGTTTTTTTTTAATCTAGTGGCAAAGACTCTCACATTCTTTTAAAAACTTTTTACTATTAAGATTATAATGTAACTACAGTATTTCCCCCTTCCCTTTTCTCCTTCCAAACACTCTCAAACTCCCTTCTCTGCTCATTTTCAAACTCACAGCCTCTTTTCTCATTGTTTCATGTCACATGTATCTATATATATACATATATACTCCTAAATATAACCTGCTCAGCCTGTACCATGTCACTTGAGTGTTGCTTTAAGAGCTGACCATTTGGTATTGGATAAGCAATTGGTGTGCTTTTCCTGGGGAAGACTGTTTCTCCCACTCTCAGCTTTCTTAGTTGTCTGCGGTTCTCTGTGTGGGGTCGAGGCCTTGTGGTCTCTACCTCTGCACTCCTCCCTCCACTTGGGCATGTCTGTGTCCTTGCTGAGCTCATGTTTAGGCAGACTTTGCAGGTGTGGTTTCTGATGTTTCAGCAAACTCTCTGCTCCTCCAGTGCTTACAGTCTTTCCTCCTCCTCTTCTGCAATGCTCCCTGTACCCTAGGTGTAGGAGCTGTGCTGAAGATGTATCCATTGCTACCTGGTTTCACAATGCTGCATTTTGGGTTTTTTTGTTTTTTGTTTTTAAAGATTTATTTATTATGTAAAAATTATGCATCATATCACATTATAGATGGTTGTGGGCTACCATGCGGTTGCTGGGAATCGAACTCATGACCTCTGGAAGAGCAGACAGTGCTCTTAACCGCTGAGCCATCTCTCCAGCCCCAACGCTGCATTTTGATTGGTTGTGGTTTTCTGTAATAGTCTGTCTGCTGCAAAGAAAGGTTTCCTTGTTGAGGGGTGAGGACTACACTTATTTGTGTTTTGTTTTGTTTTTTAAGATTGAACTCAGGACCTCTGGAAGAGCAGTCAGTGCTCTTAACCTCTGAGGCATCTTCCCAGCCCTTACCTGTGTTTTTATAAGGACAAATGTTTAGAGTGTTCTTAGAGATTATGCTGGCCTATTAAAGTGGCAGTTTGGGGGCTGGAGAGATGGCTCAGAGGTTAAGAGCATGGACTGCTCTTCCAAAGGTCCTGAGTTCAATTCCCAGAAACCATGGCTCACGGCCATCTATAAAGTGATCTGATGTCCTCTTCCGGCCTGCAGGTGTACATGGAGGTAGAGCACTGTATATATAATAATAAATAAATAAATCTTTAAAGTGGCAATTGTAGACTCTCGCCCAAGATCCATGACTAGCTCTGCATGGTTGCTAGGTTCCTAGTACCACGCAGCAGTTCCCTCTTGTGTAACAGGACTTAATCAAGAGGCTCCCGGTCATGTCAAGGTTCTCATGCCATGCTGGCCATTGTCGTGGCTCACAGCATCAGCTGGGTAGGACTAGTGTTTGCTCCCTCCTTTGTACGCTTGCCTGGCGCTGAGCAGTACCAGGAAAGCTGGTCCTCGGTGACTAGGCATTTAGATCAGAGTCAGCTCAGGGGCCTCTGGGCCCTTGCTTTGAAGTGCATGATGTCATTAGCAACAAGAAATTGCCTTCCACCTTTGGGAGCCAATCAAGGACAATAGCAATATCTACAGTTTATAATGTTTGGGGAGACTCCTAAATAGTCCATTTAGGACCAACAATTCAAAAGAGGGCTTCTCATGCCTGCTGTTGGGGTTTTTGTTAGGCAGACTCTGGCTCTTGGGGGCAGCATTGTCATCCCAGACAGGAAAACTTTATTTAAACTATATATGTATGTTATACGCAGACTTACATGTTACAGGTTTTTAAAGTAGATAGTTAATAGTATGACGCCATATGATATTTTTAAGCATATGTTATTTTGCTGTCCTTTCTTCTGCATTTCTCTCCCTCTCTCCCAATCAGATCCCTCTCCCCTTTTCCCATTCCCCCAACCCCCTCCCACTCTTAATGAACCACTGTTCCTGTGGAAAGTGCCTAGAGAAAGACAGGAAAGGTTAGAAGGGAACACTAAAGGCACAAGTATCTCACGGCATCCAGATCACAATCACATGTGCCATCATGTTGTCAAATTCCTAAGGAGAAGAGAAGCAGCTGGAAACCCCTCAAGCTCTCTATGTCAATAGGCTCGTGTACTGTGCATCCACAGTGTCCTGCTTCCTGTCACCCATCTCCCCTTTCCTACAGAGATTAGCTATCTGCTTACCAATTTAAAATGCTCTTCACGGGGCTGGAGAGGTGGCTCAGAGGTTAAGAGCGCTGCCTGCTCTTCCAGAGGTCCTGAGTTCAATTCCCAGCAACCACATGGAGGCTCACAACCATCTATAATGAGATCTGGTGCCCTCTTCCGGTGTGCAGGCATACATGCAGGCAGAACACTGTATGCAGATGCAGACACTATTCTAATAAATCTTTTTTTTTAAAAAAAGGCTCTTCACGTACATGCGTTATAAATCACACTAACAGCAACAGCAGTAACAAGCACACCTCTTGGGGCTGGCAAGATGGCTCAGCAGGTGAGGGCACTAGTCCTCAAGCCCTATTGCCTGAGTTCAATCTCCAGAACCTACATGGTGGAAGAAAGAACTCACTTCCTCAAGGAGTCCGCCGATCCCACACATGCCCCTGACACACACTAAATAGGAAGGGAGGAAGGAAAGAAGGGAGGAAGGAAGGAAAGAAAAAATGTTGATAAAGAAACACACTTCTGGGGCCTGAAGAGATGGCTCAGCGGTTAAGAGCAATGACTGCTCTTCCAGAGATCCTGAGTTCAATTCCCAGCAGCCACATGGTAGCTTACAACCATCTATAATGTGATCTGATGCATACTGTATACATAACAAATCTTAAAACACACACACACACACACACACACACACACACACACACACACACACA
>OU015750.1:8429177-8454910 GCA_907169655.1 Acomys percivali | reverse complement strand
GAAAGTTGGGATCACAGATCTGTGCAAGTAACAGACAATAGCCAAAACCTGCACCCGTCCCTCAGGAGACCACTGCGCCTACTTTCCTCCCTACAGAAGCCAAGGAAGCACTGCTTTTAGACACCAGCTTCTGAAGAAACCGCCACAGCATTTCCTTTGTGGACACACCTGTCTTCCTGTTAAACTCAGACTTCTGAGTAAAGACACTGGAACCTATGAGAAGCACAGCATCAGTTAATGCACATGAGTGTGTCAGCTGCCTAAAAGAACAAGTATGCCTATATTCCAATAGCTAAATAGCTCACTTTAAATGCACAGAACACAAACTGTCCTGAATCAATTCTATGCCTAATACTTAATACTAACATCTGTTTTTTTTTGTTTGTTTGTTTTTTTTTTTAAAAGAAAACTCCACCATGTGGCGAATGGTTTTAGTGCACTCTCCACAGTTAAGTGACTCTGTCACATTTATTTTTAAAAAAAGTGACAAACCTCAAAGTCTAGCTGGGGTTGCAGCAGGCATCTGGCTAACCAGTGGGTGGTCTAGCCGGGCGTGGTGGCACACACCATTAATCCCAGCACTCAAGGCAGGGGGATTGCTATGAGTTCAAGGCCAGCCTGGTCTACAATGTGAGTCCAGGACCGCCAAGGCTACACAGAGAAACCCCATCTCGAAAAACCAAAAAAACAAACAAACATACAAAACAACAACAACAAAAACAAGTGGGGGGACTAGAATGTGAGCCTAACATGGAGCAGAAATGACACATGGCCATGTCTTACAGAAAACTTTGCATCAGGTAGCCTCTTTAAGAAGTTTTTTGTTTTGCCATTTTTTAATGTGTACGGGATGAACTCAGGTTGTCGGGTAAGTGCCTCTCCCAGCTGAACCATCTCAACCGCTAAAGGTGTCCTGCTTTAATCACCACTTTCAAGTCGCAATTAGAGATATGGTCTGCCTCCATGTGGAGACTCATCCTGTGCTCATTCCCTGTGCTAGCTTGGGCCACAGAACCACTCAACTGCCCCCGGGGATGCAGCGTGGAACTGTGGCAGCAGAGGAGGAAGGGGGAATTGGCGTTTGAAGTTTGGAGCCCTGTTCTTCTGCCCTGCTCTTCTATAAAATGCAGGTTTTCTTTCTTTTTTTTTTTCTTTCTTTCTTTCTTTCTTTCTTTTCTGGTTTTTTGAGATAGGGTTTCTCTGTGTAGCCCAGGCTGTCCTGGAATTCACTCTATAGACTAGGTCAGCCTCAACCTCAGAGACCTGTCTGCCTCTGCCTCCCAAGTGCTGGGATTACAGGCATGCGCCTTACTGATCTTCTAGGGTTAAAGAAATAAAGAGGCACAACTGGTAGGGACAGAGACAAGAGCAGAAGCTGCCAGCCCATCCTTGAGCTGAAAGCCTGAGCACCACCTTGCAGCCGGTAAGTGGCTGCCTGTGCTATGCTACATCCACCTGAAAAGTACAGCCATGCCACATCCACCCCAGGGTGCGCACAACTGTCACATGCACTCTGAGAAGTACAGCTCAACCAGAGCAGGGCTGAGTTAAATATCCAAGACTCAAAAGCCACACCCTGCATGGTTTCCCATTCCAGAAAAGCAGAGCTACAGTAACAGATCAGTGGAGTGGAGGCAAGGATGCCCACAGAGGCCCACACGAGGGAATTTTTAGGGTGACTAATAGGACTGTTCTGGTCCAGAATGTGGGGCAATTACACAGCTGTCTGCCTCGGTCAAACTGTGCAGAGCGGCATGAAAAGGGGGGTGAGATTTACGGCTTGGGGATTATACCTCAATGACCCTAAAAGCTTAAAATGAGATTCGATAAAGACGGGGACAGTTCAGCTCTCCAGAGTGAATATCCACTGTGCTTTCACAGGACAGAGAAGTTTCACTCTATAAAAGTTAAACAACAACTGATTGGCAGCTCAGGGAGCAACTTGCTCTAGTTAGCCTTTGGTCTTTATGCACTTTGTAATTTCCCTGATGTTACAGCTTACTGATCTGGCCACACACTAAGCACTGCCTGTCTCTTTATATTTGCTGCTGAATTACAGTGAAAAGGACCCCTGGCATCTCAGCTGTGCATACCCCATCTCAAAGAATTGTGCTGCACAGACCTCATCCACACATCTGTGTGGGATCCCAGTTGGTCCCATGAGTGCTGGCAGCACCTTTGCATGCCACTCCCATCAAATGCTGTACAGGACAGGGCTACAGGGTGACAGCACCAGCACCCAGGGTGACTCCAGTTATTCAATGCTTTTGTTCCACATGAGCATCCCCTGGGGTTTTAACTTAATTCTCATAAGGACTCTGTAGAGAGTCAGGTATAAGTTTCAACACAGGTATGTGACTCCATCTTTTCAGAAGTGACCCCTGCTTACACGAACCCCTCAACTCACCACGTCTGACCATCCTGGCCAGCACCTAACTTACCACCATCCCATTGGCTTTTCAACACCCTTTTTTGCCCACTGTGTCTTGGGTTGATTGGAGAGTTCCAGGGGCCTCTGGATGTGGCTAGAGTGGGAGCTTGGTGAGACTGAGAACACACAATGAGTTTTCACTATCTGGGGGTGTGAGAGTTAACTCTCCTAATAAGTTCTATGCTGCTGACAGAAGCAGTCTGCTCCACAATTTCCATAAAGTTGTTCATTTAGCAAAATACCAATTATTTCACAGGTTCTCCAACTGCAACAACCAGGGGACTCCTCCTCTCCCTGCCCATCAAAAGTCAAGGGGAAGTGGGGGGCTGGGAGTGGAAAGATGCTCACTGGTGAGATGGCTCAGAGGTTAAGAGCACTGTTTGCCCTTCCAGAGGACCTGAGTTCAATTCTCAACAACCACATGGTGGCTCACAACCATCTAGAATGAGATCTGGTGCCCTCTTCTGGCCTGCAGGTGTACACTATATGCATAATAAATGAATAAATCTGTTCTAGAGAACAGTCCTTAGCATTCATCTTGATGACTGGATTTAATCTCTTAGAAGGTGTGTTTGCATGTTTCCTGCTGTATAAAAACTAGCACTGCTCCAAAGCAGCAGATGCAGCATGGAACTGTAGCAGAGCAAGAATAGGGAATTAGTGCTTCAAGGTCTGGAGGCCTGGTCTTCTGCCCTTCCCTTCTATAAAATGCACGGTTTGTTTTTTGGTTTCTCTGTGTAGCCCTGGCTGTCCTGGACTCACTTGTAGACCAGGCTGGCCTCAAACTCAGAGATCTGCCTGCCTCTGCCTCTGTCTGGAATTAAAGGTGTGCTCTTCTACTGCCTGGCCAAAGCAAGTGGCAATTTCTGCTCAGAAGTGACACTGAGTTTGTGAACGTGAACACACACATACGCACATGTCACTGGATTCTGAAGAACTGAGCTGTAGCTGGTTTGAGGACTCACATAAGCTACAGCTCTTCCAGAACTAAAGCCTAGTGCTGAGCACGCCCTCAGGCTCACTTCATATGTCAGCACTGCAGAGGAAGAGAACACGAGGGAGGCTACAGAACTCACAGGCCCTGCACCTGATGGACGCTGTGGCGTGTGACAGCAGGACTGGTGACATCTGGGACAGCAGAAGGCAGAGAGGAAGCTATGCTACCAGGGAAGGATGGCTGTAGCACACTGGGACAGCGAGGGATGCTAACAGACCAGCAGAGACTGAGAAAGCTACCTGGGGAGAGGACACTGATGAAGTCTGCAGAGGCCAGGTGGCTGCACAGGATGGTGAGCTGACAGCTGTGGGGTTTCTCCTATGGGGCTCCCTTGCACACAGACATGGGCACGAAGGCCAGAGGCAGAGGCTGGAAGTCCTGAGCACTGGCTCCCACCCTTCCCCAGACCCTGAGTCATCAAAGGCAGGCTAGCACCAGAATGTGCTGAGCAGATGTAGTGGAAACTCTCAGCTGAAAAAGAAAAGGCTGGGCATCTGCACCGCTGTGCTCCACTCCACAGGGCACACTCTCCTCCGAGGGGTCACACCACACAGTCACCTGGATGCCTACCTCCATGGCCCCATACTGTCTGCCATAGCTGCCCTGGCCAACAGCACTGCATGCCTGGCATTCTTCTCTCTGAAGCTGCCTGTGAGTGGCCTTCTCCGAGGCCCACAGTGGTGCACTTCCTATGCTGCCCTCGTGTAGGCTGATGCTGTTCGGCATAGCTGTGAAGTGCTGTGGGGAGGGGCAACAAGTGCTCTTGGTATGCGTCGGGGAATGTTTAGCCACATTCTTCCCTGAGCACCAACGCACACCACTGCCCAGGCATAAGCTTCCAGTGGCCTGGGAAACTGGCCGTGGGCAGACGATGACCTGCACCCATTTGGTCTCTACCCCACAAACACAATCTGATGAATTTGCACAACTCTTTGCTTTGTTGTCCCCTCACAACTGTTTCTTTACCCAGTTCTGATGACCACAGTTCTTCTACCAAGCTGCTCGGGTACTCAGCAATCAGTGTGGCTATGTTGGGGTTTGGGAACCTTGGTAGATCCCTGGCACCCCACCAGAACTTCTCAATTTTTGGCATGTATTAAATCATTAATCCTGTGACATAAAGAAGAGAGTAGAAAGTGGCCTGGAAAGCTCTAGAAACAACATGTCCTTTAGTTCCTTTTATCAAGAAGTAATTCCTAATCTGTCACTGTTACCACAGACACGGATATCAGAGGGACTTAGGAAAACAGATCAAAAAGCCTTCTAATGCGCACCTAGAAGTTTGCCGTTAAAGTAGGATGTGCAAAGTGCACTGTGGAGGCTGGAGAGATGGCTCAGAGGTTAAGAATACTTGCTGCTCTTGCAGAGGACAGGGGTTGGGGTTCCCAACACCCATGCCAGGTGGCTCACAACTACCTGTAATTCCAGTTCTAGGAGATCCAACACTCTCTTCTGGCCTATGCAAGAACTAGGCACATGCATGATGCACATATATACATGCAGGGAAAACATTCATACCCATAAAATAGAAAAAATTTTAATTATTTTTTAAATAGATCATCGCACATGCCTTTAATTCCAGCACTCATGAGTACTCTTTGAGTACAAGGCCAGCATGTTCTACATACCAAGCTCCAGTACAGCCCCACAGTCACCTGGAAGTCCACCTCTGTGGCCCCTGCTGCCTGTCATAGCTGCCCTGGCCAAAGGTTACATAGTAAAACCTGTCTCAGAAACACCAAACCAACCAACCAACAACCAGGCAAACAAACAAACAAAAAAGATCACAGAGAAGGTTCTGAAAGAGAGAAATGGCTGTCCCACCAGGAGGGCTGCACAGAAGAACAAGTCCCAGGCCAGCCACACACTCCCATCCTTGTGAACTGTGATCCCATCTCCTCACAGAAGTCCACAAGGGAGGGGTGAACAGCAGCACAGTGCCCTAGGCTGCAGCCAGAACACTGTTAGCATCGCCCCGAGGTCTGTGCGCCCATGGGGCTTCTTCACAAACACAAGGTAACAAGCCCCAAAGCCAAAAGCACAGCACATAAACGCAAAAGCGCATAGCTGTGCAGCATCTAGGAAAGCGCTCAGGTCCAGAGGAAACAATGTGCTTCACACTGAACACACAGAGTCATCCTGATCTTGGCTATGGTGGTGTAGACCTATAATATAACCCCAGCCCTCTGAAGGCCGAGGCGGGAGAATCCTGAGTTCAACAGCCTGGCAGGCCTGTGGGTAAAGGTACTTGCCACTGCACCTGACAACCATACTGTCCTACTCATGTAGGCTGTCCTTTGACCTCCACATACATACTGATGTGCGCATGCACATATTCTCTCTCTCTCTCTCTCTCTCTCTCTCTCTCTCTCTCTCTGTTTCTCTCATACACACACACACACACACACACACACACACACACACACACACACACTCACAGAATAATTACAAAATTATGACAGCAACCGAAGCCACATCAAGAATTCCAGACAGTCTGACAACTTAGTAAGTCAGGGCATCATGTTTCAATTCCTCACCGCCCAAAAAAATCACCTTCACAAGGTAACAAATCCCAAGTGAACAACTCCTGCCAAAATAGAACTAAGTAGAAGAAAACTGGGCTTCAGAAGAGCCGGCCAATCAGCTGCTCCAACTAGTAGCACAGCATAGCACAATTCTAGTAGGTCCCCTCTGGAAAGGTGAAAATTGTCCAAACTCAGTGTCAAACCCAGAACACAAATGCGCTTGATTCACACTCAATAACAAGCCCAAGGAGGTGGTGCCACCAAAGCAGGGAGCTGCAGACTCCAGATCACTGCACAAATCCATCAGACCGCCATCCCTCCACCCCAATAAACTAACCACACAGGTGCATGAAAGGCAAAATCCAACCCCGCCCCAGGGAGGAGCACAGTCTAAGTACAAGGCCCAGACACTCACACAGCTGCAGCAGGAGAACAAAGGTGGCAGGCAGGCACACGTGTGGGAGAGACCAGCAAGCCCTGCTCTGCTGGAGTCCTCCAGCTGGAGTCAGTTGAGCTAGCCTGGATGACCAACAGTCTCTGGGAACCGCTTGTCCCATCTTCCTGGAACTGAGGTTACAGATGCACACCCCTGAGCCCAGCCTTTACACGGGTTCTGGGGATCCAAATGCAAACCCCAGTGTTTTCACAGGCAGCACTTTACTGGTGGGCCACATCCCCCTTTTTATATGGGGGAGCCCGGGCTATCCTGAAGCTCACTATGCAGCCTAAGTCAGCCTTGAATTTACAGTGATCCTCCTACCTCTGCCTCTCAAGCTCTGGGTTTACAGGTATGAGCTGCCATGCTGTCTGGGCCTCAGTCCTTAACCATCAAAACACACAGCCCCCTACACAGACTAAAGCCCCAGAGGCCCCCAAAGTCCTTAACAAGCAAATGAAGGATGGACGGTGAAGTTACTGGTGACATGTTTGTTTCCATACCCCACTAAATTCACTTTCTCCATAATACACATGCACCAGGGGGCTCGGTGGTTCAGTTGAACACAATTCAAACACAACCTTGGGGTCTGTAGAGATGGCTCCATGGTTAAGAGCACTGGCTGTTCTTCCAGAGACCTCAGATTCCCAGCACCTACACGGAAGCCCACACTCCACAATTCTAGCTGCAGTGACCTGATGCCCTCTTCCGGCTTCTGTGGGAACTAGGAACACACATGGTACACAGATATACATGCAGGCAAGACATTCATAAACACTAAAAAAATTAAAAACAAAAATCAGAACCATGAATGTAAAGGAAGTCAGTCTTTCAAATGTGCCAGGACAAAGGAACCAGAAAGGCGTGGAAGCTGAAACAGACTTGTGCAGCTTAGAGAGAGAAGCGATGGGCCACCGTAGCCGTGAGGTGGCACCAGGATCTTGGCTGGATGTATTGGCTTTGAGTCGATGTGGGATGCGAGGCTTCAGAGAGCTGCAGCCAGGAGACCACATGACCTCATCTGTACCCCTTTAAAGGTAAGATGCAGAGGAGGAAGACAGGGAAACAGGGGTCAGAAGGGAGAGCCCATCAGTCAGAAGAGGGGGCGGAACCCACTGCCATGCTCTATGCACCCAACAACCGTTATTTTCTCTTTGTAACAGTAAGTTTAAAAACACCACAAGCTCTCACATGGACAACACAAAACATGCCTACATCCCGTATCCTGTGCCAAGAATGGCTACCACATCTGGATCTCTTTGTTTGGAGACAGGGTCTCAGTCTAGGCTCTAACTGACCTTGAACTCACCGAGATCCTCCTGCTTCAGCTACCCGAGCGCTAGGATTAGTGGCTTGTAAAATAATGTTTCTTTAGTGAGGCAGATGAGCAAAACCAGGCATGGGATGAGAACCCTGGTGTGGCGGCCAGCGGAGAGACCGATGGGGACTGGACTGGTCATCCTCGGTGAGGGCTGTGGGAGGCTCGAAGTTTCTTTGCTACCACATTCTCTTTTTCAGATACGAGCATGGCTTCATCACACACGTGACAGATATAAAGCCAGTCTTGTTTATAGGGGATAAGGAAGGAAAAAATTACTTTCCCATATACTAAAAGGAAAATTTGAGAAGCTGCACAGCCCACTGCGAGGAGATTTCACTTCTCTCCAAGGAGAACATTCATGTTAGCGATGTGCCATGAAATCAAGAGCAGAGTGGGAGAAGTGCCACTCTTGGAGTTTGATGATGGGACCAAGCGGACACTTTAGCACTGGACAAAGACTCTTAAAGTCAAGACTGTCTCGCTATGTAACCCAGACTGGCTTGAACTCATGATCGTATGCCTCCTGAGTCCTAGGATGACAGGTGTATATACCATGATGCCTGGCTGGCTACTAACAAGGATGCTTTCAAACGTGGAGCAGAAAGGGGTGTGGTGGCCACATCTCTAATCCCAGCAACCAGAGGTAGAGGCAGAGGTAGGCAGATCTCTTTGAGCTTGAGGCCAGCATGTTCTATAAAGAGTTCCAGGCAAGCCAAGGCTACGTAGTGAGAGATGCTACTTCAAAAGTACGCACACACACACACACACACACACACACGATTTTAGTTGAGATGTTCTTACTTTCTATTTCATTCTAATACTCCTAAATCAAGCCCTTCCTTCTCAAGGACAAGAGAAAAGGTTGGGGGAGGCTCTGCAGGAAGAAAGGCGTGACAAACTAAGTCCTGAATTTGAGGAGAGAAGAGGGATGATGGTTCCCAACCCAATGACAATGATCTGAATTTGACTGATACACCAAAAGCTGTGAATGATCACAAAGGAGAAGAAAACAGAACCTCCAGGTGTGCACAGGAAGTGTCTTCCTGCTAAGATCAGGGCGGCAGCGAGCCCGGGATTCTCCACCGGGTGCTGAGGCAGAGAAGCACCTCCCGATCCCGGGCTCTGCAGGGGTCAGTGACACTGACAGTGGGAAGGATCAGGGTCAGTTCATTTCCAGGGGCCTGCACACCTCAGCCAAGGGCCTGAGTGAAGAGACAAGGACAATCTGGAACAGCTCAGCCTCTGAGGAGGGTAAGCATCAAGGTAGACAGCAGCTTCTGACCCGCACAGGAGGACCAGGGAGCAGGGAAGCCCGGGCTGCAGGACTAACTGGGAGGAAAGCCATGAGACTAAACCCATAACAAAAATAATATCCTCAAAGCAGCCTGGTGTGCGCAAAGGACAAACTTAGCTCCAAGCACTCTGTGGCCAAGAATAAGGTAACTAGGCACATTTCAACTGTGCTAAATCTTTAAAACTAAAGAATGGGGGGAGGGGGGCAGGGGCTAGAGAGATGGCTCAGAGGTTAAGAGCACTGTCTGTTCATCCAAAGGTCCTGAGTTCAATTCCCAGCCACCACATGGTGGCTCACAACCGTCTATAATGAGATCTGGTGCCCTCTTCTGACCTGCAGGTGAACATGCAGAACATTGTATACATAATAAATAAATAAATCTTTAAAAAACAAAAACAAAAACAAAAAAACCTAAAGAATATGAGCCTTCCGTTTATGACAAAAGCATGGCTTCCAGTTCTGTCTGCCAGTGAGACAAACTGCCTGCTTTCCCTAGGTGAGCAGCGTGGCATCCTTCCTGTCTCTGCCAACCAGATAAGGAATGAGGAAGCCTGTGTGTGCCCTAGGGAATGTCTACGCATGCCATACTG
The DNA here is from genome assembly GCA_907169655.1 of Acomys percivali. NCBI lineage: Eukaryota > Metazoa > Chordata > Mammalia > Rodentia > Muridae > Acomys > Acomys percivali. Next base: position 8,445,316 of record OU015750.1, on the reverse strand, counting down.
ACACAGCAAGCACTGCTGCCCTGGGGGCCACTGCACACAAATATCTGTGGCCTGGAGATAGTTGGGAGGATGGCAACTCCTCAGGCACCTCCATGGTAACAAATGAGATTTGCCCTTTCCTAGCCTCCCTATCCAGTGAGGTGGAGGGATCCATGGCTGGAGCCACCAGGGGCTGGGCGGACAGGGAGTCTAGCTCTCAGGCCCTCTCTTAGCTACCCTGCCATGCTGAAGGATGAGGATCTGTGACGAACCCTGTGCTGTCCGGCTCAGCACACATACCCGCAGGCTAGCCAGTCACTCCTCTGTATTAACAAATCCTCCTTGAGAGCCAGGCATGGTGGCGCACACCTTTAATCCCAGCACTCGGGAGGCAGAGGCAAGTGGATCGCTGTGAGTTCGAGGCCAGCCTGGTCTACAAAGTGAGTCTAGGACAGCCAAGACTACACAGAGAAACCCTGTCTCGAAAAACAAATCCTCCTTGAAGAAGGCATGAGGCAGCCCCTTCTCAGAGCCAAGATTGAGGTAAAACTCCTGGGAGAAAAGAAAAGAGCCTTCCCTTGAGGGCCACTACTTCTCAGCTCTCCTGTAATCTCCCCGCAACCCCTCCAGCCTGTTCTGAAACCCTGGGGCTTGAACAGCCCTCCCCAGGTTCTCCAGGCTGATGGGGCTGAGCTCAGAGGCCATCTTAGAAGAAACAGCTTGCTCTCAGTCAGTCCTGACATCAGCCAACAAGCCTAGCTTTCTTCTCTTCCTAATGATCTGTTTATTTTTATGTGTATGAGTGGGTTGCCTGCATGTGTATCTGTGCATTGTTTGTGCACAGTGCCTGAGGAGGCCAGAAGAGGATGTCAGATTCCCTGGGACTGGAGTTACTAATGGCTGTGAGCTGCCATGTGGGTGCTGGGGATTGAACTCTGGTCCTCTGGTAGAACAGCCAGTGTGCTCTGAGATGATGAACCATCTCTCTAGCTCCCTCAGTTTTCTTCTAACAGGGACCAGGCCACTTCCTCCAAGATAGTGCAGAGGATGATGCTACAGAGACAGATTTTGGTGGCTCTCTCCACAGCACAGCTGCCTGGTAATAGACAGGCAGCCACAGGGAGAGTCCTCCTCTGCCCAAATTCCACAGCCATGAGCACAAAGCAGGAAGCTGTTTCGTTCTCTTTCAAAGCATCCTGACACTCCCCACCCTACACTCATACACCCAGGGCCTCTTGCAGCCAAGCTGAAGTGGACACAGATATGTTCTGCTATGCTAGAACCTGATCAGCACTGATGTGGCAGAGGCCAATGGCAGGTGGGCACTGTGGGCAAAAATGTTTGCTGTAGGCATTCAAAGTTAACTCCACAAAGACAAAAGAGCAGTCCTTCCCCTCAGCTCCAACAGCCCTCGCTTCTCCACCTTGGTAAAGCATCAGGCTGTGTAAAGCAGGCCAGGCAGTCCCAAAGGTGAAGAGAGAGTGGCAGAGTAAATGTAGCTCAGAAGCTGAGATTTAACACTGCCATCTACAGCATCGCCAAAAAAGGTCCCCACTTTGTGGTGTTCAAGATTGAAATGTCTTCACAGTTGGCCACGGGACTAGCTGCAGCAGTGGGTGGGAAAGCTGGTAAGGGCTAGGCTTGCCTGCTGAGAAAGGGTCACTGAAAATGCCCAAACGTAGGTAGACAGTCAAAGAAGCGGTTCTCAGGAGGACTGTGGGGTAGCCTCACTGATCAGGTCTATTGAGGAAGAAGAAAGGAAGAAACAGCACAAAACACAAATATAGCTTCTTCCCAAAGCAGTGGAAGTGAGAAACCTGCTCTTTGTGGAAAAGTATTCCTGAAAATACTTTGTCAGAACTCAATCTGCATCTACCGGGCTTATAAAACACTTTTTAAAAAATTTATGCATGTGCATATCTGTGTGCCTGAGTGTGTGTCTGTGCTGGAGCTCAGGGAGGCCAGAAGAGGTGCTGGATCCCCTGGAGTTGGAATTGCAGATGATGGTGAGCTGCCATGTGGGTGCTGGGAGCCTAGCCTGGGTCCTCTGCAAGATCAGCCAGTGCTCTAACCACTGAGAACTTCTCCAGCTCCTCGAGTTGTTTTTTTTTTTTTTTTAAAGAAAAGAAATATTGATCAGGCAGTGTGCACACCAGCCTGACTGCAGGAGCAAGCGGTGTGCCTTACTTGAGCCTCGGTGATGGGTGTCCAGGGCATTCTGCACTGAAAGACAGTTTGGTGGAGAGCACATGTGGTTAAAGCAATGACAAAAAAGCCAATCACATGAGGCAGTTCCCACACTCAACAACAGACCCTGACTACCCAGAGCCTGACTACACAGATAACCAAAGCTAAATCTTTTTCTGTTTTGTTTTGGTTTTGGTTTTTTTGGAGACAGGGTTTCTCTTGAGTGCTGAGATTACAGGTGTGTGTCACTGCACCCAGCTTTTTGTTTTGTTTTGTTTTCCAAGACAGGGTTTCTCTGTGTGGCCCTTGCTGCCCTGGAAGTCACTCTGTGGACCAGGCTGGCCTCAAATTCAAGAGATCCTCCTGTCTCTGCCTCCCAAGTGCTGGGATTAAAGGTGTGCGCCACCAACCCATGGCCAGAGCTAATTCTCAATGACTCATGGCCTGACTCAAAGGGCCAATCTTAAGAATGGATGCTGTGAAATTTATTATGTAACAATGCCCACTTCTTTACCCAGATACAAACCCCACACAAATGGCATATAAGACCACTAACTATTTTGGGTTTGTTCTTGTTTTATTTTGAGACACTCTCTCAGTGCAGCTGAGGAAGCCCTTGAACTTCTTTCTGACTCTCCTGCTCCTGCTCCGGAGTGCTGGGATTGGTGACACACCCACTTCCTAAGTCCTGAGAGAAAAGCGGCTCTGACTGTAAAAACTCATGTACTGTGTCTGTGTCACCTTTTCCTCTACCCAGTCTGGTCTGGTAAGCCCTTTCGACTCCTCCTACCCTTGCCATCATAGGTCCTGGGACAGTATAGATTTTTTTGGAGGGGGTCACTCATTAAGGGCTATATGTCAGTCACTTCTTACCTTAGGCTCTAATTTTATCAACTCAAACAAGCTTTTTTTTTCTCTTGGTTTTTCAAGACAGGGTCTCTCTGTGTAGCTTTAGCTGTCCTAGACTCACTTTGTAGACCAGGCTGGCCTTGAACTAACAGCGATCCTCCTGCCTCTGCCTCCCGAGTGCTGGGATTAAAGGCGTGTGCTACTACATCAAACAAGCTTTTTAAAGAAATATCACAAGTAGGGTGCATGGTGCACACCTTTGATCCCAATACTCAGGAGATAGAGCCAAGTGAATCCTTGAGTTTGAGCACAGCCAGGTCTACAGAGAGAGTTCCAGGACAGCCAGGGCTCTATCTGTTTTTTTAAAAAAAGAAAAAAGAAAGAAAGAAAAAACAGAAGAAAAGAAAAAGAGAGAAAGAAAGGTACATAACAGAAAAGATAAAGTGTAAGAAAGATATGAAATGCCTTCCTGATGCATAAAAATTTTATAATGATTATATTCTTAAGCATTAGAGTTCCATCAACTAACAACTCACTGGCCACAACAGATGAGTGAACCTGCAATAGAACATTACTCAGCATTGAAAAAGAGAAAACCACTGTTACATACAACAAACTCAAAAGCCAGTCTTAAAAGGTTACACAATGAATGTGAGGGTGGGTTCGTGGGGTGTGTGCACACCTCTGTGTACACGTGGAGGGCAGCAAGTGTCCTCTTCTCTCACTCTCTGCCTTGCTCCCTTTAGACAGGGTCTCTCACTGAGCTCCACTGGCAGCTAGCAAGCCCCAACCATCCGCTCGCCTCCACCCCACCCCTGCAGCACTGGGGCTACCAGCATGGACTGGGATCTGAACTCAGGTCCTCACACTTGCAGAGCAAGCATGCTACCCACTGAGCTGTCTCCCAGGCCCAGAACTACAAGAACACACTCAAGCTGCGGTGGTGACTATTACACCAGCCTACAAATGCGTCAGAGCTCAAGACACTGCTTATTCATCAAAACCACAACTCTCCTGATTACTGCTTTTCAAAGTATGTGGGGTTTGTTTGTTTGTTTTGTAGAGACAGGGTTTCTTTGTGTAGCCTTGGCTGTCCTGGACTCCCTTTGTAGACCAGGCTGGCCTCAAATTCACAGTGATCCGCCTGCCTCTGCCTCCCGAGTGCTGGGATTAAAAGCATGCCCACCATGCCCAGCTAAAAGCATATTTTTTGAAACAAACAAACAAAAAAATGTAAAATGGGAAAACTTACATTCTCCCCACCCTCACCCCAAACAGGGCTTAGATTCCCTAGGAATAATGAAGAATTTGCTTAATCCACAGAGGGCCTGTGCTTTGCTGCAGTGGGAATGACTCACCCAAATAAGCCCTCTTCTCTCTCCGTGCTGGAATCTTAGTCAAAAATCAAGAATCAGGGCTGGAGAGGTAGGTCAGTGGTTAAGAGCACTGGCTGCTCTTCCAGAGGTTCTGAGTTCAATTCCCAGCATCCACATGGTGGCTCACAACTGTCTACACTGGGATCCGATGCCCTCTTCTGTCATGCAGGTATACATGCACGTAGAGCATTCACATACATAAAATCTTAAAAATAAAATAAAATAAAATCAAGAATCACACCCCATTATGACTTAGCACCAAGCACCATGGACCTGGGCTTATTACTCAGCTTCTCTCTCTCTCTCAGATTTATTTATTTATTATGTATATAGCATCAGATCACAATACAGATGATTGTGAGCAGCCATGTGGTTGCTGGGAATTAAATTCAGGGACTTTGGAAGAGCAGGCAGTGCTCTTGACCACTGAGGCATCTCTCCAGCCTGCCCCCCTCTTTAAAAAGATTTATTTTGTTTTATGTGTTTGAGTATTTTGCCTGCATGTATGTGTTTTTACCACATGTGTGCCTAGTGCCCTTGGAGGCCAAAAGAGGGCGTCAGAGTTCCTAGAACTGCGAGCTGCTGTGGAGGTACTGCAGACTAGAACCAGGTCCTCTGCAAGACCAGCAAGTGCTCTTACTCACAGAGCCACACCCCCCAATCACTCCAGACAGTTTCTCTTGACCCTCCCCCAAAGGGCATGAGGGAGGCAGAGAGTACAGGGAGCTGGGTCTGCTTTATTCCGCATCACCCCCTACTGCATCAAAGCAAGCAATCAAGAGTAAGAGAGCTCTGGAGTGAAGAGATTTCTCCAAAGGTATTGGGCCAGCCTCTTTCATATAATCAATTCAAACCCGGGAGCTGTAGCATCTGAAATGCTCCTATGCGAGTCTCATAGGACTCATGTTTTGCTTAGCGTCTGTCAGTGAGGACACTGGCGAAAGAGCTGAGGCTGTGTGACTCTGAGACAGACAGAGAGCATCTCTAAACCAGCAGGGTCTCACTTCCCATGCTGCCCTTGAATTTGGCTATATAACCAAAGATGATCTTGAATTTCTGGTTACAATTTATGGGAAGCTGAGGATCAAACCCAGGGCTTCAGGGTAAGCAAGTACTCTACCATCCAAGTGCATCCCTAGCCTCTTCAAATGCACAGAGTAAATGAAATTAAATTAAGTCCATGGGCTTCCAGAAGACAGCAGGTGAGCTGCCACCCCTTCACCACAGAGCAAGACCCAGGCTGGAGCAGACACCTGATTTGTCAGCTTCTGTCCCTGATGCGCTCTTCTGACCCAGTAAATTAAAGCTTTGCTCCACTGTGCAATTCCAACTTGGGATGACAGCCCCACAAGATCACAGAACCCAGAAATCACCTGGAGCAAAAGCTACCCACAATGCATCAGAGCCCAATGTGGGCTTCACAAATCTAACTTCCACCCAGGCTTATAAATAAGACCTTTGGAGACTGAGAAAAACACCAGAAGAAAATGAAATGTGGTAAACAAGAGCTTTAGAGATTAGAGAACACTGTCCTGAAGAAGCAGAGCCTTCCTGGAGCAAAGCAGCTCCTGACGTGTCAGAGGGTACCACCTGCCTTTGCCGACAAGGCGGGCCAAGAGCCCCCATGAGAAAGCCTTGGGGGACATCTCCAGAATCCCTCACTTCATGCAGCTACAACAGAAGAAGGGCCCTGCAGCTCATGCCCTCCACAGGCCTGAGGAAGCCCTCCACAGCAGGGTCTACACAGCAAAGCTCTCAAGTTTCCAGGAGAAGCAAGTATCTTGTCACCATGGGTCCATCCATAACCTGCAGGGTTATAAACAACCCTGAACAGCCAGGGGCAGATGATCTGTTCTCAGGCTCACCAGCGTCCATCACATTCTCTCTGTTCCTCCCCATTCCAGGCTGATGGAGCCACAGAGCCCCACACTTCCACAGATGTGCCCCGCCTCAAGCCCCGAGGGTCTACAGTCAGTCTCGAAGCTCCTAGGTGGCCAGCAGGACTGAGTTCAGAGGACGCCTGACTCCACGTTGCTCTGGCCTCCCTATGGCAGGGACACAGACACAGTGGCACCTGCCAAGTGACAGAATGGATCTTTGGGCACAGACACCCTAGAGTCGGTACAAGCCAGGCTGATTAGAACCTCCACAGCTGGAGAACTGGAATGGTGGGTACACACCACATCTTCTTGGGCCATCTCACTGTCCCTCTGTGTTTGATCTAGCAACCTATGACTCTGGGTAAATTCTTTTGTGATTTCTCCTACCTGATGAGTCCCTGTTGTGTTCGGTAAATACCTTGATTTGGAACTTTATTCCACTAGTGGAACATGCTATTGGGGGTGCCCTAACATCACCAGGCCATGGTCACTCATACCGGCTCCAGAATAAACTATCTCTTATCCCTGTTGAGGTAAGATCTGTACTTGCATGGACAGCTAGGAACATCTGGCTTCCTGTTGCACCTCTACTAAGCCTTGCTTGCTCAGGTCTCTAAGTGGCAGTTTTAGGACAAAAGCTTGCTGGGCCACCCACTGCAACATGTGACTAAACAGCCCACACTGGGCCTGGTGGCACAGGCCTTTAATGGTTTTTAACATGTTTAATTTATATGTGCGTGCCTCTGTGTATGTGTGCCACACATGTGCAAGAGCCTGACACAGTGAAAAGAAGGTGTTGGTCCTGCAGGTACAGATGGCTATGAGCCACCCAACATGGGTCTTGAGAATCCAACCCCAGTGCTCTAGAAGAGGGACAAGTGCTCTTAACTACTAAGCCATCTCTCCAATCCTCACAACTATAATTTTTAAGTTCTTTTAAATACAATAATATTGCCAGGGGGTGGTGGCACATACCTTTAGTCCCAGCACTCAGGATGCAGAGGCAGGTGGTACTCTGTGAGTGAGGCCAGCCTGGTCTACAGAGCAAGTTCTAGGATAGCCAAGGTTACACAGAGAAAGCCTGTCTCAATATGTGTATGTGTGTGTGTACATAATTGTATTTTAAATATTTAAGTACAATTAAATATTGAATTATAATATATTATTGTCTTTTCAAAGAATTTTTATATGTGTACCTATAGATAATATATATAAATTAAATCAGGGCTGGTGAGCTACTCAGTGGGTAGAGGGCACTTCCAGTAGCACTCAGCAGGCAGATCTCTGTGAGTCTGAAGCTTGTCTGGTCTACACAGAGAGTTCCAGATCAGCCAGAGCTACATGGTGCTCTGGCTAGGTTTTTGTCAACCTGACACAAGCTAGAGGCACTTTGGAAGAGAGAACCTAATTAAGAAAATGTCCCCACCAGTTTGCCCTGTGGGAAAGCCTGTGGCACCTTCTCTTAATTGATGGTTGATGCAGAAGGGCCCAAGTCACTGTAGGTGTAACCACATCCCTGGGCTGGAGGTCCTGGGTTCTGTAAGGAAGCATGCTGAGCAAGCCACAAGGAGCAGGCCAGGAAGCAGCACGCTCCATGGCCTCTGCCTCAGCTCCTGCCTCCAGGTGCCTGCCCTGACTTCCCTGGATGATGGACTACGAGCTGTCTGATTAAATAAACCCTTTTCTCCATGGTGTTTATCCCTGCAACAACAACAACAACAACAACAACAACAACAAAACGAAAACCAGGACATATGCTGAGACCCTGTCTCAAAACAAAACAAGACAAAAACATGGCAAATGATGAGCGCGTGGTCTGGTGACTTTCACACTAACAGTTTCTAGAAACAGAGCATTCACACCAGTAACACATTACATAAAGATCTCAGAGGCCAGAGGGATGTGGTCAGAGATTTAATGGGGGGCAGGGAATATAGTGGGAGCTGGAGGGGAAAACCGGTAGTAATGATATTTCATAGCATACTTATATGAAATCTCAACAATAAAGAAAAAATTTAATTAATTTTAAAAAGCAGTATTGGGCTGGAGAGATGGCCCATAGGTTAAGAGCACTGGCTCCTTTTCCAAAGGTCCCGAGTTCAATTCCCAGCAACCACATGATGGCTCACAACCACCTATAATGAGATCTGGTGCCCTCTTCTGGCCTGCAGGCAGAAGACTATGTATATAATAAATAAATAAATCTTTAAAAGGGCAGTATCAGTAACATATTACCTTTAACAAAGTGACAACCATACACCTTGGGGATATAGTTAGGACAGTACAGTGGGAACAGCTAAGAGTATCTACATGAAGGCAGGTGTGGTGGCACACACCTATAATCCCAGCACTTCGGAGGCTGAGGCAGGCTGGTCTCTGTGAGTTCAAGACCAGCCTAGTCTACAGAGTGAATCCAGGACAGCCAAGGCTACACAGAGAAACCCTATCTTGAAAAGCCAACCAACAACCAACCAACCAAAGAAACAAACAAGAGTGTCTACATACAAAAATGTATCTACATGAAATAGAATTTTGTCACTTTTCCAAAATCAGAAACAAGCATGATTATGGCATGAAAACAAATGAAAGTGAAACAAATAGAAGTTCAAATAATAGTATAAGTATTTAATCCCAGCACTCAGGAGGCAGAGGCAGGTGGATTGCTGAGTTCGAGGCCAGCCTGGTCTACAAGGTGAGTCTAGGCCAGCAAAGACTACACAGAGAAACCCTGTCTCAAAAAAAGCAAAAAACAAACAAAAAAATAGTATAAGTATATTCATGTTTATATATTTATATGTATAAAAGATACTGATGCTTCTTACAAAGAGCAATCAATGTAAACTGCTATTCTATGTACATCATTTAATCAATGGAATCTGCTAGTTTTCTTCCCAGTAGAATCTAAGAACAGGAAGTTGACCAGGTAGAATGTCTTGCTTTTCTGGAACCTGGTGAGCAATCAGGTGAATCCAACTTTAGGGCTTCAGAAGGTGTGTGCAAAGTCCAGAGGGGAGTGGACTCCGCATCTGGGCACTGCCCACTCGCCTTCCTCGCTCTTCCAGGGTTCCATTCCATCCTGAGGCTGGCCAACCTCAACACCAGGAAATAAAAAGCCTTGCTTTCAGACAGACTTGGTCAGTTTAGGATGCAAGTTCACTCTGAGCCAGAGCCATTCCCAGGGTGAAGGGATTCCCTCGGGGGCTACATGCCAGACTCGCCTGGAGCATTAAGAATCAAGGAAAGGCTAGCAGGTCTTGGGCCAGAGCCCCCTCCTACTGCCACAGCCCTTCCCCTGTGAGAGAAGCCTTGTGACTAGAGTCATTACATGAAAAAACCCCACAAACCTGGGTACTTGGGCCTCTCTCCAATCCAAATGAGCCAGTCCCTGGTGATGGAGTCTAAAAACAAGCCTTCCTGGTCCCAAGAAGATCATCACGGACCCTCAGCCAGGGCTGGGAGTCCATCCAGAGCCCCTGGACCCAGACATGGAGGAGCTCCTTAGAGTAAGGGACGTAAGGCAGCAGAGAGGCAGAGACAACCAGAAAGCCACATAGGCTCCTACTCAAAAGTCATCTGTCACACAGAGAGGCCAGTAAGGTGCACAGGGAGACAGAGAGTCCAGGAAGGAGCAAGCTGCTAGCCAGAACCACCTCAGACACAACTGGTTAGAGTGCACAGCCTGACCGCACGCAGCCTGTTGCCAAGCTTTGACAAGACATGTCTGCCCACCCCTAAACCGGTCCTCCCCGTCCTCCCTGTCCCCGTGGTACTGGTGGTGGGAGTCTAAACAAGAACTTTCATGGGTGAAAATTTGAGGACAGTATCTAGCAGTGCTGCACACACCTATATTATTATCTGTCTAGGCATCAGTAACCGTCCATCTGCTAGTAAAAATGATGCGTGCATATGCCCCTGCTTTCAGTGATGTCTCCCACAGATGCAGCAGCACAGGGACGAAACGACACATGTAAGGTGATTCTTGCAGCAGTGTGTGCAACAGCTAAAGACCGAGAACAACACAAACCAGGGGCTGACGGAAATACTTCCAGGTGACAGGATACAATGCAGCCATTAGGAAAAGGAAAACAGGAGCCAAAGACAGCTCACAGTTAAAAGCACTGGCTGCTCTAACAGAGAACCCAGCACCCACATGATGTAACTCCAGTTCCGAGGATCTGATGCCCTCTGCTGGCCTCCATTGGCACTGCACACATGTGGTGCACAAGGATACACGCCAGCAAAACAAAAATAAAAATGAATGAAAATTTTAGAAAGAAGGAAGGAAGATAGCTCAGAGGGTAACAGTGCTTTCTGCCCAGACTTGGAACCCACATGACAGAGACAAGAAGAGAACCAACTCCCACAAGCTGTTCTCTGATCTCCACACATGTACTATGGTACAGGCACATGTGCACATACACAATAAATAAGTAAAAAAATTTAAAAGAACTATTGAGGAGCTGGTTGCGGTGGTGCATGCCTGTAATCCCAGCACTCAGGAGGCAGAGGCAGGCGGATCTCTGTGAGTTGAAGGCCAGGCTGGCCTACAAAGCGAGTCCACGACAGCCAGGGCCACACAGAAAAAAAAAAAAAAGAACTACTGAGATGGCATTGCAGAGGCGTGGGACACGGCTAGCAGTGGGGGACACGGCTAGCAGTGGGGGACAAGGCTAGCAGTGGGGGACACGGCTAGCAGTGGGGGACATGGCTAGCAGTGGGGGACAAGGCTAGCAGTGGGGGACAAGCCCCTCAGAATACACAGTTGTACTGAATGTTGCACCTTACGTCAGAAAATAAAGTATCCATTCAAAATAGTTCAATTTGTTTTAAAATAAAATTTCAAACTGCCAGCCAGGTGGTAGTGCACAGCTTTAATCTCAGCACTCAGAGAGGCAGAGGCAGGGAGATCTCTGTGAGTTCGAGACCAGCCAGGTCTACCAATGAGTCCAGGGCAGCCAAGGCTACACAGAGAAAACCTGTATCAAAAACAAAAAACAAAAAACAAAATTAAATTTCAAACTGCCCTAAAGCTTATGAAACAATACAATCTTTTAAATTACAAATCATGATCTTCAGTTATAAAATTCAGCCAGGCACATAAAATGAGACGTCCGAAGAGCATAAATAGGGCATCTTGTTTCACATCACATGACTACCCGCCAGAGAGTTAGAGCACTCAAAGTCCAGCCAAACACGAACACCACTAAACATTACAAGATAAAGTCTTTTAGTATGACAACACCCCCATCCCCATTTCAATGTTGTAATCATTTTTTAATGTCCATGATCAATCCTCGAAAAGCATGCTGGGAGTAGTGGCACACCTGCAAGGCCAGCACCTGGGCAGTAGAGGCAGGAACATCAGGAAAGAGTTCCTTAAGGTCAGAGGAGCCAATCAAATGATGGACAGCTGACCCACACTGCAGGAGGCACATCTCCACATCAGAGCAAACCTGGGAGCTGTGTGACTGAGCTGTGTGACTAACCCTCGTGACCCTGGATGGCCACCTCCCTTTCTCATAAAAGTCCACAAATGACTTTTATTTTAGTAACAATTCCCATTAGCTTCGTATCTGCTGTAAGCTCATACTCACAGTTTGTGCAGAAAGCAAACTACACCCAAGAGCAAGCAAGACAGCGGTACTTACAAATGTCTCCACTAACAAGCCGCTTTCCCTGTTTAGTGTGTCTATTAGTGCCTATTTTCTTCCTCTCAAAGAGTAAAATCCTGTGGGGAAGGCTCAGCAGGTAAAGTGTTTATCTCATAAGCTTGAAGATCCAAGTTTGAACCCCCAGAAACCAATAAAAGCTGAGTGGGTGTGGCAGCCCCTTTGTGATCCCCAGTACACCAGGGAAGTGAAAATAGGGGATCCCTGAGCAAGCTGGCTGGCTAGACCAGCCAAATCAGCAAGCTGTGGACACCAGTGAGGCCTCACCTTAGTTTGTAAGGGAGAAGTGACTGAGGAGCTCCAGCGCCAGCCCCAGGCCTCCCCAGGCACATAGGCACGTGAGCACTCACACGTGCACACACAATGCAGACCAACATGTGAACACACCACATACATATACAAAAAAAGTGAACTCATGGGAAATTCTACAGGATTTCCAAAGTTAGCCTCTCTATATAGTTACACTTTTTGTTACTGAGACAGAAAACAAAACTTTGAAAAAAACAATTCAACAGAGGAAAGTGGTTTTGTCTCATTTCAGGGCTTCAGTGCTCACTAGCCATCTCAAGTAGAGAGCAGAGCACATGGCAGCAGGGTGTGGCGGAGGAAACAGACAGCAAGAAGAGGAGGCCAGGGACGAGACACAGCCTCACAAGTATACACGAGAAACCCACTCACTCTAGTCAGGCCCCACCTCCCTTAGTCTCCACCGCCTCCTGATAGTCAACCAGGAATCTGTCAGTCCTGGTCCAAAGTCCTATTACTGGTACAAAGCCTTTAACACATGAGCCTTCTAAGGATGGGACATTCCAGATCTACCCATATAAAATAAAACGCCAATTAACCTGAAGACAGTCAGGAGCAAGTTACACTATGAACAGAATCCCAAGGCTTTTTTAGGACGGCGCTCAAACAGCACCCCAGCCTTCACTCCCCAAGAACAGAGAGGGGCACCCTGAGAAAAGGAGCCTGCCTGCATCAGTTCTCCGCCATCTTAAGTTGACTGTGCCCACATGACATCTGAGGGCTGTCAGGGCTGGGGAAAGGCAGGAGCCCCAGGGAAGGAAAGGCTCAGGGCACCATTCTCTCCAGCAGCACCCCAGGCAGACAGAGCAACGTGCAGTGCACAGAACCTGGGGGAGCCCTGGCCTTACACGCCTAAGCCCTTAAACCAGGGTAAGCATCCAGAAGAGCATGGCAGGACCACAAGTTCAAGGCCATTCTCAGCTCCCTACTAAGATCAAGACTCTGCCTCAAACAAAATGAACAACTTGTTTAAGGAAGAAGCAAGACAAGAAAGGGTGACCTAAGTTAAGCTGGCAGCCACTGGCACTCGCTCACCAGCAAATGATGAAAAGCATGATAAAGGCACAAAGGCATAGCTGAGCCAACCAGGAGTCCACCCGCTCTGGAGTCTAGTACGTGGTGCCTCCTCCGCAACCTAGCCCACAGTCAGGGCACTAACTGTCTTCCCAAGCAGATGGCCAGTGGCTGTGAGGCTAGTCAGCTGGGCACAAAGGGCAATCACTTTTATCCCTGCTCTTATCCCAGACACACACAGGACCCAACACAAAGTAAACTTGCGTTCCATATGTACTGAGCACCTAATCTGCAAAAATAAGGGGAAGACAAGTTTCTTCACATATGAAACTGCGCAACAGGGTCTCCATCAGCAAGTCCAATGACTGAACTCAAAGAAAACCAGAACACTTTAAAAAGCCAAAGACCAGGCAAAGATGGACATGGAAGAAACAGCTGAAACCCTGACACTTTTCAATTAGTGTATAAAAGGGGGGAAGTGGGGTTTTTTGTTTGTTTGTTTGTTTGTTTGTCTATTTGTCTTTTACTTAGTCTTAATGTTTTTAGACCTTAAAATAATTCGGCTATATGGGGGGGAAAGGGTTGGTTTGTCTTTAAGATTAATAAAACAGATAAGATAGCCAAACTTTAAAGGTGAAGGAAGGAGAGACTAGAAGGAAGAAGGGGAAGGGAAGGAGATAAATTATCAATATCAGGAAGACACAACAGGCACTAAGAGGATCCAGGAGGGGTGTGCCTGGGGCTGTGACTCAGGCAGCCGAGTGCTGGCCTAGCATTCGTAAAGCCTTGGGTTCCACCCCAGCACAGCATAAACCAGGCATAAAGACATACACCTGTAGCCCCACTGCCATGGATATGGAGGCCAGAGGATCAGAAGTCCAAGGTCTGGGCTACAGGAGACCTGTTCCTCCCCCCCCCCAAAAAAAAGAAAGCTAAAAATCAGGGTAAGAAGGGAGCATTACAAGCAAAAGCAAGGAGAAGGACGCTAAGGTGCTGAAATACAAGAGACTCAGATTCCTCTGAACAGTAGGAAGGTTCTAGAGAAACAGCCCACAGGCGGTGTGCTTATCATGTCTGCTCCATTGCCACGACGAGTCCCCCTGAGGTAGTGACTCCACAGTCAGGTGACAAGCTGCTACTCACGGCCTCTTTGTCCATACTGTAACCTAGTTTTAACAACATATTATAAAAGTGGTACGCAAGGTACATGGATAAAAATATGTGGTATAGTCATGCAATGGAATAGTACCAAATATTTAAAAGGGAAGCCCAATACTTGCAACAACAGGGGATGACCTTTCAAACATTATATTAATTGAAAAGTGCCAGGCATTAAAGTATGTTTTTTATCACTAGATTTATATGAGATACATGAAACGGGCAAATTCAGAGACACAGAAAGTATGACACCAGAGTTACCAAGAGGTGAGAGAAAGGGAAAATGGGGACTGATTTAAAATTTACTTTATGTGTATGGTGTTTTCCTGCATGTATGTCTGTGCACCACACACATGCCTGGTGCTCATGGAGACTATATGAAGGCACTGGGTCCCCTGGAACTGTAGCTACAGATGGCAGTGAGCCACAATGTGGGCACTGGGAATTGACCCGGATGCTCTGAGGATCTTTCCAGGCCCTGGTATTGTTTTTAATGAGTATGTGGTTCCTATCTAAGATAGTAAAAGCTCTGAGATGGGTAGTGGTAACAGTACAGGGTTGTGAATAGGCTAATGCTATTGAACTATACAGTTAAGTTGGTTATTTTTATGGGTATTTTGCCATAATAAATAAAAAGGGAAGAAATAGAAGTATACTCACAGGGAAAGACATCTGTAGTGAAAGTTTTGGTGTCTTTATAAACCAGTTATGTTATGTGAGTATGATTTTGTTTTAATCCCAGGTACAGGCTATGGGGCTGCTTCAGACTGTCCACAGCCATTAACTATGACTGTCTCACGCTCTAGCAGGGGTGGGATTTGTGCCAGCTGCAGATAGCTTAATTCTGAGAACTTGTGAGAGGGTATAATGCCCAGAGGGTCTGTGGCAGCCGCTGCTCTCCCTGCAGCTGCTGCTGCTGGTTCATCCTGCTGCTGTGCTTGCTCTCGCTAGCTTGCTGGACTGCTGGATATCCTGACTACAAAGACTGGACTTGCCCCAAGGAACTGCGTCCCTAAACAACAGGAAGTAGTCTAAAGAGACATACACTTCCCTGTTCTCCTCTGCCTTCTTTCTCTCCTACCCAGTGTTGGGGTGTTTGAGGGGATTAGGGTGGATAAAGGGATGGAAGGGAGGTAGAGGTATAAGACCCCCAACAAAATAGATTTTTTAAAAGTATGCCTACAGACATCCTAGAATATTGATAGTTGTATAAAATCCTGGGATCAAGAGAAAAGAAGAAACATTCTTCCTGGGAACTTGCTCCCACTCCTCATGAGTAGTCACCAGCTTGCTTAGGGCATTTAACAGGATTCTTAAGAAACAAGATTTTAAAACTGGGGAAGGCCAGGCATGGTGGCGCACACCTTTAATCCCAGCACTCGGGAGGCAGAGGCAGGCGGATCGCTGTGAGTTCCAGGACAGCCTGGTCTACAAAGGAGTCTGAGACAGCCAAGGCTACACAGAGAAACCCTGTCTTGAAAAATCAAACAAACAAACAAACAAACAAACAAAAACCAAAAAAAACTGGAGAGGGAGATCAGAGGTTAAGAGCACTTGATCTCACAGAGAACTAAGGTTTGATTCCCAACACCACATGGTGGCTCATAACTGTCCATAACTCCACTTCTAAGAGATTTGATTCAATGCCCTCTTTTGACGACCTCAGGCATCAGGGATAGATAGATAGATAGATAGATAGATAGATAGATAGATAGATAGAT
>OU015750.1:8403004-8429167 GCA_907169655.1 Acomys percivali | reverse complement strand
GATAGATAGATAGATAGATAGATAGATAGATAGATAGATAGATAGATAGATAATAAAACTCAATTTAATAAAAATAATTTATGGGGCTGGTGAGATGGCTCAGTGGTTAAGAGCACTGACTGTTCTTCCAGAGATCCTGAGTTCAATTCCCAGCTCACAACAATCTATAATGTGATCTGATGCCCTCTTCTGGCCTGCGGGTGTATATGTAGGCAGAGCACTGTATACATAATAATAAATAAATCTTTGAAAATTTGTTTTAAAAAATGATTTATGTGTTTATGTGGGGGAGCTGCATATGTGCAGGAAGGTACATATACATGTGGAGGCCAGTATGTCACTCCTCAGTGCCATCCATCTTATTTTTTGAGATGGGGTGTCTATCTAGGGCCTGGGGCTTACTAATTAAGAGAGACTGTAGGCCAGAAAGCTCCTGAGATCTTCCTGTCTCTGCCTCCAGGGCTGGGATTACAAAGAGGTGCCACCACACGTGGCTTTTACAAGGATGGGTGCTGGGGACCAAACTAGGTCCTCATGCTTGCAAAGTAAATGCGTAACTGACTTAGCTGTCTCCCCAGTGATGCCAGAGGAGGGTGCTGGATCCCCTGGAGCTGGAGTTACAGAGGGCTTCATCTGAGTTCCTTCATCCACACTCTCTTCTGCTTCTACCGCCAGTCTGCATCACTCAAAGGCAGGCAGGCTCCTGGTTAAGGCATCAGTGGTGGTGAGGGAGCTTACCCCACAACAGAAACATGCTTCCTTCTGCACTACACAGACCTTTGCTAGGGATGGAGAGATGCGGTAGGCAGTAAAGCACTTGTTGCACAGCTTGGGCAATCTGCACTTCCATCCCCTGCACCCACACTGAAGCAGGCTTGGTGGCACGGGACTCAAGGCTTAGCTCTGAATTCAGGTCCCTGTGCTTGCAAAGCAACTTTTCACCTTGGGAAAACATATCAACAGGCAACAGGCACTGAAGCTTAAAGATGGGTAATTTTTATGCCCGATCTGAAGGCCGCTGCCCCACCTGCAAATACTCAACCTAATCCTACATTGGAATGCAGCATCCTGGCTTCATGAACCTTCATCTCCAGCAAAGACAAGAGTGTCAACATAGTCACATCTTAACACCACTAACCAGAGGCCCCAGCTTCTCTCTCCCGCCCACACTGCCCCTGAACTCACACTCCTGGGCCTGTGTATCTCACATGTCACACATGGACACCTAGGCTGTTGCCTCAAATGAAGTTCAGCTCAAAAGAAGCTCCTGAGCTGCATCCACCCTGTGTCTCCAGAAGGAAACCAACCAGTGCCAGTGGTGAAAACCGCTACCGCCATCTCAGTGAAAGGCAATGTGCTCCTCCCGGCGTCACCCTAGCCCCCTCTCACACTACAAGTCTCATATCTAATGCAAAACCAAGTCCAGCCGTGGGTGTGGTCTTCAAGTATGAACAGACCCCATCCACGGCCACCACCTTGGTCCACCCATCACCACTCCATCTACAGCTGGGCAATAACATCCTTCCCCCGTATGGTGATTACTCTTGGTTGTCAACTTGACTACATTTGCAATTAACTAAAAGCCTACTGTCTGGACACACCAATGAGGGATTCTCTTTCTTTCCTTTTTAAGATTTATTTATTTATTATGTACACAGTGTTCTGCCTGCATGTACACCTGCAGGCCAGAAGAGGGCACCAGATCTCATTATAGATGGTTGTGAGCCACCATGTGGGTGCTGGGAACTAAACTCAGGTCCTCTAGAAGAGCAGCCAGTGGAAGTGCTCTCAACCTCTGAGGCATCTCTCCAGACCCAGGATTTCTTTTCTTTTTTCTTTTTTTCTTTTTTTGGTTTTTCAAGACAGGGTTTCTCTGTGTACGTTGGCTGTCCTGGATTCCCTTTGTAGACCAGGCTGGCCTTGAACTCACAGTGACCTGCCTGCTTCTGCCTCCCGAGTGCTGGGAGTAAAGGCATGCACCATAGCCTGGCTTCTTTTCTTAATTAAGTCATTTGAAGTGGGAAGAGCCACTGCTAATCCAGATCTGTGCAGTGGGAGGGCACACCTTTAATCCAGATCTGTGAAGTGGGAAGATCCACCTGTAACCTGGACCACACCTTCTGCTGTCAGCCTATATAAGGACATGGAAGAAGGAAGCGCTCGCTCTCTCTGCCTGCTTGCTCACCCTCACTAGAAAGGTCATTCCTTCACTGACATTAAAGCCTGCTTCTTCAGGATTCTAAGGTATACTGAGGAATGTTGTGACTCCCAGCCTCATGTGTTAAACAACTACGGAATTATTGGATCTTCGTTCTTAGGCAGCCATTGTTGGATTAGCTGGGCTACGACCTGTAAGTCACCCTAACAATTCCCCTTTCTCTATACATGTCAGAGAGATTCATTCTGTGAGCTCTGTTACTCTAGAGGCCCTGACTAATGCACCCAGGAAACCCTGCTCCCTCCCTCAGTCTCCCTAGACTACCCTGTCCAGAGAGACTGGCTCAGAACACCAATCAGACCAGGTGGGTGGGTCATACCTGTCTCCAGCACTTAAGTTGGGTGGAAGGAGTCATGACTCAACCACCCTGTACTACAACAGTGAGAACTTGTCTCAAAAAGAGGCAAGGGGGCTGGGCGGTGGTGGCGCACACCTTTAATCCCAGCACTTGGGGGGCAGAGGCAAGCGGATCTCTGTGAGTTCAAGGCTTTATTCAAAAGTGACCTCAGCTGCTTGCCTGTCTAGCAACCCCCCCTGAAGTTACACCCCCCACGAATCACCGTTACTCTTCTTGCAGCACAGGCCACCATGTGCCCTATCTGTGCCTCCCACACTGGAGTCGCTGATGGTCTGTCTACATCTGTCTCTAGAATGAAGGTTCTACGAGGGTAGGAGCTTCATTCTACTACTGATTAAAATACTACCTAGCACATGTGTGCTCAACCAACATTTGTAGAAGAAAGGGGAAACACTGAGGAAAAGTTTACTTCTGAATGCTTTCAATACTCCTAAAAGTGGGTTTTCTTAGGCAGGCCACTGAAATTTGAAAAGGATATATGGAACATAAAAAATACCGTGGATTTAAGGGACTGGAGAGATGGCTCAGAGGTTAAGAGCACTGACTGCTCTCCCAAAGGTCCTGAGTTCAATTCCCAGCAACCACATGGTGGCTCACAACCATCCAGAATGAGTTCTGGTGCCCTCTTCTAGCATGCAGGCATAATAAATGAAATAAATAAAAAATACATAATATTAGCTGGGTGGTGGTGGCGCACGCCTATAATCCCAGCACTCGGGAGGCAGAGGCAGGCAGATCTCTGTGAGTTCAAGGCCAGACTGGTCTACATAGTTCAGGACAGCCAAGGTACACAGAGAAACCCTGTCTCGGGAAAAAAAAAATACCGTAGATTCAATTTTTCCCCGTCTCCTATATGTATGACTGAACCCTTTCCACCCTGAATGGTCCTGGCATCACCATCACCGTGGTCACTACATCATCACAGTCACTACGACATGACAACCACATCCCTCACCACCAACAAAACCCACACATTTGGTTTCCAATTCACATCTAGCCCAGTGTCACGTGTTAGGCCTCAGGTTTTTCTGTCTCATCTACACAGACATAAACAAACTCTAGAAAAACCAGTCTATGGGGGATGAAGGGCAGTTTGGAACTAAAATCCAATCTCTGAGATAAAGCTATCTTTGAGTGTCTAAGGAGCTTGGTATGAGGGCTCCATTGATATCTCAATACTAAGTACACAGTTTGAGAACTATCAGGCTGCCACAGTAACCAGGACCCTAACTAACTGCTCCTGGCTGGCCCCCAGCCTGACCTTGACTGTTAGTCAACAACACAACATGTACAGTCAGCATTATGGACCAAAAGGGTCATAAAAACATCAAAGACACAACTAAGCAGGGAGAAAGGGTGAAGAACGCTCCATCAGTGAGGACAGGGCTACTCCTCAGGGAAACTAAGGCAGCGGTTCCCCACTCAGGAGGCACGCTGCTTCCACATGCGACTTTTCACAGCTAGCTCGAAAGCGAGAATTTTCAAGTGCTGCTCATAACTGAGAAGAAGGTCAAAGACCCATCAACAAGGCTCTGCTCGTCGCCTCTCAGCACGCAGGCCACTTGGAGGATAGGATACAAGTGTTCCACAGACAAAGAAAACCACCGCCGCCACCACCACCACACACTCAGGGTAGAGTCCCAGCCTTCCTGAGAGCAGATGGGAAGACCTGTGGATGCTTCAAAAGCCACTTAAGTCCAACCCCCTCCCCCACTAAAAGCAGGTCCCCAAACAATAAAAGGGCTTGTCTTGTGTCAACAACGACCCAGAAGTGGACTCTGGCAAAAAACAGCAACTCAAGCCGACTGAATAAATAAAATAAAACCATAATTTTCTTATCCAAAGAACTGTTCCACCAGTTTTGCTACTACAGTAGCAAAGAAACGCTAAGGAGACCTAGAAGGAACCAACACACGTGTTGTTTCAGAAAGTTCTTTGATACTTAAGGGAAAACGATGATCAGAAGCCTGGGAAGGACTCACCATGTTCCACGAAAACATTGCAGTGTGGACCCCCATGCCTGGAGGGCTCTCTCTTCCCTGCCCCTTTGATAAAATGCAGGGCGGGCAGACTAGGCCTTCTTTGGTCCCCAAGAACTTTTCCAGGCTGCTGCCCCATAAAGCAATGATACGCGCCCCTTTCCAGAAGAGGGTTCAAGGTCTTCCAGAATGGCCCGTGGAGGTTAGCCGGAAACAGTATGTACCCAGAACTTCACACCACCGACTTCCAAGTCGGTCACTGGGGTCAATCACAGAAAAGACAACAGGGCGAGGAGCCGGGGTTCACGCATGTCAACAGGAGTCTGGAACTCTATTCCAAGTTGATTAATTTGACGTCATGTAACCTTACAAGGCTACCCAAAAGTTTCTTGAACCTAAATTGATGTTGCCGGCTGATGGAACAGTTTCTTTGCAAGAGGAAAACTTTAGATACAAATATTCACAGGGACGACAGAAAAGGGTCAACAGTACTAAAAGTCATTTCAAGTCCCCGGCGTGATTAAAAAAAAAGAAAAAAAGAAAAAAAACCTTGAGTGTTTTTGATGCTTCTCTGCAACTTTTCCTGTGGACGTCAGTCACCAATCCCCTATCTCTGTCTCTCCATCTTCTAACAAATTTCCTGCCGGCTCTCGCTTCCCTAAGCCTGGTTTCCGGAAAACGACACGGGTCGCACAGATCTCAACGAGAGCTTGCTCTCCACTCTGCCGAGAAGGAATGCATGACCAGCAACTTTTAAGTCCGCTTTTTAAAAGGCCTGTGAAACCAATCCAGACTTTTCCTTTGCATTAAAGTTTTGGGCTGCACTGAGACCAGCGGAACTGTAGGTGACATTGGAAGAAGTCAGGACATCGAAGGCAGGAGGAGGCAATCGGGGAAGACCACGGAGATCTCTTGACAGCTGGGAGATGATTTGAATGAGGGGCTCGGTGGCCAAACTTGGGGGTTAGAATCGAGCGATGGACAGACAGCCTGCGGGGGAGAAAGACTTGCCCAGGCGGGGCGCGGGCGGCTTACTCGGAGGCGACGTTCCTCCTCAGGAAACTGGGTGTCCCAGGTAGGGAGAAACTGAGACCACCCTGGATGGCCCGGAGCCACAGCAGGGCTAAGAGGGGAGAAGGACTCCCGCGGCCCCGAACCCGGAGCGGCCACAGGGGAGGAGGCCCGGCGCCTCAGCTGCCCCGAGCCCAGGGGTCTCTCTACCCGAGACACCCCTCCCCCGGCCCCCGACTCTGCCGCCGACGCCGCCGAGCGGTCACATCCCCGGCTCTGCCGAGGAACCCGGCTTCTCCAGGCAGTGGGGGTGTGTGTGCCGTGGAAGGGTTCCTCAACCGCAAGATCCGTCACCCGGTTCCAGCTCCAGCCGCTTCTCAGGGATAGACACCGACCCCCGAGGCCGCCATGATGGATTACGAGCGGCTCCACAACGAGGCCAGGCCCCGCCCCCGGCCCCGCCCCCAGCGACGCCGGAACCCCTGCCTGAGCGAGGTCCGGCGGCCGGCCGGCGCGGCTCTCTCGAACGCTGCCCACCTTCAGGCTCTGGACTCACTGCCTGCCACAACCCGGCTCCGCACGACCTTTTAAAGGTAGCTTTTCTGACCACAAGGTGAGCGATGAGGAAGCGCCCGCCTCCCCTGTATTGTCATTGGTCCTCAATAACCGGAGTCAGTCCCCCTCACCGCCTTCCGATTGGCCATTGAGCGCGTGAGCCGCCAGCTAGCCACGCTTGGTGCTGCCGGGAGGAATGCTGGGACTTGTGGTCCCGGCACCCACGGGTTGCTCCCGGCCTCCAGCTCCCTTAGCTACAGAGCTGGCCCCGCCTCCTGGGAGCCGGTGGACTCTGGTCAGCCAACGTCTTGACTGCTCTAGTAGCAAGACAGCAGGAGATTCAGAGTCAGGGGAAAACTACGGATTGGAGTTTTCCAGAACCGGAGTTTTACTATTTCTTTGAGCCTCGTTCTAGGAGAAACTTTGGCTCGCTCCTAGAAATCAAGATGACCGGTGCGTTACATCCTCATCACTTGGGAAAGGCATACATATGGGAACCTGGGAAGAAGTTGAGAAAGCGAGCATCTGCGATCCTTTGGGATAGGAAGTTGAAGAAACAGCGTTTGTTCAAAGGATACCAGGCGAGATAGTGCACTCGCGCATGCTTGCAATAGTATGAATCCTTACCATGGCATTTCACAGGTGAGACACGCATCCTCATAAAAATTGAAATTAGGTGAAAACTGTCGAGGTAATCAGACCTCAAAAGTCTGCACAACTACCCCACACCTGTGAAAGTACATGCTCTGGCTCCCCGGTCTTCATTGTCCCTATTACCGGGACCCATTTCTGCCCTTTTTTTGTTTTGTTTTTGGTTTTTGGAGACAGGGTTTCTCTGTGTAGCCTTGGCTACCCTGGACTCGCTTTGTAGACCAGGCTGGCCTCGAACTCACGAAGATCTGCCTGCCTCTGCTCCCCTGAGTGCTGGGATCACAGGCGTGCCACACCACTTCCGACATCCTGGACCCATTTCTAAAGGGGCCCACTCATCAATGCACACACTGAGTGCACTTTTACATGACATGCTTTACCCCATGCAATGCTGCTCCCACTACACTGACGAAAAAGCATTCACAGCTGTGATCCAAGTGTCATTTTAAAGTGGCTACTTCTTGCTGAAATGCTTCCTCTGAAGCATTCAGTACCAAATAACT
The DNA here is from genome assembly GCA_907169655.1 of Acomys percivali. NCBI lineage: Eukaryota > Metazoa > Chordata > Mammalia > Rodentia > Muridae > Acomys > Acomys percivali. The sequence goes on along the minus strand of OU015750.1, from coordinate 8,421,892 downwards.
GTTGTGCTAAAGAAAGGCAAGTTTCCAGATGTTACTGATGACGTCAGGGGGCGCTGTAGTGATGTGGGCCCAAGTAAGTATTTTAGAAATCTACCACGTTGAAAAGTGGCACTTATTTTTGAAAATGCGATTTCAAGAGGCATACACCTACCAAGAAGAGACTTGATACCCTATGAGCATATAAAGGGGGAGGAAGTCCCCCTCAGGCACAGTCATAGGGGAGGGGAGTAAGGGGAACATGGGAGGGAGGGAAAATGGGAGGGAGGAAAAATGGGAGGGAGGAAAAATGGGAGGGAGGGAAGAATGGGAGGTTACAAGGGATGGGATAACCATTGAGATGTAACAAGAATAAATTAATTTTTTTAAAAAACTGAGAAGAGAGAGAGAGAGAGAGAAAAAATAAGAGGCATACACCTTTAACCCCTACATAGAGTTCCAGGCCAGCTAAGCTACCTAGTGAGACCCTGCATTAAAAAAGAAAGAAAATAAGAAAATGGCATTTAGATCATTTAAACTACACTCAGCTGGGCAGTTGTGGCACCTGTGATTCCAGAACTCAGGAGGCAGAGGCAGGTGAATCTGAGTTCCAGGGCAGCCTGGTCTACAGGGTGAGTTCCAGGACAGCCAGGGCTATACAGAATACCTGTCTCAGAAAACAAAGTCACTTGAAATAATGTGAAGCAAACGAATACCTGTGCCCGTATTTAGAACTGGAATTTATAAATTCTAGTGAATGAACTTTTGTTCACCCACAGAATCTGATTGTCAGTTTTATTGTAATTAAACTCCTCTTAATTTGTATTGCCAGTCTTCAAATCTTTGTTCCCCTTTGATTATTTACCCTTTCTATCCTGATAACTGGTTTTTTGTTTGCTTTTGCTTTTGTTTTGTTTTAAGATTCCTTTCCCTACCCACCTTCTTTATTCTCAGGTTGAACTTTAAATTGAACTAAAAAATCATCTTTTTAAGAAGATTTTTATTTTCATATCTGTGTGTTCCTGACTGAGTTTATGTGCACCACTAACGTGTCTGTTGCCAACAGAGCCACAGGGCATGAGATCCCCCCAGAGCAGACATGGTTGTGAGCTGGAAACCAAACCAGATCCTCTGCAAAAGGAATGGTTTTAATGACTGAACTTCAGCACCTCAAATTGCAACTCTTCAATAAATAAATAGATAGTTCTTCAACCAACGGTTGTTGGTTTTGGGTTTTGAGGGGGTTTCTAGCCCAGGCCGCCCTTTCAATGCCCTATATAGCTGAGAAGGCCTTTATACGTTGGGTCCCTCTGCAGCCACCTCCCAGGTGGCAGGCCCACAGGTATGCCCCACTGAAGCTGGCTTAAGCAGTGCTAGGGAGGGAATCCAAGGCCTCAAGAATGCCAGGCAAGCACCCTACCAAAGCGGCAGATCACCAGTCCATATACTAAGAACCTATCCCAAGCTGGCGTACTGTACCAGGTAAGTGCTTTCTTACTATCCAGGAACACAAGAGGAGGAGCAGACAGGCAGTTGGCAAAGCAAGCAGTGATCCTAATAGTCTTGGAGCTGGAGACATGGCTCGGCGGTTAAGTGCACTGGCTGCTGTTCCAGGACCTGGGTTCAATTCCCAGCACCCACATAGCAGCTCTCAACCACCTGTAACTCCAGTTCCAGATCTGATGCCCTCTCTGGCCTTAGACGGTACCTGGCACACCATGTAGTACACAGACATACATGCAGACAAACACCCAACACACACATTAAGAATACAATCAGGAGGGTGGCACACACCTGTAATCTCAGCACTCGGGAGGCAAAGGCAGATGGATCTGTGAGTTCGAGGCCAGCCTGGTCTACAAAGCTAGTCCAGCACAGCTAAGGTTACACAGAGAAACCCTATCTCAGAAAAAAAAAAAAAAAAAAAATACTGCCGGTCTCGATACAGCAAGCAAACTACACTGCAGTTGAGCTCACACGTGGCTTCGGCAGCCTGTTAACCTGCAATCTGTTCTACATTGAATTGCCTGGGGCTCATACTATCTTATTCTCTAGTTTCCCCACCTAAAAGCTACAGACATTACTACTTACTGTCTGGTAATCTTTTTAAAAAAATATTTCTTATTTATTTATACAGTATTCTGCCTGCATGTACACCTGCACACCAGAAGGCACCAGATCATTATAGATGGTTGTGATCCACCATGTGGTTGCTGGGAATTGAACTCAGAACCTTTCGAAGGACAGCGCTCTTAATCTCTGAGCCATCTCTCCAGCCCTTGTCTGATTTTCTTTAAGTCTTTCGAGACAGGGTTTCTCTGTGTAGTCCAGGCTGGCCTTGAACTCACAGCCATCTGCCTGCCTCTGCCTCCCGAGTGCTAGGATTAAAGGCATGCACCACCAAGCCCAGCTTCCTTGTCTGATAATCTTAAAACCAAATTTGATCTTTACTAATCATCTGGTTTCCCAGCCTCAGATCTACCTCACTAGAGTCAGCACAGGACCTTACCCTGGAGTTTTAGCTCAGCCCAAGTTTTTGCTCTCAGTTTTCTTTCAGATGAGTTTATAATTATTTAGTTGTTCCTTTCTTCCCCCCTGGTTTTTTTGTTTTGTTTCCTGGTTTTGTTTTGTTTTTTGGAGACAGGGTCTTTTTGTGTTAGCCTTGGCTGTCCTAGACTCACTTTGTAGACCAGGCTGGCCTTGAACTCACAGCAATCCGCCTGCCTCTGCCTCCCAAGTGCTGGGATTAAAGGCATGTGCCACCACACCCTGCTCTTTTTCCTGTTTTTTGTTTTTGTTTTGTTTTGTTTTGTTTTTTTGAGACAGGGTGTCTGTGTGGCTCTGGCTGTCCTAGAACTCAATCTGTAGACCAGGCTAGCCTCAAACTCAGAGATCCACCTGCTGGTGCCTCCTGAATACTGGGACTAAAGGTGTGCAACACCACTGCCTTAATTATTTGTTCCTCTTAGACTTACCTTTGGCCGGGCTTGGAGGTGCATGCCTTTAATCCCAGCACTTTGGGAGGCAGAGGAAGGCCAATCTCTTAGTTCAAGGGTAGCCTGGTCTACAAAGTGAGTCCAGGATAAGCAAGGGGTACACACAGAAGACTGATCTTTGACTCAGAAATTCTCAGCGAAGACAGCCTAAATCTTCTGGCAATGCGTTCCTGGGTGTTTTCTTTGGTTTCCTATAGTGTTCCCTGCAGATAAAAACCTTGTTTTTCCTAGCGTGCTGTTTCTTTAGAGCAGTGCATCACACGGATGCTTGTGCTGTAGGGGAGCGGAGAACAGAACACCGCATCTTGGGTGCGCTGGCCCTGGGCTTCTTCCCTTCTTCAAGGGCTTTCTGACTTCACCATCTTTTGGGCCTAAAAAGCTTGCAGATCCTGCTAGTTCTTTTGGACCCCAACCACCAACTACAGTAGGCTCTGTCAGCCCATGAATAATCTCCTTTTCTCTTACAGTAACTAAGTTGGCATCCAAGAATAGACCTGCACATCCTCTCTCCGGTTCGTCTGTGGCAGGAATGCCCCTTACTCTACAGCAGCTGGGTCACTGTGGGTCAAGACACCCTGCCTCATGGGAAAACCTGGCTTGCCGTTCCCACGGCAGATTCTGACCACATAACTCTCCACTCTTCACCCAGAGCTTCAGCGGCTACTTCTGTGGCCATGCGCTTCTCATAGAAAGAATGATGCCTGCCTTCACCACCCTCTTCAATGAGCTTCTGGCAGCCACGGCTAGGAAGATGTTCAGCTCCATCTTGGCACAGCCCACTGCCTAGGAGGCGCCAAGAAAACAAGCAAAATGCACTACATTTTAACACTGGAAAACTTTTAAGAGCTCAAACTACAGAATGCAGAGCACAGCACATATCTGACAATGTTAAACCAATATTGATGCATCTTGTACAGCTCATAGGTTCAACTCAATTCATAAAGCTCAGGAACAAAATTTCAGTTCCTCACACCTACTGTAGTTACACTTATCAAGGGCGCCCTCTGGTGGGCTATGAAAGCACATACCCAGCTGCAGCTGCTTTTGAACTGGGTACTGAGCTGGCCTGAAGCAGACACTTCAGTATCTTGCCAGCAGCTTGGGAGAAACAGGTGAGGACAAATAAACTCAAGTGGGACTCAGGCTCCCGTTCCCATCCCCTAAGAGGTGAACAACCTGGAAACTTCTGAAACTCGAGACAGGCGAGCCTACATGAAGTTGCAGTGCAGACACCGGGAATTCGGTAAGCTTTGGTCCCTCAGAACATAGGATTAAAAGTTATCTATGGCCCCATCTCAGAAACACACACCAGCACTTGGGAGGCAGAGGCAGGTGAATTGCTGTGAGTTTGAGGCCAGCCTGGTCTACAAAGTGAGTCCAGGACAGCCAAGGCTACACAGAGAAACCCTGTCTCGAAAAACCAAAAAAGAAAACACACACACACACACACACACACACACACACAAGTTGACTACTGACTGGTGCTGTGTGATGGCTGATCCTGATTGCAAAAGAGACATGGACTCACCATGGAAACAAACCTCTGGACAGTTCCACAAGCCAGCTTCTAGTCTGCGTTGAGGCAGGAAGAACCACCTGACTCTGGGCAGGGCCATTTCACTAGCTAGAGTTTGGGCTAGATACAAAGACAAAGTGAGCCAAGCATAGCACACATGTCTCCTGACTGTGGGTACAATGTGACCAGCCACCTCAAACTGCCATGGTGCACTATATCCTGGATTATATGGGCAGCACTATCTAGACTCAGTAGGTTATTTAGAATGATAAAAGGGGAGCCAGGCATATCTTAATCCCAGTGCTCAGGAGAGACAGGTAAATCTGAGTTTGAGGCTAGTTTTGTCAACACAGTGAGTTCTAGAGAAACCTTGTCTCAAAAAACCAAAAAAAAAAAAAAAAAAACCACAGTGAGTTCCAGGACAGCTAAGGCTACACAGAAAAGATGAAGTTGGAAAGGCAATTTGCTGGAGGGTTGGGCCTGAGAAAGCAGGGGATGGATGTGATCAAAATATATTGTATACATTTATGAAATGCCCATATGATTTTTTTGTTGTTATTGGGAGGGGGGTCTATTTATTTATGGTTTTTGTTTGTTTGTTTTCAAGACAGGGTTTCTTTGTGTAGACTTGACTGTCCTGACTCGCTTTGTAGACCAGGCTGGCCTCCAACTCACAAAGATCCACCTCCCTCATGCTGGGATTAAAGTGCGCCACCACTGCCTGGCTATTTGTTTCTTTGAGATAGGGTCTCTCCATGTAGCCCTATCTTAGAAACTGCCCTGTAGACCAGGCTAGCCTCAAATTCAGAGATCTGCCTGCCTCTGCCTCCTGAGTGCTGGTATGAAAGATGAGTACACCATACCCAGCATCCAAACAAGGCTTTTAAAATATTCATGAGCCAGGCCATTGCTCAGTACTGCCCTTGACTAGTAGTATACACAAAGCCTTAGGTTCCATCCCTAGTGCTGGCAAAAAATAAACACATGTTTTGGGCCCATTTAATGGCTCAGTGGGGTCAGGGGTGACTGTGGTCAAGCCTGCAGACATCAGTGTGGGACCCACATGGGAGGACAGAACTGACTCCTACAAGCACGCCTGACTTCCACATGCACACTCACACCCATGCACACAAATAAATTAGAAAGTAATGCTAATTGAGAAATCTAAATTAGGGTACCATTTTTTGGTTTTGTTTAGTGAATCTGTATAGCCCAGGTTGGCCCCAACTCCCATCTCTGCCTCCATATAGAATCATACCCCTGAGCTACCATGCTGGCTAGGCCACTTTTAAACAGTCAGAAGAAAACAAAGCATAGGAACTTGCTCTACACAGAGGACTTGTATCCTGTTCCAACTTTAAATTATTCAAAAGTTAATATATCACCTTGTCAATTACACAAGGAAACAACTTGGCTTTTTTCCAATGTTTTCTGTTTTTGTCAGAACATCAGACAGCACTGTGGGCCCAGAACACTCATCCTCTCAGTCATCAGCGATGGCTCAGCATCCTACAAAGCACCCTCCCAGGCAGGACAAGCAGGAGAGAGGAACATCTCAGGGAACAATCCAGGCACTCCTTAAGGCAGTCTCAAGGCCAGTTCCTGCTGGTGACATGTTGAAGGACCTGAGATGATGCTAAAGGAACAAACAGCTCACACACAAGGGGAAGGAAGCCCGGGTAGAGGGTATGGATCCCTTACCCCTGTCAGCAGGAGGAACACAAAGGCCGCTGACTCAGTTTACGTTCATATCCATTCGACTGCAGGCCTAACTCTACCAGTTTTCCCCCAACCACACCTGGTGCATTAAATGAGATGAAGTAGAAGTCTAAACAGACCGTTCCTGCTGCCATGGCCACATCTTTTTTTTTTCTTTGGCTCTTTTTTCTGGGGTTGAACTTCGGGCCTTGAACATGTTAGGAAAGTGCTCCACCCAGGAGCTACATCCCCAGCCCACCACGTTTTCTACTGGACAGTTTCATGGGGCACTGTGTGGCGTGGCTGGAAGGCAGAGTCTCCAGGAGAAGTCATCAGGCTGGGACACTGTGCCCTGAGAGACCTAAACTACCCCTTATCCTGGGGTCCAAGCACCCAAAGCCACCACTGGCTTCCACCCTGGCTTTGTCCCAGAACAAGAGAGGACAGGCCCGGCTCCATTGCGCCACTGCAGATGGGCAATGTGCTTGTCAGATCCTCCCTGGGCCACACGTGGGGACCACACAGCAGACTTTCCACCCATAACTGCTCCAGAGAGGTGCGCAGTCCCATCCTCGGCACCTGGCCTCATCCCTCCTGGTCCAAAAGCCTCTGGCGTGTTTCTAGCATGATCTCCTCCATGATTTCTGGCTTTAAGATATCTTTGATCTGAAGACAAACAGAGAACGGTATATGCTCAGTCAGAAACAGCCGCACGTGGCACAGCAAGTCAACCAGAACGAGGAAGGGAGGAGGCCTGCCTAAAATATTTTTTTTAACCAAGAAAAATCGTTCTATTGACTTAAAAAAAAAAAAAAAAATCAAGAAGATAGATGAATTTTGGGACAGACAAGATGAAAGCTATTATTGTACCAAAAAAAAGAAAAAGAAAAAGAAAAGAAAAAAATCCTACCTGGTACTCCCCATCCTTCCCCCATCCCTAGCATGGGACTTAGACACTGAGAACAAACCCTGGAAATATCTCAGAGAGCACAGCAGGGACTCATTAAGGCTGTGTCCAGTCCAGTTCCGGCCACAGGGTATGAGAAGGAAAGTGGAGTGCTAACGAAACAGCTCACACACAGGGAAAGGGGTCTGGGTGAAGTACCTGATGTGCAAGGGAGGCCTCATAGCAGTACAGGATGCTGGTGTCGTACAGCATCATTCTCTGAGTTACCAGCAGGACTATGCAGTTCCGGAGCCGGGAGATCACCTCTCGATCACTAAGGGATACAGGCTACACCCCAAAACACAAAGGGGAAGGGAAAAAAAATACAGGATCCAAATAAGCAAATAGTCCCAGAAGCCACAGAAGAAAGAAATCACATTCATTTCCACCATGGAACTCTATGCCACCCAAACAGCACACTGTGGAATCTTTTAAATGTGTACACATACAAGTTCATGTGTGCATATGCTTGTGAGTTTGCATGCCGAGAAGGTCAGAGGACAACCTTGGGTGTCATCCTAGGAATGCGACCCACCTCCTTTGATTTTTTTTTTTTCCCCGAGACAGGGTTTCTCTGCGTAGTCTTGGCTGTCCTAGATTCGATTTGTAGACCAAGCTGGCCTTGAACTCTGTGATCTGCCTCTAGAGTGCTGGGATTAAAGACGTGCGCCACCACACTCTGCCCCACCCACCTCCTTTGAAACAGCATCTTATTAGACTGGATCTCACCAGTTAGGCTAGGCTGACTGGCAGCCGAGCCTCAGGGATCACATCCATGTGCACCAATGCATCTGACATTTTCACATGGGTTCTAGAGTTTGAACTGGAGCCCTGCTGCTTCTTCGGTGGCTGTTTGGCTATTCCCCTGCCACTGCCACCATGAAAGCTCAAGGCAACCACTGAGTTCATCTCTTAAGGGCAGCGAGGACAATCAGGTGCCACAAATACTCTCTAGCTCAGACTCATCCAAAGTCCAGCAGTTTCTACAGTCAATGTAGCACACAGCAAGTGAGCGAGCCATAAGCAGCACTGCAGGCACCAGCAGCTCATACAGATGCAGCGGCCTCCCACGACACCACCACTGCAGTGCTGCAGCATCTTTGTGTCCCTCGGTGATACTCACCTAATACTGCAGTTCTCAGAAAACATCCTAGATGTTAAGTGGTACAAGACTATTGATATAAAAGTGCAACAGGGCTCGTAGGTGAAAGCACTTACTAAGCAGGATCCCCAAAACCCACATAAAAGCTGACAAAGTGTGTCTGTAATCCTACCACACCCACTGGAAAATCTTCAGTCACTCATAGGCCAGCTAGCAAAGAGACTGTCTTAAACAAGATAGAGAAGGGCAAAGGTCAATGGCAGGAAGTTGTCCTCTGACCTCTACATGTGCTATGGTACATGATAACCCAATCTCTCTCTCTCTCTCTCTCTCTCTCTCTCTCTCTCTCTCTCTCTCTCCTCTCTCTCTCTCTCACACACACACACACACACAGAGGACTCCACCTACCACAAAAGCATAGGGGACTCACAACCAACCACTAAAATGCTCACTCACCTCCAGGTTTGCAATGAAGCCTCCTGCATCCTCATCCTTGTGCTCAGGCGTCGGGTAGATCCAGATGAAACCGTTGTTTCCCAGAATAACTGAGGCACCACACGGCAAGTCATGGAAATGAGTCTTCTGTCTCTTCACCAGGGAAGGAGAGACCTGGACTAAAACTCCCTGACCTAGCTAAAGAGACAGACCGTAAGGCAGGCACGGCAGCACGCGCCTATAAGGGAGGCTGAGGCCAGCCTGGGGTACATGAGACCCTGTACAAAAAGGAAATCAACCAAGGAAGGGGAGCACAGCATTCGAGAGGCTGGGGCAAGAGGCTCACTTAATACCAGGCCGGCTGAGCTATCTAGGGGGACCCCATTCCCCCACCAAAAAGATCAAGCAGTGAGATGAATGCAAAGTAGGCTATAGAATACACGTCCCAGTGTACCCCATCACTGTCCTTCCTATGGACACTGTTGTCGCTCAGGGCGCAGAGCATGCACCTTGCAGGAAACATTTCTGGCTCATGGCTATTTACAGATCCCAGAGAAAGTGGCAGTCAGGTTGGTGAGATGGTGGTAAAGGGGCCTGCTGTCAAGCCTGACAAGCTAAATTCAGTCCCAGGAGCCACATAGCACAAGATAGCCAACCCCTGCAAGATGTCCTCTGACCTCCACACAGGTATCACAGCATGCACATTTTAATGTTTTTAAACTATTTTATTATAATTATTTTGTTTTTGTTTTTCCGAGACCGGGTTTCTCTGTGTAGCCCTGGATGTCCTGTAACTAACTCACTTTGTAGACCAGGCAGGCCTCGATCTCAGAGAGCTAACTGCCTCTGCCTCCTGAGTGCTGGGATTAAAGGTGTGCACCACTCACACCACCAGGCTGCACATTTTAATTAAAAGAAGGTAGCTGTCAATACTGTCACCTCCCTTTGCCTTCTAATCCAGGGCAAGTGTGCTGGCCACTACAGAATCTAGAGCCAATGAGGATTCTCCCACTGGCCCCATAACAGTTCCAGTCCATGATCCTAGTATGGATCTTAACCTCAAACTGCCAGGCCATCCATGAGATGTGAGCCACTAGATGGCAAACCATGCCTGGCCTACATACCAATAAGGACGTGTCAACAGCACCTCCTACTCAAGGGTATGTTCAAGAACATGCTGACAGCTGCCACTTCATTAAAGGACACAGCTTTTTTATTCCTCTCAGAAAATGATGAGACAAGAAACAAATATGCCCTAATGTGTCCAAGGAAGCATGCTGTCTTTAAAATAAACCACCTCGGGAGCTGAAGAGATGGCTCAGAGGTTGAGAACACTGTCTGCTCTTCCAGAGGTCCTGAGTTCTAGTCCCAGCAAGCACATGGTGGCTCACAACCATCTATAATGTGACCTAATGCCCTCTTCTGGCATGCAGGTGCACATGCAGGCAGAGCATTGTATTATATAAAGTAAAAAATAGATAAATCTTTAAAATAAAAAACCTCAATGATGGACAAAATTCATTTAGAGGCTCAGATGGGAAATCCATCTTTGCTAGCAGCAATGCCCACTGTGCTGACTGTACTGCAGACATGGCTCTGCAAGCAGCCTCTCAGTGCTGGGCTGAGCATCTCCCAGAGGGAGCAGAGCCTCACAGCCCCAAGCAGCGGGGCTCTGCCACAACAGGCTCCTCAGGAGGAAAGGGATTTAGGGTATCAATCACCCTTTGCCCTGCCACCAGCAGCAAAAGTCCCTTCTCCCACCATTCTGAGTCCTGTGTTGTCACTTTCTGCTGTCTCTGCAGCCCAAGCTGGCTCCAGTTTTCGTTCTCCTACTTCAGCTTCCAGGGCACTGGGCCTGCAGAACGTGATACCACAGCCAGCTACGACCAGGTCTTCAGGGTAGCATGCCAGGGAGCTATGGGGACTCGGGACTGGACCTGTAGCCTCACAGCCTGACTTACCTTTCCATACTTCAGGCTCCTCGTGTGCAGAGAAACAGCTCCATCTGAGAACACCGCCTGGACCTCCGCCTGCCCGGGTGATGAAGGAACAACAGGAACAGCGGTAGCCTTGGCAACCCACTCATGCTCCACCTGCCTGTATCCAGCTTTCCCTCCCATAATGAACAGGCCACCCTGCCCATCTCAGATGGGCCTCACCTTCCCCTTGGTTGGCAAGAGTACCTTGATACAATCTTTGCATGGATATGCATTCATATCATTCAGAAAATGGGAGGGCTGGTGAGATGGCTCAGTGCGTAGACACTTCCATCAAGCCTAAGAATCTGAATTCTGGGGCTGGAGAGATGGCTCAGAGGTTAAGAGCACTGACTGTTCTTCCAAAGGTCCTGAGTTCAATTCCCAGCACCCACATGGTGGCTCACAACATTCTATAATGAGATCTGGTTCCCTCTGCTGGTATGCAGGAGTACATGCAAGCAGAACACTCTATATATAATAAATAAATATTAAAAAAAAAAAAAAAAAAAAAAAAAGAATCTGAATTCTGTCCCTTAGATCCACACGGGAGAACCAACACCCGCCTGTTGTCCTCTGACCTCCACATGCACACAACAGCAGTGCTTGGACAGAGAAATAAACAAATAGAATCAAATATACTTTTTTAAATGAAAAAGGAGATCTGGGTGGAAGCCAGGAATGATGGCCTATGCCTGAAATCTCAGTACTTAGAAAGCTGAGACAGAAATGCATACATCTGAGGCCAGCCCAGGGGACACAAGCCAGTCTGGGCTACCTTTTCTAAAAAGGGAAAGACCAGTGTCTAGCTTCACCATGGATCTCAAGATATAAAACCCAGGGCAGAGTTCTGAGCTGAGGAGAAAGAGCAGAGTGGCAGCCAGGCCCTGGCCACGACCCAGGACTCCACCCCTGCAAGGTTCCGCTCCTCTCCCACAGCCCTGTGGGAGAGCATGGAAGGCACAGGATACACTGATGAGGTCCCCTTCCTGTAAGAAGCCTCTCATGGCCAGCTCATCCTCCGCAGACCTTCTCCTCTGAAACACAGAAAAATGACCACATGCCATAAGCCTCAGGCTCCTCTTTCCTGGAAGCCAACCATGGTATTTTAACACGAGGCAGTATGACAAGAGGTAACCGAGCTTCTGGTGGGAGCAAGGGAGACCACAGTCGCTCTCCTCAGAGACCCTCCTCTGAGCTGACAGTCAAACTCTCTGAAGTTCACTGAGCCTGTTTCCCTGCTCACCCACCACACCTCATACATAGCCCCCTTCACCCCAGAGTCCCCAACCCCTGCCAACTCTGACTCCAAGGCCCTCCCATGAGATGGCCACTCTCTGCTCCCTAAGTTTCTCCGGTCCCCTGCCATCATTTATCATCTATCCTCCACCAATCTATAAGCTGTTTAAGGGACTCAGTTGTTGCTGGAAGCAGTGGTGCATGACTTTAATCCCAGCTCTCGGGAGGCAGAGGCAGGTGGATCACTGTGAGTTCAAGGCCAGCCTGGTCTACAAAGCGAGTGAGTCCAGGACAGCCAAGGCTAACGCAGAGAGACCCTGTCTCGAAAAACAAGCAAACAAACAAACAAACAAAACCAACAAAAAAACCAAGGGACTCAGTTGTACTGCTTTTATTGATTCTGGCATTCTCCGTAGGCCGCAGCTCAAGGAGCCCCTGAGACATATGCTAGACTGAACCACGGTATGGACAAAAGGCTGTCACGTCCACAATAACCAAGTTCCATTCAAGTCACTGAGAACTAAGAACAAGCAGGGCACAGTGCCACACCATTTTAATCCCAGCACTCGGAAGGCAGAGGCAGGCAGACCTCTGTGAGTTCCAGGCCAGCCTCGTCTACGGAGCGAGTTCCAGGATGGCTGAGGCTACACAGAGAAACCCTGTCTCAACCCCACCCCACTTTACCCTCCAAAAAAGGCAAGAAGCAAGCAAGCCAAGACCAGCCCTGTGCAAGGCCGGGGCACCAAGAAATGAATCGAGCACCGAGGTCTGGGAGCCTCTTCCCAGCATCCTCCGGGGCCCCACACCACGGGTGTTTCTGGTGGCACCACACACCAGCTACTGCCTGTGTTGGGAGCAGAGGGCCAGGAGAGCAAAGCAGCAGGCTTGATGACAAAACCCTAACAACCTCAGTGTAGAGACGAGCAATGGCGCCACGACTCAACTGGATGGTTCTAGGGCAGGCCAGCGCTTACCAGCTCCCCGCCAGGCAGGTTCATGGAAGACAGGAGCAAGACAGAGTCCAGCCTGGAGTTGGTCTCCACCTTCCACCTCTTCTGTTGGACCTATAAGAGAGACGCAGGGGGAATCTCACCAAAACAAAGGTTTCTTCTTCTTCACCGTGACAGAATGGGGGTCCCATGCCCAAGCCACCAGCCTCCTTCACTTTGTAAAACATCCACTTTAGGGGCTGGAGAGATGGCTCAGAGGTTAAGAGCACTGACTGCTCTTCCAAAGGTCCTGAGCTCAGTTCCCAGCAACCACATGGTGAATTGCAACCATCTGTAATAAGACCGGACGCCCTCTTCTGGTGTGCAGGTGTACATGCAAGCAGGGCACTGCGTACATAATAATAAATAAATAAATCTTAAAAAAAAAAAAAAAAAAAAAAAGGAAGCCGGGCGGTGGTGGCGCACGCCTTTAATCCCAGCACTTGGGAGGCAGAGGCAGGCAGATCTCTGTGAGTTCGAAGCCAGCCTGGTCTACAAAGTGAGTCTAGGCTACACAGAGAGACCCAGTCTCAAAAAACCAAAAAAAAAAAAGGATAAATAAATCTAAAAAAAAAAAATCCTTGCCGGGCATGGTGGCACATGCCTTTAATGCCAGCACTCGAGAGGCAGGCAGATCGCTGTGAGTTTGAGGCTAGCCTGGTCTACAAAGTGAGTCCAGGGAAGCCAAGGCTAACACAGAGAGACCCTGTCTCGAAAAACAAAACAAAACAAACAAAAAAAATTCACTTTACCTCTGTGATTCTCCCCACTACGATGTCTCCTACTTCTCCATTGTATCTGCAAGAGAAAACAAGGTTACTCAGCAGCCAGTGGGCTGGCCACACCAAGCTCTGTTTGAGACTGAGCAAACAGAAGGGGCTTCATCAGGCATCGTTTTTAGCAAATGGGTATAACTACAATTCAGACCTGGGAACCTCAGAATCTCTCTGTGTAGACTTCATTAGCTATCCTTTAGATTGCAGTCCTAACTTTGTTTGATTATGTGACAAACGAAAAACACACAGGGTACCTGCCTATGAATACAGATGAGTTTGTCACCAAACAAAGGAGGAAGAAGATTCTGAAACAGGTCACCTTCCACGGATGTGAGAACCATCATCTCCCCACTGCCTGTCTGGCTCAGGCACTCTGCTGGCCCCTCACCCTGATGCTAAGGGTGAAGCACTCTTGCTAAGACCCAGGCATTACACTGGAGTTACAGACAGTAGTGAGCTACCATGTGGGTGCTGGGAACTGAACCTGGATCCTCTGGAGGAGCAGCCACTGCTCTTAACAGCTGAGCCCTCTCTCCAGCCCATGTCACTTACTGAATCCTAATAACAACTCCTGAGGTGGCTCTTTTCTTTACAGTGCAGAAAAGCAAAGTAACCAAGGCTTGGAGGGACCAAGTGACACGAGGAAACCCTTGAAGCCCACGCTACTTTCCTTCACACAGTGCCCTAGGTTGCCTTCTGTTGCCGTGATACATACACAACCATGAGCAACCGAGGAAGGAAGGGCTTTATTCGGCTCACAGGTCCTACTCCATCGTCAAGGAATGCCACGGTAGGAACCTGGAGGCCAGAATTGAAGCAGAGACCACAGAGGAACACTGCTTGCTGGCTTGCATCCCAGGCTCAGTCTGACGGAGGTCTCTCTACATAGCCCTGGCTGGCCGGAGGTCTCTCTACATAGCCCTGGCTGGCCTCGAACTCACAGACATCAGCTTGCCTCTGCCTCCCAAGTGCTGGGATTGAAGGCGTGCGCCACCACGCCCGGCCCTCACCAGCATTCTTACACATCCCAAGCCCACTGCCCTGGGATGTCACTGCACACTGTGGGCTGTGCCCTCCTACACCAACTACCAACTAAGAAAACGCCCCACAGACATGCCCACAGGCCAGTGTGATGAAGGTGGATTCTTCAGTTTCGGTTCCAGCTTACTCTAGATTTGTGTCAAGTTGGCAGCTGACGCTAACAACGACAAACAGCGACATTCAGCACGGCAGGCCTGCAGCAGGACCAATTGTGGAGATATGGGGAGGTGGGAAAGGCTTGTGTATACCCCAGATGCTCCAAGAGATACACACCTGGGTCCTCACCTGGTTTTCAAGGCTTTCACACAGATTAGCTTGTTCACCCTCTCCACAGAGCCAGCCACGGATGCAACGAGCTTCTCCTCCCCCATGTATGTCCCATGGCCCCTGTTGGAGGACAAGAGCACAAAGGACACCAGGGTCACACCAGAAGTGATCTCCCCCATCTAGAGCATGTCCCTCAAACCTAACAGGCTCCTCCCGCCCTGAGCCTGATGCACTCACTCCTCTGAGAGCCACACGGCCATCTCCTCATCCTAAAGCGTTGTGCTCAGAGGTCACTTTCCAACAACCTGCCCCCAGTATCCCAAGACAACACAGGGGCCCTCCCCACTGCCGCCTCCTCCACCCTAGTCCCAATTACCCGGACCCTGCATTTACAACTTCCTTTGTGGCATTTACTGTTTACATCTCCTAGCTAGGCACAAACTCCACCAGAATACAACTTTTCACTTTTGTACCCCAATACACGAGAGTATGTTGGGTATATTCTGAGAGTATACAGGAATGAAACTTAAGATTTCTACCATCTGATGACTTCAAACTTAAAGCTTAGAGGCAATGCTATAAACACTATAACCTCATTTGTACCAAAAGAAATAAGAAGTGTGGTGGCCATACCTCAGACTTGTGTGTGTGTGTGTGTGTGTGTGTGTGTGTGTGAGAGAGAGAGAGAGAGAGAGAGAGAGAGAGAGAGAGAGAGAGAGAGAGAGGGAGAGAGAGAGAGAACAGACAGACAGACAGAGACACAGAACGATGGGGAGACTGGCTACCTAACGCGGATTTATCTTTGGTGATAATACAACGGTGGAGTTTCCTTTTCTGCCCCACAGGTGAGGATGCTGATGTTAGCAAGGTGCTGCGGCTAATGATAACGATGCTGTAGTCCGGCTCCAGAGCCCTGACTGCCACAAGACGTTCTGCCCTGACATGCTAAGTTTGTTGTACTCTCGGGGGGGGGGGGGGGCACCAAAACCCGGCTCCTCACTGAGGTGCCACTAAGGGAGATGACCAAGCCAGCAACGTCCAATGTCCCTTCAGACGCCTGTAAGAAGGGTCCTGCCCTCAGCCCTCCCAAAATCTAGTTCCAGGCTGAGGGCCCAAGATTTCCGGACGCCATTGGGTCAAAGGAAGCAATCAGGGGCTTAGATGGGGGCACTAGAGCTTCAGGGAGTCAGAAGCACTACGCGCGCAAAGCAGGGGACCGGTATGGACGCTCGGATGTGTGACCTCGGTGACTTAAGATGCAAGGGGGCAGGAGGCCTGGGTTCCGGGGCAGCAGGCCACGTGCAGAGAGCGCTGCAGCCGCCACCTGAGGCCTTAGGACTCCCCGCCCCCAAATCCTCACGTACCGCATGAAGCCTGTATCCGTGGTGATCGTGTCCCCTGGCACCACCAAGTGTTTCTTAGAGTCGCGGCCCAGACTCTCACTGAGAGGTTTGCGAGCCTTAGGAAGCCTCATCTCCATCGCCATCTTGGCGCCAATGACTTGCGCAGGCGCAGCTCTACACCGACGCAACAACTCCCGCCTACTTTTAGAGCAGCGGCCAATGGGAATGTATGGTGTGGCGGCCATGTTGACTATTGGCAATTATGAAGTTAACCTGAGAGGGGGAGGGCGCCAAGCTACCATGTTTACTATTGGCGAAAAAGCACCGGTAGACTAATGAATTCTCACTTTGTAATGGAATATGGCGTTGGTTTGGTTTGGTGTTTGGATGCTAGTTTTGTTTTTGCTTTTGAGAAAGGGCCCCGTGTATGGATGACCTTAAACTCTGTGTAATCAAGGATAACCCTGCTGAACACCCACTCTTCCTGCTTCTACTCCCAAGTGCTGGGATCTCACAAGTTTGAGTAGGTTGTGTTTTCAATGGTGGTGGTGGTAGTGCTGTTGTTTTTGCTTTTTGGTTTGTTTTAGGTTTTTTTGTTTGTTGTTTGTTTTGAGACAGGGTTTCTCTATGTCACCCTAGTTGTCCAGGACTCACTTTGTAGACCCTGAGCTCACAACGATCCACCTGCCTCTGCAGCCCCAGTGCTAGGATTAAAGGCATGTGCTGGGGGCTGGAGAGATGGCTCAGTGGTTAAGAGCACCACCTGCTCCTCCAGAGGTCATGAGTTCAATTCCCAGCACCCTCATGGTGGCTCACAACCATCTATAATGTAATCTGATACCCTCTTCTGGCCTGCAGGTGTACATGCTACTGTATACATAATAAAAAAATCTTTAAAAAATAAATAAATAAATAAAGGCATGTGCCACCACATCGGGTGATTTTCCATCCAACTCTAAGCCACTACAATATTTTGTAAGCTATAGATTCAGGATCGGAGGGCAAGATTTACAGGAAACACATTGTGAGCAGAAGACAGAGCCCTTTGAATACCATACCTAGTAGATCTTATGTTCTACAGTAGAGCTGCCCCTTTGGTGCTGGTTTGGGTCCTTCCCTGCTGCCCCTACAGCTTTCACTGTGCTTTTAGTAAGGACCTCTTCTGAGTGATGAGAGAGTGCCCCTTCTGAAAGGTGACAGTTGTAAAAGCCACCTGCCATACGTGGCAGGACAAGTATATCTGTAGAGAGGCCGACGTGCACACACAGTACAAAGATCTTTGCTTATACTCGATTACACTCTGCGTGGATGCCATCTAGTCCTGGATGGAAGGTATGACGGGTGTCTCCTGTGGTTTTGTCTGAAGCTCCTACTTAACAGAGGCAGCCCCCCTTCTCCCACCAAGGACTCACTAACCCCCGTTTACCCTGGCCCTGCAAGCTTTGAAGCTCACTGAATTTGTTTGCCATGTGTTTGTTTTGAGATAAAGACCCTCTGTGTAGCTGTAGCTAGTCTAAATTTGCTACGTAGACCAAGCTGGCCTTGAACTCACAGAGATATGCCTACTTCTGCCTCTCAAATGCTAGGACCCCACCCTGCCCCCCCCAGAAGCATGTGCTGCCATGCCCTGCCTCAGCACATTGGATTTCAACCTCCCAGGATCAACAGCATGGCTCTTCACTTAAACAAGGACTCGAAAGGAAACTAAACCATCTGACAGGCCTCACACACTGTGATCAAGAGTCAGGTAAATCTGGTCCTCTCCTTCCTGAAGACAAGTCTGGCCAACTTTTTGCAAATCTCCAAAGGGTCAACGTTCCTTTCCCTAACCAACGCTCACAACTACATTTATCAAGAAAGCCAACCCTGCCAGGAAGTCTATGACATGAAGTCACTGAGTAGCCAGGGTCTCACCCTTCTCCCTGCTTGGAGGGATGCAGCCTTTAAGTCAGCATGGCCATAAGAGGGTGATGGTGTCCTTTGAGACGTCCTAACCCAAGCTGCAAGGCCTGGGGAAGGCCCCTAGATCAAAACACTGGTCCAATTTCATCCTTCAGGGAAAGACATTGACTTAACCCTACTCACCCTCATAGCATTTGTAGCACAGAGCCTGTGGCGATGAAATGACATTGAGGATACCTAATTATAGAGAAAGAGCAGGAAGGACTAGAATTCACATAGCAGAGGCAGCCAGCTTCATTCCAGCTGCACATCTGGGGTGGAGCACACACCTGGAAGCAGCTGCACATCTGGGATTGGGGTTTATTAAACATATGGACTTAAGCCAGGCGCAGTGGCACATGCCTTTAGTCCCAGCACTCAGGAGGCAGAGACCAGCCTGGTCTACAAAGTGAGTCTAGGACACCTAAGGCTACACAGAGAAACCCTGTCTCAAAACACCAAAAAAAAAAAAAAAGAAACATATGGACTTAAGCTTTGCTTGGTTTTTGGTTTTGTTTTGCATCTGATTGATAACTTGTGTTTGTGTGTTTAGGACAGAGATTCTGTCTCTCCAGCACTTGCCCCTGGGATCAAAGTCAGGTTGTCAGGCCTCACAACCATTGCCCTCACCATCTATTGACAAACAC
>OU015750.1:8365357-8396359 GCA_907169655.1 Acomys percivali | reverse complement strand
CCCCCCCCCCTCTCTCTCTCTGTGTGTGTGTGTGTGTGTGTTGGGGAGCTGTGCTCTCCGGGAAAGGGACTAGAAGTTTCTTCTTGGGGTTGCAAGCATCAGAGGTAAAGCTTCTCAGTGCGACCTTCCACCTAGTGTGCAAACTCTTCAGAATCACAGTCCACATCTGTTTCTCTTGACACTATGGAGGCAGTTTTTTTTTTGTTTTTCGAGACAGGGTTTCTCTGTGTAGCCTTGGCTGTCCTGGACCCGCTTTGTAGACCAGGCTGGCCTCGAACTCACAGTGATCCACCTGCCTCTGCCTCCCGAGTGCTGGGATTATAGGCGTCTGCCACCACACTCGGCTATAGAGGCAGTTTTTGTTTTTGTTTTTGTTTTTTTGTTTTTGTTTTTTTGGTTTTTCGAGACAGGGTTTCTCTGTGTAGCCTTGACTGTCCTGGACTCACTTTGTAGTTTTTACACCTGGGCAAAAGCAGTCAGCGTGCGCACAAGCCTGAGGCAGCTGAGCCTGCAATTGCACAATGTTGCCACCAGGTGGGTTCTGTAGCCCACCAGAGTTACCTACAGAGGACAAATTAGCTTTTTTTTTAAAGACCCTACTGATTTCTTACAAGTGTGGTTCCATCAGGAATGTCTTCAGAAAGTTAACATCACTTATGAGAGACTCAGCCGTGGACATCTGGGGGAAATGCAACTCAGCATAGATGAGCTTTGGTGAAGAAAACAAAAGACTTGGGGTGGGGCTGCAGTGGGAGGTGAGACAGGGTCTACCCAAGGCCTTGAAAGTCTAATATCCGGCTGGGCAGTGGTGGTGCGCATCTTTAAACCCAGCACTCCTCCGGAGGCAGAGGCAGGCAAATTTCTGTGAGTCCAGGGCCAGCCCAGTCTACAGAGTGAGTTCAGGCCAGGCAGGGCTACACAGAGAAACCCTGTCTTATTCCTGCATCGAAGGGAGGAGCCTGGGAGAAAAGTCACGAGAGACCTACACGCTAACTTACCAGGTGTGCCTCTGTGTCATGTTCCGCAAAGCATCAGGGTCTTTGGCCACACACATCAAAGAGGAAACTGGGACTTCCAAAGAGGGTTGACTTCTATGAACGAATGTGAATTCCCAAGCACACAAGTGCCAGGCTGAGTGAGGATACACAGGAGGTGTGCCCGTGGGTCCAATATATAAAAAGGATGATTCTATTATAGCAGATGTGAACTCATGCTCTACAGCCCCACGTCCAGGAAGTCCTGGACAAGAGCGACAGGCCTAACCCCATATAGCCCTTGACTCTCCTGGCCTTCCTGCTCCTTGGTCTTTACTAAGGTAGATGCCATGTTGTGGATTTGACATGGTCCAGGGGGCATCTGAGCATGCCTATGGGGGTTACCATGACTACATTAACGGAGGCGGAGGGACTCGCCCACTGTGGGCGGCACTATTCCCTGACGGGGATCCTAGATGGAGAAAAGGGACTGAGCAACATAGCTTCATTCATTCCTTTCTACTCACCAAGGATGTGATGGGACCACCTGCCTGAGGTTCCCTGACATATGTAAGATACCTTCAGCCAAGATAAACCTTTTCTTCCTTAAGGTGTTTTTGTCAACGTTGTCACAGTTCAGGAAAAGAATCTGAACCGTTAAGCCCAAAAATGGGTGTGGCAAGTTACTTGGGAAGTCTAAGACTTAGGGGGGGTGGATCCGTGTGGCCCACCTCTGCCTCCTTAAACTTCTCCAAGCTGGTCATGAAAACAAAACTTCCTAAGCGAAGTGTTAGGTGGGTAAATTGTGCCGCCAGCCAAATTAAGGAATTCTGTCCTGCTCCCTCAGGACCCTTACATGCTCTCTCTGCGCTGTGGCTCTTCTTAGGGACACCAGCTTTTCGTTACAGAGGGAACAGTGGTGAATTTCAGCAGCAGTCAGTGGAGCGACCAGTCCAGCCATTCCTCTGTTTTTCTTCTTTCTGTGTTTCTAATCTCTCAGACAAAGGCGTGCACCTGCTCAGGGGCCAAGTGATACATGTTCCAAGTAATTTTTATTTTAGAATACAAGAGAAGTACAAATGTATTTACAGTTGTACATATACAATCAAATAATATATATCACAGTTTCGTAAATATCATCTTAGATAAACATTTACAAAGTTAAAGTGACCGTTTTCTGGGAGTAGAACACACTTTCTTGAAAACTCTATACATTTTATACTTTTTGTTAATATTATTATAGTTTTGTGGGGATTTTTTGTTTTAATATTACAAACGCCCTGTGTGTGGATGAATTGTGTGTGCGTTGGGGAGGGGGGGCGGGCGGGGAATTTTGGTAAATGACAACAAGGTTTGAGATGACACCAGAGGGCGCCCACGGTCAGAGCAGAGAAAGGCGTGGGCGCCGGGCGCCTCGCAGTTTGGGCTCACGAGGAAGAACCCCGCCTCCCCTCCTCCCGCCCCCCTCCCCGCCTTTCCCCACCCCCTCACCTACGGGAGCACCTCAGGCGGACTTTGTGCACTGAGGCGGCAACTTTAGGTTCAGACATCCCTGTATGGGGGCACTGATCTAACTTCCGCGCGCTCTCTAGAGGGGAAAGTGGGGCTCCAAAAAGGACAGGGTCTTGCCCAGGGGCTATGGAGAGTGGCCCTTGTGTCTCCACTCTCAATCTGCCCAGCACACTTAGAGTATGGCGTCTCGTCTTGTCCTTCCCTGGGAGCCAGGTGCTGGGAAAAGTAGCCTGAAGGAACAGGAACGCAGGGCCCTGGACAAGCAGGTCTCTCCCAGTCTGTGCTAATCACCTTTGGGAGGCGGAGCGGGCAATCACTGCCAAGTGTCAACGTCATTCCGTCCACTCGCGACACATCAAGACACCATTCTCAGGAAGCAGAGATGGGCATCGCCCGCCCCGGGCCCACCTTGGGCCAAGGAGGTGGCTCTCCCTTCCATTCCCAACTACTGAGCTCTCTTTGGAGATGTTCTGTTCTTCTTCTCCTGTCATCTAGGAGAGAGATGTCCCGCGTGGAGGCGCGGCCCTGCATGAGGAAGACTCCGGCATAGGGCCGGGCATGGGGACCTGCTCCCAAGAAGAAGCGACAGGGCAGCCACACCAGCCGGGTGGCTTGGGCAAAAGAGACATCGACCCACGGCGTCCTCCTCTGCGAGCCTGATCAGGAGTGGGTTCCGGGTAGCCGGCGCCTCAGCCGGCGCGCGACGCGGGGTGCGGGGGTGGGGGTCAGGGAGGCGCGTGCGCGTGGGGCGCGTGCACTGCGCTCACAGCACCATGGCCGGCAGGTGGTGCGCCGCGGCGGCGGCGGCGGCGGCAGCGGCGAGCGCGGGCGCGTGAGAGTGGGGCGCGGGAAGCGCGGGCGAGTGCGCCTGCAGCGCGGCGCTGGGCGGCCGGTGGCGCGCGCTCTTCTGGTGCGCGCGCAGGCCGGCCAGCTGTGAGTAGGCGCTCTGGCACACCTGGCACTTGTAGGGGCGCTCGCCCGTGTGCAGGCGCACGTGGTTGCGCAGCGTGGACGACTGGCTGAAGCGGCGGTTGCAGAAGCGACACACGAAGGGCTTGTCCAGCGTGTGGATGCGCATGTGCGAGCGCAGATTGCTTCGCGAGTTGAAGCCTCGGTGGCAGATGACGCAGCGCATGCGGCCCGCGGTGCCAGTCGCGGAGTCAGCCGGGTGGAAGTCCTCTGGTCGCGCGGGTGGGGGAAAAAAAGCATCCCGGTTAGCACCCATGCCTGCTCTGTGTCCCACGTGTACTCCCCTGCAGATTGTGGGCTACATAGCCCTAGGGCGCCGTAGGGGATTATCTGGCGACGTGGCCCCAGAAAACCTAAGCTTTCTCATCTGAAAAATGGGAGGCGGTCCAGTGTAGTGGCACACTTGGGGAGACAGATGCTGGTGGATCTCTGTTAGTTCCAGGCCAGCCAGGGTCTCACAAAGAATAAAAAAGAAAAGCGGCCGGGCGTGGTGGCGAGGCAGGCGGATCGCTGTGAGTTCAAGGCCAGCCTGGTCTACAAAGGGAGTTCAAGACAGCCAACGCTACACAGAGAAACCAAAAAACAACAAAAAGTGTGTGTGTGTGTGTGTGTGTGTGTGTGTGTGTGTGTGTTTGTGTGTGTGTGTGTGTGTGTGTGTGTGTTGGGCTAAAGGCATTCATTTCATTTGCCACCAAGCCTGATGACCAGAATTGGATTCCCTGGACCCTTATGGTGAAGGGGAGAACTGACTCCCACTAGTGTCCTCTGTGGTACACATGCTTAGATGCACACAAAATAAATAAAATGTAAAAATAAAATAAAGTAAAAAAAAAATTCTTGTCAGACCACTAGGGGCTAGCAGGATTTTGCAAGTTCGTCAGGAAAACTGGAGTCATTGGAAGATTTTTTTTTTTCTCCTGTGCAGGGTGTTTTACGTTTAATCCGAATGTGAGAAATGCCTGAGTTCTAACAGGCCATCCAGAAAGGATAGCAACTCTGACTACCCTAAAAAAGCCCTGTCATCTATTCACTTCATAACTATTTACCGAGTACTCAGTGTACCTGGAAACTATTTGTCCATTTTCTCATCCCAAATGGAGGCAGCAGGAGCATTCAGGGAAGAGCAGGGCTCTCAACACACCAGCTCACCAGCCTCAAGCTGCTTCTCCCCTCCCCTTCCTATTTTGAGGCTGAGTTTCCATATGTAACCCTGGCTGCCCTGGAACTGGTTCTGTGGACCAGGCTAGCCTAGGCTTCCTAAGTGCTAGGAGTAAAGGCATGCCCAGCTTGCTTCTCTTAAAAGTAAGTAAATAGGGGGGCTGGAGAGATGGCTCAGTGGTTAAGACCACTGCTCCCCTACAGAGAATGTGGGTTCAATTCCCAGCACCCACATGGCAGCTCACCATTGCCTATAACTCCAGTTCCAGGAGATCTGACACCTTCCCTCAGACATGCATATACCAATGCACATAAAATTAAAATTAATACATTATTTTTTTTAAGTTGGGTGTAATGACACATGCCTGTAATCCCAACATTGGAGGTGGAGGCAGGAGATTCAGAAGGTCAAGGTCACCCTTAGCTATCTAATGAGTTTGGAGGCCAGCCCGGGATTCCTGAGACACCCTGCCTTTAAAAAAAAAAAAAAAGTCACGAGGGGGGAAAAAAGTCACAAAGGTTTTCTAAGTAGGGCCCTGGGAGGATGATGCTCATCGAAGTTTTCATTTCAAGCTGGGGGGTCTAGTTATCTCAGGACTGAGCAGATGTGGGCTTTGAACCAGTGGCATCTACTTTGATGAGCACAGGGCCCTGTTCTTCCACAGCTCTGTTCGGAATACAAACCGTGCAGCAGCTACTTGCTGCTCGGCCCGACACCAGGACCTGGACAGAGCTGGAAGGAGACACAGAGGTGCCCTCACCTCATGCCTTCTCTTTACAGCCGAGGAGGAAGCTGGGCCACAAAGGCAGTCTTAACAGCACACAGCAGAACTAGACATTAACGTGTCCCGCCCAGCTCTCCAGCCACACCCCCATCGCCTCTGTGGGAGACAGTCTGCCTCTTCTATCTGGTCCAGAAAACAAGACTGCCTGCAGTCTGTCTCGCCATGCTCAGCCCACGCCGGCTGCTCCGGGGGAAGCGGCCTTAGTTTTGACCAGTAGGGTCCCATGTGTATAACACGACTGGAGACTGAAGTAGGATTCTCAGAGGCCAGGAGGCCTCCTGTCCCCTAGCTCGTCCCTCCCTGGATCATTGTCACCATGTCCGACCCCATGGTGAATACCTACCGTGCTTGTTTTTCTTCTGTTCCTCCTCCAATCCAGGCACACCGGGGATGCCCAAGAAGGTGTTGTGGGAGTTCCCATACCACACCAGCAGCTCCTGGTCTGGAGGGATCATCTGCAGGAAAAGAGGCAAGAGGAGGTCAGGGAAGTTGGGCAGGAGGTCAGCCGCTGGCAGGAGGCAGGGGTCTCTGCCCACGTCTGCACATCCAGCCCTGAGCAAGCCAAAGCTGGAGCTTTTCACTGACCTATCCCCAGTGCAGACATTGAAGGCCCCAGGACATTGTCCCCTCTGCTCCTCTCTTGTTGCCCAGGTCACCACATCATTTCTGCCCAACTTCACCACACAAAAATATCCAAATTGATAGCCACAAACAAACAAACAAACGAAAAAGAACCCCAGGGTGGATGGGGGGGTAGCTCAGTGGAGAGAATGCTTGTTTAGCATACGCAAAGGCCTGGATTGGAGGTCTGCATAAAGCAGCTGTGGAAGTCACTGCCATCCCAACACTCAGGAGGTGGAGGCAGGCCCATCAGAAGTTCAAGGTCATCCTTGGCTACATAGCCAGTTTGATACCAACCTGGAACTCCTAAGACCCTGTCTCAGAGAGAAGGGGAAAGCCAAGGCAGGTGTAGTGGTACACACCTTTAACCCCAGTTTTTAGGAGGCAGAGGCAGGTGGATCGCTGTGAGTTGGAGGCCAGCCTGGTCTACAAAGCAAGTCCAGGACAGCCAAGGCTACACAGAGAGACCTTGTCTCAAAAAGAAGAAGAAAAGAAGAAGGAGGAAGAGGAGGAGGAGAAAAAGAAAGGTAAAGTCTCACAAACAGAAGTAACAGAAGATGAAAACTTAGAAAAATTTTCCTTTTTTAACCAGGGGAGTCAGAGTCAGTCAGTCAGCCCTCAGCCAGATGTTTCTAAGGAGTATGGGCTGTGGGGGTGCCCTACTGATCACGTTCCAGAAACAGCTCTTATCCCAAGCGCCCACAAGCAGCATCAAGTGACACAGCACAGGACTCTCAGCAGGACTCTGTACACCACATGGCAGGCGCTAAAAAAGACACCTCGGGATTGACAGACAACCCCACTTCTGGAATTACCCGAACAGCCTTAAACGAAACAGTTCACTGTATCCTAGGTCCATCTCTAGAAGCCCAGAGCCTATGGCCAGGCTTGGCTACTCTCACAGATGACAGCTACTGATCAAGAAAGTTTGGCAGTGACAAACCCCGAGAGGTAGAAAACTTGCTTCTCTGGACCCCAGCAAAAAAAAAGAAGAGCCCATCTCTCTCCTGAGGCCAAAGCTCCTGGAGGTCACTGTGGGAGGTGCCCAGACAAATTCAGACAGTCCCTGCCAGCAGCTGTGGGGTTCTCTTAGTGGAAACACAGGAGATCACATGAGACTGGAGAGAGAGCTCGGTCTTTAAGTATTTGCCTTGTAAGCATAAGGTCATGAGGCCGAGCCCCAGGGCCCATGTGAAGAAACTCAGCTTGGTATGTATGCTTGTGATCCCAGTGCTCGGGAGGGAGAGAGCGATTTCTAGGGTTCACCGCTTAGCCAGTCCAGACTAATTGCCAAACCCTAAGCCAGAGACAGAGCCTGGCTCAAAGAGCAAAGTTTCTGAGCAACAGCCCCTGAGAGTGATGTCTGGGCTCCACACACCTGTACACACATCACACACAACCGGAGCATATCCACGTGGAGCACGTATACAAAGAGAGATCACACGGGGTTCCACCCGTGAGTGTGGGAGCCACCCTGGCGTACTGGTGAAGAAGAGCTTCTTCATGTGAGCACAAGAGCCTTGGGTCCACCTTCCACGGGGAGAGCCCAGAAGACTGCCCCACCACGAAACATCCACCAGGCTCTGAAAGGAGAGTGAGCTGAGTGGAGGGGGGGGGCGGCGGGGGTGAGGTGGGGGAGGGGGGGACAGGGACCTGCAGGTGTCTTGGCTGCTACTCCTTTACTGAGACTCAGGCTAATATTATTGTCACCATGTCTCTTCGTAGCCCCGGGCATCATAGCGGCCCAGGTGCGTGCGTGCGTGCGTGCGTGCGTGCGTGCGTGCGTGCGTGTTGCCAGTCCCATTGGGGAGATCAAATATGGAAAACAAACACAGGCTAAATGTTGTAACTTAGAACCTGGCACCAGAGCTGGAGCCCTCGGGCCTTTCTTTCGCAGTCATGGTCGCCATTCAAGAGACCAGAGGGTCAGAGCTGGCGGCCTCTCCTGGAAGAGGAGGAGAGAAGAAAAAGCTCCGTGACTCTCTCAAAGAAGTATTTAAGGTATCGATCGAGGGTTTTTTGTTCGTTTGTTTTGAAGATATGGATTGGGAAAAGAAGCTACAGCATGGGGTGGGTCTCGTGTCACCAGGTCCCTGTGTGACCCTAGAAGCCTCTAAGCCTCTCTCTTGAAGCAGCCTCCAGGCCACATGTGCACACACACACACCCTATAGGAGATGAGCCACAGACCACCCCCCCCCCCTCCCCCCCCCCCCCCAACCCCATCCCACACATAGCACTGAGCCCTGGAGTGGGGGATGGAGGGGACCGCTCAAGCTCTGCGCCTGCTACGGAAGTAATTGTGTCACGCTAGGTTATTTCACTTGTAAAAACAGAACAGGCCCTACTTTACAGGCCTCCCTGATGGCTGTTGGGTCACAGGGGCCACAAGCACAAAGCTCTGTATGGAGAAGGTGCAGAATTGCCGCAGCTTTCCTAGCTTGCCAATCCTCCAGAGAGACTAGCTAGAGGTGGTCAGCCACATTGGACCACTGCAGTAAGCCCAGGGCACAGGCAGGGGGAAGGTCCATGGTGACCTGGCCGGTGACCTGGCTGTTGCCTCCTATGCCCACGAAGCATGCCACAGTGGTAGAGGGTTTTCATAGTGTGTATGAGAGTCTGGGTTTGGTCCTCAGCTCCACGTGAGCCAGATGTGGTGCCAAGCTCCTGTAATCCCAGCGCTGAGGCGTTAGAGGCAGGAGGATTGGAACTTTACCTAAATAGGGAGTGGCTAGTCTCAAGACCAGCCTGGGCTACGTGAGTTCCTGTGTCTCAAAAATAAATAAGCAAGGCCCGGAATGGTGACTCAGCAATTAAAAGTACTGACTGCTCTTTCCAGAGGATCTGGGTTCAGATGCCGCGGCACCCAGATGATGGTGGCACCCAACCATTGGTGACTCCAGTTCCAGGGGATCTGACACCCTCATCTGGCCTCTGGGGACTGCAGGCACACACATGATGCACATACATACATACGTGCAAAATAGGCATACACATAATAAAATAAATATTTTTTAATTTAATAAATAAATATAAAACTATTTTACTCAACTTAAAAATTAAACTCCAAACCGGGTGTGGTGGTGCATGCCTTTAATCCCAGCACTTGGGAGGCAGAGGCAGGTGGATGGATGTGAGTTCAAGGCCAGCCTGGTCTAAAAAGCGAGTCCAGGTCAGCCAAGGCTACACAGAGAAACCCTGTCTCAAAATAATCATCATCATCATCATCATCATCATCATCATCATCATCATCAACTCCATGGGCATAAAGTTCTAACTATGCTACGGGGTAAATGGAACATTTCTCTCTCTTCAGTCCTGGATGCCTAGCTGTTGCTTAGGCCTCTCTCGGTGTGTTTCTCCCCAAAAAAAACCGTGTCATTTTGAGACCTTGAAACAATGCTAATTTAGACTTTAGAAGATCAATATGAAGAGATAACGTGCCTTCTGTTTGTACATGATCTACTTTTAAAAATGACCGTGGGGCTGGAGAGATGGCTCAGTGGTTAAGAGCACTGCCTGCTCTTCCAAAGGTCCTGAGTTCACTTCCCAGCAACCACATGGTGGCTCATAACCATCTATAATGTGATCTGATGCCCTCTTCTACAGATAAAGCACTCATATACAATAAATAAATAAATTTTTAAAAATAAAATAAAATAAAAAAAATAAAAAATGACCGTGTATCACTACACACACAAACACACAACAGCGACAACAATCATAAACCTTTTCTGGAAAGGAAGTGCACTAGATAGGATATGCTGGGATTGGGAGTAAAACATTCCCCAGACAGATAGAGGCTCTGAGCAGTGGGAGAGGCCCACGTCACCTTCACAGAGAAGCGGGGCTACTCCAGAGCCCAGAGCCCCCTTTCCTCTGGTCGCCACTTACTGAGTACTAAGATTAATTTTTCTCAATTTCAAAATTAAAGCTTATGGGCGTAAAGGTGTAACTGTGCCACAGGGTAAATAACAGGGGGCAACTAACCCTCTCTCCTGCTCTGGATGCCAGGCTGTTCCTGATGCTCTCTGGGCCTGTCCTGCATCCACCAAAAGCCTGTGTCGGAGCTGAGCGTGGTGGTGCACACCTTTAATCCCAGCACTGGAGAGGCAGAGGCAGGCGGATCGCTGTGAGTTCAAGGCCAGCCTGTTATACAAAGCGAGTCCAGGACAGCCAAGGCTAACACAGAAAGACCCTGTCTTGAAGGGAAAAAAAAGCCTGTGATGGCGCCCAGGAGACCCCGGAACCCACACCCTGTTCTCTGAGATCCTGGAGTACTGTCCAGAGACCACCTCAGTGCATGGAACAGCCACAGCGCCCTGTAGGCTCCTCACAGGCGCTGCTCCTTCTGAGGTTAGTTAGTGTAGGCTCTGCACTAGGACTGGGAGCCTGACTCAGCTACTCATTGCTGTTTCTGAGAACTGGAGATTGCTTTGGGACATACCACAAACCAAGCAATCCCCCCAAAGGAACTGATCCCTGTAAGATCCACTCTGCCAAACCTAGGGAAACAACACGGCCTGCCTGGCTCCTGTTGACAAACCTCATGACCTCTGGCTGGTCCTTAACCCCCTGATCAGCCTTAACTTGAGTCCTGCCCCATTTCAATGACAGCAAGGCAATGGCAGGCTTTCAGATTTGCTTTCCTAATACAAATTCATGACATCCCATTGAACACGCTCCCGCTCCCGGGAGGCTCTGACACCTGCCCCTTCCCAGGGTGACACAGAAGCATCTCCGTGTCATCTGGATGATCATCAGTTTCCATTGTGCACAGATGTCCTGACACACCAATTAATAGAACCCCAACAGGAAGATGCTGGTCAGGGAGGTCACACAGCATGGCCGGCTGGCCGTACTCCAGTCCTGCAGCAGACAGGCTGGGGTTCAAATCACAGCTCCAGAATCTCTCTAAACCACGAGTCTTCTTTTCTTCATTAAAATAGGGACAGGGAGCCAGGCACAGTGGTGCATGCCAGTAATCCTGGCACTTGGGGAGGCAGAGGCAGGTGGATCGCTTTGAGTTCAAGGCCAGCCTGGTTTACAAAGTGAGTCCAGGACAGCCAAGGCCACACAGGGAAACCCTGTCTTGAAACAAACAAACAAAAATGGAGACAAGGATGCAGCAAAGTTCAGCAATAGAGGACCTATTCAGTATGTAGAAGGTCCTGGGTTCAATTCATAATACCATGAAGGGAAAGAAGAAAAAAAAAGGAAATAAGGTCTGGGCTCAGTCCCCACTAAAGCCTTTGACAATATTGTCGGTGTAGTGTGGGCACACGAGAGATGCTCTGGGTAGCACCATTAATGGTGTCAATCATTAATGACGGTAATCATCAGAGTCACTATTGAGCAAGGTCAAAAGGAAAATGGTGCTTATCCTCAGAGCTGAGAGAAGAGGTGCGGCTCTAAGAAAAATAAAAGGCTCAGCTACCCTGAAACAAGGTGGGGCCGGGGGGGAGGGAGAGGATGCACACATTTCAGGGCAACCATTTGCCAGCACAATACAATGAAACAGAAATGGGAAAGACTGTGGGTTTTCTTCCCATTGTAAACCCCCAAATAGTGATAACAGATTCCTCAAGCTCCCCCTTGCGATGGAGCGCAGGCAACTCACTTGCTTCATGTTAGAGCCAGTTTTGCTTTCCTGGAAGAGGTGGGCCCCTGTAGACACCCCATCACCCAGACTTACTTATTCAGTATTTAGTGTCCCTTTGCTTTGTGCTGGGCACTTTCTAGAAATGCCATCTGAGGCATCCGAGGCAGGACTGAATGTCCAGGCAGAAGCAAAGCCAGAAGGTTGCACCCCCTCAACCCCACCTGGGGGGCAGACTTTGTAGCAGTACTCTAGTGCTGGCCTGAGTCCAGGAACCCACTCACCTCTGCATCCTCTGTTCAAGCCCCATGATTTCGTATTTGTGTGTCCTAGAGTGTTCTCTTCCTACCAACGAGAGACATCCTGCCAACCCCCGACCCCCGTTTTGGCAAGTAACGGGTTACTGTTATGAAATATAAATAGTGCTTGTGAGTGGCAGGAAGACCAAGTAAACAGATCATGGCAAAGGTCCCTCTCCTCGGCTAACAGGCCCTCAGCACACACACAGAACAAACGGCTGCTTATTCAGGACTTCCCAGAGCCGCCTGGGTGAGCAGAAATATGTCTGGTCACACCCAGACAGAGGAGTGGAATTCTGACATTGTTATAAAATGGCTTGAGAGAATTGTTGATGTGAAAAAAAGAAGTGCCCAACTTCATTTATGAAAAGTAATTTTGGGCTGGGTATGGCGCAGGCCTTTGATCCCAGCACTCTGGGAGCTGAACCAGGCAGATTGCTGTGTGTTCAAAGCCAGCCTGGCCTACATGAGTTCCAGGCTAGCCTGGTCTACCCAGTGAGCCTGGCTGGCCTGGAACTCACTATGTAGAACTTTGCTATGATCTGTTTACTTGGTCTTCCTGCCATTCATAAGCACTATTTATATTTCATAACTGTAACCCATTACTTGCCAAAAGGTGAGGGGAAATTGCTGCTCTAGGACAGTCCACAGATATAAACCATGGAGACAGGCATCAGACCCTGTCTCCAATTAAAACAAAAAACAAAAAAAAAAAAACAAAAAAAACCAAAAAAAAAAACACAAAAAAACTTAAACAAAAGAAAGAAAAGTAATTTGGAAATGTTTTCTGTTTCCTTGTCCTTCGCTTAAACAGCCCCTTCTTAGCAAGATGGTTCACACTACAATCCCATGTGAGAAGTATCTGTATGATACATCATATGTGTGATAATGTGTGTGCTATATAGATGTGTATATGGCCCATTTTTTATAAGCTTAAATTTCTCAAAAACATAGATGAACTTTCCCGCCTAACCATAGAAAGTTCAACCCCCTCCCTGGAAACACTCCTTACCCTTCCTGGCCCTGAGTTCATACTTCTGAGTAGATGTTATTCGCATGTCCTCGTGTGGCTTTACCTCCCACCAGCTGGACATGTCTAGTGTGATGGGACTCAGGCCACCTGTCTGCCCCAGCTGGAGGCCCAAGTGCTAACATGACATAGGTAATTCTTGGCCAGTCTCCTGATTCTGTGTCCGTGCCTGTGTGTGTGTGTGTGTGTGTGTGTGTGTGTGTGTGTGTGTGTGTCTGTAAGAGAACCAGTCACGTGAAGACTCAAGGAGATGTATTTTGCTATGGGTACGTTCAACTGCACCAAAAGCCAATTCTAGGAGGTGGCAGTCCGGTCGGATGGTCACAGCTGATCCTGCCTGAGCTACCTCTGGTGCTACACCAATACTCCTCAGCCCTCCTAGCATTTCTGAACTCCAGTGACAGGCCTGCCTGTCTTTCTTTACTCTCTGCTCCATGGTCTCCCTTGGGCTGACTCAGGCCTTGGCCACACAAGTGTGAGACAAATGCTGTGCTGTTACCACCCCTGTCAAAGTCTAAGGGTCTGGTCATTATGGAACAATAAAACTCCAGTCCCAGAAGTTAGCAAGACAGACACCCCGAAGAGTCTAGACTTCAGGCTCAGAGTCATTGGCCAGAAAGAAAGTTGTTCTCTGACCTTGAAAAGCAACCAAGCCCCTGACCATGCCCTGCCCAACCAACAGACTCCTAAAACAAGTCAACAAAAGTGTAAGAACTAGAAAACTGTGGTGGGTCAGCCCTGCTACGCCTCGTGGCATTTAAACAACTTCTCACATCCAGGGCAAGACACAGCCAAGCTGCATGCCAAGGGACACTGTTCAAAGATCCCCACTGATGTGATAACCAGGCAGACGACCAAAGATGGATGGTCTAGATCATGTGACAGCCGAGGCTCTCACTGTCCATGCTCCCCACCCCACCCCCCATGCCCGCTGTGCCTTTGCTTCCTGCCTCTGCCAGGCATCTCCTGCCTTCAGGACTACCACTGTTGCTTTCCCAGCCCCTGGCCCTGGTTCCACTTTTGTCCACTTCAGGAGACTCCCACACACCATGCTCCCTAGCCTTTCCTCGGCTGGCACTCCCCCTGTAGAGATGGTTCAGGGCTCTAAGCCTTCAGGGAATAACAGTTTCATGTCCCTGTCATGAACTGTGGATAAACTCACAAAGTCCCTCCTCGTGAAGTTGTGTGAGGGTGGGTATGTGAGAAGCCTATCACAGTGAGCTATGGCTGAGGCCGGCTAGTGAGCCACACACGGCAGCCACCAGTCCCGGGCAAGCGGAATGAGGGGAGGACGCACAGCTGAATCATATGGACACGGCCTGTATCATTCCCAAGTGCGGTCCCCAGGTGGTTTCCACCCGGGGTCCTGCTTTCTTTATTGCTCTGCCTTCTGACCCCCTGCACACTCTCTGCTATATCTAAGATGTTCACTCCAGCATCAAGTTATAAGCTCCATCCTATAGTTTCCCATACAGGGCACAGCCTTGGCAGTCATGGCCCCTGAACCTCAGCCCTACACCCAGCCAGAGCCAGGTGGGCCAGTAATAATGTCCTTCTGTCTTCCTTGGTCCCATGACACTGCTGTGTTTGCACACTCCTCACCATGACATGTCCTCATCTGTCCCTATATAATAGCACATTGCATACCTCTATGGCACCCTTATATAACAGCACATCGCATATCTCTGTGGCGCCCCTGTATAACAGCACATCACATACCTCTATGGCCTTGTAGAAGATGCTAGTGCCTATCTGCACCACCTCCAGGTTCTGCTCCTGCTCATTGCGGGCACACTTGATGTAGGTCATCCAGCTTCGGTGGTCTTCCTGGCTGGCATCGATGAAGTAGCGGACTGTGCCATCCTCATTGAATACCTAGGCACAAGTGGAGCCGTGATGGGGCAGGGCAGGGCCATGCCACATGTTGGGCCCAGGCCAGACCCATCTGTAGATGGTCTCCTTTCTCCCAACATACAGCTCTGGGAAGTGGATAAAGCTATTATTGTCATTTATGCCTTCCAGTCCAGGAAAGGGAGGTTAGAGGCACAGTGTAAATAGGGGGTCGGTCTTCAGGGCCCCATGGGCTCACCATAACTGGGTCCTTCCACCCCCAGAAGAAAAAGGTCTTTAAGAGATCCCTAAGTGGGTCGCATGCTCTGCTGCTACCTGTCTTTGAGTGTGCAGAGGCTCGCTTACAGAGCACTGGGGAATACAGGGCAGGGCCTCGGAGAAGGACACACACGGGAGCTTGGGAGGCAAGTCTAGCTTACTGGGCTCTCTTGGCCTGGCCTAAGCCCCTCTGTGAAGTGGCTAAGGGTCCCCAGAGGTCAAAGGACAACACACACTAGGCCCAGGTGTCCAGGGGAGGGAGAAAACAAAGGTCTGGGGTCATCTCTCTGTTCTCTTCAGCCAGTTCCTGTGAACAGCTGCACAGTATCACGCTGGGCTCCTGCCAGGTGGGGCTGCAAGGGTGGCAGCAGGGGATGGAATGAGATCTAGCTACATCTGGCTACTGTGAGTGTGCAGGTCGGGGGGGGGGGGGGGGGGGGGGAGGAGGGGGGGGGTGGGCACTAGTGGGGGGGGGGGGGGCGGGGGGGGGGGGGGGGGCACTCCCTAGCAACCAACACTGTTGGAGGTGGGCTAAGTCAAAAGGCCAGGCATGGAAGCCTTTCAGGTACCCATTTCCTTCTGCGAAATGAGAAGGGTGGAGAAGGAGATGAGCTCACAGTTCCCAGGCTTGGGAATCAGACTGCTGACTCAACATCAGGTCAGGCGTGGTTATTTTGGATGCTATCAGGCCAGGGACTGGGAAACCTAGGGTCAGAAGGCACCCAGCTTACACTTTGCTCCATTCCAGGCACACCTCACCATGGGCGCACCCCCCACCCCCCCACCCCCCCACCCCCACCTCAGAGACCCATTCTTCCCAGCTCTAGGAAGATCAGAACCGCACTATCTGTGGAGTCTGGGTAACAACAGCTCTGCTTTGGGGGTGGGGTGGGGGGAGCTTGGGAAGCAAGAAGGGTCAGATATTTCTCAAATCCGGCACAAGGGAAAGAACCCATTGGCAGAGGAAAAACTCCAGGACGACCAGGAGAGTCTCATCCCAGGGAGTGTTCGAAAGGAAATAGCATCCGCAGCCGGCGGCGGAGACAACTTGAAGCTCCAGGAAGGGCCAGAGAAGGTTCCTATCTGACTCTAGTGGCTACAACGCCCTAGCCGGAGGGCCAGCCCACCTGCCACCCGGATTCCCTTTGCGAAGCTCCGGCCTACCTCCCACATCAGGTTGTTGTTTTTGCAAATGTCCACATGCTCCGGGGCAATGACGCGGCCCGTGAAGGGGCCCATCTCCGTGCCTGCCTTGATCCACGTCTTGGAGAAGATGCCAAGGCCCTCGCCGGGGATGGAACTCTGGGCGATGATCACTTCCACGGGCAGCACCAGGCTAGACAGTTTCTGCACCTCTGCAGGGGTTAGAGGAATCGTTTTCGTACCTGCTACCTGCGCAGACAAGGCCCTGCCCTGCCCTGCCTTTCCCATCCAGGACGCGCTCTCGCCCTACACGGTGCCTGCAAGCCTTGCAGCCTTAACTCGGGCGACTCTCTCCACGGTGCGCCACCGTAAGCAAGCGGTGCACCCGGTTTCATTTATTTCTTTTTACTGTGGGCAGAGAGTTGCTGGGGCTCGAACCCAAACCCTTGTGCATGAAGCGCTCTGCCGCCGAGCTATGTCATCAGTCCTTGAAGCTCCTTTCTAAAAGTCACTCCACAAATTCCTCAAACAGCTACAACCTTCTATGGAGGAAAAAAACGTAAGAGGCACTGAAATCGCCTTGTGTTTACAGACTGGGAAACTGAGGCCGGGTCTGGCGAAGCGGTTAACGTCCAACCCGGGACTCTTCACTTAGTCTTCAGCTGGTGACTCTGGGCTCACTGCGTGTCTCCTGGACGCGGTCAGCGCTGGGGACAGATCCCTAGCTCGGAAGGCAGCACCCGCGCAGAAGAAACACTTGATTTTGCAAACTGAGCGCGGAGCTCCCTGTGTGATCTCTCGACCTGGCATGCCGGTGTCCCTCTTTAGCCCCCAAGCTCTAGAGTGCCAGGGAGGGCGGCACCCGGATCCGGCGAGCTCTGAAGTCGCCTTCATGGGCGAGGAAGAACCAGTGGTCCCTAGCCCCCAGAGGATCCCCTGTGGGGCCTCTGCGGCAGGGGTGGGAGCGGCGAGGCGTACAGGGGCGGCCTCCGTGTCTTACAAGGTTCCCCTCTAAGCTACCTGGGAAAATACCCGGCGAGCCGGCCGGCTGAAAAGGGGGGTTAAACGGTGTCCATTGCGGAGCGGCCGGCAATTTGTCACGCTGTTAAAGTGATCGCATTCATTCGGCTCCATTCGAAAGAAATTGCTAATTCTAAATTCATTAGCCCTGGAAGAAAGCTGTAGCAGTAAATTGTATCTCAATGCGGAGGGGACTTGTTTAAAAGGGGCCGAGGAATTCCCCTTACAAAAAGGGAGGATTAGATGGTTGACATAGCGTGAATGGAAGTGGAATTAGTGTTCACGGTAAATTAAGGGAGGAACAGCAATCTTAAAGGGGAAGAGAGGGCGACTCTCAGAGACGCCAGCGCTGGGGAAAATTATTGTTTGCGGGGTGACGAATGAGGAATAAGAACTTGAGACATCTTAAAGAAAAGAAACTTTCCTCGCTCTCTTTTTTTCTCCCTCGCTCTCTGCGGCTTTTTCTCTCCGGCCTGCCCGCCCTCCGCCCCTTCCCTGGCCCCGGCTGTCTTTTAAAGTTTTGGGTTTAAGTGGGAACTTTCGCGGGTCAAGCCCAAGTTAACCAAATGAATTTAAAACCCCTTCTTTTTGAGTCAACTGCTATTACACGCCCAGTAAGGCTTTTAATGCCAAGGAAACCGCCAGCTCCAGGCTGGAGGGTGGGGAGGGGAGAGACGATACGAACGAGCCTGGGCTGACCGAGGTAGGTCGTCCGAGTCGTTGGGATTTGATCCTAGAGCATTCCTGGGTGACACTGTTCTGCTTCAGTGTTTGACCAAAAACTGAGGTGCGCTGATCAGGGAGAGCATCCTGGTTGGGGAGAGCAGTCCCAGACCCAGTGTTCCCCATCTGGCTACCGCGCCGCTAGCCGGATAATTGAGGATGGCCAGGAAGAGCGAAGGAGAGGAGCCCCGACGGGGCGACTCACCTCCTGAGAAGGACTGCGCCAGGACCTCGGCTGTGAAGGCAGTCTTTGGGCTGGCGTGGTGGCTCTTGTCCTCCAGCAGCTGTTCGCCCAGCACGTTGCGCCATCGGCCATATAAGAAACTGTGCAGAATGTCGGAGGTGATGACCTCGGCCAGCGCCAGCCCCGGAGCCTTCAGCCCTGTTTTGAGCACCAGGGCCTCAGCTGGGAGCACAGAGCCCATCATGGGCGGCCAGGGGCTCGCCTCCGGCGCCGCGGAAGGACGACTGGGTGGACTTCGGAGAGGTGGCAACGTAGACGGAGCTCAGGAGTGAGAGGAGAGGAGTGCGGCACAACACGAGGGAGGTGGAGGAAGAAGAGCAGGATGTACTAGCTAGTAAGTGGCAAGGGGGTGGCTGGGAGGAAAGTGAACCAAGCCGGAGATTTAAAAAAAAAAAAAAAAATCTGCAGAGATGGCAGAGGTGGCACGGAAAGGGCTGGAAGTCCGCGGGTGGAGACAGGGGCGGGTACCAGGAGGGGTGAGAGATGGGTGGGAGGCGGGTGGCTGCAGAGAAACACCGACCAAAGGCTTTCGATTCCCCACTCGCCTTCTGCACACCCAGCCAGGATCGTCCTCCCCTTGACAAAATCTCGGCTCCTTTATAGGAGCCGCAGTGACCCTCCTAATTGGTTATTAATGACCCCCTGACGTCGAAGGACAGACTTGTACCCGGCCAGGCTCGAAGGAGCCTTCACCGACAGCGCGAGGGGCGGGGGCAGTGTGCGAGCCGCTCAGAATAGTCCCCCCTCTGCTCCTCCCTCCCCTCCGATCCTTCCTCCTCCCCCTCCTCCTCCTCTCCCCGTGGGAAGCTCCAGGAAGGGAGGGAGGCTCAGCCCGCGGCCAGAAGAGGAGGGGTTGGAATAGGGGATGCTACGCAGCGAGGCTCGCCCTTACTCCAGGGACTAGACTGGGCAAGAGGGGGGATGCATGACTGCTTGCCCCGCGGGTCCCGCGCCCACCTGTCCCAGGCTAGATTCCAGTCACTTCAGTTCTCCGGGTCAAGCCTTTCCCTGTCTACCTTTGCGCGCCACTCCCTGAGCTGCCGGTACTGTGCTGCTCTCTTTGACCAAGCCTAGTTCTCTGTCTAGCCCTCACCTCCCTTTGGTCCCCCATTCTCCCCTGGACTCTTAGAGGCTTCACGCCCTAAGCTGCCATTACAAGCCAAAGCCGGTTGCTCATTCTCGGGTGATGCAGATCTCCTTCTTGCTCCAGCAGCGCTACCGGTGCCGGCGCGCTTCGCTTCAAACGGGGCTCCCCAACAGCTCCGTTTGCCAAGCACAGCCCGTGCAAAACTTCTGCCTGCACAGAGGGCTGCGGAGGCAGAACCACCGGCATCGCCGTCGGGGCTGGATCCTATGTATGACGGCTTGGTAGGCAGTGAGACTCCTAGCCTTAGGAGTATTAAGTTGGGGTGGGGGTAGTGAAGGGCTGACCCACTTTTACGCTTGCCATCAGATAATCGCATCTGTGGGATACCCTGGACCAGTGTAAGGTGGGAATTGCAGGGACCCAAAGTGCCTCGAAATCGCTGGCAGCTGGGGACAAACCCATCTGCTGGACTCTGCTTTCAAATCCAGCTGCTGGGACCTTCATCCTAGGAAACCGCCAGGCATCCCCCTGCCTTTTTGATCTCTTCATGACCTTTCTTTCTTTCCTGGCTCCCTTCTCTTCCTTCTTCCCACTTCCCGCTATTCCACCTCACCCCACCAGTGGATTCTATACAGTCTTTCCAAAGCACCTGGGAGCCAGTTCCATACCTTTTCAGAAATAGTTGCTAAGTCTGGAAGACCGCGGCTGGCTTCCTGCGCGCATTGAAGCCTCCTGGACAGCCTCAAGATTCCCCCCCCCCAAACAACCACATTGGAGGGACACTGGGGACACCTCTTCCAACAGCATAACTCCTCGGCACTCTCTCCCACCCCCACTCCCACCCCTCCCACTCCACTGCACTGCTGCAATTTCAGATGGTGCAATGGAAAGTTCCGGAGCCTGCAGGCTGGATGCGCGAGTTCTTGTATTAGGTCTCCACGGGATAGTGAAGACTCATTAGGCCTTCGAAGCCCTGGGACTTGGGAGTGGGTAGCGCTGCCAGCGCAGCGACCTAGGAAAAGAACCCTTTCCACCACCAGCTCGCCAACGCTAAGCCTGTCTCTATCCTGGCAATCATGGGATCCCAGGTCTCTATAACCCTAGTTGGAACCAGCTGGTCCCTGGCATCCTTATCCCGGCAGGTGGGAGACTAGAGCACGAAGGTGGCGATAAGACGTCTTCAGATGCAGAACCTCTGGAGCCCAGAGGAGAGTGGGTGTACCGGGCAGGGAGAGGGACCAACGGGCAGGGCGCCAGCAGAGGGCAGCGCTGCAGAGGAGCAAGTGCTGCCGGTGAGTAGGGGTTCCTAGCAGATGCCGCCGGTGAGTTAAATCGGCTCGTGGAGGGTTGCAGTCTGGCGGAGAGAGCGGGGCTCCAATGGCTTGGTAGCAAGGGAATCCGACCGGCGCCTGGATCTTGGCGTCTGGGAAGCCTAAATGGAGAGGAGTCTGAGCTGGGCCAAAGAATGCCAGGACTGGGTGCCCAGCTTCCAGCTCCGCCGTCTGTCTCAGCGCTTGCGAGAGACTAAAGCGGACTGAGGGTGGCAACGCATCCTGGGGACAGCTCTTCTCTTCTCCGGGACTCTGGGCTCCTGCCGACAGTGGTTTGAAGTTAGACTTTGTGCTGAGGTTTCTTTTCAGCCTGTCTGTCGCCTTTCGCATTGGGTGGTTTTCCTCGGAGCTGCGGAGGATTTGTTTGTTTTGTTTTGTTTGTTTGTTTGTTTTTAATAACAATTCCCTGGCTACACTCTACTGTGAAAATCTCCCAGGTCCCAGAGACCTTCTTGCCTAGGGCGAATTCGCGTCCCAGTCCAAAGATCGAAGTCAAAAGACAAAAGGACCGAAGGCTGAGGCTGTGACCAGTGCGCCCCATTACTTTCCTCAGGATCCCTCAAACCTGGGGAGAGTATGCTGGAGGAGAGACGGGAACCTAAACAACCTCCTAGCTGGGGTGCCACGCACCTGAGGAGTAGTCGCTGCTCTCTCGCATATTGAGCTTCTGGCTTAGTGATAGTGCCACCTGACCCCACGCACCCCCAAAATCAAACCCTGTAGACAGACCACTACGATCGGAAAGTAAGGCCCCTGAGCCCGCATCTGCCTGAGTGGAGGGGAAACGCTGAGGGTTCACAGTGGATGAACCGCGTCTCTGGGACCCAGGCGCCGAGTGTGCCTGCGCGAAACCCCCTCCCCTGGACCCGGCCGGGCCGGAGCTCCAAGGCACCGCCCCCGCCCCCTCGATCGCGCCCGCGGGCTGCCGCTCGACGATCTCTTTAATATTCATGGGCGTTAATAGAGAGGCCCCCAGTATATCGGCCCATTGTGGGCGGCTCGTAGGGCTTGAATAGACCCCGGCCCTCTTTCTTCGCAGAGGCTTCCCGAGGGGCCGGGCCAGGAGTGAATGGCCCCGCTTCCCGCTCCTCACCCACCCCCACCCCCTTTTCAGGGACAACATCTTTATTCCCGCTGCTGCTGCTGCCGCCGCCGCCGCCGCCCGAGCCCCATTCACTCGGCCCGGGCTCTGGGCGGAACGAATCAATCGGCCTCGGCTCTTCGGGGGTCATCCCTGCCGCCCGTGCCCCAGCCCCCAGCCCACTGGAGCCAGGATAAGAGAGGCAGCGGCCGGTCAAAAGAGCCACGAGCTAAGGGACCCCGAGTGGGGTGTGGAAAGACGGGGCAGAATCGGGTGGTGATGGGATGGAAAGGTCAGGAAGGGTAGTTGGGCCAAGGTGCACCAAGAGCGTCTCAGGACCCCGCAGCCGGCCAGGCCTGGCTAATTCCAACTTGTTGCCTCTGGCAGAGAGCCATGGGGACTAGGACAGAGGTGCGAGCTGGGAGATGAGTTCCTGCATCCCCTCCAGTCGCCAGAACGCATCCTTTCGGGTTCAGTGTCGGCAACCGTGAGACCAGAAGAGCGGGGAGCAGCTCAAGACTCCTGCTCTAGCCTGCAAGGCACGTCGGTTCCTCTCAGTGCGACTGGGCTTTGCTCCTGGACGCCCAGCTTGGGCCAGCGCTTTGCATCTGGACCTCGGCAGCATAGGCCGAGTTTCAGCTCCTCTGTCAGCGCCGTTACTCCCCAGC
This sequence comes from Acomys percivali, assembly GCA_907169655.1. NCBI lineage: Eukaryota > Metazoa > Chordata > Mammalia > Rodentia > Muridae > Acomys > Acomys percivali. Next base: position 8,374,008 of record OU015750.1, on the reverse strand, counting down.
CCCAGAGCTCAGGGAGCTAGTTCGTCAGGCGGGGCCAGCTCTATGGGTCCCGCCCCTCCCCACCCGGAGGCGCTAGGAGAAAAGAAGTCCATTGTCCGCAGAGAAATACATTTTGGGGGGCCCCAGAGAAAATGCTCCGGTTTTGAACTTAGAAGAAAGTCTTCTACTCCCACCCACCAGGGCATCAGAGCGTCGCCTCCTCCGAAACATCTGCCGGGGGAAAATCCACCCTGGAGGGCAGATCGCGCTGGCTTTAAGCCCCGAGAACTCATTAAAAAGATATTAGCGGCGGGGGCAGGTCCCGCGCAGGTATCGATCGGCCGGAATGAGCCCGAAGAAGGGGGTGGGGGACAAGAAAGGGAAGAATGCGGCGGATCTGTGTCCGGAACCCCTGCCTGGACCCAGTCTTGTGTACTCCGGCCCTGCGCTGCAGAGCCACCGCTGCTCCCTAGCTGTCCCTTGCCCTCCCGGCCTCGCCGGCTCCCGCCAGCTCCTTGCGATTGCTTGTGCCTCCAGGCGCTCCTCCACTCCGCCTCACTTCTAAGCTTCGCCCCAGCCTCCTGGTCGTCGCGCGCCTCTTTCTCGCACTGCGCTCCCGCCTTTCTCAACCCCTCTAGGCTTCCGCCACTCCCCTCCACCTCCCCTCAACCCGGTTTCTCTCTTGCCCTCTAAATCTCAATCTCTCTCCTCTCTATCCCCATGGTAGCCCAGAAAAATGCTCTCTTTATAGGGGCCCAGGTGTACCCCCGCCCTATCCACCCTCACCCCATCCCCAACCCGCTCCCCTAGCTCCAGGGCGTCCCTGCGGGCGCGGACAAAGGCGCAACGGACTGCTCAAGCTGAGTGGGAACCCTGCCACAGGGCCAGTCTTCAACAGATGTGACTGAAGCAAGCAGGGCCTGGCCTGCTGAGTGTCGTGGTCAATGTCGGGCTGTGGCCAGGAGAGCAGAGACCGGTCTTCCTCCCAGCCCCATCTCCATGCCCTAACTAATTAGTCTCTGAGGCCAGTTGGAGACAAAAGCGTGGCCCGGGGCACCCACGTGGAACCTGAGCTGGCGCCTGGGCAGACAGTTGACTGGCACTAGAATCTCCTGGGCGCGCGGGCGCGCGCCCGGGAGCTACGTGACTCTTTTACCCAGGGTGTCCTGACACTCCTCCCCCCATACCCACATCCATCCCTCTTAGGCCACTATCCTGACTGCCCATTGGAAACTCAGGAGGAGGCTGGGAAACCAGGAGAAGCAATGATAGATTGACACAACTTCTGGAGGCAGAGAGACAGGAACAGAGAGAGACGGGGGCGGGGGGAGGGGCGGGGGCGCGGAGGAGCGGGGGGGGGGGGGGGGGGGGGGGGGGGGGGGGGGGTTGCGGGGAAGGAGAGAGACAGAGACACAGAATTGGAAGGTTACAGGTAAGTAAGTGAGCATCCATCGGAGACACCAGGCTGGGAGAAGGAAGCAAAGGTGGAATTTCAAGAGAAGCCAGGACTAAGATCTTCTGTAGTCGGAGGAACTGCTGAAGAACACGGAGTTCAGATACAGAAGTGGGGGTATAGGCAAAATGATCCTGCAGTGAGAGAGCAGGGAGGAAAAGATGGGGAGAGGAAACTGGAAGCCTTGGAATTAAGGTGGCAGCCACCATTCTTCTGGGCATCAAGGAGCCCTTCCCAAGCCAACCACAGCCCGTTTCTCCCAGTCCCTTTTCCATACTGGCCCAGCTCCATCACTTCAGCCTTCCTGTTTTTTTGGTTTTGTTTTCCAGTACCTTCCCTGAACGGCTTCCAGTTTCTAGGGCAGCTTCTCTGCAGTTGCCCCCCCTCCCGCCCCCAGAGCAGAAGGCTGAGATGTCCAAACCATCTGCCTCACCTGCTTCCTGGGAATCCTGGAGGTCTCAGGTTTGCTCTTTGGTGTGTCAGGTCCTGGGCAGCCTGGAGCTCCCAGGGTAAGGCCAATTCTTGAACTCTCAGAACAGCAGCATGAGGAGCCATAAGCAATGACAATCTGCCCTACTCTGGTGGTCCCGTCTCCTGGTCTTCAGGGTCTCACACATACTAGGTGCTGTGGCGGTGGGTGGATGGCAGATGGCTTCTGTCTGAGAACTCTCTTGTGCACATGGCTTCTCGGCTTCGGCCACAGAGTAGAAGTAATAAACTTGCCTTTCATGAGACCTCTGGTGCTGGGACCAAGCTTAGGCTCTATAGAGACACCCAGGCTGTTCCCTCTAGCATGGCTCTCCTCCCCAAAGATCCCTTGGGAACCTATGAGGAAATGCCCAGAGTACCCCAGGTGTGCCTCCAAGCCCAGCTCTTGGCAGATTCTACTTTAAGAAAAGCAGGGCAGCCACTTAACTTCCCTTCTATGCATCTTCATCTGCAAAATGGGGATAAATGAAAGAATCTCTACCTGAAAATGGAAAACAATAAATAAGGAATGGTCGGAATGAAAAACAACCACAGCAATAATATAATTTCTCTTTGGTAAGCATCCGGTGCTATTTTAAGCACATGGCATGACTTATCTCAATCCACCCTCACCCCAACACACCAAAGTAACTGATGGCTGGGGCAAGGCACAGAAGACAAAGTATTCCTGAAATATTCCATATATGGAAAATGCCATCAAGTTCGCTACACTAAAACAACAACAACAACAGCAATGCTGGCGAGGTGGTTCAACTAGTAAAGGTATTGCAGCCAAGCCTGACGATCTGAGCTTGATCCGTGGGGCACGCACGTGGTAAGGAAAGAACCGATGCCCTCAGGTTGTCCTTTGACACATGCTCAGCTCATACGCACATACACAAAGTAAACGTTTTTCTTTAAAAAGTATTTTTAATTTTTCTTTTTTTAAAATTTTTATTTATTTTTATTTTTTATGTACATTGGTGTTTTTGTCTGCATGTCTCTCTGTATGAAGGTGTCAGATCCCCTGGAACTGGAGTTACAGACAGTTGTTAGCTGCCATGTGGGTGCTGGGAATTGAACTCGGGTCCTCTGGAAGAGCAGCCTGTGCTCTTAACCACTGAGCCATCTCTCCAGCCCCTAATTTTTCTTTTTCTTCTTCTTTTTTTTTTTTTTTTTTTTTGAGACAGAGTTTCTCTGTGTAGCCTTGACTGTCCTGGACTCGATTTGTAGACCAGGCCGGCCTTGAACTCACAGCAATCGATCCACCCAGCTCTGCCTCTCAAGTGCTGGGATTTGTGCCGCCCTCCAGGAGGCAAAGGCAGGTGAATCACTCTGAGTTCGAGGCCAGCCTGTTCTACAAAGTGAGTCTAGGATAGCCAGGGCTACACAGAGAAACCCTGCCTCAAAAAAATTTTTATGTGTGTGTGTGTGTGTGTGTGTGTGTGTGTGTGTGTGTGCGCGTGCGCGCGCGCGCGCGCGCACACACGTACACAGACACGTGTGCACACTCACGCTAGTGTGTGTGTGCGCCTGCTGAGGTCAGAGGCATCCAATCCCAGTAGCTGGAGCTACAGACAGTTGTAAGATGCCTGATACAGTAGATGCTTTTAGTCACAGAACTCAGGAGACAGAGGCAAACTGTGAGTTTGAGGCCAGCCTGGTCTACCATAGTGAGTTCCAGGACCAGGAAAAAACAAAACAAAACAAAACACAACTATAGAGAGAGACCCTATCTCAAACAAACAAACAAACAAACACACACACACTTATTTTTATTAGTTTTAATTATCCATGTGTGCACGTGAGTATAGAGTGCAGACGCCAGTGGAGGCCCAAGGCAGGGCGTCCCTTAGGGCTGCCGGTCCAGAAGGTGCTAAGCTGGGCTAAGTGTGGATCCTCGGCAACTGTAGTAAAAATGCTAAGCTATGGTCTAAGCTTGATCCTCACGTCCCAGAGACCACAGACTTTGGGAACTTGAGCTCTGACTTGCACATACATTCCCTCATGGCCTGTTCACACTCACATGCACATCACACATACACATACATCCTACACACAGCCAAGGCCCACAGATACCCATCTATTTTCACACTCTATGATATGAGAAAAGTAACCCCTTGTTTGCAGTAGCTACTAAGTTTAGGTTGCTTGTGTGCTGGAATGGTTCCCTGGGTGAGATCTTTCAGAGCTCTGTGACTCAGTTTCCCGTTCTTTGAGGTAGAAACGGTTGGCAATTAGAGTGGTGTGAGAGGCAGGCCCTGTCAAGTAGTTTAGAAGTGCCTACCCTACCAAATATTAATGGTGTTAGCATTGTCTGGTCTTTCTTTTCATTCCAACCACCTTATTTTTTCATTTCCATGAACGTACATATGTGGGTGCATATGCTCATGTGGTGCGTATGCAGGTGGAGACCCGAGGTCAAAGTTGGAATCAGCCTCGATCCCTCTTCCAGAGGCAAGACCAACTGGTGAAACCACAGCTGGGCCAGTCTCCCTACCCAGCTCACTCTGGGAGCCCCATGTCTGTCTCTGCCTCCCTAGGCTGAAATGGTGGTCAGGATGCCACCCTGACCTCACACCTATGTGGGCTCTGGAGGTCCAAACTTTGGTCCACATACTTGGGGAGCAAGGGCTTTAACAACTGGACCATCTCTCTGCCTGGACTGTGTTTTTCTAACAGCCCTCCTGTCCCTCCATCTCTGCACAGGGCCTGAGACCCCCTGTATCCCTGCCTGTCCCCAGCAAAGCTCTAGCCTGCCCCACACTGTGAGAGCAACAGCTTTCTAGCCACTGCCTCTGTCCAGTTCCCAGGACTGTATGCAGAGCGCAGGATAACCCAGGCAGGGTGCTGCTCTCTGAGAGGTAACAATGTCTCTGTGAGACGGTCTTGCCGTCACCTCCTACCCACCCACCTTACAGAACAGGGAACTGCAGCTTGGCCAGGAAACTGAATGGCCTCCCAACCTAAGTGCCCTCTGCCCCACCCCCACCCCATGACTGCCCCCCAACTCTCTACAGTCTCAAGAATAGCATCCTATCCTCCCCCAAAAGTCAAATGCTCTCAACTACCGTGTCATCAGAAAATGAGTGTCAAACTGGCCTAGATAGAGATATTGATTGACTGATTGACTTTCTTTGGCACTGGGGACCAAATTCAGGGCCTTGCATGTGCTCACGCAGGGCCTCCAACTGACTCTTACCCTCAGTTGCAATTGAACTCTCAATGTCCAGGAAGATACACGTTGATTCCAGAGCCTTCCAGACTCTCCAGGCATCATTAATATGTTTTAATTATGTAGATGGTTGTTGCATACTCACAGTGTGCCTGGCAGCTTGGGGACGTGGAGCCAGGACAAGGCATTCCCAAGCTTGGCAGCTTCAGAGAATCATTCTCAGTGGTGACTTTTCTACCTTATTCAGGGTCTGTCAAGTCTAGATCATCAGCACGGGCAATTCCACTCGCCTGCTTGCTCTGGAGACCTTCAGGAAATGTGGGTGGAGTCCTTGGCACCTACTGGCAGCTGGTACTGAATTTGTCCTGTCCAAGCTCCAAAGGGCAAAGTAGACCCCTAGAGGTCCTGAGGCCAAAGGGACATGCTCAGTGTCCAGGTAGGGCAGACACGGCTGCCCTGGGGCTGAGAATACCCATGGAATGTCTTCTTTTTTTTTTTTTATGAACGTGTGCGCGCTAATACACTGGTGTGTATTTTTATGTACATGTTTATGTGTATGCTTAGGTGCACACGCATGTGTTTGGTTGTTTTTTTCGAGACAGGGTTTCTCTGTGTAGCCTTGACTGTCTTGGACTCACTTTGTAGACCAGGCTGGCCTTGAACTCACAGTGATCTGCCTGCCTCTGCCTCCTGAGTGCTGGAATTAAAGGCGTGTGCCACCATGCCGAGCCTAAGTATTTTAGGATTTTTGGGCTTTGTTCTTTGGAGTTTTTTTCTTTTCCTTTCTTTCTTTCTTTTTTTTTTTTTTTGGTTGTTGTTTTTGCTTTTTTGGTTTGGTTTGGTTTTGGTTTTGATTTTTCGAGACAGGATTTCTCGATGTAGCCTTGGTTGTCTTGGACTCCCTTTGTAGACTAGGCTGGCGATCTGCCTGCCTCTGCCTCCCAAGTGCTGGGATTAAAGGTATGCACCACCACCACCCGGCTTCTTTGGGTTTTCTTAAAAGAAGGTTTCTCTGTGTGGCCTTGGCTGCCCTGGAATTTACTCTGTACACCAGGATGGCCTTGAACTCATAGAACCTCTTCCTCTTCTTTTTTTTTTCTTGGTTTTTCGAGACAGGGTCTCTCTGTGTAGCCTTGGCTGTCCTGGACTCGCTTTGTAGACCAGGCTGGCCTCTAACTCACAGCGATCCGCCTGCCTCTAGTTCCTGAGTACTGGGATTACAGGCATGCGCCACCACCGCCCGGCCTTCTTCCTCCTCTTCCTCCTCCTCTTCTTCCTTTTCTTCTTCCTCCTTTTCCTCCTCCTTCTTCTGTGACATGGTCCCTCACTGGCCTTGAACTTACCCATTAGGTTAGACTGACTGACCACTGAGCCTGGAGATCCTCCTGCCTCCAGTTCAACAGTACTGAGATTACAACATATATACCCACATGTTTTATTTAAAAAAATTTTTTAAAAAAATTTAGTGTGTTGCCAGGCAGTGATGGCACATGCCTTTAATCCCAGCACTCGGGAGGCAGAAGCAGATGGATCACTGTGAGTTCGAGGCCAGCCTGGCCTACAAAGCGCGTCCAGGACAGTCAAGGCTACACAGAGAAACCCTGTCTCGAAAAAAAAAAATTTAGTGTGTTAATATGTGTGTTGGTGTGCAGACCTGCAGCACATTGCTGTGTTGGAGGTCAGAGGGTAACTTGTAGGAGTAATCAGTATTGTTTTTAAAATTATCTGTATTACCTGTAGGAACAGCTAGTAATCAATCAAGACACAGACACTTGTTTTAAACTACTTTTCATAGTATGGCCTCAGGCATGGGATCCCTGCCTTAATCTCATGTCATCTACCTCTCTTCTATAACCCATATACTTGTTCATGTTTTTTATCTGGGCCAGATTTTCCCTCCACGCTAGCCATGTGCTTCTCCTCCAGCTAACCCATGGCGGCCTCCTTTTAATTTTTTTACTTTAGGTCTCTCTCCTTGTCCTGGTGGCCGGTCCTTCTTCTTCTCAAAATTCCTCTCTCTCTCTCTCTCCTCCCCCCCCCCATCTCCTGCCCTGCCCAGGTGGGATGGCTTTTTATTAAACCAAAGTTGGGTCACAGAGACAACAAACTGTAACTAACATCAAAATACATCAAACCATCCCTCAACAAATCAGTTCTTTCCTTCCACCATGTCTGCCCCTAGGATCAAGCCTAGGTCATCAGATGAAAGGACTTGCCCCTTCCTGCCCCCCAACTGTCTTGCTGACCCCCCCCACGCCTGTCCTCCACCATTCCCAGCTCTCCAGAGCGCATCATGTCCCTACATCCTCCCTCTGTCTCTTTGGTTCCCCTCCCTGGCTTTTCCACTATCATGCTCTGCCAACATCTGTTGGACCTGAACACCATGGTACCAGCAACCGTGGTACGTGAACCCTCAAAAGTATGGCCCCAAAGCAAACTTCACCTCTCCTGGTTTGTTTGTATTGAAGGTTTTGTCCCAGTGAAAAATCAACAACCCCAGCTGCTATCTGGAGCCACTTTCTTTTTTGAGATAGGGGTTCATTGTGTAGCTCTGACTGTCTTGGAACTCGCTCTGTAGACCAGGCTGGCCTTGAACTCACAGAGGCAGAGGGAAATCATCACCACTACCACCCCCAGCAGCTGCCCAGGTCGGACATGTCACCTGAAGATGGCAGAAGGTTCCCATTTCTCCGTGTCCCCAGCATAGTGACCAGCCTGCAGTATCATCCCAGGGAGCAGCTGAGAAAGCTTTGGACAGATTCTGAGGAAGCCACATGGACGTCGTCGAGGACAGCAAAGGGAGATAAATCCACGGGCAGAGCGACTCAGGCAGGGAAGTCAGCCCAGCTCTCAGCCACAGAAACACTAGGTCCCCCAGAAAAGGCTTAATGACTCCAGCTTCTTCAGCTCTGAGTGCCTGACTCATCCGCTCTAGTACTCAACAGAACTGCAAGGTGTGCCACAGGGGAGGGGGAAACGCAGTCTGAGGAGACAAAGCCAAGGATGGAAATGCGCCTCAGATAAGGCAGGTGCTGGAGGAACCAGACAGGGAATTTACAATAATCGTGATGGACAGAGGAAAGGATCTGCTAGAGGGTGTGGAGTGCATGAGCGTTGGAAGCAGGGAGGTTCGAGTCACAAAAGGGGTCTGAAGGAAGCCTAGGAGGCTGTCCGCCATATCCCAAGTGCACAGTGACTTTGGTGGGGCCGACAGTACGGTAAACCTTGTGTAGTGAGGGGCTGGAGTGTCACCGTGTGTCCATAGAAATAGTCACAGAAGAAGGGGCAATGGGGAAATAAGTGGGAGACAACAGGGGACCCGGGAACAAAGGGCTGAGTTCTGAAGAAACAGCAGAGCAGTGTGGGAGTATCAGAGGGAGGTGGAGCCGGATGGAGCTGAAGAGGTGGCCAGTGGCAGGCAGTGTGGTCCATGCCTGTGATCCTAGCACCTGGGACAGAGGCAGGAGGACCAGGAATTCAGAGCCAACCTGGCTTATGCAGGGTGTTTGAAGACACCCTGGGCTGTGCAAATGAGAGAGAGAGAGAGAGAGAGAGAGAGAGAGAGAGAGAGAGAGA
>OU015750.1:8322100-8363975 GCA_907169655.1 Acomys percivali | reverse complement strand
TGTGTGTGTGTGTGTGTGTGTGTGTGTGTGTGTGTGTGTGTGTGTGTTAATGGAGGAAGGTTTTGTCTTCCCGGTCTCTTGGAGCTGAGCCCAGGGCCCTGGAAGGCAGCTGCAGTTCAGTGAAGCTAACTGTGGCATCTACCACACACTGACCAAAGGCTGCTGGGAGCTGATCTTCTCCCCAAGGCATCTCACTGGCCGTGGGGTTCGATGCTGAGCTTTTTGGGGTGCACTTTTGCTGATGCAGGTGCATGGATCCTCCACCAAAAATATTAGGAAATCCACATATTTATATAGTAGAAAAGGAGAGTTGACACATATCAGCACCGGGAGGTTTATTCTAGGAATGCAAGGCTGGTTTAACCCTTGAAAAGCAATGCTATTAATATTCACATGTTCCAGTGAAACGGGAGCTAGGTCAAGTGGAGAAAAAGCATTTGAAAAATTCGACAAGGATTTATGATGAAACTCTTGGCCGACTAGAAACATCAGAGAACATCTTATCTGATGAAAGGTATGCAGGAGCAACATACAGCAGGCATAATTAATGGTGAATTATTGAAAGCAGTCCTCTGAGATCACGAACAAGCCCAGGCTGCCCACTCTCACCACTTTTATCGACCACGCACTGGAGGGCTTGGCTGGCGCAATCCAGTGATGGAGAGAGAGAAAGAGAGAGAGAGGGAGAGAGAGAGAGAGAGAGAGAGAGAGAGAGAGAGAGAGAAAGCAGACAGACGGAGAAACAACGTGCCTGTGAGTGTAGAAAAGTCAAGTGTGCATAGCTGTTGGCATTGAAAGGCGATGTTAGGGGCATGTAGGATGTAGCTCAGTGGTAGAGTGCTGGCCTACCTTGTCCAAGGCCCGGGTTCAGTCCTCAAGACTCCTGGGAAGAGCAGGGCATGGTGGCGCACGCCTGTAATCTCACCACTCAGGAGGCAGAGGCAGGTGGATCGCTATGAGTTTGAGGCCAGCCTGGTCTACAAAGCAAGTTCAGGCCAGGGCTATACAGAGAAACCCTGTCTGGAAGAACCGGAAAAATAAAAAATAAAAAAGAATTTAGGCCTGTAATCCCAGTACTTGGGAGGCAGAAGCAGGCAGATTGCTGTGAGTTTGGGGCCAGCCTGGTCTACAAAATGAGTCCAGGATAGCCAGGGTAACACAAAGAAACCCTGTCTCAGAAAACCAAAAGAAAGAAAAAATTAAAGAATTTAGCACATGCCTTTAATCCCAGCCCTTGGGAGGCAAAGGTAGGCAGATCTCTGAGTCCAAAGCAAGCCTGGCCTACAGAGAGAGTTCCAGGACAGCTAGGGCTACACAGAGAAACCCTGACTGGAAAAACCAAAACAAAAAAGAAACAAACAAAAAGTGAACTGTACTGAGAAGCTTGAGGCAGTGGATCTGAGTTTGAGGTCATCCTGGTCCACATACTTCCAGCCCAGTCAGAACTACACACAAAGACCCCATCTTCAAAACAAAACAACAATAACAGAAAGAAATGTGAAGACATGAATTCGAGCTCAAGAACTCATGTTCAAGAAGAGGAGGGGAGGGGGGGAGGGGAGGCCACTGTCAGGTCCCCAAGCACAGTAGTACACATTGGTAGTCCCAGCCCTGGACAGGCAAAGCCAGACGGACACCTGGGGCTCCCCTGGTCAGCTAGCCACGCAACTTGGCAAGTTCAAGGCCAGCAAGAAATCCTGTCTCAACAACAACAATAATAAAAATGGTGCGTGGTGGGCTGGTAAAATGGCTCCTCGGTAACGACGCTTGCTGCCTGGCCTGACAACCTGAGTGCAGTCTGTGGAGCCCTACGATGGAAGAGGGAATCCACTCCTGTAAGCTGTCCTGTGGCACAATGCACGTACATCTGGCCATGTGTTCCGCCAACTAATAAATACATGCAAAAAGGATGGATGGATGGTTAGCCAGGTGGTGGTGGCTACTCAGGGAGGCAGAGGCAGGTGGATCGCTGTGAGTTCGAGGCCAGCCTGGTCTACAAAGGGAGTCCAGGACAGCCAGGGCTACACAGAGAAACCCTGTCTTGGGGGAAAAAAAAAGAAAAAGAAAAAGAAAAGAAAAGGTGGATGGTGCCTAAGGAACCTGAGGCTGTTAGATAGATAGATAGATAGATAGATAGATAGATAGATAGATAGATAGATAGGAAGATAGAAAAACAAGATGTAAAAAGGCCTGTACTGAAAAGCAGTATGATTAAAGACTCATGGGAGAAAAAGTCCGTGTCCAGCTGTCCATGCTTCCCAAATTGAGCTGTAGGTCTAGCAATTCCAATCTAATTCCAGCAAGTTTTATTTTTATATTTTTTTTGTTTTTGTTTTTGTTTGTTTTGTTTTTTGTTTTTTGAGACAGGGTTTCTCTGTGTAGCCTTGGCTATTCTGAACTCACTTTGTAGACCAGGCTGGCCTCGAACTCACAGCGATCCACCTGCCTCTGCCTCCCTCCCGAGTGCTGGGATTAAAGGCGTGAGCCACCACATATTTTTATATTTTTATTTAATTTTATTTTTGTGCATTGGTGTAGGGGTGTCAGATTCCTTGGAACTGGAATTACAGACAGCTGTGAGCTGCCATGTGGTTGCTAAGAATTGAACCCAGGTCCTTTGGAAGAGCAGACAGTGCTCTTAACCACGGAGCCATCTCTCCAGCCCCCAAGTTTTATTTTAAAATTTTAAAGATTTCTTTATTTTCATATTACGTGGGTTTGACTGAGTGTGTGTGTGTGTGTGTGTGTGTGTGTGTGTGTGTGTGTGCTGTGTGGTTGTGGACTCCAGAAATGGGTGCTGGGAACTGAACTCTGGTCTCTGGAAGAACAATTGATGCTCTTAACTGCTGAACCATCTCTCCAGTTAATGGCAAATGTATTTAAACACATCAAGCACCTGATCTTTTTTTTTTTTTTTTAAATTAAAAATCAGATATAGGGGAGACAGTAAAGCGCTTTCACTGCAAGCATGGAGACCGGAGTTTTGAACCCTAGCGTCCACACAAAAGCTGGCCACACCCAGGGGAGGTCCTATTATTTTGTTAAATAGACACGGTAATAAACTGTCCCCGAAGCTTTTGTTAATGTCTCTCTCAACCATCATCAGAGACGCTTCTTTTTGCAGAGATAGTGATTAAAACAACCAGACGACATGCAGGGACCAGGAGACTGTGGAGTGCTCGAGATGGAACATCAACGCCATACCATCTCCCCTAAAGACTCAGAGATCATGATGGATGACTGAGCATAATGATGGTGGATGCCCTAGCAAGTAAGAACGGATTTCCTGGTCACCGATAGCGCAGTCACAGCCGTGAACTCAGTGGCTGCGACCGACTAAAAAAGACTTGCATAAATCAAACCCACTGAAATGCCAGCATGGGTGGGGCAGGAGCTCAAAAAGCCCTACCCTCTTCAGAGGCGGCGCCGTTGGTGACCTGGGTGGGCGGGGCTTGAGAATCACCTTCCGCGGGGAGTGGGGGCGAGGGGCGAGGGGCGGGGGAGAGGCTATCTATGCTCCACGCAAATACAGCCTGCACTGAGCATTAAATAGACAGGGGTGCAAAAGCACGTGGATTTAGAGAACAGTAGTGGGTGTGGAGGTTTGAAAAAGGAAGGCCTCCTCCAGCCAGGTGCTGATGGTGAACAGAATCCCAGTGCCTAGTCTACAGAAGAAGATCCAGGACATCAGGGCTGCATAGAGAGACTCTGTCTCAGAAACAAAACAAAACAAAACAAAACAAAACAAAACAGCAAAAAACAAAACAAACAAACAAAACCCAACAACAACAAAGCAAAACAAAACAAAAAATGAACGAGTCCTGTAGGCTCAAATATTTGAATGTTTGGTCTTTAGGGGGTGGGACTATCAGAGGTGTGGCCTTGTTGGAGGAAGTGTGTCACTGGGGGTGGGCTTTGGGGTTTCAAATGCTCAAGCCCGGCCCAGTGTCATTCTCTCTTCCTGCTGCCTGCCAATCTAGCTGAGAACTCTCTGCTCCTTCTCCAGCACCGTATCTGCCTGCACCCAAACCTCTGCACTGTAAGCCAGCCCCAATGAAGTGTTTTCCTTGCAGTAGATGCCGTGGTCACGGGGTCTCTTCACAGTTATAGAGCCCCAACCAAGACAGGGACATGGAGGTTGAATTGTAGAGGAAAGAAACAGGGCCAATGGGATCAAAATACGTTATATTCATGTACGGATATTAAATAAAATATTTTATTTAAAAGGGGGTGCTGGGGAGCTGGAGAGATGGCTCAGAGGTTAAGAACACTGACTGTTCTTCCAGAGGTCCTGAGTCCAATTCCCAGCAACCATGTGGTGGCTCCCAAACATAATGTGATCTGATGCCCTCTTCTGGTGTGCAGGTGTACATGCAGGCAGATAACTGTATATATCAAAATAAATAAATCTTTTTTTAAAGGGAGGGGGTTGCTGGAGAGATGGCTCGGTGGCTAAGAGTACTTGTTGCTCTTCCAGAGGCCCTGAAGCTGGTACCCAGCACCCAAGTCACGTGACTCCCAGCTGTCTGAAACTCCAGCTGCAGGGAGTCTGACCCTCTCATGTGGTCTCCAGGGGTACTTAATGGCATTCACAGACTCACAACCGCATACAAGCACAGACACATTATTAAAAATAAAAAATTTGGGTGGTGGTGGTGCATACCTTTAGTCCCAGCACTCAGGAGGCAGAAACAGGCAGATCTTTGAATATGAGGCCAGCACGGTCTACAGAGAAACCCTGTCTGGAAAAACAAACAAACAAACAAACTGGAGTGGGGACAAGAGCCAGGTCCCTCTTCTTGACTGAAGAGGAGGCAGTCGAGGGAGGAATCTTTGACATCCATCTAAGGCTGAGAGTGGTGGCACATGCCAGTGGTCCTAACACGGGGGAGGCAGAGGCCAGAGGATTTAGAGTTCAAGGTCATCCTCAGCCAGCCTGAGCTACATGAGACCCTGTCTCAAAACAAACAAAAATAAGACAAAACAAAAGACTCAATCCCAAAACCACAACCAGCCCCACCAAAAACATTTGGACAGATGGCCAGCTGTCCTGAGCACACAGTCACAATCCCTTCCTGTTGTCAACTGGTGGCTTGGTGCCCTTTCTTTTTTTTTTTTTTTTCCTGAGACAGGGTTTCTCTGTGTAGCCTTGGCTGTCCTGGACCTCCTTTGTAAACCAGGCTGGCCTCAAACTCACAGCGATCCGCCTGCCTCTGCCTCCCGAGTGCTGGGATTAAAGGTGTGCGTCACCACCACTGCCCGGCAAGTTGGTGCTCTTTCTTAGGTCCATAGCACCTGCCTGCCTGACAAGTGAGGTTAGCTAGGAACATGTGGCACAAGCACAGAGTCACAGAACCTCAGAGATGTGCTGAGCTACAGGTGAGATTTCCCAAAAACTCATTGTGGATCAGAATGAGGCAGCCTTGACCGACCATGTCCATTTGTCACCCACATCACTATGGGGTGGACCTGGCTGCGTGCAGAGTTCCCTCCTGCCCTGGCAGGTCTCTCCCAGCGGCTGGCTACTGGGACTTGGGGGAGTAGCTGTGCATTTGCACCTGCTGCTCTTGCAGGAAGCCACCATAGTGGTCAGAAGTTGCTAGTTATTCCTGGGGTGGTTATCGGCACCTGCTGTGAGAGGTGACTGGTGGTCACCCCGATCCTGGGAGTGTGTCCCTTTTCTCCTTGCTGTGACAGGATACCTGACAAGAGCGACTTAGGGAAGAAACGGCTTATTTTGGTTCACAGTCTGAAAGTAAAGTCCATCTTGTCAGGGTCTCTGTTGAGGCAGAGGCATGAGATGGCTGGTCACATAGCACCTGCTGTCTGGAAGCACCAGTCTTGTGCTTCCACCCCAGGACGTGTGGATCCACCCAATGGCCACAGCACTAGCAGAGGCCTGCATGCAGTCCAGCGCCTGGACCTGCTGCCTAAAGGCCTACTCAAGTGTCCCGTGCTGGCTTACCATACCAACAAAAAGCACAAACACGTGAAGGATGTGGCCAAGTGGGGCTCAGACACTTGTCTAAAGGCCACACAAGTGGGGTGCCAGGTGGTATACACCTTTAGTTCCGGCACTCCAATCAGGAGGCAGAGGCAGGTGGATATGAGTTCAAGGCCAGCCTGATGTACAAACTGAGTTTCTCAAAACACAGGAGAGAGAGAGACAGAGAGAGAGAGAGACAGAGAGAGAGAGAGAGAGAGAGAGAGACAGAGACAGAGAGAGACAGAGACACATGAGAGCTGGGCATCAATCCCAGCACTCGGGAGGCAGAGGCACGTAGATCACTGTGAGTTCGAGGCCAACCTGGTCCAGGACAGCCAAGGCCACACAGAGAAACCATGTCTTGGGGGAAAAAAAAGTCTCACGATACTGTGGCTGAGCTCAGTGGATGGCACAGAGCACTAAATCTGGTCCATGAATGAGTGCAAAGGTATTGGCTTGGGGTTTTAACTACATCTTAGAGAGGTGAGTGGGGCTGGCCCATGGCTGCTGCTCAGCTTCCGCTTCCTCCTTAGCAGAGGCTGGTAGCTACACAAACAGACCACACAGCACGTGCTTCCCTGAGCCTGTGTCAAGGGGTGAGTCTGTACCTCCAGCTTTGGGTCCGGTGTGGGAAGGGTGAGCACCCCTTTATACAAATTGGGAGAAAGACTCAAGACAAAGCCCAAGATAACCGTGCTTCCCCTTGCAAGCACCCTGGCTCGACAGCCCCCCTGTGGGATTGCCAGGCCACTTTCTGGCCATTAATCCTTGTCCTTCAGGAACAAGTTGCATTAGTCCATCCTAAACCCCAGCTGGGCCCTCGAGGGCTGGAAGTAGGCCTGGGAGACAGCAGTGCCGGAGCCAGCTGGAGCTGGGGCTCCTGGGTGTCCAGTGCTCCTTGGACTGGGCACTGTAGCATACCATCTGTACTCCTGTGGACAGTCACCACGCAGTGGATAAGACTACCTCCTACTTGAGAGGCCAGGGGCAGGGATAGAGGATGAACTCCTCAGGCCAGTTCCAAGCTGGGTGGGGCTGGGTCAGTTCAGCAGGGGTCCTGCTGAATCCTGAATCCTGACTGCAAGCTGAGCCAGTGTGGGCACACAAGGTGTGTGTGTGTGTGTGTGTGTGTGTGTGTGTGTGTGTGTGTATGTGTATGCCTTCTGAAGACAGACCAGGCACCGCCCACCCCTATCTCGCCAAACACAGGCCACCCTCCATGATGACCATGCAGCTTTCTTAATGGAACACAACCGCTGAACTTGGTACATTTCAAGCACTTTATTCCTTCCAGGACAGCAGACTGCTGATGGAAACCATCTTCTGAGGGCGGGCGCCATGTTAATGAGGCCAAATTTCATATGCTTGCAAACTTTCCCCCCTGCGGCCTGCTGCTGTGCACCCCCCCCCCAACACAAGATTGCATCAGAGGGAGAGAGATTTCCATAATTTATCGTACGGCATTTCACTGGGGACAAACACTAATCTGTACTTACCGATACATTTAAGAAAATGCATCCTCCCGCAAGCCCGTGCCATTTACGACTCTTGGCACAAACCGCAATGCTCAGTCTTCAATTAAGGGACACCTTAGGGTTCATTATCACACAATTGCTCCCTGTGAACCATGCCAAATGCTGTTTTGGCACTGAGCTTGGAAGATGAATTAGAAGGAAGTCCTCCCTGTAATGCCCTCTCTCCAACTCCCATTACCGTCATCAGCGCTGATGCCCTCTTGGCTGGCCCTCCCCCTCCCCGAGTGGCTTTCACTATTCAATTTCTCAATGTCAAACTCGATTCTCTAGAGGTGTAGTTAAAGATGCCACATCTCCTTTTTGTCTTCCGGCTCTCAACAGGCCTCACTGTGGCCCAGATGGGACACTCTCCACCCCCTTTTGGGGTAAAGGATCCACAGATGCGTCTCTCACTCCTGAGTGTGTGGTGGAAGGCTCACGCACACATGCACACACCATAAAGAGGGTTCTGAGCAAGGATTAATGGGCCTGTTGTCTACTTTCCGCCCCCCCCTTCTAATGGACCTGGTGTCTATGTACACACGTACACACACACACACACACACACACACACACACACACACACACACACACACACACACACACACACGAGATTCTGAGCAAGAACTGCTGTGTGTCTATATTAGGACAATTCCATAATATAAAGATACAAGGTGAAGGTCGAGCTATGCAGATACCCTGGCAAGAAACTGAATTCCAAACCAGTTGCTTCTAAAAGGAAAGAGGAAACTGCCAGCAAAGCCGCCTTAACCCATTAGGCCCTGTGCAGGCCTGCAGTAGGGCTGGGGTACGCGGGGGCATTCTTTGTTTTCTTGAACAAAAGGGATGCATCTGCTGCTGTCTGAGTCCCACCTGAGCCCGAGACTGCAGAGAATACCCACCACCTATGGGAGCCATAGGTGAGCGGGCCCAGAGGACGCAGCAGGCAGCGAAACAGCCCAAGAACACACTGAGGGCAGGGACTGTGTGTTTTGAGGTGAGACCATGCCACTTAAGGTGTGGGGCTGGGGAGGGTCTCAGCTCAGGATAGGGTGCTGACTCCACTCTCTTCCCTTGACACCACACCCCTCCCAAGCCCTGGCAGGACTGTGCTCACTCAGATTTGGCCACAGGCATGACTGATCCTTACTGTGACCCTTGAGTCAAAGGGTTGAGTGTAAGGCTACCATGTAAAAGCAGCCTTGCTCCAGAAGTCACGGGAGGCTATGCATCAACAAGTTGGGCTGACGAAGGGCACAGTCCATCAGCTGAAGAGGACTGGAAGTCAGAGGCCAGCAAACAAAACAGACTAAGAACACTTTGCCCACAAGATATCTTGTGGAAATTTTATTATATAGAGTGTAAAATGAATTGTCAGTCAAATAAAAAGAACACCTTTAAAAAAACCATGCATAACATTTCCAACTGCCTCTTTAATAGTTAGACACTTCAAGCATTGTAAGGAAAACGAGAGAACCGCAAACTGTAACTAGAGTGCGTTCCAAACGGAATGTTCCTCAGGTCAATTCAAAATGCAAGAAAAAATAGCTTCACTTCCGCTTTTCTTTAAAAAATACTTGTTATCTGTACAAGACACACTATGGTAAACACTGGAAATCATATCATCCCTTTTATTAAATCAATTATTTAACTCATACTGTGGTTAATACTAGATTTATTTATTTATCTAGTTAATTTGACAAATATTAAGAAAATATTTAAAGAAAAAAGCAAAACACCTTGGAATTAAAAAATAGTTACTACATTTTTATATGGTTTAATGTCCACAGTGTTTGTTAAAAGTTATATTGAATTTCTTTTTAATATTAAAAATAACAGTATTTATATTTCTGAGAATAGAGAAAGGCTTTTTTGTTTTTAGAACCAGCTTGGAGGTCTTAGACACATAACTGCACTGGGTAATGGAGACACGAAGGTGGATGTCTTTGCATTACCCTCAGAATGATAGAAATGACACAACCCACAAACACCCCTCCCGCAATACAAGGACCCGTCTCAGTTCAGATTTCACATCATTAATTACAATACATAATAGTTCAGTTTTAAAAAAAATATGCAATAAAACCAGACAGCCAAGATACAAGAAATTAGAGGTGAAACACTTAATGAATTTACATTTATGAATACTTAAATACTGCTTAAATTTTTAAAAAAGAATTTGTTACATTACCACCTAAGACTTCCAAGCCATTTTTCTGTTGCAACAGAAAAAAAAAAAAAAAATCAAAAAAAAAAAAAATCAAAAAAAAAAAACAACAACAACAAAAAAAAACCCAAAACCAAAAAGAATCCCAAAAGAACAAAAAGCAAACCAACCCCCCCAAAAAAACCAAAAACAAAAACCAAAAAAAAAAAAAAGAAAAAAGAAAGAAAGAAAGAAAAAAGAAAAAAAAAACCCTGTAAATAAAAAGACACAAAAACAAAGCCATCAGTTGATGAAATGTCAGGCTCTGAGGAGAGTTCGGGCACCTGAGCTTGCAGGCTTTGCTCCAAAAGAGCCCCAGAGCTCACACACTTGAAGTCACAAAGAAATCACAACACAGAAATTACCAGCAATGTTTAGTAACTAACCGTCCCGATTTTTAGAAAATTTCTGTTAATCTAAATATAGTGTTTCACAGAACAAAACAAAGGTTCTTCATCGAAAGGTTTGCAAATCTAAAAATCTCTGTAACAAACAGGTTTCTCTCACACTGATTTCGGGGAAGAGCCGCTGCAGATGCCCATCTACTGCTCCTGTGGGGGGAGGGAGAGGGTCAGCCCCACATCCAGCGCCTTACACCATGCTGGAGTCTGAGCACCTCAGGCTCTAGGGTCAGGGCACTGAGGAGGGACAAGGGGAGGGCTTCTCCTGGGTCACCAGCTTCCCAGAAAGGTGCCCTATGGGAGCACTTGGCTCTCCCTCCCATCAAAGGAGAGATCATGCTTGGCCGAGGACTGGATAGAACCCTCCAAGTTTCTACACACAAAGAAGCCAAGCTGGCCCTCCACCTACTTGGTCCCCGAGGATGCTGTGCAGTCAGAGGCCCAGCCTGGCCACTTCCTAAGAACAACTACTGGAGAGGCTCTCGTCACTGCAGACCCAGGGAGAAGCTGGGGACTTAGTTATAGTTAGGGTTACTAGGCCCAGAGCTACAGAGAGCAGCATCTGATCAAGCTCAAGGGCCTGGACTGGAGGGAGAGAGGAGACCCCAGAGGCCAGTGTGCTCACCCTGGGACTAGGCAAGCACAAAGGCTGGGTGGCATCACGGTGCTGGGGACTG
The DNA here is from genome assembly GCA_907169655.1 of Acomys percivali. Taxonomy (NCBI): domain Eukaryota; kingdom Metazoa; phylum Chordata; class Mammalia; order Rodentia; family Muridae; genus Acomys; species Acomys percivali. The sequence continues at coordinate 8,353,191 of OU015750.1, read as the reverse complement.
GCTACAGACCTGGCTGTGGGCCTGAGCCTGCCCTAAAGTCTGCCCGTAGAAGGCGGCCTGCTGCCTGTAGTACTCAGCCCAGGCCATCGTGTAGTCTGGTGGGGAGCTGGCCTGTGGGGCAGCACTGGTGGTGTGACCTAAAATGCAAAGAACAGACATGAGTTAAGGATACGGAGGGCATGGGAGGCCCCTTTGCTCAGGTCTTGGGGCATCTGTTTCCCTCTAGGCTGCTCCTATCATTTGGTGCTGCAGAGCTACTTGCCACATAAAGCACTTTTGTTGTTGCCAGCCTCTGCCAGAGCCCACCTAGTAGCTACGCTTGTACAGGACTGCACAGCCCTGATTGCTTGCCCAGCAAGTCTGGGTGCCATAGAATAAACACAGCCAGAGGGGAAGACAGAGCAGTGTGGCATTCTATTGGGGGTGCGGTTGGTGTTAAAAAGGCCCTAAGTACTTGGAATGCAAGCTAAGAAGGCATGGGGGCAGGCCCCTGAACTCTCCCAAGCTCCCCCCCAGTGATGGGACCACCTGACCTGCCTGTCTGTCACCAGAGCAGCTCGTGGCCCAGAGATGTTTCTGCTTCCAAGGCCAAGCAGCTTTAACCTGGGCCTTCCAACTGGCAAGTGATGGTTCTAGGTGCAAGATGTTGCCAGGGGAGCCCTACACTAGACCTGGAACTGACATCACTCTGGAGGCATTTCTGTGTTGGCATCCCTCAAGCCAGAAGTGGCTGCTGGTATTGTAAGGAGAATGAGTTCCACAGGAAAAGACAAGCTGCCAGTACCCAGTGACGTGGCAGCTCCACTCTCTGTACTGTGACCTCTTGGCTGCATTGACATGCCCCCAGAAGACTGTGAGAACAACACATCCAGGAGGCACTGGCCACATGTTTTCCTCTGATAGGGCGTGAGGGAGAGACAAGGCTGGCACCTAGATGCAGTCCCAGAGAGGGTATAAACCAGGTGACACTGGACAGCAAAGCCCACATGGTGGCTGCACTCACTCTGCTTTTTGTAATAGTCCTCCCAGGCCTTGCTGTAGTCGGGCTGGCTGCTCTGTGGCTGGCTCTGCTGGCCTGTGCAGAGAACAGAGAGCAGTCAGGCCTTGTTCATGGACTCCCACCTTGGCTCACTTTGGCCCCAGCCTGGAAGGCACAGTCATCACTGAGCAAGGCTGCACCCAGGGGCTTTAGGAGGCGGGGCTGGAAGCCAAGGACGCCTTACACCTTTTGGACCTAGTTCCTGATGGACGAAGTCCAAATGATGCTGATGCCTTATGAGGCCCCTCAGGACAAGAAAGGTGAGAGGGTGGGAATTCCCTGTGTACAACATGAAGCCAGAGACACACATGTGTGGTGATGGTACACATGCCAGTGGCAGAAGCAAAAGGCACCCAGCTGGGGTCTGGCATGGCCTGGCTTTTTTTCCCCCCATGGGAACAGCACAGCGTTCTTCTCCACTGTTGTCAGAGGAGACAGGAATGAGGAGACACTGAGTGAGCGAGCACCAAGGCAGCACTAGGTTCAGGGGCAGATAGGCAGAGGATGAGGGCCAGCTCGCCAAACCCCTCATCTCTTATCAGAACCCACCTAAGACAGGCACAGGGATGTGAAGAACGCACCACTCAACACAGCTCAGCACAGTGGCTTTTAATTTTGCCATGCTAATTAACTGAAGACAAATGGCAAGGGAGGGGGCAGTTGTGGAACTGCGGGGAGGAACAGCTTCTGTTCTCGTCCCTGCAATGTAGGGTAAGGCACAGGACTGCTTCCCACCCTGTCTGTCCAGCCAGGAACTCTATGGACACAGGTGGAAGCAGCTGGCCTGGTCACCATCCACACCAAGGCCAACTCACTGGGCTTCAGGTTCTACTGGACCCTGATCCTAAGTGCTCGCTCCTCTTGGAGACATGAGGAGCAGTAGCCTTCCTCTCAGGGCTTAGTCTGGGAACCCTGGGGTGATAAGGATCACGATCCTGCCATCCTCTTGCCTTGGGGACTATAGATCAGAACAGTATCCAACCGCCCAGCACTTGGAGAACAGCACTTCCGCGAGACAAGGCGACAGCAGAGTGCAAGGAAGGTGAGAGTCTGGGACCCAGTGCAAGCAGCTCAGCAGAGCAAGGCTGATCTATGCGACAGGGTGGACACCGGGCACTTGTTCCCTGGGAACCACCTGTCAGAGTCCGACACTTGTGCCATTGGGTTTGAGGGAGGGAACAAAACTGCTGAGCTTTCAGGGCTTGTAAATCCTTCAGTTGCTGTCTGAGAGAAGCAAAGCAGAGCGTAGCTGGCTGCACCAGGGTAGAGATGGAGAGCCGCTGCAGGCTATACAAGCCCTCCTCTCAGCAGCGCAGCCCTTGTCTCTAGCACTGTCGACACAAGAAGACTAGGTGAGAGGGGTCCTCAGCAGGCAGGAGGCTGCCTTGGAGAGAGAGCAGAGTGCAGGGAAGCTCTAGGCTGGAGCTTAGGCCTCTCAGAAACGGAGACAGGCCAGACTCTGGTCAAAGCACAGCCACTGTCATTTCCAGCTCTGTCCCCACCAGGAGGTCATGTGAGCCAGGGAAAGCAGCCTCATCATCTTCTGTGCGTTCCCACATGCTGGGCCTGCTGGGCCCCCATTTCTGGGGAGGAACATGCTACAGACACCAAGAGTGGGACAGAGCAACCCCACCCCACCCCAGCTCCTGGCTCTGTGAGTCTAAGCTGGCCACTTGGTGCACATTCTCACCCTCTTGTGACTCACTTACTTGGGACTTGTTGTGTGGGCTGCTGCCAAGCCTGGTAAGTGCTGCCCCAGCCTTGGGTCAGAAAAGCTGGAGGGCCACTGTGGATGACAGAAGAATCCTTCGTGACAGCACAGGCCACATAACCCCCCTCTCTGCCCCCGCCCTTTCCAATCCTCCTCTTCATTGTCTGACTCCCTCACCCTCCTCCTGTCAGAAGGACAGTTAATCACCTACCTCACAGGGGTGCTGTGGGGGTTCCCGTTAACTTTAGCAGCAATGTTGGGGAAGCCCCTGGGAGGAAAGGTGCTGTGGAAAGGGAGGAGGCACTGTTGGTCTGCCAGAAGGGCTGCCCTCTCAACCCACTCCCCTCTACCCAGGCAGTGTGCACCCGTGGTAAGACTGGGACCCCATGCGCCTCCACCTCTGGGGCTTTACCCTGACTGGTCAGTGACCTATAGAAAGGAGAGAGGAATACACACACAACGTTGTCCCTGGCCAGACCTGGATTAGCACCTCAGAGGATCAGGACAGAAGAAGCTGGACAGGCAGTGAACCTTCTACCAGGGCAGAGGCAGAAGACTCACTTTTGATGTGGTGCAGCTGGTGGCTGGCTGAAGGGGCTCTGTCCGAAGGCTGCAGGGGCTCCGAGGCTGGTACCCTGTATGGGCACACAGAAGGCTCTCACCCATGTCACTTTGTCACCTTGCCCTCTGCCCAGGCCCGCCCAGGGAAGCCCACTATGGGAGGTAAGTCAAGTGACGGAGACAGCTCTGCGCTCATACTAGCTTCCTTCCCCCAGCAGACAAGGTCTGCAGTGGTGGCTCCCCTCAAGTGACCAAGACCACCACACAGCCAGTCCTGGCACCACCACGATTGCCCTGGCATGTCGCCCTGGGGGAGGACCAACCTGCTTGACTCTCCCGTCAATTTAGGCTGGCCCAGGGCTCTTTCTGCCATTCTACGTCCCCATTGAGGTGAGCAGTGGCCCATCTGTCCTCCATCAACACTCCCTTTCTTTATCTGCTTTGAGGTGCCTGAAACTAAAGCCAGAGTCAATGAAAGCTGCCTGTAGGGCTGGTGGCCAGGGTGACGCCTGAGGGAGCCTGGGGGCAGTGCTGGGAGAAGACTGAGGTCCGGCTGCTCATCTATGCCTGCAGGGACATGCCTGGAGGTCTGACTGCTGGAGCCTGGGCCAGTCATGCCAGAGGCTTCTTTCATTGCCTGGCATTCCCTGAGCCTTGGACTTTCCCTTTGGCAGAGGAGGAGAGGCTGCCCCCACGTGATGCAAGGATGGAAAGGCACAGGAAGCATAAGGTTCTTGGGGGAAAGCAGGTACCTTGGACATCCAAAAGCAAATCCAGCTAGTATAAGCCAGGTGGGGAAAGGCCCGTGTACGTACGCCAACTTTCTCATCTATGAGATGCCTGGCCACCTCGATCTGCTGAGGAGCACCCCTGATGGTAAATATCCGCAGGTTGGGGTCGGTGTTGGGAGGGGGGTTCCGCTGAAGCTCCACGTGTGCACCTGATTGCTGGTTGATGCTTTTGATGTTCTCGCCCCCTGCAGGCAGGAGATGCAGTTATTGGAGCAGTGGTGACTCGAGCCTGTGTCTATGCTTAGGGAAGCTGACTCTTACCCACAGGAGAGCCACTTTTTTCTGCTTACTGCACAAGGGCCCCGACTTTAAAATCCAGGGCTTCTTGTTGGCAAAATTAGCTATCTGGAGTGAAGGCGACCGTCTGGAGCTGGACTGAAGCCTCTGTGGCCACGGGGACCCCACAGAAGGGTCTAGACCCATGGTCCTTGGATCTGCTGGCCATTGAACTCATTTCTGCCTTGAAGTCTACCAGGAAAGGCTGACCCCTCTCAGTGTGAGACTGGAGACCTGATGCCCAACCACGCACAAGGGGGGCCTTCAGCCTGGATAGGAGCTGCCCTCCCTCCACAGGTCAAATGTGGGACCACAGCCCCAACAATGCCTGGAGCCCACTCTGGCCTTCAATATCACACCCTGTTCCCTCTCAGGTCCCTCTGCCTTGGTGGGGGGATGGGTCCAGACAGAAGCAGTACAGAGGGGGAGGAGGCGGGGCACAGGGCCTGGATAGAAGAGGGTGATGGTGTTCTCTCTGAAAACCCACAAGTCTCAGTCTCTTAATGAAATGTGTGCAACAAAAACTCCACCAGCCAGTGAACAATGACCCAATTCTTCTGAAAATTCACAGAACTTAGAGGTCTGCCGCATCACTTTTGTGAGAGCAGAGCACAGCCAGAGCACAAGGGAAACCTGGAGCACAAGTTTTACAACACTGAAGACAAAATGCTGAAGGTCTGGTATGAGGGGAGAAGGGAGTCCCATGTGCCCCAAAGCAATGCTGGGCTGCGTCTACCTTTCCAATCCAACCCAGCGTGAAACACCACGTGTACCACACTGCAGCCTATCCCAAAGCTCTCCTTTATACACTCCAACTGTCGCTATTGCCCCAGCAGTTGGAGTTCATCTACGCACTCTACCAATCCAGTGAGGCAGCTGCAGACAGGAAAGACAGCACAGACAAGCTTTGCCTTCAATTGTGAGAGGGCCAAGAAACAAAAATGGAGGTGTCCTGGTGAGCCAGCTGAAGGCAGGGCAGTGGGGCTCACTGAAGACAGAGTAGATGCTAATGGCTAAGTGTTCTCTGCAGCCCACGGCTCCCGGGCCCTTTGTCAGAGGCCATAGCCTTCGTAGTCTCTGCTCCATCAAGGGTGAACTGCTTTGCTCCTAATCAGATTCTGGGGATGCAGTGAGGAACAAAGAAGCAAGGCTGTGTCCACAGGCACCTGCACCTGTCTAATCTCAGGTGGCCCTTGGCCAGCAGGCAAGAGTGAGCGTGCCTGAGACTGAGGACCGGCAGGCTCCAGACAGCAGAGCCCCCAGCAGCCCCACCTTAGCCAGGCCATCAGCCCAGGATGCTGGGCTGGGAGACCTCAGGAGCATGCTAATTGGGTATAAATGCACTGCGAAGCTGCATGTGGCCAGAAGGAGTTAATTTAAGTTCATCTTCCTTCAAACTGAGGTCACTAGCTTGGCACATGGTGGCTGTCTTGGGCTCATTCAGCAGCCTGCTCCATTCTTCCACCTGATGGGGGGCAGAAGTGACCCACCAGCGGCCTGGCTGGATGTGAAATCGTAAAGCAATTAATCAAAGCTGCTAAATGGCCTGGCTGACAAGAGCAGGGCTGGCCAGACTATCTGTCAATGTTGCTGTGTTTATCATGGAAATCCAGCAGGGGCCCGGGAGGCTGTCCAAGGGCGGGAGCTGGGAGAGCTCTGCCTGTCTGCCTGGGCTCTCACTCCTTCAGCCACATGCTTTCCCCAAGAAAACGAAACAGTGCACATGGAAGACCCTCTTCACGATCACCTTAGTTTGTGGTGTGTCCCGACTGTTACTAAACATCTCGCTCTGGTACCCCTGTCCTCTAGGATCCACTTGGTGGTTCTGTTGAGAACGGACAATGACACCAGACACACAAAGATGGGGTGCTTCTGGCAGGGTTTGCTGAGACACACTCAAGTGAAAATATTACTGTCAAGATGGTTTTAAAGGTCAGGACACCCACCTCTGATGACTTGCCTTTAAGTGTCAGGTGAACTTGATTTCTTAGTACAGACAATGGGCTGGGAGGGCGTGGGAGAGTCTGTCATTCTAAGCAGCTAGCAGGGTTTCTGACACATGTCCCAGAAAACAAAACCAAACTGCACCATCAGTCACCATGCTGCAATCCTAGAACCCACAGCAATGGTTCTCAACCTGTGGGTCGCGCCTCCTCTTTGTGGTAGAATGACCCTTCAATGGGGTCACACATTAGGTTACCTGCACGTCAGATATTTACATTAGTTCTGTGGCTGGGGTCGGCACACATGAGGAGCAGTGTTAGGAAGGAGAGAACGCTGCTCCAGAGGCTGACAGAGGAGGGTCAGCAGGGAGAGGCAGCCTGGGTGACCTGGTCGCAAACCAAAACCAAAGCCCTTCCTCACTGTTCCTACCATCCAATCATCTGAGAAAACACGGATAGAGGAGTCTACAAATCCTGGGGGTCAGTGGTGGTAACACCCACTCCTGCTCCCGAGGACACAGTCCCTGTAATAAGAAGTTTGAGGGCCCGGGGAAGACATTTTCTCCCTATACTGTCAAATGAACAATAAAGGAAAGCACAAAAGCCAACGTCAAACAGAAGTCCTGCTGGCAGCACAGGTCAGCTCAGCACTCCCAGGGAGGCCAGCCTAGACGAGGCCCATGGCCCACTCTGCCCGCTCCTTCCAGGAAGGAGGGCACCATACAGGCAGAAATGAGGCTTTGCACCTCATGTTCCTAACTGGCCCCAAACATCAAGGAGCAACTAGTAAACCAATCCCTACGCTCCCACACAGGTTGTCTGTGTTGCTGAAAGGCTCTCAATGTGTCCAGGGCCCCAATCCAGGGAGGCAGAGCTAGCACTCGTATTAGAAGCACGCTGCGGCAGGCGTGAAAGAGCACGAGCGCTGCTGACTCACCACAAGCAGGTGCGCTGCAGTCCACAGGTAAGCAAGCGCCTGAGACCCGCAGACCTGCACCTTCCCCACCCCTCTCCAGCAGCCTCAACAGATCCAGGGGGTAGGTATAACTTCCTGTCTTCCCACAGTCAAACATGTGCTTTGCCTCCATCATGACAAGCCAAGACAGGGAGCCCAGGGTGCCCAAGGACATAGGTCTGAGAGTTGGCTTCCCCTCCCTTGAGCAGCTGAGCTGCCTCTTACCTTTGCCTATTACAAGGCCACACTTATCAGCTGGCACTGTGTATGTAATTTCCTGGACACCACCAGGAGTGCCCACGCTCCAGTCACTTCGGCCTCGGCCTCTTCCTCTAGCTACCGCAAGGCCTCCAAGGCCATCTCTTTCCTGGTAAGAACAAAGGTGACAGTGAGGATTTTTGCCACTGCCATTTGGGGTGAGAAAGTTAAGTGACAGGATATACCCAACACTACACACCTCACCCTCAACACTTCAGACTTGGAAGCCTGCATCAAAATAGATCAATATTTTGTTACAGAAAGACACACGTGGGCATCCACACAGCATCTACACCCATGCCTGAAACAGGAAGCCAGAACTGCGCTGAAGCCTGGGATCTTATCTGCTGCATTTTCCTCACAGGGCCTTCAAGATGAGGGCTGACCTGAGTTGAGGCTAACTACTGTTGGGTCTGTGGAGCAGATAACGGGTGCTACAGAGTGACAGGTGGCTGGAAGTGGCAGGAGGGGCAGTGTGTGACTCAACTCACCCACAGTAGATGACAGACCAGTCACTGCACTGTAAGCTGCAACATTTTGCTGTTAGGCCAGCAGAAAGGATAACAGGAGTTTTTAAAAAGCTCTTGGGCTGGTGAGATGGCCCAGTGAGTAAAGACTGCTGTCCTGAGTTTGATCCCTGAGACTTACCTGGTAGGAGAGATCCAAATTCTGAAAGCTGTCCTTCAACTTTTACACACAGGCAGTGGCATGCCAACATCCACACACAATGTATAAGTACTAATGCAATAAAAAAAAAAAAATTAAAAAAAAAAAAAAAGCAGTCTTTTTTTTTTCCCTCGAGACAGGGTCTCTGTGTTAGCCTTGGCTGTCTTGGACTTGCTTTGTAGACCAGGTTGGCCTCGAACTCACAGCGATCTGCCTGCCTCTGCCTCCCAAGTACTGGGATTAAAGGCGTGCGCGACTATGCCCAGCTAAAAAAAAAAGCAGTCTTAGCACCAAGAAGGCATAGAAAGATCCGTAAGAATAATTTCTTAGGAAAGATGGGCTGTGCACAGCAGCTGATGTCCATAACCCAAGAAAACCTGGGGGTGCGGTGGGGGCTGAGGCAGAAGCACTGTGAGTTAGAAAGTCAACCTAGCCTGTCTTTAAGAGCGAGAGACAGAGAAACCTAGAAAGGCTGGCCCAAGGCTGGGTATGTCTGGGAACCGGAGTGTCACTCTTGTGGGAGGAGTTCTCCTCCACTCAAAGGCAGCAGGCCTCATTCCTCTTTGGTGCTGGGCCAGCCCATAAGTCTCTCAGGGGAAGTAGCTCTGGCACAGTGAAGAAGTCCTGCCAAGTACACAGAACTGCACACTCACCCAGAAGCTAAGCCAGCACAGTGCTAAGCTAACTAGATGGAGTCTGACAAGTGAACAGGGTCCTCGGAGGGTTTCTGGTCGGACTCTGGCATAGGCAGCCAGCCTTCCCAAGATGCTGGGTGTGAGGGACACACAAAAAAAGGTATGAATGATGACAACAGACCCTAAGAAGCCACCAAGCCCCACACCCAGGTGCTTGGGATTGAGCAGGAGGCACACATTTACAACTGAGAAGTAACCTTTCACTGAGACTGATCTGGTGCTGCCAAGACAGGCAGAATCCCTGCAGGCACCACAGGACTTGTCAGAGGTCAGGGGTAAATGGAGAAACAGGCAAGACAATTTCTAATATGCTGCTCAGTGACTCTGATGTGTCTATGGTCAGTGATGTGGTGTCAGTGTTGCACACCTAGAGGATGTGCAATTCTACCACAGCTTACATGTTCTCCCTCAGGTTAGCAGATGCTAATCAGGCCACATAAACACATTTACATTCTAAAGGCAAACTTGGAACCAAGTGTGAGAACAGAACTTGGGGCATAGCCCCTGGAGTCCCAAAACTTAGGAGGCTGAGGCAGGCAGATCACCGTAAGATCAAAGCCAGCCTGTGCTACAGAGCCAGGCCCTGTAACCAATATGCGCCCCCTCCTCCGGCCCCCAACCGCAAGCATCAACAACAAAATCCAAGTGTACGAAGAGGTCCTGCAGCACTTCCTGTATTCCATCGCATACTGCTTTTTATTTTTATTTTATGTGCATTGGTGTTTAGCCTACATGTTTGTCTGTGTGAGGGTGTAAGCTCTTAGAGCTACAGACAGTTGGTTGTGAGCTGCCATGTGGGTGCTGGGAATTGAACCCAGGTCCTCTGGAAGAGCAGACTTTGCTCCCACCTGCTGAGCCATCTTCCATGTTGGTTTTGTATCACACATACCTAACTGCTGGGGTGGGTACCCTGCTTGGCGTTTATCCTGCCAGGCACGTGCAGCCTTTATACTGTGACACCACCATCCACAAAGTTCGTGCTTCAGAACCACAGAACTAGGACTAGGCAGACACTCAGTGGTTAAGAGCACTTGCATTTTCAGTTCTCAGCACTCATGCCAGGTGGGTCACAATTACTTCTAACACCAGTTCCAGGGGATCCAACATCGTCTTCTAGCCTCTATGGGTATTGCACACATGTGCTACACACACACATGAAGGTAAACATACATATAATGCAAACACAATTACCCAAACAAAACGCTAAGTAAAAACAAATTTTAAGCCGGGCGTGGTGGCGCACGCCTTTACTCCCAGCACTCAGGAGGCAGAGGCAGGTGGATCGCTGTGAGTTCGAGGCCAACCTGGTCTACAAAGTGAGTATAGGACAGCCAAGGCTACACAGAGAGACCCTGTCTCAAAAAACCAAAAAAAAAAACAAAAAAAAAAACACCAAACCAAACCAAAAAAACAAATTTTAAAAAATCTTGAGCTGGGTACAGTGGTGCACCCCTGTCTACTCAGGGAGGCAGAGGCAGGCAGATCTCCATGAATTCAAGGCCAGCTTGTTCTACAAATTGAGTCCAGGACAGTCAAAAAGAAACCCTGTCTCCAAAAAACAAAAAAAAAACCAGACAGACAAACAAACAAGCAAAATCTCAAAGGTAGGGCTGGAGAGATTGCTCAGCAGTTAAGAGCACTGTCTACTCTTCCAGAGGTCCTGAGTTCAATTCCTGGCAACCACATGGTGGCTCACATCTATCTATACTGGGATCTGATGTCCTCCTCTGGTGTGCACGTGTACATGCAGATAGAGTACTTATACACATAAAACAAATAAATCTTGCCAGGCGTGGTGGCACACACCTTTAATCCCAGCACTTGGGAGGCAGAGGCAGGCGGATCGCTGTGAGTTCGAGGACAGCCTGGTCTACAAAGCGAGTCCAGGACAGCCAAGGCTAACACAGAGAAACCCTGTCTCAAAAAACAAAAAACAAACAAAACAAAACAAAACAAAACAAAAAACCCACACAAACAAAAAACAAATAAATCTTAAAAAAATAAAAACAAAAACTTAGAAGCTTTATTTCATAAAGGTTGTAATTTTGTGTTGGGCTATACTTATAGTTAGCATGCATATAGCCTGTGGGCCACAGACTAGACACAGCTGTCTCTGTAAACAACACCCAGGGCATGTGAGACAGCTCAACGGGCAAGGGTGCTGCCACCAAACCTAACAAATGAATTTGATTCTCAGGACACACGTGGTGGCGTCTCCAGAGAAGTGTCTGCAACACTCATGCCATATGCAAAACAAACAAACACACACACACACACACACACACACACACACACACACACACAAACACACACACACAAAAAATGTGTAGTGAAAACCTAGATTCTGGGTGCTAAGGGCAGGGTTAACAAACCAGCAAGGAAAAGCACAGGCAGGCAGAGGCAGATACGGAAAAGTCTCTGGCTCTAATATGGTGCTGCCTAGACTCAGAGTGCTGGACCCACCTGTGCTGTGAGAATGAGTTCGTTGATGATGTGTGCTGCATGCTGACACCGCTCTGGAGGGCCCATGACCTGTGCTGCTCTTTCTGGACTAATTCCGTCGTCTGTGGAATCAGATGAGAGAGGGTAAAGAAAAGTCCAAGGTCAAAGAGCAAAGAACGTTTCCGAGTCTAAGGCCTCGAAACAGTGTGATGCTGAGTGTGCCTTTTAACGTGTTTCAGGGAAACACCCAATCACTGTCAGGTCCAGATGAGCCAGCACTTGGGAGATTGAAGCAGGACAACAATGAGCTCAAGGCCAGCCTAAGCACTACAGTAACATCTTTGCCCCTTTCATGAAAGGTGTTTATCCTTCTTTGTGCCATTAAATTGTCTTTGATTGTATAAAATCTAAAAGGTGTATTTTGTAAAGGAATCTTCACTCAACAAAATTACAAACTGAAAACGTGATGCTGAAATCGTCATATTTTATGTGTGTGCGTATGTACATGGTGGGGGGTGGGGTGGGAGGTGGGGGAATGACACTAGAAACCACAGGCCAGAAAGAAGATCAAGTGGTCAGCCAAGGAAGGGCATGATGAACAGGGGAGGAGACAGAGACTGCCAAAGAGAAATAAACCACCACACACACTGTCTAGGTCTAACACAAACCAACCTGGTCTGAATTGGATCCTCACACCAGCATCATTCTGGATCTTTTTAATCATCTCTCCATTTCTTCCTATGACGATCCCAACAGCAAACCTAGGTACGGAAACCTAGACAAGAGAGACAACCATCAGAGCTTCTGCATAGGCAATGCAGACGGTAGATCCCCTAGAGCTTGAGTTACAGAGGGCTATGAGCTGTCGTGTGGGGGCTGGGATATGAGGCCAGTGCTCCTAATCACTGAGCCTCTGGCCTTTCCTTTTAAAAGATAAGATTTTAAAATAAACATAATAAAGCCACTTTTTTTCCTTTTAGAACAATTCTGTGATTGATTATATTGCTCACAACTATATAAAAAAGTATAAAATCTGACCCAAAAAAGTTACAAAAATAAGAAAACGCCTACAGAGAAAATATATAGAATGATGATCTTATTTCCCAAGTTTTGTGAAATGCGTACAAATATATCACACTAGCTATTCCCGTGGCCGTTTATAGTCTTCTGTTCCTCACCTGTCAAACTATGGTAAAAAATGCACAGGTGCAGAGCCCCATGGCATAAGACAGTCATATGTGGTCAAATGACCAGCAGCAGCATCTAGACTCAGCACCTACTGGTCACCACAGAAACTCTGTACCACTGCTTCTAGAGAGCTCTCCACATGACCCTTCCTCATCCACAAGGGCCATTGTGAATCTGACTCATTGCACTAGGCGTGATGTTTGTTTTGTTAGTTTTTAAGCAAATAACTTCTTAAAAAGACTTATTTATTTATTATGTAAAGAACCGAGGACCCTTGGAAGAGCAGTCAGTGCTCTTAACCACTCCAGCCCTAGGCATGATGTTTATATGTTGTGGCTCAAATGAAAATTGCAGGATAGATTCTGATACCATTTCATCTCATCAATAAGACTCCAGGTTTGAAACAAGCACAACGCATGCCACTGAGAACTTGGATTTTGGCCCCTACCTGGACATCAAGTTAACTTCTAAAGCAAAACCGAAAACCAGAGCAGTAACCTGGCCCGTAATGCAGCTGCTTCTCATGCTTGGTCCTTCCTCACACCCTTGAGCGGTATGCATACTCTTAATTAAGAGTTTGGAAGACAAGACAAAAACTACATCCCAGTTTGATGAAGTGTGACCAGTCATTTTTGTGCCATACCGTTTTTTTTTTGAGACAGGGTCATATCACTAAGTAGCCCTGGATGGCTTGGAACTTGTTATAGAAACCAAGCTGGCTTTGAACTCAACCTTGTTTGCCCACTGACTTGTGAGTCTGGCTTACCTCTATACTACCTCCTGCTCGGGAGGTAAAATCGCCACGCACACCCCGGAAGTCAGCTTGATCTTTTTCTCGGATGATCTCTAGGACCATTTCTCTTGCTTGCTGTACAAACAAAACCAAAAAGTACCATTGGGAAAAATCTTAGAAAAGACAGCAGCAGGTGAAATGCCAGTATCCCAACCAATGGGACTCCAGGCTGTGAAGGCGCTCAGCTGCCGGCAAGGATGAGAGCTCTTAGGGGCATGTTCTTCACATGACCCTGACTCTGAGGGTTAAACTGGTAAGAGTCCACCCACTTTACTTTCAGCTGGGTCAACACAGCTAATGTATGGTACAAAACTCTTCCAGTGGCCCCAAGAATTTCTGGCAAAGGCTCCCTTGAAGCCAGAGAACAGGCAGGACAGGCCATAGACACAGCTCCTGCCTTCAGAACTCTTATTACCTTGGCTTTTACATTGAAGTGCTAGGGGTGGAACCAAGGACCATGTACAATCCTAGGCATGTGGCATGTGACTGAGCCACACCCCAGGCCAGAGGAACTGCCACAGTCACTGAATTCTGACTAAGATGTCCTCATAAAACTGGGCATGGTAGCCCATGCCTTTAATCCCAGACAGGCAGATTGCTGTGAGTTCGAGGCCAGGATGGCCAAGGCTACACAGAGAAACTCTGTCTTGAAAAAGCCCCAAACAAAACAAAACAACAACAAAACAAGACCTCATAGACCTGAAAGCATGAAGTGGATCCCACTGTTCTCTCCCAAAAGGTAAGTGCATCCTTTTACACCTGTTTTTAATACAAAATGGGCTTAGTGCTTATTTACCCTGCCCAGGACCTTAGGTTCAATGCCTTAAAACTGTAACCAAACAAAAGGAAAAAAGAACTGAAGACCTTAAAAGTCGATTATTTCCCTGCAAATTTATGAAGAAAGGTCAATAAAATATGAGTGTTTTCCTGAATAAGACACTTTGCTGGACATACAGGTGTTTGTAAAGCACTTATGCTACACACAAAGCCACAGGGCCAACCCCTAGCACCATGATACAGTGGCTCACACTAGGAAACTTGACTGATTGGGGGGGAGAAGGACGATGACAACATGTGTGCACATATGTTTAATATTAGTATGTGGAAGCCAGAGAACCACCTCATGTGTTGCTTCTCTGAAGCGGTACACCTTGCTTTTATTTTATTTTATTTTATTTTTCAAGACAGGGTTTCTCTATGTAGCCCTGGCTATCCTGGATCTCAGAGATCCACTACTGCTGCCTCCTGAGTGCAGGGACTAAAGGCGTGCACCTCTGCCAGCACCACCCAATGCCAATGGTCTTGAAGATGCACAATAAGCTAGGTGCAGAAAGGAGACAGGCTGCAGATGACAGAACACTAGACTTCACTGACAACATATAGCCACCTACACTTGCATTTCTGGACTAGCAAGAGCCGCAGGCTAAACTTTCTCAGCTCAGGAAGCTGTGCTGAAGGCACACACGTGCCTGGGCTCTGGCACTTGTTCTCATCTGCACCTCCACCTGGCCTGGGTTTAAGCCCAACAAAGCTAACAATATACTCAGCATCATCTGCAATATGAAAACCAGTGTAGCTGGGCATGATGGTGCACGCCTTTATCCCAGCACTAGGGAGGCAGAGGCAGGAGGATCACTCTGAGTCTGAGGCTAGCCTGATCTACAGCCAAGGCTACACAAAGAAACCCTGTCTCGAAAAACAAAACAACAACAGCAACAACAGAAAAGAAAACCAGTGTACACTGTCCCAGGCAGCAGCTCTTATGTGGCCCTCACACTTCCCCAAAGATGTTGCACCAGCTGTTGACAACCACCTGGGTTAGACCAGCAGTTCTCGACCTGCGGGTGGAAACACACGCCCTGGGGTAGGCCCTGACCAACCCCTGTGAAAAGGTCAATGGCCTGAGACCACCAGAAAACACAAAAAACATCTACAATTCCTAACAGTAGCAGAGCTATAGTTATGAAGCAGCAACAAAATAATTTTATGGTTAGGGGTCATCACAACATGAGGAACCATATTAAAGGGTTGCAGCCAGTGGGTTGGACAGAGCTGACCTGTGAGTTCCTTCCTACCTGTACTTTAAATGGATCTCCAGTGATGCGGAGAGGCTTGTCTGCTCCTGTGGGCAGTGGGCCATCCTGGATCATGACCATTTTCACACCTGTTCGCTCCTGTTGGGGAACATGCAAGCACACAGCCCTCAATGTCATGGGCAAACGCTCAATGCCTTGAGAAGCAGGACTGGGGAGTTCATCGTAAGTCTGTGTCTCACCTCCCACAAGGTGGATCCTCACCTGGGCCCGGGCTGGCTTCTGGGAATGTTGACACATCACGTAAGACAAACTCCCAATGTACCCATCCTCTTTATCACATCCGGAGTATCTAAACTCTAGTGTGCTGTTCCTACAAGTGCTATACACTATGTATTCTGCTTATTGTTAGCTGATGACAACCTGTGCCCACCATGCAATCAAGCACCACTGCACCCCGACGCCAGGCACCGATGAAATGGGTTCTGAAACCGTCCAGAGGCCCAGGGCTAATTGGCTGAAATGTCGGTTCTGTGACACCAAATCCTAAGCTTTCACAATTTACTGTAGGTTGTAGGAGGATTTCTACAATCTGAGGCCTGGGGTATGATGCATAGGTGGTTACCTGCAGCTGTGAAAGCCCCAGAGATCTAAGTCTGTTCAGAACTCGGCAGAACTGCACTCTAGGGCATGTATACCCGTCCTGGGGTCAGCGTGGATGCTGTCTGGAACATATACACTGCCTCATCTGGGGATGTTCACTCTCAAATATTATTTATTATTTAATTTAGTTTATTGAGACAGAGTTTCTGTGTGTAGCCTTGGCTGTCCTCAAACTCACAGCGATCCACCTGCCTCTGCCTCCCTGAGTGCTGGGGTTACAGGTGTGTGCCACCACACCCAGCTTCTCTGTAATTTTTAAAGGTACGGTCTTATATATAGCCTTGGCTAGCCTCCAACATACAATCTTCCCACCCTAGCCTCCTAAGTGCTGAGACTCCAGGCCTGTGCCACCATACCTAGCTATTAATGAACCCCTCCCCCAGGCCAGGGCCTCATGTAGGCAAGGATGCCCTCAAACTTATTATGTAGCCTAGGCTGGTCTTGAAGTCTTGATCCTCCTGCCCTCAGCCCAGGTGCAGAAATTCCAGGTACATGTATGCGTGCCCCTAGTCTGTCTTAGGAGCACGAATTCAACGCTAACAGATTTCAGGAGCCCTGACTCCAGGCTGTCCCATGATATCTCTCCTGCCCCAGACATTTGGCATCAGCACATGTCATCAAAAGGAGGGATCCTGTCCCATGTGAGAAGAACTCTGGAAGGGAGCCATGGCCCCACAGTGTGCAAGGCCAGGCCAGCTCAGCACCATGTGGTGCTCACGCACCTGCAACTGCTTGATTGTTTCCCCTCCTTTGCCGATGACCAGACCCACTTTGGATGCAGGGATGAGAAGCTCCTGGATTGTGCTGTTGCCATCTATGTCATTGTGAAAGCCAGGTCCATTCCGACATCGGTCCACAATCTGCCCCAGGAGCCGTTTGGCTTGTCTTGAAGAGGAGAAAAATCACAAGAGACCCAGCATTAAATGGATGTTTAAGGTCTTCTAGGAAGGGAGACGGTGCCAGGGAAAACACAAGGAGTCAAGGCAGCCCTCCATCCAGCTCCAGCTCCTGCCTCACAACCTGGGAGGTCTGAACCATCCACCATGCTACAGAACTGCAATTCAAAAGCAACACACAGCACAGCACAGCACAGCACTACAGTTTCCATGTGGCAGCTCAGGCCAATGTCAGACCCCACCCTACGTGCCTGCCCTCTGGTCTTGCTTACATCTTCACAACGGCCTGCCTACTTTGAATGTCAGCAGCTCTGGTAAGAGAAAGCTCCTCTTATTCCTTTGTCCATCTCTGTTCCCCAGCCCAACACAGCCCTCACAGGGAAGCACTCAGCACACTTGTTAACAAGGGTGAGGGAAGGAAGGAGCGACGAGAAAGATGGAAGAAAGCAAGGGTTAGTAGCCACGCTTGAGCTCCTCAACTCCAAAGTCTCCCTGTGGCCAGCAACACTGCTTTAGCACCTCCAGCTAAACCCACATCTCCAGTGTGGTTCCCGGGCAGGAGGGGCCGTGTCCTGCTGCAGCTGTATCCCAGGGAGCACCCAGGAGGGATTTTGTGCTTCACACCCCACTATCTGTCTTCATTTCTGCAACGTGGCAACAGAACAACCCAACCGACAATGTCACATGTTGGGCCAGTTTCCTTTTCTGCACCAGAATCTTCCCTGGCTGTTACTTGCAGAATTTATTGTTTAAATCATCACACACCAGCTACTTTTTTGTTCCTCTGATAGAAACAGATTGAGCAAGCAGACAGGCTGGCTGTGCTGGAGAAAGATTCCTTCTAAAGCCTCAGGCCTCAGCTCCTTGGGCGGATACAAAGCAGGAGCGCTGAGGAAGAGTGGAAGGATGAGCGGCTTTTGCCAAGTCTTGAGCCTTTGTGTGCAGAACCATTTTGTGGACTCTCAGCTGCAGCAGCTTTTTAGTATTTTGCTAGTGTACTAGATTAACCTGTGCTGGAAAAAATGCTGTGACTCCAGCCCAACCATCCAGCATGCCCTCTAATGCACACCTGCCAGCGGTGTTTATTCTGGTTCACTGCCTGCAATGTTATAGCCGAGTAGGAGAATTTAAAGCCATCTAGGCTCCCTGAGAAATGGAAACAATAAACCAACCCTACCTACTGAGCCAGACATAATCTCAGCCCCCACCCTAGCAAAACACCCCTGGACAGACTGGAAGAGGAAAGCCATCCACTCCAGCCTGCACTCTCCTCCCAAGTAGGGACCCGGGCTTAGGAGCTCTGTGTTTGGTACAAGGCTTCGAGCAAGCATGTACCCGGGCAGGAAATCGAGGCAAATCATCAGGGCTCTTGCCAAGGACCCACTGGCTGTTTCGCAGGGCTCTGTGAGTGGAGCAAAGGTCACAAAGAGTGGAGTCACTTGGTTCACAAACATCAGAAGGGTAAGCGGATCAGCCTGCCCAGGAAAAGGCCTGATGTTCAGCTCTCTGTGGCTCACAGAGTGACCAAGTCCTCTGACCCTTAGGGTATGGAAGGTGTTAACAAGGAGGTGGGTGATTAGCGTCCTTGGCCAGGGTAGGTGTCCACTGTTGAGTCCCTGGTTTAGTGGACAGGTCATGACAGCCGGGAGGCATTCTACGATCGTGTGTTTCAGGTAACCTACGAGCGCTCTCTCCTGGTGTGGTAACCTCCCAGGCCTTTCTCCTAGTGGAGGTGTTCTGTGGGTGGATTCAGCACAGATTGACAGTCTGCAGCAACAGTTTTGCCCTTCCATTTCTCCTCACTTGGGGAAGGAGGAAGAAGAGTAAAAGGAAAAAGTAAATAAAACAAACTTACTCAATACTTTCTGGGGTTCCGGTAAGTACACAGGGCCTCTCTGGAATCCCAGAACTCTCTATAAGAAGAATCAAGAAGATGAGGTGTGTTGGTGGGCATCAGGCAGCTGTGTGCCTCTGCCTCTGTGTGTAGACTGTCTCTCTGGGGCTGGTTCCTACACCATCCCCATAGAAGCGCAGTCTCCCAAAAAGACCAGTTTGCTTTGCTGGGGGACGTAGAGACTGGGTCCCACCAGGGAGCCAGGAGGGCACAGCAGAGCTCTGCGGGTCGGTCCTTATCACAGAGCTCCACTCATTCTGACCTTCCCAAAGGCTTCTCAGCAGCCACGGACCTCACCATGCTTCCCTTACTCTGAGCAGAGCAGCTTCATGGTCTCAGGGAAGCAAACTGCTCTGAGACGTACTAGAAAGGACTTGATAAGCACATAGGATTATAGCATTTTCTGTATCCATTATCCCAAGAAATTGGCAGCAGGGATGTGGCACTGGCCCTGGCCATCTAACACAAGAGAAAAATCTTTGTTTCCAAAACATGACTGACTCTAAAAACTCCTTCCTCAAAACACTGAAAGGGGGAGCTGAGGGCTTAGTGTTTGCTTGCCTATGTATGTCAGGCTCTGTTTTCAATCCCCAGCACTGTAAAAAATGAGCAAACAAAACCCTCAAGACAAATAGCTAACAACAATTACTGCCTTCCAGACACTGCAGAGAGTATCTTATAAATGACCAACATTCTCTACTGGAATGTCTCCAGACCCTTCCTGTCAAACGGAAAGAGGTCACGCGCAGATGACATACTAAAGCTACAACTAAAATAAATAAAAACTGTTCTTCAATCAGTGTCTTTTAACATCGAATGGTCAAAACTGAAACAATGTTTTGAGAGGTCCTGAAAGGTGTTTGACACACAATCAGCCAGGACCCCTACTGTCCTCTCTCCACACAGTGGAAGGATGGTCTTCTACAGGGAAGCTGGGTGCAGGCCCCGCTATGCCTGGCATCACATTCTGGTGCAGAAAACACAGGTCCTAGCCCAGCCGGCAGGTGTGAGGCAAAGGCCATGCTGGCCAGAGTTCGGTGTTGCCTTAGACGGCAGGTGTGCGCCTCATCTCCAGGCTGGCTTTCGCTCTGGTGCGCAGGTGGGTCCACTCCAGAAGTGCAGAACAACAGACAGCAGCCGCACATACTTACCCTCGCTTTTAAACAAAAGCAAAGACACGGAATTCTGGAAACTGTTGTGCAACACTGAGTCTACTAAACGAATCTATGAGAAAACAGCCCTTACCTGAGGCAATCTGAATTTTGCAACCAGATTCTGCTTGAATCCGTGAAATCTGCTCACCTCCCCTGCCAATAACTGCAACAGAATGAGCAGGGTCAGAATGTGCCTCCCCCTCCACACTGAACCATGTGTGGATGGCTCAATTTACTCAGCAAACACACTCAGCTCACAGCTCACTACAAGCCACCTCTGGGGAGCCCATCTCAGCCCCTGGGCGCCACGGCAACAGAAGCTGCATGTGACACACAGCAGGGAACAGTGCTTTAGCTGAGGTGAGCTAGGGGTGTCAGTGCTCTGGATGCTACTGACCTTAGTGCCTGCAACACTCTCACAAGCACTCTAGCACAGGTGACATGGTCATGAGAGATTATAAACAGATAAGAACTAAGGAAAAGTTACAGGAAAAACAGGTAACAGCTAAGGGAAAAAGACAATGCAGATACTTACTGAATCCAACCATTTTATCAGGCACTTTGAACTCTTCTGTAATTACTGCCCTAAAAACAAAGAATGCTTTAGAAAAAGACAGAATTCAAAATTCTACAGCTACCTTAGATCCCCAAGATAAAAGTTTAAAACAAACCATGTTGATTTGGCCCTTCCCAAGTACCCAGAGAGTTGTCATTCTGGGGGCCCTTTGGTCAAGCCTTCCTTGAGAACACCAAAGCCTCTCATCTCTAGTCAGAGGAGAAGCATCCAGACCCTTAACCAACTCCTTCCTCAGCTGCTTGTTGTGCACACAGCTGTGCACTAGTGGCAGAGCCCAGCAGATGGGTCGTCACCCCCAGGACAGTTATGGTCTGCTGGGGTGTGCTTTATGAGGGTGTGCTCTCTAGATAAAAACAGAGTCAGCATTTTTGGTGTCCTGATTTGTCTGTGTCCTGGCCTCCCTCCAATATAGCTATGTCTTCTAAGGTAGTATGTGCCCAAGAAAACCAGCGCCCTGCAGAGCCTCATCAGTGTTGGCCAGGACAGCATGACCACCTCACTCGTGCTGTGAGACACTTTTGTTAAATACTATTCTGTCCATCAGGAGCCTTCAAAAAGGAAACAAAACAAAACAAAAAAGATTCTACGGCTCTTTCAAACAAACTTTGAAACGTAGCACACAGTGTATTGAGGACAATATCCAATTGCCCAGCATCCCAGAAAGCAATCAAATCTAAACATTTATCTTAGGGGATGCTAAGTACAAGTAGTTAAAAAAGCATACATGTGAAAGCATCCTCACACAGCTGGACTTTACCATCATGGAAAGGATCGGATGCAGCCCATGTTTTCAGGGGAGTGCAGCACTTAGAAATGCAACAGCATCAACAGCATTGCCACCACACCACCACGTGTGCCTATGTGTGCACAAGGGATCTCTCCCTACTTCTTTCCCTCCCTGGAGCAGTACAAGCACACTCCCAATTCATACAGGGCCAATTCCTGGCATCTACCAGCTCCTAAGGCCCAACAGCCCCCGGCCGAGGCCAGGCCTGCCAGGGTGTGCTTCAGCACTGCTGGGAGGAGCACAGCACCCTGTACCTGAGGCTGAGAGCTGAGCTACCTATGAATGGGTAATGTCAGGGCTCGTCAGCCCTGTGTGGGGTGCAGTCCTAAGCTTATCTCTGGCACTTAAAAGAAAACCAACCCCAACAAGATCCCTAAAATTCCACTACCACACAATGGAGACCACCAAAGAGCTGGGCAATTCCACAGCCCCCATAACACTGGCCCTCAGTTTCAATCTTTAACTTCCCTCCAACCTTCCTCCTATATATCTCTGGCTGTCCTGGAACTCCTATGCAGGCCAAACTAGCCTTGGACTCACAGACATCCCATCTATGCCTCACAAGTGCAGGGATACAGTCGCATGACACCACACCCAGCTAAGGCTCTATTCTGAAGGCAAGGCAGAAACTGGTCTAAGGCACTCTAGAAAAGCAGCATGCTAATTACAGCTTAACAGGAAATGCTTATCAGCACTTCATACTAACAACTTCACAGACTTTATTTTATCTCATTAAACAAAAACACAAAGAAGAAAATCAGGTTAAACCTTCTATTTAACCAACACTTAGTGATGTTTCAAACTCCCCAGCTTTTGTGTAGAACAGAGGGCAGAGCTGTGTCACTTTCAGTGACAGTTAACAGTCTCTGCAGAAGAGAAAAAGCACCAAGGTGCCCTGGACACTCTCGCCCTTCCTGTGGCTGGCGCTATGGCCAGATATTCTTTATCTTACAGATGGGTCTTTGTATCCAAATCCTCAACTTAATGGAGGGCTATAGGGGAAAAGAGAGGGAGAGAGGATACTAGGCACTTAGCCAAGATTCTCCCAACAAATCCCCCAAACCAGGCACATCTCACTTCCAAAGCCCCATACACTGTACGACCATTACTGCATTCTTCTTCTGTGAAGAGGCTGAAGATCCTGAGGCACTGGGAGTGACAGAACCAGCAGGACAATGCACAGCCTCCTTTCAAATGTAACCTACAGCGGAGGAGAGCAACTCCACCATTGTGAAAGTCCCTCGAGGCTCAACAGGGGCTGGTGTAGTGTCTCTATCAGTCTGTTCCTCTGGCCCACACTGTTTTGGAGAGGGCTGGTAGAAACTGTGGGTCTTAAGGAAATCTAGCCCCTGGCTTCCCACACTCCCAACCTCTGACTTGCTAACACTCCAGTGCAGATGGTGGATCAATAAACAATTAGAAATGATCAATAAATAATAAAACATAACCCACTGCTTACCTTTGATGTACCAAGGCCCCTAACTGGTTACCTACTGTGGCAAAGAGAAAGAGAAAAGAAAAATCAAAGCATTAGCACGGATAAACTAACTTCATCCTTACCCGAATTCTTACTGTTCAGGGGTGGGAGGGAGACAGAAAGAAAGCAAACAGTAATTTAGGCTCAGTGGCTGAAATGAATGCGTTATGTGATATGAAACAGGAGGGGACATCTTGCTCAACAGTCTCTAACCCAGTGTCCAGCTGAATGAAGGATAAGAAATTGATCTGCGTGTCCACATGCTGAGAGGCCTCGGAGGGAAACCTGTTTGTCCAAATCCTGCCCTCTCCCTCCTGCTTGGCATCCAAACCCAGCCAGGATACTCAGGTCCTCCCTGCTCTTTTAAAACCAAATGAGAAAATTTACCACCTCCTTGGACGCACTGTTGAGGACTGCTCCATGGCAGCTGTAGTCCCTAAGAACACACACATATGTCCCTATTCTGTCACCAGGCTCCTCCCTCCTGCAGCAGCTCCTCTCGCACATTGCAAAGAGCCAAGTACCAACAGCCTCACATCAGAACAGACTCTGCAACCACATTCCCAGAGTGGCTCTCAGTCAGGCTCCCTGGTCTAGTTTCTGTCTCTCAGCTATTGATGTGCCCCTCCTTCACCAGCCATCAGCAGAAATGGTTCTGTGCTGTTTCTCTTCTAGAAAATGCAGTTCAAGAAATACAGTCAGTAGACAAAGGGCGGCTATAAACCCAAATAGACAACAAGAACTGAATGGACTTTCCGAGATGCTAAAAGAGCATTCAAAAATATGTCTCTGGGGAAAGCAGGACGGCGTCGATCACACCAATGTCTGGGAAAGGAAAAGGCTTAATTAAGATCACTGACTGTGGCCTCTTGTCCAGTTACCCTGCCATCCTCTGGACAGTAGAGGACCATAAAGAGACAAAGGAAAGCAAACCAGACTGAGGCATTCTGAAAGAAGAGAAAGCAGAGAAGCAATATAGCAAAAAGTAAAGTATTGAGTTCACTGAAGCTATTGATCCAGAAAAAAAAAACAAACCATATTCCATCTGGATCAATAGCGAGATGATGGTCTGCAGCCAAAGCACAGACACTGTATACTGTGAGGCGCTTATCTCAGGGAATACAGTTGTTTTTAATCGACTCTTAGAACTTTCTTTGCCCTTACTCAGTGCTCCATTCGCATGAAACCTGGACACTCTCCAGCTTAGGAAGGGAATCCCCATCATGGGCTTTGCCCAAGAGCTGTCCACCACCAAGGAAGGGGACAAAACAAAGTGCCAAAGGAGAAGGCAAGGGCTGGGGCTTGTGGGCTACACAGCTGCTCTACCCTGTAATCCCAGTACTCAGAAGGCTACACCAGCCTTAGTTACACACAGAGATGTCAAGGGCAGCCTGGGCTAGAGAGAGCCCTGCCTCAAAACAAAGGTTAGCTTCCCCAATTTCCCTCAGAATTCCTCTACTAGAGGGTGACTACAGAAGAACTAAACACCCACAAGGGAATGCAGTCCTCAGTGAGAGCTGGGTGGCCGCCTGCAGGCCCCTAGCTCAGAGACAACATAGGGTGATGATCTTCAGCTATGACTGTCTCTGACAAAGAAGCAAGCCACGGAACACAGCAAAGGGCACTGTGAGACTCACTGGAACATTCGAGGACTTCTGTTCAAACACCACTCAGTGACAGCCTGTGCTCATAACCACAGAAACTCTTTTCTATTGGCAAGGCCCACGTCATGGGCCTCTCTGACAAACACCAGAACTAACCCTGCACACACCATCATTCTTAGACACACGGCCTTTGAGGGCCTTGGCACCACAGGACAGGACCAGAGGCCACCAAGTCAATGCTTGGCCTCAGGCGAGCTAAGAAGCCAAAATTCTCTTCCCTCTCCATGCAGGCACAATACAGGGCCACACATGTGTGGCTGTGTGCATCTGTCTTATTGGGTGCCTGTAAGTGAACCCAGCAGCAAGAAAGGACGTTGTTGGCACTGTATATGCAACTGACGTGTTCTGCTTGGGTCTCCTCTGTCCTCCTTCCGGGAAAGGCCACACTAACAAGCCAAGCAGGACACTTAGCACCTCACTGCCTAAGTCCCCTCAGCTCAATTCCAGCACACTCACACAGACAGCGGTTCTCACAGACCCTGCACAGCACACAATGGAAATAGCCTGGGATGATGCTAAGGGGACATAACTTCTCAAATATGAGGTAGCTGACAACACAAAATTTTTTTTCTAGCTGGGTGGTGATGGCACACACCTTCCATCCCAGCACTCAGGAGGCAAGAGGCTGGAGGATCACTGTGAATTTGAGGCCAGCCTGGTATACAAAGTCCAGGACAGCCAAGATACCATAGAGAAACCCTGTCTCAAAATACCAAAGGGAGGGGGAGAGGAAATCAACACTCTGCTAGTTTCAGCAATTGAAAGAAAGCAGAAAGGAAAGAATGAAAGAATGAATGAATGAATGGTGGCAAACATACTCCTTCTCATAAAGAAAAAAGTTACCTTGTTTTTCTCTCTGCAAAGAAATGCTAACACAGTATCACTGGACAATAAGCCCAGCTTTATAATAAGCAGCAACTTTAATAACCATCTGTCCCTCCTGTCCTCTAGACCCCAAGTGTTTTGGACAGACACCAGAGAGCAGCTCCAGCAGGGAAAAAAATGGCAAGATTTTTATGTTCAGCAAAACCACAACCAATCTCCTCTTCAGTTTTGTGTTGTAAGTCTGTATTTGTGTGCAAGAACACTTCATGTGCACTGCAGGCTTCATGGAGGTTCAGAAGGCAAGTCCAGGATGCCAAGCATATACACTCCAAACCCTTCTAGCTCCTGGGGAGTGCCGGCATCACAGACTCTGCACACAGAGCCTGGCTTTATATGGTTCTGGAGACTCGGGCTCTCATGCCCTCACAGCCAGCGCTTACCTTCTGAACCGCCCCTCAGGCCTCCTCTCCAGATTCTCACAGTCCCCTCCCCTTTGGCTGTGTCTTTTTTATTATAACCAGCCCTTTCCCAGTTTCAGTTAAGGTCAACGATACCCAGGTGAGGGGGACACAAAGGCTTCTTGTGTCCTACACAACAACTCCAGCCTCAGGCCAGAGAGCACTCCTTTGGCAAACCCAGCTGGAAGGCCTTGGGCAAGTAATCTATTACTGTTTGTTTGTCCTTTTTTCCAACAGGGACTCTCTATAAGATCCTGGCTGTCCTGGAACTCACTATAAACCAGGCAGATCTTGAACTCACAGAGATCTGACTGCCTCAGTTTCCTAGTGCTGGGATTAAAGGTATGCTCCACCATGTCTGGCCTCCAATTACTTACTTTTGAGAACTGAGAGAAGGGGGGTACAGATGGGAGAATTGGGGCTCCAGGCCTGCCTAGTGTACTTGGTGACACTCTCAGCATAAAAGAATAAATAGACACCCGCTTAACAGTTCTTCACTCCTAAGGTTGCTTTCTTTCCCGAGTCCTAACTCAACAAGTGTGGGTTCTGCCCAGGCCCCAATCCCTTCTTTGGACACAGAAACTTGTCCTGACCTTCATCTTATTATTTTTCCAAAGACACCTCACACCCCATGCAACTGCTTGCCAACTTCCAGAACCCTAACTAAAAAGGCACGGCTTTCTCCTCTTTGACATCCTCCTAGCAGCTGTGAGCTACAGCCAGTGTGCCCTGCAGTTTCTCTCAGACCGGAACACACTGGTCTACAATTTTCAAACAAAAAACCTGCTAGCCCATCACTCTGGAGGTAAAGAAAGAATCCGGAGTTTGACACTATCATCAAAAAGTGCAAGTTCAAGTTGGTTTCAGTGTCACTCCTGCTTCCTGAGAGCAGAAAAGACAACGATGATGACCACCACCACCAGCAGCAGCAGCTACATGAGGTCCTGCCCTGCCGCACCTGCTCTCCTGGGTACCAGGGAGAGGCTGTCAGTAGCAGCTTCCAGGGCAGAGCACAGAACCCCTGCACACTCATTCCAGCTGCCTGGATCCATGTGGTCTCTACACATAGCTCTGCTCTTTATCCTGACACTTTAAGATCATTGTTTAGAAAGTACTGAGGATGGAACCCAGACTCCTGCACACTGGACCAGTATACAACCATTGAACTGCACCCCATAATATTAATTCTATTATTCCTCATCCATCATATTGGGTCATTGGGGGGGTTAGAAGTCCAGTGGAGGGCTGGAGAGATGACCCAGAAGTTAAAAGCACTGACTGCTCTTCCAGAGGTCCTGAGTTCAATTCGCAGCAACCATATCGTGGCTCACAACCATCTATAATGTGATCTAATGTCCTCTTCTGGCGCGCAGGTGTACATGCAGGCAGAACACTGTATACATGATAAATAAATAGATAGATAGATAGATAAAATAAATCTTAAAAAGAAAAGAAGTCCAGTGGAGACTAACTCAACTGCAGGGTTAAGGAAGAATGAGAATCTATACACCCTAATACCAAGGCCTGGCCCAAGAAGCAACAGGAACAGTGAGTGAAGAGTAGTGGTCTGAGGCTACCAGCATAGCATGTTCCTCTTACTGAAGCCTGTGGTTTCATGATAAACATGGGGACCAGCTTTCTTAAGAACCAATGCACCAGGCCGGGCGGTGGTGGCGCACGCCTTTAATCCCAGCACTCGGAAGGCAGAGGCAGGTGGATCACTGTGAGTTCGAGTCTGGTCTACAAAGTGAGTCCAGGACAGTCAAGGCTACACAGAGAGACCCTGTCTTGAAAAACAAAAACAAAAATTGAAAACACAACCTACTCAGTTTGTAGACCAGGCTAGCCTTGAATTTACAGTGAGTGATCCATCTACGTCTGCCTCCTGAGTGCTGGGATTAAAGATGTGCACCACCATGCCTACCATGACTGGTATGAGTGATATTTTTTTAAAGTAAGCGCCCTTCCTTTCTTTTATGAGGCAGTGCTGGGGACTGAACCAAGGACCTCAACCCAGCTCTACTACTGAGCTACAGTCATGTCTTGATATAGCCCCCGTATATATTCTCATTATAGAGGCATCCTTAGCTACACCCCATCCAGCTCCCCAATGCTAGGATGAA
Source organism: Acomys percivali (assembly GCA_907169655.1). NCBI lineage: Eukaryota > Metazoa > Chordata > Mammalia > Rodentia > Muridae > Acomys > Acomys percivali. Next base: position 8,325,322 of record OU015750.1, on the reverse strand, counting down.
CTTGGATGAAGGCTGTTTCTAGAAGAAGTCACACCAACCTTGCGACCTAACACCAAATAGGAAAGCACCAACTGAGGGTGGGGGACCAGGCTAAAGCAGAGCAGAAAAGCAGCCGTTGAGCAGGCTGCTGCAAAAGCAGAGGTTGACAGCCAGGTCAGGAGGATCTGGACCTTTCTGGGGGCTTGGGAAAAAACTTTCACAGGCCAGTCAGCTCCCAGGGAGAGGCTACAGCTGCTGCATGTACAAAAGCTTGACAGGAAAGGCACTGCAATTGAGACCGGGGATTTCTGAATTGTTAGAACGTCAAAAATGGTATCCCCAAAGATGGAGACCATGTGGGCAAGAACATCCAGAAGTAAAGGGTTTGAGAGTTTGGGACCATGGTTCTGTGAGATGGCTCAGTGGGTAAAAAAAAAGCACTTGTCATAAAGCCTGATGACCTGACGTTGATCCTTGAAACCCACATGTTAAATACAGACAGTCCTTTGACCTCCATGCACAAGCTCACACAGACCACACATACAATTAAAAAAAAAAAAAAAGTGATGAGTGTGTGACTGCTTGAGCTACATGGTGAACCCGAGGCCCACCTCTGCCTCCAAAAGACTAAGAGGCTAGGGAAGAGCACTTAGGCAGGCCTGGTGAACTGAGCTGATAGCCTCCTGCAGGACCAAGCAGGTGTAAGAAACCATCTCTGGGACTGGAGAGATGGCTCAGAGGTTAAGAGCACTGGCTGGTCTCCCAGAGGACTCAGGTTCGGTTCCCAGCACCCACATTGACAGCTCACAACTGCCTGTAACTTCAGTTCCAGTGATCTGACACCCTTGCTCAGACATACATGCAAGCAAAACCACAAATACACATAAAATAAAGAAACCATCTCAGAGAGTGCTCATAACTGCCATTCCTACTAACTTGTTGCTTTCCATACAGTACACTTCTGGCAGCCCTGCCTGCCCTGGTTAGCTCTTGCGCCCCTCCCTTCCTCCCTCCCTCTCTCTATCTCTCTCTCAACTACCCCCTCTTCCACATAGCTCCCCATATCTGGCCTAGTGACCTTATTCCTAGTGACCAGGAAATGAGAAGATGAGGCTGAGGCCAAGGCTAGGCCCATTTTCTAGTGCTCTTGCTCAGCTTTCAACAGAAAACCCGAATTCCACACTTGGAGACCAATGGAGGAGAAAAAGAAACAATTTTCCTAAATTATTTAACAATGAGTTTTATCTGATTAAACTATGATGCACAGTCCAGACCACCCAAGGGTAATGTCTTATTCCTCAAATATAGTTGGTTGTTATAAGTGTGCAGAGGTACAAGAGACCCAGAAGGATGCAGTGGGGGCTCTCCCTGGTAATTTCTCACTAAGAAAGAAAGCACACCGTGAAGAGGAAGGGAAAAGGGAGCGACATGTGTTCTGTCTGTCCACAAAGACCTACTTGCCAGGCAGTTACAGAAAGTGTGTTATCACAGAAACAGGTAACGAGGCAGACACGGTAGTGCATGCTTGTAACTCCAGTACTTGGGAAGCAGTATCAAGAGTTCATCCCTGGTTATATAGCAATTTGGAGGCCAGCCTATGTGATCCTCTCTGAAGAGTGGGCACAGCAGTGCTTGTCTTTATAATCCCAGCACTCGCAAAGGCAAGAAGATCTCTGTGTCATTCCAGGCCTGTCTGTCCTACAAAGTGAGTTCCAGGACAGCCAGGGATACACAGACACGCATCTCAAAACCCAAGCCAAACAAAATAAGTGTAGCAAGAATTCTGAATTTTGGTTTCTTTAAAAAACACGGAAACATTATAAGAATATGTCTTTGTTTTAATTCTAGGTATGCTACTTTGGGCTATTTCAGACTGTCCACAGCAGTTGACTATGATTTGCCTCATGCTCTAAGCAGAGGCGTGGTTTTGCCAGTTGTAGATGGTTTCTGCGATTGTGTGATGTTTGGAATTCTGGGAACTTTTCAGAGGGTATATTATAAATGCTAGGGCCCCAAGAGTTGGTTGGTTGTTCAGTGTGTGTGTTGGGGGGATGGGGTGGGTGGGGAGTTGGTTGTAGTTTGTTAGTAGTCATGCTCAAAGGAGAAACAAAAAGGAAGAAATCAAACTCAGGGACCCCCCCACCCCCAATCCTTCTTTCTCTACCTAGTGATAGGTTATGAAGGGGGAGGGGGAACCACAGGGGATAAAACACGGGGGAGGGGAGTCCATAAAGAAGCAAGACCAGCTACAAGTGGCTCCTAACAAGGGGCTCGATAAAGAAGAAAATGGGAATTTTGATTTCAAATGCTACAGAGGAAATGGCAGGGGAAAAAGGAAGGGAATTTTCCCCCAAGAGGCCAGAAAAAAAACTTATTACAGCTGCAATCATTGGGACTCCCTCACTTTGCCCCCAGAGGGGATGTTTTTTCCCCCTTTCTTTTTCTTCTTTGTACATTCTGTTTCAAAAAATGTTGAAAGAATAGCTGAGCAGTTGGAAAAATTGTAGGTGGAATGGAGGGGCCTGAGAAACAAACAAATAAAAAAAAAATGGGCTGAAATGGGAAAACAAAAGGGGTCACTCTACTCTTTTTCCTGAAATGGTTGCAGAACAGTCTATGCAACTAACTAGAGAGGTTGTAGTGGAGGTGGAAGATGGAGAAGCAAGGAGCACCCAAAAGGAGGAGGTGAAAAAAGGCTCAGTCCCGGTGACTGAGCAAGAGAGCAAAAGTTTCTTGCAGCAGAAAAGAGGAAAAGAAACTATGCCAGAGGGTCAGTAAAGCTGAAAAATTGGGAAGGCAATCTGATGAAACAGCCCATTTCAAGATAAAAGGTTAATCTTACACCAACTGCGCTACCAGATTTAGAGGAGGGCAGCCTGGCATTATGATCACCACCATCAGCTTTCCTAATAGTTGTACAGCATATGCCTGCTAATGGTGTGGAAGAAGGTTAGGACAAGATAGGATGGCATCCTATAGAAATGATAGATCTAAGGTGCTTAAAGAGGCTATGATTTAATATGAAATGCATTCGTCTTATGTGGAACAAATTCTAAATAACTGGGCTATTCAAAATAGAATTCTTCCCCAAGACTGAAAGGGATTGGTAACAGCTATATAGAGGGCAGTCATACACAGCTGCACTCATTAACGTGGTAGAGGGAAGAAGCTGTACACTGAACAGCGAAATAGAGTGGGGGGAATGAATATAGTAAAATAGAGTGGGGGAATGAATATAGTAAA
>OU015750.1:8294064-8322090 GCA_907169655.1 Acomys percivali | reverse complement strand
GGGGGAATGAATATAGTAAAATAGAGTGGGGGAATGAATATAGTAAAATAGAGTGGGGGGAATGAATATAGTAAAATAGAGTGGGGGAATGAATATAGTAAAATAGAGTGGGGGAATGAATATAGTAAAAGACCAGTTGCTTGGGGAAGGGTGGCACTCTGACATACAAGAACAAGTTCAATTGATGATGCTACTATAAAACAATGTCGCTTAGTGGCTTCTGGGACAAAGTTGAGAACCTGGGGTGGGGTGTTGCTGGTGCTGGTGAGTCCACCTTGTTTATAAAGATTATACAAGGCTCTGGAGAAATTTCCACTGATTTTTTTCCTTACAAAGATTAGTCTCAGCTGTAAACAAAGCTGTATCAAACCTGACACAAGACAGGTTTTGAGAGAGACCTTGGTATATGAAAATACAAATACTGAATGTAAAAATGCTATTAGACCATTAAAAGCACAATTTATGGACGAGTGGATAAAGGATAGGATTGGTGTTGGTTCTAAGGTGCACCATGCTAATATAATAGGTTAAGCTACAGGTCTCCAATACCAAAATGCCCAGTGCTTCAAATGCAGGAAGTATGGTCATTTGCAAACAGGCAATGACCAAGCCACCAAAGGTTGCAGTGCTTGGTGCTTTAATTGTGAGAAATTTGGTCACTCATAACAAATTGTGAACAAGGCATCTCTAAGGGCAACCGTTTTTCTAAATACAAACCAGAAAGAAGGTCTAGGCTTCCAAGGGTAACAGGTAAAGTCGCAAGGGTTGCCATTGGACCAATGAGTGTAGATCCAAGAGAGATATTCAAAGCAATTTCTTGCCTCCAGGAAATGAAATGGGAGAGGGAGGGGCTAGTTCAAGGCCCTACAGCAAAAAGTATGAGCCTCTTGTCTGCCTGTTGTCAACACAGAAATAAGAAACTGGGGGAAAAGCCTCCTCAACATATACTGCAGCTCTAACACACGCCACTGCAGGCAGTGCTGCTCTAGACTCGGCCACAGATAAACATCTTACTCTATTCCTGAAAACCCAATGTTATAAAATAATCACTGGAGTTTATGCCCTTTGCCTGCAGGGACAGTATGGGTATCTTGGGAAGGAGTGGGTTGACTTCCCAAGGATTCATTGTGCACCCAGGAATTATAGATGAAGATTTCAGAGGAGACACTAAAATTATGGCCTATGTAAAAAGAGAGATGCGATTTAACGCAGGTGATGGGTTGTTCAGCTGCTACTGTTTCCCTACAGCAAAGGTAAAGCTGTTCCAGCAGAAAGAATGGGAAGGTCTCCCGAAAACCTTGGCCACTGACCCAAAAGCGCTTAGTTCATTGAAATTGTCTGTTCATAATGTCCTGCTATACTCAGCATAATCAATGGCTTAAAACAGAAAGGGGGAAATATAGTGAGAATTCTGGAATTTTGGTCTCTTTAAAAAACATGGAGATAGCTGGGTGGTAGTGGCCCACACTTTAATTCCAGCACTTGGGAGGCAGAGGCAGGCGGATCACTGTGAATTCGAGGCCACCCTGGTCTACAAAGTGAGTCCAGGACAGTCAAGGCTACACAGAGAGACCCTGTCTCGAAAAACCAAAAAAATAAAATAAGAAACAAAAGGAAAGAAAGCAGATTCAGGGCTCTTTATCTTTCTCCCCCTCTATCCTTCTTTCTCTCCCTAGTGAAATGGGGTGAAACGGAAGGGGAGTACTGGATGGGTAAAAGAAGAGCCCACAAAGTAACGAAGACTGGCTAGAGGGAGACACATGCATTGTAACAACGACTTGGGATTTCAAGTTAGATTTTGCTCTTTCCCTGTGATTCTGTCCAATTCATCCACATCTGCTTGCTATCCAGAGCTTTTTATTGATAAGTTCAGCATGTTACTGATTTCTTTCAAACAGGAGAAAAAAAAAATGTTAAAAGTGCCAGAGGTTTTACTAGCAGATATTTAAGTATCCCCTATGCAAATGACAGCATTACCCAAGTTTTCACACTTTGATCCCATAAGCTGAATTGCTAGACAGGACTGGGTAAGTTGTAAAGTGATTGATTATGATTTCTGGGAACAATGAACCAGAGAGAGACCATCCATTAAGAAGATCTGTGCTCAGCCAGACAACTCCACCTTATTTTTATATTGATATCCCACAGGAGCAAACAAAGCACAAAGCCCTGTAAAGGGAAAGAGGTTTCTCTGAGTCACCACTCTTTGCTTGGACGAAACTGCCCTCAACAACAACAACAACAACAAAAAAAAAAAAAAAAAAAGAAAGAAAGAAAGAAAGAAAGACCACAGGTGCACTTAGGAGCTACAATTTAAATGGTTACCTGCATTTTGACAACTCTGAGGTGAACTTTTGTGTGAGATCAAAATCAGTTTGCTTTTTTAAAAAATGTATTTTGTATGCACATGTGCATGCACACAGATGCACTGTGGAGTTCAGAGGCCAAATGGTGGAAATCACTTCTCTCCTTCCACGGACTGATCTCAGGTCGTCAGGTGTTGAACTATCTCCATAGCCCACAAACAATGAACGCCACACTCAAAAGAGTCATCCCTTACACTCAGGAGTCAATTATTCTGAACAATAAATAAATCTCAAGCCAAGTATGGTGGTGCATGCCTTTAATCCCAGCACTGAGGAGACAGAAGCAAGTAGATCTCTGAGTTTGAGGCCAGCCTGATCTACATAGTGAGTTCTAGGTAAGCCAGGGCTATGTAGAAAGACACTATCTCAAAACAAGCAAAAAACATGAACTCCAGGGCTGAAGAGATGGCTCAGTGGTTAAGAGCACTGGCTGTTGTTCTAGTGGTCTAGAGTTCAATTCCTAGCATCTACAGGGCAGCTCACAACTCTCTAAAACTGTAGTCCTATAAAAGCCAGTGCCCTCTTCTGGTGTGCAGATGTACATGAAGACAAAACAGCATATGCACACGTGTACACACACAGTAACTAAATCTAATAAAAATGCACTCTTTTGGAAAGGAGCTTACACAACACATAATGTTCTAAACCTTGGTGGGTTTTGTTTTCCACTAACAAGTGACAGAATTATCTATACACAACTGGCTATGTACGTACAGAAGTGGACGAAAAGGCAAGTGGGGAAGATACCGTCCCACCAGCTAATGCAAAGCTGTATGTAACCCTGCACTTCACCAACATTCACGGTTTGCTCCATGGCAGAATGTGACCGACACAGGGCTGGGGTGCTGGTGACAGGTACTCTCAGTGTCCCTAAATTCCTTCAGAGACGGAGTTGGAAATAGAAACTAACAAACTAATAAATGAATGAATGAAAATGGATACTTCTAGAAAGAGCCTGCACACATGACAGTAGCTGGGAACAATTAGGGAAGATGATGGATCAGGGATGGGAGAGGGAGAGGGAAGGGAATATGGTCAAAGCAGGGAACATGCACAGCTAGGTCACAAGTGGGGAGGATGAAAGGTAGCAGAGACTGGCAAGGTCACTGCTCTTCCCTTTCTTAGAGGTCAACTCAACCACAGCTTCCACAAAACTTGCACCAAATCTTAGTATTTCACAGACGTAGTAACTTCAATTCCCATGCAAGTACCAGAGGGACTGAGAACTAAATCAAACACAATTCTCAAATGGGTCAAATTACCTCCAAGTGGTTGCTGAGGCCAAGTCTTTATCGTGGAGCCCAACTGAAAAGATTCTTGTATTATCAAGGCAAATAGGAACTCAAATGCCAGCCAATTGCTAAGAAAAAAATCACCCTAACTACTTCCCTTCACCGGTCCTCTAAGAATGTGATGTTGGAGAGCTGCACAGAAATGGCTGACACAGACTCGAAATAACGGGCAGGCTGAGTGCCATCAAAAGGTGAGCTGTTCATAGCGACTTACCTCCATCATCCAGGGGCCGCTTCTGCACTCCATACCCGTACACTGAGGGGTCCACCAGCGGCGTGGAATTATTCAAGTGAGGAATTGAATCGATTTTAGCAGCAATCTACAGAGAGAATTGAATTTAAGTACTTTGTAGCAAGTCACAGTTGTATCCTAGGAGGGAAGACAGAGTCTGCTTTAAGGGGCTGTTACCCCATTCCTCCCCCTTAGTTCAGCATAAGCCACTTTCTCTGGGGGGAGTGGGAACACTTTACCTGTTGAGTTTTCTTTCGTCTTGCCTCCCTAGAAATTAACTCCCTAAATGTTTTTGTTTTGTTCTGTTTGTTTTGGTTTGGTTTTTCGAGACAGGGGTTCTCTGTGTTAGCCTTGGCTATCCTGCACTCACTTTGTAGACCAGGCTGGCCTTGAACTCACAGCACTCTGCCTCTAGCTCCCTAGTGCTGGGATTAAAGATGTGCGCCACCTCGCCAGGCTTAAATGTTTAATTCAAGGGGGAGGAGGTGCATGTGGAGGACAACTTATGATAGCTGGTACTCTCTTACTGTCCCTCGAGGTTCACAGTTTAAACTCACGCTGCCTTTACCTGCTGGGCCATCTCATCAACCCCCTAAGAAAATCAGTATTAGCCACTTAATATATATGTATGCCACATCTTTCAGAGTCCTCTGAGTACCTCAAGGGGTCTTGTTATTTTTAGACAAGAACCTACAATGTACTCTCAAACTAAGGGCAGCCCTCTGCTTCTGCCTCCTGACTGCCTAGTGAGCATGAATGACACACCTGGCCCTGGGCTGCCTGGAGCACCCCCAAACATTCCCAGCACATAGTAAAAATGACCCCAAATTGGGTTGGCAAGATATCTTAGAGGATAAAGTGCTTGCCACCCAAACCTGCCAATCTAAGTTTGATCCCCCAAAGGTGCAAAGAATTCAAAAGCTGTCCTCTGACTTCTACATGTACACACATACACATCATTTTTGCTAAAGAAAGAAGCCCACTTTCTTAGCCTCTTTCTAAAATTATTTTCATTTTATGCTTAAGGGTGTTTTGCTTATACATGTATCTGTGTAGCATGAGTGCCTGGTGCCCTCAGAGGACACAAGAGGGTATCAGACCCCGTGGAAGTAGAGTTATAGACAGTTTTGAGGAGTTTCGTGGGTGCTGGATCCTCTGGAAGAATCAGGCAATCATCTTAACAGCCAAGCCATCTTTCTAGTCCCATAACAACTTTTTAAAAATGATTCCAGAAACTGGAGTGCTAACTTGGAACAGAGCTACCTGCTCTTGCTGGCTTTGGTTGTCAACAGTCATGTCAGGTGGCTTACAATGGCCTCCAACTCCAACTGCAGGAAATCTGACCTCATCTTCTGGTTCTGGCATACATACACGTGGCACATTCATATATATATATATATTAAAATAACAAATCTTTTAAAACATTAATTTGAAAATGACCCCCCAAAGAGATAGAGGAGTTCCAAACAGTGAGTACCCTAAAGAGAGACAGGACCCAATCACAAATTTGCACGTTTAGGTATGTTATTTCCATTCCCTTTGGAATATGCCTCTGGTTCCCAGATTTTTGTTTGCTTGAGACAGGCCTGCCTCAGCCTACCAAGTGCTGGGATTGCAGGAGAGGTCACCACCACACCCAGCCTTTCTTTTTTTTTGTGCTTTGTTTTGAATCAGAGTTTAGTGTAGTCCAGGCTGGCCTGGAATTTACTGTACAGCCCAGACTGAACTCACACTTGGCCACCCTCCTACTTCCCAATGCTGGGACTGTAGCTGTGCATTACTATGCCCAGCCTCTTTCCTTATCTGTTGGTCTTATAAGTGGCTGGAATGTCATTTTCTCCAAAATCTGCTAAGTTATGAGTGTTATAATGGTTTCCTATCACTATTTTCATTGAATCAACAAGTACTTTCTAGCTGGCATAGTAGCACAAGCCTTTAATCCCAGCACTCAGGAGGCAGAGGCAGGCGGATCGCTGTGAGTTCGCTGTGAGCTTGAGGCCAGCCTGGTCTACAAAGCGACTCCAGGACAGCCAAGGCTACAAGGATACACAGATAAACCCTGTCTCGAAAAACCTTAAAAACAAACAAACACCTTCTAAAGGGTAACAGGGATGTTTGTATTTGTGCTCAATTTACGATTATTTTGGTTGTCTGTAATTTGTGAATTTGCCACTGAGATGGAATAGCATAGGCACTGCTGAGTGAGACTGGTTCCCAGAGGCTAGCACATTGACATGGTTGCTTCCCAGGGATTAGGGAGTGTGGCCAGTTTAAGTAGCCATTGTATTGTTGGAGGAAATATATCACTGGGAGTGGGCTTTGAGTTTTATGCTTCTTTCTTTTTTCTTTCATTTTTCAAGACAGGGCTTCTCTGTATAGCCTTGACTGTCCTGGAACTCGCTCTGTAGACCAGACTGGTTTTGAATTCAGAGATCTCCCTGTTTCTGGGATTAAATGCATGGGCAACCACTGCCCAAAGAGCTTTGAGATTTCAAAAACCCAAGCTAGGTCCAATCTCAATCTCTCTTGTCCTACAGATCAAGATGTAGTTCTCAACTAATTCTTCAGCTCCCCACCATGATAATAATGGACTAAACCTCTGAAATTGTAAGCAAGCCCCCAATTAAAGCTTTCTTTTCATTGCCGTAGTCAGGTTGTTTCTTCATAGAAACAGAAGAGTGACTAGGGCAACATACGTATATAGTTTACGTAGTATGGAGTAACAGTTAAATAGACTGCAGCCACATGTGGTGATTCGAGTCTACAATCCCAGCAGAGGAAAGCTGAAGGAGGAAAACTGCTCTGAGTTCCAGTCAGCCTGAGTACACTGTGAGACACTGTCTCACAACAAGCAAGCAAGCAAGCAAAACCAGGATGGAAAGAAGGCACTTACTGATCTTATTACAGAGGACCTGAGTTGGTTCCAAGCACCTATAGTGAGTGCTCACAACCACCTGGGGATTTGACACCTCTGGCCTCTGAGGGATCCTGTAAGTATGTATGTAATTAAAACTGAATCTTTATAGGCCATGATGGCGCACGCCTTTAATTCCAGCCTTTGGGAGGCAGAGGCAGGCCGATCTCTGAGTTCGAGGCCAGCCTGGTCTAAAGAATGAGTTCCAAGACAGCCAGGGCCACACAGAAATCCTGTCTCAAACAACAATAAAGAAAAAAAGAAAAAGAAAAAAGTAAACAAAACTCAAAAAACCAATGCAACCTTGTTCCAGGAAATGGCTTTAGTCTGTAAGAGAACAAGAAATATTTGAACATTTTCTCATTTCTTTCTTCCAACTACTCTCTTGGGCAGTGGTTCTCAATCTTCCTAATGCTGAGACCCTTTTAATACAGGTCTTCATGTTGTGGTGACCTCCAACCAGAAAATTATTTTTGTTTCTACTTCAATTTCGCAACTCTTATAAATGGTAGTGCAGGGGCTGGAGAGATGGCTCAGAGGTTAAGAGCACTGACTGCTCCTCCAGAGGTCCTGAGTTCAATTCCCAGCAACCACGTGGTGGTTCACAACCATCTATAATGAGATCTGATGTCCTCTTCTGGCCTGCAGTGTACTGGCAGGCAGAGTACTATATACATAATAAATAAATAAATCTTAAAAAAATAAAATAAATTGTAGTGCAAACATCTGTGTTTTCCAATGGTCATAGATGACCCTAGTGAAAGGGTTGTTCGACCCCTGGTTTGAGAACCTGTGCTCCAGGAGATTGGCATAATTTCCACACGGTCTCAGAAAAGCTAAGTGACTGGCCTAAAGCCACTTGTATCAGAAGTAGCAGGAATAGGAGGCAGACCTCCCTGACTGCAGCAAGGTTCCTAGGCTCTAGGCAACGTGCAGGGCAGCAGCACTCAGGGTATGCCTCCCATCCTAGCTGTCTGTCTGTAAGGCAGCTGCTCAGAGAGCTGCTCTAGGGAAGTGAGCTACAGGAAGCCCTCCATTCAGACTGTGCATGCAGACATCACAGGAGCCAGGCAGGACATGCAACAAAACCCAGTGGAACTTAGGCTCTGCTGCCAAATTAGCAGAAACGTGGGGGAAAATGAGCACAGTACCAGGAATCAGTCAAAAATCCTGGCTTTGTGCTTGAAGACGGTTCAGTGAGTAAGGTGCCCAGCTTTCCAAGCTTGAGGGCCTGGCTTCAAATCCCTAGCACCTATGTAAAAAGCTGGGTGCAGGCACAAATGCTGGCAGCTCTGCTGCTGTGGGGAGGAGACAGGAGATCACGGGGCTGACTAGCTGAGCACCCAACAGTCCTCCCCATTTTGCTTCTGCACGCACACATTCCTACTACACCACACTGAGCCCAGTGTGCACGACTGAGTAAGGGGGCAAGGGTCTTTCTCTTGGTGATCCCTCCAACAGGCAGGTACACAGGCTGTACCAGGTGGTGCAGGATCTGTGCTTTCAAGATCACACACACATTCTTTGCTCCCTCAGACACTAAGCAGTCTCCCACTTGGGATATTATTTGAGGGCCAGCTCAGTGGGTAAACCACTTGCCACAGAAGCCAGAAGCTCTGAGTTTGAGTCCCAGCACCCACATAAAAAATTGCCAGACAAGGACAGTGGCCCACCTCCCATCACTTAGCTGGCAGAGGCAGAAAGTCCCATGACAATCTGGCTACACTAGCTCAGTCATGAGCTTGGGGTTCAGTGAGACTTTTCTCAGTAAATTAAACAGGAAGCAATTGAGGAAAGACACAGATTTCAACCTCTGACCTCAAAGCACACTTGTACAGTGTGCCTACATACACAAACAAGAATATGTATGTGGCCAGGTGGTGGTGATGCACACCTTTAATCTCAGCACTAAGGAGACAGAGGCAAGTGGATCTCTGAGTTCAAGGCCAGTGTGATCTACAGAGCAAGACAGCCAGGGCTACACAGAGAAACCCTGTCTCAAGAAAGGAGAAAAAAAAAAGCCGGGTGTGATGGTGCTTGCCTTTAATCCTAGCACTCAGGAGGCAGACAGGTGGATCACTGTGAGTTCAAGGCCAACCTGGTCTACAAAAGAGTCCAGCACAGGACAGCCAAGGCCTTAAAGGCATAAAGCTTTGGGGATGGGCTAGAATATGTAAGAACACAGAACTTCATCTCCTGGGTGCAGGGAGCCCTCACTGCTGCTGGGTAGTTGTTTTTCAGGTGTGCCCTGATTACAGGAAGGAACCCTTCACCTATGCTCTGTGCAAAAGTCCAATAAATTCATAGGTGGTTCTGTGGTGGGATTATGTAATTTGTCATGGGCCTTAGGAGAAGGGGTAGACACTGCTCCCCTGGGAAGGAATCTCAGCAACACAGAGTAAGACCCCATCCCCCAAATGAAACTAAGCAGAAATAGTAAGCAAGCAGTGTACTGAGACTGCACAGTCACTGCATAGTCACACAGGAGTCAGTAAACCACTGTCACTAGGACATGGCACTAGCCATTCCCAGTACACAGTCAAGATCGAAGCAACAGGCTCAACACTATAACAGTTCCCCTTGCAAATCAAATAGGAAGCCCAAGTCCACTAGTTCATCCTTATAAATAAACAGAGCGGCTAAAGGCTAGGCAGTTGCCCACACAATATACATGGCTTCCCTATGACCTGTGGACTTCGGCAGCCCTAATAACCCTGCCTGGGGGGAATATGACGCTGGACTGGCACATTCTCTGACCCCTGTACCAACAGGAAACTCTAGCCAGGGCCATAAACCCAATGCCAGGGTCTGGAGCTACAAACCACAGGGCCATCCATGCTCTGGTCCTACATTCCATGCCCAAGTACACCACAGAGAAACCGGCACATCAGATTCTGACTCCCTGCACCCTAACATGCTTGCTGTACTTCCTTCCTTTATAAGGTCTTCAGGGACCTTATAGAGAACTTACTGTGAGAAAGTAGTTACCTGGGGATAGCAATGTAACAAATGCAAAGCACCCATAACAGCCTGGCTCCCAGTACTAGGAATCTGAAATGGCTACTGGAATCTTTTGTGGAATTGTAACAGTAACAAAGAAAGGCCAGAGCCTATTAACACCTGGACCTAAAACAACACTGGGCTGCAGATGTGCCTTGGAACCCAAAACAAACAACATTGCTGTGTGGAGGAATCCCTAGTCAGGACCACTTCCTACTGATCAAGGGTACCCTTCCAATATTAGGGTTTTGTTTTTGTTTTTGTTTTTTGGGGGAGGGATTGAGGCAGGGTTTCTCTGTGTAGACTTGGCTGTCCTGGACTTGCTCTGGAGACTAGGCTGGCCTTGAACTCACAGAGATCTGCCAGCCTCTGCCTCCCAGAGTCCTAGGATTACAGGCATGTGCCATCACAGCCAGCTTTTAAGAAAATTATTACTATCAAGAATTTCCATTTCAGCCAGGCAGTGGTGGTGTACACCTTTAATCCCAGCACTCAGGAGGCAGAGGCAGGTGGATCTCTGAGTTTGAGGCCAGCCTAGTCTACAGTGAGTTCCAGGACAGCCAGGGCTACACAGAGAAACCCTGTCTTTTAAAAAAAAAGCAAGAATTTCACAGATGGAAAACTGAGGCTTATAAGAGTTAAATATGGCAGGAATGGTGGCACAGACTTGTAAGCCAAGTACAGGGAAAGTTGAGACAGGCTTGGTGGCCAAGTAAGACACCACTCAAGAGGAAAGGGGTGGGGGAAAGGGAAGGGGGCTTGTCAAAGTGTCCTCGCTGCTGCTTCGTGGGAAGAGCCACTTCCACTTCATGGATGGAGTCACATCATATCATTACCACCTCCTGGGGGACTTTATGACCCTCAGATGAGTCTACATAGCTAAGAACCCTTAGCTAAGGCCCCCAGGGCAACATGGTGCTTTCAATGGAAGCTGTCATCAGAGATGTTGCCCTTGGCTGATTCTGCTCCATTTACTGGCACTGAGCAAAAGAAGGAATTTGACAGCAGAGATGTCAGTTCCCAGCTTTTCCTAACCATTTACTGAATCCACACAGGCAGAATGAGACACTCCTACTTCTGTGTTAGCCAAGCACTTCACAAACTCACAGAACAAGCTCACAGTGAGGTGGTTAAGCTACCACCTTGTAACAACGGGTGCTCTGGGGAAGCAGGCCTGTCCCCATCACTATGGTTCCCTAGAGCATCTGTAACGGGGGTGGAGGGGAGCCCTCTAGGATTCGCTTTCAGATGATTCCTAAATCTCATATAATGGAACTATTTCTGGGTCCATGTTCTGCCAGAGTTAAAGCACACCCTCCCAGACGCTTGGCACAGGGCATATGTTCAATAAAGCAGATATGGAGAAGCCCACCTGAAAGAATCACGCTAAGACACTGCGTTGATAGTGGGGCTGAAAAGGGCATGGCCTCGTTGTTCTCCCTCTCCATCCTGCTCCATAAGCATCCCTTCACTACTGGGTCACAGAGCTGCAGTCACTCACTGAGGGGGAAATGATCTGAGGAACTAGACACAAGAATCAAGTTCTGCTTAAAACCCAAGAGCCACAGCATAAACAGCATTATCTGTGTACCTGTGCGTGCACACATACATGATCAAGGCCAGGGGCTGGCACTGATGTCTTCCTCAGTCACTCTCCAGTATGTTAACAGGGCCTCTCACTGAACCTGGAATTCATCAATTCAAGTAGGCTGGTGGACCAGTGAGCATCTCCAGTCTCTACCTCCCCAGCACTGGGATTAGACGTGACCCACTGTGCCTGGAGATCTGAACTCAGGGCACTGTGCTTGTGTGGCAAGTATTTCACCAGCTGGGCTAGCTCCCAGGCCCTGTGTGCCTTTTTGAGAAAAACTGTTCTATCTCCTTTAGTTTATTTTCAAATATGAGATGGGAATTCTAGCCCTTGCCCTGCATGTTAACTCCACAGGAAAATGAAAGTAGCCACAATATGTCTGATTTGTTTCCCCACTGGCCTAGCCGCTGGAAAGAGGCCTTGAACATGGCAACTCCTCAAATAATGGCAAGCGATTTGACACCATCTATTCTACAGTACAACTGTAGTTTGCGCCTGCAGAAGCAGACTGGCTTTTTTCCCCCATCTTCGCTGGCTGTGGCAGTGTACACTTTAGTTCCAGGACTTGTGGCTGCAAGATCAGTAGTTTGAGAGTTACACTTAGTGACTTTTAACTAGCCTAGGCTACATGAGGTACTCTCCTAAAAGACCAAAATTATTTTTTTTCAATTGGGATGATTCATAGGAGAAACAACACAGTAAAAGAGCTGCACAGAAAAGCAAGGCAGCACATGCCTTTAATCCCAGCACTTGGGAGGCAGAGGCAGGCAGATCTGAGTGCAAAGCAAGCCTGGTCTACAGAGTTCGAAACAGTCTCCAGAGAGTAAAGAAAAGCAGAAGAATGGCAACAAACACTTATAACGTGTTAAAGCATGTTAGAGATCACCATAAACACAGCCTTTTTTTTTCTAGCTGCAGCTGGATGAGTTCAGCGTGTTCGCGGATGTGAAAGTGCTGTGGAGATTGTCCAGAGCAACCTTTTCTAGAGTTTATCCACAGAACTGACTTGTTTCCATAAAGTAACATAACACTCTCTACCCTTGCAGGAGTCACTGCACGCTGCTATTAGATGCATAGGAAGTCCTGCAGCAAGGAGTTGGATCTGCCTTTTATTTAAGCCTGCGTGTCCTAAATATACCTGCCCTCACGTTCTTTCCCTTCAAAGACCCAGGAACAGTGTGCAGTTCAAACATGACACAGCCAATCTAGTCAAGGTTCAGCAGCTGCTCGCAGGACGTTTGGGCCACTTGATGGGCTCCCAATTTGGAAAAGGATGGGAGAACAACAGTCAGTAGGGAACGGCAATGGGCAGCAAAAAACAGCAGCCAAGGTGGCAGGAATAATGCAGCAGAGTCATGGGCAGCAGCCACTGCTGATGACTGCAGTGACGACAATGACTGCCGTGCCAGACACGAAAGGCAGTCAGAGCGTTCATGAAAAGCTAGAGACCTAGGTCTGCATGGGAAACCACGCTAGTGCCTCAGTGTTCCATAGCTGCAGGCTTCCTGGAGTCTTCTCCAGCCCCTGAGGCACTAGTTGGAGAGCTGTGGTGAAGGTATTTACTACATAGCTAGGACTTCAAAAGACGCAAAATCTGACACATAAGTGGGTATTCAGACCTTAACATGATGATAAATTTCAAACACTCTAGTGGCCAAACCTTGTTTTTTGTTTACATTCCAATGAAAATAAGAAAAATCTTTGAGGCTTACTATGGAATAAATACAGTTAGTTCATTTACTATCTACTTCTCAATACCTAATAATAAGTTCAAAGCTTCCATTAGTGCAGTGGTTCTTAACCTTCCTAATGCTGTGACCCTCAAATCGTGGTGCCCCCCCCCAACAATTATTTTGTTGCTACTCATAACTGTGATTTTGCTACTATTATGAATTGTAACTATCTGATATATGAGACCCCTGGATTAAAAACCATTACAGTAGCATGGCAGCCACCAACCAAAACCCTCCAAGAGTTCAGCACTGCCCCACAGAGCAAAGCCTCAGGAGCAGATCATGGATCCCCCCACAGGCACTGGCTTCCCCCAAGTGTCTGAGAAAGTTGCAAAGAGTATGCAGACACAAAGCAGTGATTTCATAGGACACAGTTTCATCTGTTCAGCATTCAGCAGCTCAACTGAGCCATGAATCAAACCCACATATTAAGTGAGCAGAGGCATGAGACGTCAAGGTGCACCGACAGCCAGTGAATGGAGCTTTTTAAATAGCCGGCCCACTCTATTCTTTTAAAGGAAATGTGCTGCTTATACCAATATCATTTTACTGAAGCACCGTATCAGCCCTGGGAATAGGTCATTTGCCCCAGGCCATCTCCTCTCAGTCTCCAAGGTAGAAAATGGAGCTCCACAAGGAGGCTGAACTTCTGAGGCCACACACTAATCAATATTTTTCCCAAAGGTGCCAGTAATGATTAGATTTCCAGGCCTACAAACTTCCTAAAAGGTTACTTTCTATGATTTAAAATTACATGTATTTATTTTGTGTGGTTGCACATGTGCCATGATGCCCAGAGGATGGCCGTAGGGTTTATGGAAGTTGACTCACCCCCTTTGCCATGTAGGCGCTAAAAACTGAACTCAAGTCCTCAGGGTTGGTGGCAAATCCCTTAATCCATTAAGCTATCTTGCTAGCCCTCTCAACTGGTGATTTTATCTGGGTACAAGGCATGGTGTCCAAATCCATGAAGAACCATTTATATTGCACTCCATAAGAGTGCATACTATGACCTGGCATGGTGGCGCACACCTTTAATGCCAGCACTCGGGAGACAGGCAGGTGGATCACTGTGAGTTAGAGACCAGCAGGTCTACAAAGTGAGTCTAGGACAGCCAAGGCTACACAGAGAAATCCTGTCTTGAAACATACCAAAATGAATGAATAATAAATAAATAAATAAGTACATACTATAGAGCTGGGTGATGCATAGGGCCTTAGCTGGGTGTGCTGTTGCATGCCTCTAATTCCAGCTCTTAGGAGACTAAGGCATGAGGAGCATGAGCTTGAGGCAAACCCTGCCTCAACAAAACTACCTCCACAACAGTCAGGAGCTTAAAGTCCTAAGGAGCACTGACTTTGGCAAAGTAACTTCAGGAAAGCTAGAGGGAGGCTGTTCGCAGTTCCTAACGCTGTGATGCTACAAGACCACGTTAAGAAGTTACTGTCTTCACCTACAACTGATGCGAACAGACTTGGAGAACTTTTTCTTTCTGGACCGGTTCTCATCCAGCCCACACTGGCCTCAAATCCCCTGTACTTGCTATATAGCTGAGGACAACTTGATCAGCATGCCTCCATCTCTCA
The DNA here is from genome assembly GCA_907169655.1 of Acomys percivali. Lineage (NCBI taxonomy): Eukaryota > Metazoa > Chordata > Mammalia > Rodentia > Muridae > Acomys > Acomys percivali. The sequence goes on along the minus strand of OU015750.1, from coordinate 8,307,375 downwards.
AGTGCTGGCATTACATACAGATTATGTGCCACCATACTTAGTTTATCCAGCACTGGGGGCTGAACCCTGCTGATCTGATGTATTTTGATGCTAATTAATAAAAGGCCATGGCACCTGGGCAGTGGAAATGAGACAGGCGTAGCTAAGGTTCCCCGGCTCAGGAGACAGAGAATCTTGGGAAGTAGAGAGAATGGAGGAGAAGAGAGGAGAAGAAGGCGGCCATGGGTTAGATGAAAGAGAAGCACAGGGCCAGCGTGGATGGGGATTTGGCCCAGATAAAGAACATTAACAGGTATTTGGGATTATGGATGGGAGGTAGCTTCATAGAAATTATTAGAAGCAGATGGCATGGGATTGGGACAGGTATACCTGCCTCACTATGGGAAGAGTTTAAAGGATTAATATCTATTTTAAAATATAACAGGTGTCTGTGTCTTCATTGATTTCTAGCAGGTTAGAATATAATTATAGGCCTGATAATAAACATTATTAGACAATACTGATAATTTAACCACAACAGAACCCAGTACTGTATACATGCACACTAGGCAAGCATTCTACTAAGCTATGCCCTCAGCCAGGGAATGTTTTTAATCATCCTCAGAAAGTTTTTAAAGTGAACCAGACTGTGTCCCCTGTCCCTCTTGTAACCTAGGCAGTCAGGGCAGATGCAGAATGTGATTCTGGAACAAGATGGCCTCCTGCGGCTCTGAAAGACACTAACAGCAAGCAGTCCTCTCTAAGCAGTTGAAAGACCATTTGAATTTGCCAATGACCTGAAGAGCTAGCCATGATGCTCTGTGAATACCTAGCTGTCTCAGACTGCATCAGTTGTTCTAAATCAGATCCTATTTCCGCTGCCCTTCAGAACAGATGTGAACTTCTTACATCTGCTGCACAGTAATCCTCTGGATGCCCTACTCTGGAAATATTTTTAAGCTGTAAAAGGATCTTGAATTCATGAATCCCATACTCAAGTACACTAACAGCAATTATCTGTACTGTTGTTGTAAGCCTGGAGACAGCTATAGACAGATGTTTGAAGCCAGACGTGGTGGCGCATGCCTTTAATCCCAACACTAGGGAAGCAGAGGCAGGAGGATCTCTGTGAGTTTGAGGCTAGCCTGGTCTACAAAGCGAGTCCAGGACAGCCGAGGCTACACAGAGACCCTGTCTCGAAGAACCAAAAATAAATAAATAAATAAATAAATAGGGAGATACTTTAAGATGGGAAGGAAGCTCAGTTATGACAGAGCTACGCAACAGGCCTATCAGACTGAATTCCAGCAGGGTCACCTCACACTACTAGAACGTACTATGTCAACTGAACATATGACAACTCACGACTGAAAAACTGAAGGCCTTACTATTGTTGATTATTATGAGACCAGACAAGAGGGGGAAACCCTATGCTTATTAAAATGAAGAAAAATAGTAAGTCAAGCCCAGGAGACCAGACCTGTGATCCCAGCTATGTGAGTGGCTGAGGCAGAAACCTGAGTTCAAGGTCAGTGTGGGCAACTTGATGAGCCCTCAATATTATTTCATTGTGTTGAAGGGCTTCCTTAGCATGTACAAGGCCCTAGGTTCAATCCCCAGTACAAACACAAGACACAACAACAGTCTTCCCACTTAATGTGTGAAAGAGGAGACTTGGGAGTACTCTATATGTAACGGAGACACAGAACCTTGACTATACAGATACTCAAACTGGGTCTCCTTTGCTAAGCTTTATCACATGCAGATTTTTTAGACAACTTTATGTGTGTAGGTCTTTTGCTTACATGCATGGATGTCTGTGAACAACCTGTGTATAGTGCCTGCAGAGGCCAGAAAAGGGTGTCTGATCCCCTGCAACTGGAGCTACCAGTTTCCTAGCCATCATGTGGATGCTGGGAATCCAATGCAGACCCTCTGGGAGAACAGAGCTCTACAATGCAGAATTCTAACACCCCAATTTTACCCCATGAAATCTACTGAAATAACCTTAAAATGATCAACAAACTTGTTTTTTGTTTGTTTTTGAGACAGGGCCTCATTATGTAGTTCTGGCTGTCCTAGAGCTTGCTCTGCAGACCAGCCTGGCCTAGAACTCAGAGACCCGCCTGCCTCTGCCTCCCGGGTGCTGGGATTTAAAGGTGTGTGCTACTATGCCAGTCTTTCTTTCTTTCTTTTTAAATCCCCTTCAAATCCTCAAGGGTCGCATGGACCTCCAGCTGTTGCCACTCAGAAGCAACACACCTACCTCCAATGGGCTCATCACCACTCCAGCCAGTGGTGCATTTAAGAAACAAGAACAATACTGAGCAAGTGTTCCCTCTTCAGCTCTCCACATTGAGGCAACACTGAACAGAAAGCATCCTCCCCTTGAGCAAGTTAAGAGATGCTGAGTTTTAGCAATCCTTAAAACTTCATTTTACCACTAAGGAGGCAGAGGCAGGTGGATCCCTGTGAGTACAAGGCCAGCCTGGTCTACAGAGTGAGTCCCCAAACAGCTAGGACTATACAAAAAAACCCTCTGCTTCAAAAAATAAAAAACAAATGTTTATATAAGGCAGATGGTATACGCCTTTAATCCTGGTACTAAGGAGGCAGAGTCTGATCTCTAAGTTCAACGCCAGTCTGGTATACAGAGTGAATTCCAGAACAGCCAAAACTACAAAGAAAAAACCTCTTGGAAAACAAAACAAAAACAACAAATTTATTTTGCATTCAACTACAGATCTATACAGACAGAGGGCCTGAACTTTCTAAACCAGTGACTGTAGTTGTTAGTGGTCATAGAAAGCCAGAAAGATGGCTTTGACACTCTAGCACAGAGGGAAATCCAGCATGCCTTACCAACCAGTGAAAAACAGGGTTCAGGACCCCACCCAGCAGAGGAAAGCAAGTACCAGTGAGCAGTGTGCTGGAAGGGATCTTGGAGCACGTTCTCAGAGTCGATGAGTACCTCAGGTGTAGCACAGATGGATGTCACTATTGTACTGGTTGGACTAGGCAGCAACAATCCATCGGAGAAAATGTTGGGTGAGGCCAACATTTCGAAGGCGTTAAGCTCCAAAACAACAGAACCATCATCAGTATTAACATGCAAAGCGTACAGGAGACAGGTAGGGTTCCCTGCAGGACTACTGCAAAGTAATGAAAAGACCCAATTTTTTCATGTACCCAGGTGAAGACCACCTAAGAAAGAGCCCTGTGGCATCCTGCGAGGAATCAACCCGTCATTAGTTACAGCCCAACCTTCAAAGGGCCAGCGAGCTTTACAAAGTCAGAGAAGATAAACATCACTGGACAGAGCGAAGTTTGAGCGTCAGGGTAACTTGTCACTAAGTTTCAGACAAGACACAAGGACAATTCTGTTCTAGGCACCATGCCAGGAGCCAGAGAGGTCCCACACTCATTCTCCATGGAAGCTCAAGCCCTTTAAAAAGCTAGTTTCGCTGACAAAACGTACAATATTGCCAGATGGTAACGTTTCATGGTCCGAACGAGTCCATCCCACACTCTTCTCAGCAGAGGAAGACTAAACGCCAGGAGGAACTCTTAGGGACCACCCACTTAACACCTCCCCTTCTCTCTGGGAAAAAAAAAAATCTCTTAAATATACAGCGTCCTCGAATTTCTTCCAATCCGCTGGAAATGGAAGCCAGTGGAAGACGAGGTTTCCCAAGTCTGCAGAAGCCACGTCCAGGGCGTGAGATGGTTGCCTGGGGTCTACACCCGACTGTCCACCAGGAGCTTTGATTTGAACCCAGGATGGCAGGCCCGTGGGTGCAGCCCGGAGCGCAGGCGCCAGGAGCGCTCGGTTCAGGCTTCCTCCCGGCCCGGGGCGCTTAAGGGAACCGCCCGGGCCTCCCGCGACTCGCGGCCCTAGGCGCCCACCCGAGGCGTCTGCGAGGCGGCCTCCCGCCCCCGGCCAGGGCCTCCCGCGCCCGTACCTGCCGGACCCGGTGCAAGGCATCCACGAAGCCCTCAGCCTTCATGCCCACCGGAGCGCTCTGCCCCTGCACCAGCTCCGCCATGGCCGACCCCACCGCCGCCGCCGCCGCCGCCGCCGTCGCTCGGCTTCCCCGGTCCGGCCTCCCACTCCGCTGCGGGACCCGTAGCCGGAAAGGGAAAGTCGCCCCACTTCCGGCGGAAGGGAAGCGAAGGAAAGGCACTGCCCGCTCAGTAAGAGAGAGAGATTGGGGAGGGGGGCGGGAGGATGGCGGTGGAAAGTCGCGTCTGTGAGGCGGGGTCTCGAGGCATGTGACCGCTGTCCGGCCGGAAGTGGGGGCGTGGCCTCGGGGCGAGGGGGCCTGCCTAGGGCACGAGGCGGTTGTCCATCAAGAAGGCCAGGTCGGGACCCCGCCCTCCAAAGGCTTGGTGCCCCCCCCAGGCGTTGAATGACGGTGGGGGGCGGCAGCCGCTGCGGTGCAGGTACGGCCGTCCGTCCATCTTTGGAAGCTGAGGGTGGAGAGAGTGGCTCTTCAGCAGCGCACCCAAGCCGTCGAGGTGTACTGGCAGCTCCCTCCCGTCGCCCCGAAATAGCCATGGTGTGCTGCATTGACCGGGGCTGAGCATCTTCACGTGGTGCTAAGTGCCTCAGTACGGCGGTGTTCCGACTTTGCAGGGAGTCCCCGGCCCCAGGAGACTGGCCATCAGTTTGTCAAGGTTGGCTTTGATGACACCGCTTAAGAAGCCTGCTGTCCCCTTTCACAGTCTTTGACTAGGGTAACAGGAAATACCATAGGGCCTTCGTTGCTTCGGGGGTCTGCTGAGGCAGGAGACCTCCGTGGAATGTTTGAATGCTTGAGAAAAAAGGAAAAAGTTAACAATAGTGTTTTCTCAAAGCAGGGAGGCTTACTTCGGAATATGCTTCTTCTGTCTTTGATCCTGTTAGAACAAAAAGTCACACCCCACTGTGCCAACACATTTGGGAGGTGGGCCTGGTGTGGTCCTGTAAGCCTTTAATCCCTGCACTGAGGCGGAGGCAGGTGGATGTCTGTGAGTTCGAGGGCAGCCTGGTCTACAAAGTGAATCCAGGACAGCCAAGGCCACACAGAGAAACCCTGTCTAAAAATAAATAAATAAATAAATAAATAAATAAAAAGACGAAAAACTATTTGGGAGGTAGATTTGCACAGGAAGTTCAGGAGTTCACGGTCATCTTGAGTTAGTTCTGGGCTACCCTGGGCTACTTGAGACCCTGTTTACCCTCCCCCCCTTCCATTTTAACTCCGTTTCTGAGTGTGTATGTATGACTGTGTCACCCACCCCATGCATATGGAGGTCAGAGGACAACTTGCTGCAGTTGGTTCTCTCTTTCCACCATTGTGAGTCCCAGGAAACAAACTCAGGTTATCGGGCTTGGCAGCCAGCACGTATGCCCACTGAGCTGCCTGTCCAGCTCAGAGGCTCTCTTTTCCACCTGAATTCCTAGAGTTTGGCACATAGTAGGTGCCTAGGACGCTAATTCTGCACTGAGTAATGTTGAATCCAAATAATTCCTAGATTTTGGCAAAATAAAAGAATCTGACCAAATTGCGTGATTGAAATTGATCACTTTTGGGGTAGGGAAGCATGCACATGCAGTGGGGCTCCTACTGAGCGCTGGCTGTCTGGAAGCAGGAGCCAGCACTCTGTGTGGTTCAGTGTTCTCACTGTGCTTGTAAAAAACAAACAAACAAAAAGCCGGGCGGTGGTGGTGCACGCCTTTAATCCCAGCACTTGGGAGGCAGAGACAGGCGGATCACTGTGAGTTCAAGGCCAGCCTGGTCTACAAAGTGGGTCCAGGATAGTCAAGGCTACACAGAGAAACCCTGTCTGGAAAAACAAACAAACAAAACAAAACAAAACAAAAATCAGACACGGAGTTTCAGCCTTAAAGACAGGCGTGGTCCTATTTGATGATCTATCAGTGGCGCCCCTGTTTTTAACCTGTTTATACCTTCGAGTAAAGAGTGTCTACTCTTCCATGCTTCAGCTGGCTCTTCCTGTGAGTAGAATTGGGGTAAAGAGGTTAAGTGCCAGAAGTATTGCATTGCAAAGGTCACAGAATACCTAACTAGGATGACAAAGTTCTGGGTCACCCTCTTTATTTATTTATTTATTTATTTATTGGTTGCATAACTCTCATCTGGTCAATTATAGGGGATGGTGGGGGTGGGGCAGGGACCAGAAGGAAATGACTGTTGTGGTCGGACCACTGGGGGCTGTGCTACTCTCCAGGGCTTTATTCTCTATTACCTATCACAGCCCCCTGTTGCATTTGGTTGGCTCTTAGTACCTGTTCAATGAACACATGAAAAGAATTTTGTCCAAAGAGGATAGGGAATGAGTTTTAGACATTAAATGCAGAAGCCCAGCCACTTCTGAGGTGGCCTTGCAGGTGGAATCCCAGCACTTAAGAGACAGAGGCAGACTCTGGAGGCAGAGGCAGACAGATCTCTGAGTTCGAGCCCAGCCTGGTCTACAAAGCAAGTCCGGGACAGCCAAGGTTACACAGGGAAACCCTGTCTCAAAAAACCAAAGAGAGAGACAGACAGACAGACAGACAGACAGACAGACAGAGGCGAGGGGATAAGGAGTTGAGGTCACTCTTGGCTATACAATAAGGTCTTGCTTGTGCTAGATGCTGTCTTAAAACAACAAGGAAACCCCAAACAAGCCCCCTACGCACTGTTTGTGAGTAGTGTTACATCTGAGATGGTCACTTAAACTATTCCTTGGCTCAGGTGTGAGGTCCGAGTTCAGGCCCCAGAATCCACATGGTTCTGGAGGCTTATCCATCAAGAGCTCGTACCAAGTGTGGTCCTCAGCACCTCCACTGGATGGCCTTCCTGAAAGGATGTGACACTCTCTTCTGTCCTACTTGAGCAATTTTTTTTTTTTAATTTAGTCAGGCAGTGATGGCATATGCCTTTAATCCCAGCACTCAGGAGGCAGAGGCAGGAAGATCTCTGAGTTCCAGGACAGCCTGGTCTACAGAGTGATTTCCAGAACAGCCACAGTTACACAGGGAAACCCTGTCTTGGAAAACAAAAAAGCAAACAAAGAAAAATAAAAAAGCTGGGTCTGGCAGTGCATGCTTGTAATCCCAGTGCTGGGAATGTGTGTGGATAGAGTGAGGTTTGAATGAGAATTCTCCCATAGGCTCATATTTGTGAATGTTTGGTTCCCAGTTAGTGGACAGTTTAGGAAGGATTACTGGCATGTTCTTGTCGGAAGCAGTGTGTCACTGGAGTGGATTTTGAAGTTTAAAAGCCCAAGCCAGGCCCAGTGTCTCTCTCTGCCTGCTGCCTGCAAATCAGGATGTAGAACTCTCAGCTACTGCTCCAGCACCATGCCTCCCTACATGCCACTATGCCCCCCAACCATGATGACAATGGACTAACTCTCTGAAATTGTACGCCAGCCCCCAGTTAAATATTTCCTTTTACAAGAGTTGCCTTGGGAGGCAGAGGTAGGTGGATCACTACGAGTTCGAGGCCAGCCTGGTCTACAGAATGAGTTCCAGGTCAGCCAGAGCTACACAGAAAAACCCTGTCTGGAAAAACCAAAAGATAAAATAAAACAAAAAAGGTAATGGAACTTGCCACAAAGGCTCATAACCTAGGTTTAATTCCTGGAACCCACATGATGGAAGTGGGAAAGTGAGAGTCAACACCCATGCATATAAAACATGTACACACACAGAGGGGGAGGGGGGAGAAGAGACAGAAAACGAACTGGGAAGATAGCTCAGAGGGTAAACACTTACTGTGCAAGCATGAGGACCTGAGTTCAAAGCCTTAATGCCCATATGGTTGCTGTTCACAGCAACAGAGCAGTAAGTAAGATATGGAGACAGGAGTGCAGTGGGAGTTTTGGTTTCCTTAAAATCCTAGTTATGTTATATTTTTGTTTTAATCCCAAGTGTGGGATATGGGGCTGCTTTCAAGTGTGTCCACAGCAAGTAAGTGTCTCGTGTGGGCTCAGAGAGGGGCGTGGTCTTTGCCAGCTGAGATAGTTGTTGAAGTCTGAGGACTCTGAGAGGGTATAAATAGCAGAGCCCAGAGACAGAAAGGACACTTTGAGACAGCACTTCAAAGAAGGCTTCGAGGAAATGGTCAGAGGAGGAAGAAGGCCACTTGGTTTCTCGGTTTGCTGCACTGCTGGATATCCTGAAGACCGGGTGGTATTGCCCCAAAGAATTCAACAGCCCTAAGAAAACAGAAGAAGTAGAGTCATATGCCCCTTCTCCCCACTAACCTGCTTTCCTACTTTGTGTTAGGGGTGGGTGGAAGGGAGGTAGAGGCATAAGAAAACAAAATAAAATACATCTACAAAGTAGCTCCTACCCAGGAGGATTTTTCTAGCCAAATCGGGGAGGTCCAGTTTCAGTGAAAGAGACTATTTCAAAAAATCAGATGGACAGCAAGCTGGGCCATGGTGGCACATACTTTTAATTCCAGCCCTCAGGAGGCAGAGGCAGGCAGAGCTCTGAGTTCGAGGACAGCCTGGTCTACAGAGTTCTAGGAAGTTGAAGGACAGCAACTGAAGAAGACATCCAACACTGACTCTGACTTTCACCTTTGTGAACACATATGCTCGTGCACTCATACAAACAACATGCACACACGTCATATATAGGTAGGTGAGTTGTTTTACTTTGAGATATGGGTCTGTTTTCCTGATGATAGTGAAATGTTTCGTCCTTCTAGATGTGGTAGCATACAGTTCTGACCCTAGCACTCTGAAGGCAGAGGCAGGCAGATTTCTGTGAGTGCCAGGCTAGCCTGCTCTACACAGTGAGTTCTCGGCCAGGGCTACATAGTGAAATCCTGTATCAAGAAAACAAGGTGGAGCTAAGTACAGCCTGAGCCAGTGAGATAGCTTAACAGTGGTAGCGCACGCCTTTAATCCCATCACGCGGGAGGCAGAGGTAGGTGGATCACTACGCGTTCGAGGCCAGCCTGGTCTACAGAATGAGTTCCAGGTCAGCCAGAGCTATACAGAAAAACCCTGTCTGGAAAAACCAAAAGACAAAACAAAACAAAAAAAGTAATGGAACTTGCCACAAAGGCTCATAACCTAGGTTTAATTCCTGGAACCCACATGATGGAAGTGGGAAAGTGAGAGTCAACACCCATGCATATAAAACATGTACACACACAGAGGGGGAGGGGGGAGAAGAGACAGAAAACGAACTGGGAAGATAGCTCAGAGGGTAAACACTTACTGTGCAAGCATGAGGACCTGAGTTCAAAGCCCTAATGCCCATATAAATGCCATTTGTTAAATTAGTGTGCTACCTCGGGTTTCCTTAACAGAATCAAATTGCTCTCTGAGAAAACAGTTTCTCTGACATGTGATGTGCAGCCTACTAGCTATGGGTAAGAATTCTTACAGCAGGGCCAAAGAGATGGCAGGGTTGGAGGTGGTAACCATGCATGCTGAGCGAACTTGATGATCTGGGTCCAGTCCCTGAAAGCCATGGTGGAAAGAGAGAGCAGACTCCCAAAACTTGTCCTCATACCTCCAAGTCACATAGTGGCAAGTGCGCATCCCTACTCACACATGAACATGCCCTTGAAAAATAAAACTCCTGGGGGCTGGAGAGGTGGCTCAGAGGTTAAGAGCACTGACTGCTCTTCCAGAGGTCCTGAGTTCAATTCCCAGCAACCACATGGTGGCTCGCAACCATCTGTAATGTGATCTCTTCTAGCCTGCAGGTGTATATGCAGGCAGATCACTGTATATATAATAATAAATAAATAAATATTTAAAGAAAAATAAGACTTCTAACTTCACACCCTTGTGACAATGGTACAGTGCTTTTGTTCCTTCTTTTTTAATGGTTTTTAATATTTATTTTATTCTATATGTGTGACTGCTTTGCTCGTGTGTATGTATGTGCACTGTGTGCATGCCTGGGGAGGTCAGAGGCAAGTGTCAGATTCCCTGGAACTGAAATTAAAGATAATCATGCGGATGCTGGGAACTGAACCCAGGTCCTCTGCAATAAGTAATGCTCTTAATCACTGAGCCCCCTCCTCGCCCTTTCCCACTCTGTCTTTAACTGTCTTAGAGACAGTGTTCTAGTGGACACTCCTGTCTCTAATCTCAATGCTGTCCCCAACCAAGTCTTGAGGCAGGTATGTGGGGTGCTTTTGGGAGGCCCCAGGACATGGTGACCATGGTTCACATTGGCCAGGTCATCTGACCAAGCTGCAGAATAAGGAACATGTGACTGAGGCCCTGTGTGTTGCCAGGTTCAAATTCCCTGGTCACCAGAAGATCCATGTGTCAAAGCAGAGGGCCTTCATCTAGTTTAATGGGGATGGACTTGGAAGCAGCTCACTCCAAGGCTGGGGGGAGGGGGGGCAAAGCTATTCCTAGCTGAGGTTTCCTCACAAATAAACAGCAAACCCTGCAACTCCGAGGGTTCCCACTGGGCTGAGTCCCACACTCCAGCAAGCATGGTTCATATCTAGCCTGGGAAAAAAAAAAAAAAAGATAGACAGGATCTCCCATAGCCCAGGCTGGCCTTAAACTATGTAGCATGGATGATCTTGAACTTCTGACCCTCCTGCCTCCACCTCCTCAGTGTTATGGTTACAGGTGGTTTTAGGGTTCTAGACATCTAACCCAGGCGTGCATGCTTGGCATGAGTTTACCCGGATGAGCTATGTCCCTAGCCCCAATACTTGCTATTATCAGAATTTAATTTTTTTTTCAAATTTAACAAACATGCTTAAAATTGAGTTTGTATGCTATGGCTAAATATACATAATATGTAATTTGCTGTTTTCATAAATTTTTTTTCAGTTACAGTTCAGGGACATTAAGAACTTTCATGGTGCCAGGTGGTAGTGGCTGTGATGCACAACTTTAATCCCAGCACTTGGGAGGATGGGGGAAGGGGCAAGTGCATCTCTGTTAGTTCAAGGCCAGCCTGGTCTACAAAGGGAGTTTCAGGACAACCAAAGCTACACAGAGAAACCCCATCTCGAAAAACCAAAACCCAAAAACAAACAACAACAAAGGTTCTCCATTTTCTTTACTGAGGCAGAGTCTCTCACTGGACCCAGAATTTATCAATTCCTGCTAGTCCAGTTATCAGCTTCTCCTGGGAGCCCCCGGTATGCCTCCTGAATACAGAGTTGGCACATGGGCAGCCAAGCCTGCTGGGTCCTTATGTGGCTCCTGGGCATAGACCTCAGGTCTTCAGGCTTTCTTAGCAAGAACTTTGCCTACGAAGTTATCTCCCCAGCCCCTTTATTTTCTTTTTGAACTGAAAATAATCCTTCTGTAGGTGCTCAACATCTATCCATGTTTCCATCGCTAACTGGTTGGTGTCTGCGTAGTTTCCCCCCTGGGCTGTTGTGAATCTTGCTGCAATGGACACAGATTGCAGGCACATACTGAAGGCTTGACTTTCTAGAATGCTAATTTGATTCATGTTCTCTCATAGACATGCTAATCTCCAGAAAGATGAGTCATGCTTATAATTCTAAACTGAGGCAGGAGGACCACCTTAAGTCCATAGTGAGTTCCAATTCACCCTGGGCTATAGTGTGAGACGGTGATTCAAGAAATCCCCTAAGCAGAGCTGAAGAGATGGCTCAGCGGTTAAGAGTGCTGACTGCTCCTCCGGAGGACCCAGGTTCAATTCCCAGCATCCACATGGCAGCTCACAGCTGTCTGTAACTCCAAGATCTGACACCCTCACACAGACATGTGCAGGCAAAACACCAATGCATATAAAATAAAAACAAAATAAGAATAAAAATATCCCCTAAACACTAGTTCACTCTCTGTATCCCATCAGCCACTAACTACTCTTTGTACACCTCTATTCCTTTCTGACGCCCCACTGGCCCATGTTCTCTGAATGGGAACCCCACAGCTGCTACACTTGGCTGGGAAGCAGACCCCTGCTTTGCTCAGCCCGTGTCAGAGAAAGTGGGAATGAGCACAGAGCCCCACAGCTGGACAGGCTGTAGGGGCCGGGGACCTTGGAACACTCCGCACTAAATGGAGCCTTCCCATCAAGGCCCCAGCATCGCCATGAAAGAGGACAGAAAGGCTGCAAGAGCCAGGGGTGGAGGAAGACGCCAAAGAGACAGCATCACCAAGACACAGCAGAATGAAATACTCATAAACTCACAGAAACTGTGGTTGCAAGCACAAGACCTGCACAGGGTCAAGCCACACAGGATCCCAGCACTGAGAAAGGGATGTGGATACAAAGTCCCACCCCTAAGCAAGAAGCTGTCTGCAACTGATGCCTGCTGGGAAAGGGAAACCAGTTTTCTTCAAAGGAGTGCCGCTGCGGGTGGGGTTGGGGGTGCCCGCCTTTAATCCCAGCAGGTGGATCTCTGTGAGTTCGAGGCCAGCCTGGACTACAAAGCAAGTCCAGGGACAACCAGAGCTACACAGAGAAACCCTGCCTTGAAAACAAACAAACAAAAATATATAATTTAAAAAGTGCCCAAAACAAAGCAACAGGTTGGGAGATGGTTCAGCTGGCTCTTCGTGGCATGCAGACATGTAGGCCTGAGTTCTTTCCCCAGCACCCATGTAAGCGGCAGGCATGACGAAAGGGCAAGCCTGCCATCCCAGAGCTGAGGACCCGAGGACAAGGACTGGGAGACAGGAAGATGCAAGCATTGCAAGAAGCTGCATCAAAAGTGAGCCAGGCATGGTGATGAAGACATTCAATCCCCCAGCATTCAGGAGGCAGAGGATGAAGGTTGTCTGAGAGTTCCAGACCAGCCAACATTGTATAGTTGAAACCTTGTCTCAAAAACACAAACCAGAAAACCAACCAAAGGGGGGACAGTGGTGGTGGAGGTTGAACTTGGGAGGTGTGGGCAAGGGTTGGGTGACCAGAAGTGGATCTGGTCCCCTCTTCCTCCTTCCTGCTGTCACAGAGATGGAATTTTCTTTGGAAGGTTTGCAGGCCTGTTCTGGTGAAGCATTCATTGTTACCCTCCCTGACACCAGAGCCAGGACCAAGCCAAGTATAACAGTCAGGCTGCAGCCCAGGAAACGGAGTGCCCAGGAGGCCCCTGACCAGGCCTAGAACCCATGACACCTGCCTCACTCAAACTTTCAGCTCCAATCCCATTCACATACATTGGGCCAGCAAGCTGGCTCAGGGAGTAAAGGCACTTACTACACAAAGCTGTCACCTTTGCTTCGGACCCTCAGACCTACAGCAGAGACAGAACTGACCCCCAGACACAGTCCTCTGGCCTCCACACACACACTGTGGCTCAAGTGTGCCTACATTCACACACACACACACACACACACACACACACACACACACACACACAC
>OU015750.1:8274078-8294054 GCA_907169655.1 Acomys percivali | reverse complement strand
CACACACACACACACACACACACACACACACACACACACACACACACGTGTGCCCCCTCCACCAGGCTTTTTATACCTCAGTGGCCTGGAACTCACCATCTATTGGCTCATCCTCTGGCCCCAGCCTCCCAAGTGCTGAGGCTGCAGATGTGTACCACAACACCCCTTGTAGGTCATTTCTTTCCTACTCTGCACAAGTCAGTAGCTAAGATGTCCCAAGGGATAAAACCTGAGGTCTAGGTCTATGCTGACCCTGTGGCTCCTAAAATACTGTCAGGATGCAGGCATCCTCCCAGGTGACCTTTGTCATGCCTGGGTTGGTGCAACAGGAGCCCTTCTGGTTTTTCTGGTTTGTCACTTTTCCCAAAGGACTCAGTCAGGGCTCAAGACTTGGACTGCAAAGGTTCCTGAGCCCCCTGGAGAGATCTCTCCCCCCAAAGCCAGGCTGGGTAGCTGAGGCTTGGGGGCTCATTCAGATCCAGGGAGTATGGCTTGTTTGCAAAGACAAAGTAAATAAGGGTGGGAGAGCAAGGTGTACAGATGTCAAGAGTCCCAGCAGACCAACAAAGCAGGTAGTGAGCTGAAAGGACTCAATCTTTCTCTTTCTCTCTTTTTTAAAGATTTCCGTATTTATTTTATGTCTATGAATGCTCTGTCTGCATGTACCCTTGCAGGCCAGAAGAAGCTATGAGGCTAGATCACATTATAGATGGCTGTGAGCCACCATGTGGTTGCTGGGAATTGAACTCAGGACCTCTGGAAGAGCAGACAGTGCTCTTAACCACTGAGCCATCTCTCAAGCCCTACTCAAACTCTTAAAAACAGAAAAAGATTTATTTTTAATTTTTTTGTGTGTATGCATGTCTGTGTGCATGTATGTGCACCATGAGCATGCTTTGTGTTCAAAGAGATCAGAAGAGGACATTAGGTCCCCTGGTACTGAAATGTGGGGCACATGTGAGTGCTGGGAACTGAGGACTGGGAGACAGGAAGATGCAAGCATTGCAAGAAACTGCATCAAAAGTGAGCCAGGCATGGTGGTGAAGACATTTAATCCCCCAGCATTCAGGAGGCAGAGGATGAAGGTTGTCTGAGAGTTCCAGACCAGCCAACATTGTATAGTTGAAACCTTGTCTCAAAACCACAAACCAGAAAACCAGCCAGTGAGCTATCCTACCATCCCCACCCCCTTCTTTTCAAGGCAGGGTTTCATGTAGCCCAGCTTTGCCTTGAACTCCATATGTAGCCAAGGATAACCTCAACGTCTCATCCCCTGCCTGCATTTTCCAAGTGTTGCCATTACAGGTATATGGCACCATGCTGGGCATAGGATATGTTCCGTCTTGGCATGTATCTGCTAAACAATTAGTCCAGAGGGCTGCCCCTCTCCTTCCTTTGTCTCTGGCTTGTATCTAACAAAAGATTTTTTAAAAAAAAAGCCAGGTACAGTGGCGCACTGGGGAGGCAGAGGCAGGCAGATCTCTGCATTGGAGACCAGCCTAGTCTACAGAGCGAGTTTCAGGATAACCAGGGACACACAGAGAAACCCTGTTTACTTTTGTTTCATTGAGAAAGGAACTTGCTGTAAGCCTTGGCTGGTCTACTTGTGTAGAGCAATCAATCCTGTCTTGAGCTTGTGGTAACCGTCATGCCCCTGCCACCTGAGGCCCGGGGTTATAGGCTTGCATCATTGTGCCTGGGAAAAGATGTGTTACTGGGCAAAGGGGCAGGCTGTGGAATATTTGCTGTTTGACCCCTTTGTATGAAACAAGCCAAGGGTGCACACACTAACCATAGTCATTTCACCAGGCAGCTGGATACACATGGAAATGAGTAGAAAGCCCTATCACCAGATGCAGCTAAATGAGAGTAAGGGGCTGGCAGGATGGATCAGTGGGTAGAGACGCTTGCCTCCAAGTCTGACAACCTGAGTTTGATCCTGGGGTCATGGTGGAAGAGGAGAACAGAGTCCAACAAGTTGTCCTTTGACCTCTCTACACAAGGTGTGATGCATATGTGCCCCTACACACACACACACACACACACACACACACACACACACACACACACACTTTTTTTGTTTTGTTTTTCAAGACAGGGTTTCCCTGTCTAGCCTTGGCTGTCCTGGACTCACTTTGTAGACCAGGCTAACCTTGAACTCACAGCAATCCACCTGCCTCTGCCTCCCAAGTGCTGAGATTAAAGGTGTGTGCCACCACTGCCCGGCCTAAAAATGTTTTTTAAAGCTGGATGTGGTGTCTTCTGCAATACTTCTATAGTGAGATGGGTTGGAGACCGGAGGCTATCCTGGAGCTTCCAAGGCCAGCTAGCTTCTATTGTGCAATACTGCAAAAACATGAGAGAGACTGCCTCCAAGGGCAAAGAACTGACTCCAGAGAGCTGTCCTCTAACCTCCACATGTGTGCCTTGGCACAGCATGACTGACTCCTCCACTCCCAGTAATAAAACTCAAATAAAATAAAATAAGGAAAACCAGATCCAAGAATCTCTTGGCTGTAGCAAACTGAGAAACGAATGTGCCCCTGACACCTGCACCTCAAAAACAAGACAGCAGCCGCCTAGTGCTGTGGTGACATTATGGTTTGCTTTCCTGTTACTGTGGCAGCACACGTGGACCAAAACCAACATGGGTAGAAAAGGGGTTTATTTGGCTTACACTTCTGGCCATAATCTGCCACTGAGGGATGTCAGAGAGGGAACTGAAGCAGAAATCATGGAAGACGGCCGCTGACTGTCTTGACTGCTGATTTACATTTATCTAGCTTCCATTTGTTTGTGTGTGTGTGTGTGTGTATGTATGTAAGTATGTATATATATATGTGTGTGTGTGTGTGTGTGTGTGTGTGTGTGTGTGTGTGTGTGTGTGTATTTTTAATTTTGGAGGAGGGTTTCTCTGTGTAGCCCTGAGTGTCCTGGAACTTGTTCCATAGACCAGGCTGCCCCTAAACTGAGATTCATCTGCCTCTGCCTCCCAAGTGCTAGGACAGAAGGTGTGCTCCACCACTGCCTAGTCAGCTGGCTTTCTTATAGTGTTTTCTTATACAGTGGGCTGGGCCCTCCCACATCAGTCAGGACAGTTTCTGATGGACATGGCCACAGGCCAGTCTGGTCTAGGCAGCTCCTCAACTGAGGTTCCCTCTTCCCAAGGGACTCTGAGCTGTGACCATTGACAATAAAAAATTAACCAGTATAGATAACCTGTCAGTTGGCGACCTGTTAAGGGTCCCCTAGGCAGAAAACCCCTTACTTTCCCAGGGACTTCCGCTCTGTTCAGACGCCACTGCTGATGGGCTTGTCAGTCCCCCTCTCTCTGTCTCATTTGTCCATCTGGACAAGCTCTTGCCCTTCACCTCGATGGTCTCTGCAGCCCTGCACCTGAGTTCTGCAGCCCCAAGGCTGCCTCAAACCTGGGACCCTAGGGCTTGAGTCCGTAGCAGCATCTCTAACAGTGCTCTTCCTTAGCTGACATCCACCTCACCATCTCTATCAGTTTCTTCCTCCGGCCCCTCTTTGAATTCTTTGCACTCTGTGGCTCCCTTTTTGACTCTTTGCAACCATTCGGTGTGATGTGTCACCTAAGTTGATACTAGTAATTAAGATTGGAATAAAAGGCTTCAGTCAGCTGCCAAAAGAGTCAGGACTCCCAGGCAAACTACTGCGAAGAAAACCACATCCCCTTGTGTTTTCTCACTATTTAATAAATTCTAATATTGTGCTGGGCGTGGTGTCACATGCCTGTGATCCCAGCACTCAGGGAGGTAGAGGCAGGCAGATCACTGTGAGTTCGAGGGCCAACCTGGTCTGCAGAGCAAGATCCAGGACAACCAAAGCTACACAGAAAAACCCTGGCAGGGGGTGGGGGGGCTGGGGAAGGAGTGCCAAGAAAGGTTCTGCCTACACCTTGGTTCTACAGCCAGAATCTTATGGAGATGCCAGGGCACAGGGAGTGCAGCATTCTGAGCTCTCGTGGCTGGCTCTGCCAAGGGCACCTGGGATGAGCCAAAGAGCCCACATGTATTCACCCTTTAGACTGTGAGGCTGGCCTTGTAGGGACCGACCTCACAGCACTGAGGGGCCAGAGCTGCGTGTAGGTATGACTTGCCCCAGGTGAGAGAGGCCCTCCCACAGGGGTGGGGGTGGGGAGGGAAGAGTATAACAGTGACTCTGCCATAGTTGGTTCTCTGGTTACAGGTTCCCTCAAGCTTTAGGGCCGCCATACATCTAGCTTTGCTAACTTTGTGGTCAAGAGGGCTGGCTGGGCAGCTCAGCTGGGTGGTTCAGGTTTCTGGCTGTCTGTGCCTAGGATTGCAGTGAGAAGCTTCATAGGAGCCAAAACTGCAGAAGGTGGCTGTGTCCCGAATGACCAGTCCATTTTCTTTTTTCAATGATTGGGCTTCGTTACCAGGAAGCTGTGCTGGGACATTTGCACTCCTCAACTAGTGGCTTAGGGCTTCAAAGGAGGTATGCTCATGAGCAAGATAAAAGCCTAGCTGCTGACAGGCTGCCCAAGCTGATCTGCCTAAAGGGTCGGCTTTCTTCTTCCCAGAGTTCCTTTCTCCCTACCAGGAAGTCTCACCTTCTACATCCTGCGCAGGTATTGGTTATTAGCAACTTTTATCCAATCAGGGATGATTTGGGAGGCAAGGTTTACACAACATTTTTGGATACATGAGTGGTGGCGCACACCTTTAATCCCAACACTAGGAGGCAGAGGCGGGCGGTGTGCCTGAGGTCCACCGGAGGCGGCCTCTGCCTCCTGAGTGCTGGGATTACAGGCATTTTATATTCTTATTTGCATTACCAAATAAGAACAACCTTCTTAGACCTAAAACATCTTTTTAAATCCTAAACAATTTAGCTTGTTATAGTCTTAATTGTGAGACTGTAACTATTTAGTCTTCAACCCCATCAGAGGCTTGAGAAGAAGAATATTACCTGAGTAAGCAGGAAGTTCAGGCAAGCAGCTTCTAGAACTAAGAGACAGTTGACTGTCTGGACAAGCATGAAATTTCTCTATAACACTGGAGCATCATCTTCAGCCTACTGGCCCAGTATAACTAACAGACTTATTTGTGAAACAGGAACTATGAGAAAGTTCCTTACTTGCTTACCCTGTCTTGGCAGAACTTGGCAGTTGACTTCCTTACCTCCCAGTTTGCCCATTTTTGGACAACATTGAGTCTACAAAAGCAATAGGACATTTCTTTTCCCAGTGGCTAGCTTGTCATCTTTGAAGGCATCTCTATACGGAGGCTTTCTGATGTTCTGATCTTTTTCCAGAAAAATAGGGTGCTGCCAGGAGCTGCCATGTCTCAAGTCAACAAAGCCTTAATTAATAAAAGCATATTTAAATGCCATATTCTGTAGTTCTCTGAGGTTTTTGAAGACCATCTATCTGTCTAAGTAAGAAAACGTTGCTTGTTTTGATTATTTACTATCTGTTTAATCTAGGAAGCACATTTTTGTGATAAACTAGACTAATGTCTGACTTGACCATGAGTCTGATAACCACTACCTTACATTACTTAATTATCCTAAATAGATTGTAATAATAGTTTTTTTAAAAGATTGATTTATTTATTATGTATACAATGTTTTGCCTGAATGTACACCTGCAAGCCAGAAGAGGGTACCAGATTTTATTATAGATGGTTATGAGCCACCATGTGGTTGCTGGGAACTGAACTCAGGACCTTTGGAAGAGCAGGCTATGTTCTTGACCTCTGAGCCATCTCTCCAGCCCCCAATAATAATAGTTTTAAAAAGGACTGGAAGTAATAATTGTATTTATAAATGAGTTGCATAGGTACAATACTTTAATTTTTGTATCAATACATAAAAATTTATACCAATGAAAACCTTAGATCTGTATCAATATACAATAATCTATATTAATGTAAGCAAAATTAACCTTATTTGAGAATGACAATAGCTTTAAGTTGAAGAGTAGATTCAATAATCTATGCTTATCCTATTATTCTTTTTTTTTTGTTTTCTTTTGTTTTGTTTTGTTTTGTTTTGTTTTCAAGACAGGGTTTCTCTGTGTAGCCTTGGCTGTCCTGGACTCACTTTGTAGACCAGACTGGCCTCGAACTCACAGTGATCCGCCTGCCTCTGCCTCCTGAGTGCTGGGATTAAAGACGTGCGCCACCACTGTCGGCCTCCTATTATTTTTATATTATTTCTATATGGCATTCCTATATTTCCCCCCTTTTTCTTCTCAACTCCTTTTTCTTTACCTAAGAAGGAAAGAAGGGTAAATAAAAGGAAAGGAAAGAGAAAAATCCCTGAGCCTAAGTTCCTAAACCTTGTTTTTTCCCTGAAAAGGCTATTTAATAATATATAACTAACTCCCCTAAATGATGACAAAAATTCATAGCCCAACAGAATAACTAATCTAAGGGAATGGGATTGTGTTCTCCTCAAGGTTGCTTCCTACTGATATGGGGCATAGGATTCCTTTCTGGGGACCCAAATAAAGTTGGAGAAAATGGTTAAGTAAGCTGGCAGTAGCAGTAGCTGTCCAGTCTCTAAAGGTTGTATAAATGCAGACTTAAACAAATTCCTGTAGCTGGGCATGGTGGCGCACACCTTTAATCCCAGCACTCAGGAGGCAGAGGCAGGTGGATCTCTGTGAGTTCGAGGCCAGCCTGGTCTACAAAGTGAGTCCTGTCTCGAAAAACCAAAACCAAACAAACAAATTCCTGTTTGGAACAGTCTATAATTTTGGGAGATTTGAGCTAGCTGCTTTGATGTTGTCCTGGAAGCAAGTTTATGGGGTTTTTGTTGTTGTTATTTGTTTTTGTTTTGTTTTTTGAGACAGAGTTTCTCTGTGTAGCCTTGGATGATCTGGACTTGATTTGTAGGCTGGCCTTGAACTCACAGAGATCTACCTGTCTCTGCCACCCTGAGTGCTGGGATTACCAGAGTGTATCACCATGCCTGGTTTCTGGAAGCAAGTTTTGATGAATCAGCCACTGTAGCAGTCTGATGCTGGATTGTACAGGATGCTGGATTTGAGGTGTTTTAGTGTTTCAGCATCCTGGGTGATAAGTCTTGTCAAGGTCGCTCCACCTGCGTTGGTGCTTAGTCCTTGTGTTCTGTAAACACTTAAACTCTCACAAGTAATATACTATGCTATAATTATAAATGTATGAAATACACAGGATGCACAGATTAGTAAGAGATGATTTTCTGCTTTCTGAGCAGGTAAAAGACACCTGTCTTTTTTATAAGCTGGTTTGTATGGTAACCAAAATTGCAACTCATGCCATTTAAACCCTGTCTTGAATCCCCCCTCCCCCCGAAAAAAAAGATGCAGCTGTTTGGATATCCCACTTCTTTTGTTTTTTTGGTTTCTTTTTCGAGACAGGGTTTCTCTGTGTAGCCTTGGTTGTCTTGGGCTCTCCTTTTGTAAAAGATAGATTTATTTATTTATTTATTTATTTATTTATTTATTTATTTGGTTTTTTGAGGCAAAGTTTCTCTGTGTAACAGCTCTGGCTGTCCTGGACTCATTTTGTAGACCAGGCTGGCCTTGAACTCACAGCGATCCGGCTGCCTCTGCCTCCCAAGTGCTGGTATTAAAGG
This sequence comes from Acomys percivali, assembly GCA_907169655.1. Taxonomy (NCBI): domain Eukaryota; kingdom Metazoa; phylum Chordata; class Mammalia; order Rodentia; family Muridae; genus Acomys; species Acomys percivali. The sequence continues at coordinate 8,286,443 of OU015750.1, read as the reverse complement.
TGTGTGCTACCACACCCAGTTTATTTATTTTTAATTTTATTTTATTCATGTGAGTGTTCTTCCTGCAGGATTACTGGTGCTCCAGGTACACGCAGTGCTCACAGAGGTCAGAAGAGGGTATCAGACCCTCGGAACTGGAGTTACAGACAGTTGTGAGCCACCGTGTGAATGCTGAGAACCCCACGGGATCTTCTGCCAGGGTTACCTGCCAGTGCCCTTGACCACTGAGCCATCTCTCCAGTCTCCTCTCTCTCATGTAGAGCAGGCTGGTCTGGAGCGCTCAGTCCTCCTCTTGTTTCAGCCTCCCTGAGCATTGAGATTGCAAGCGTGAGCCACCAGGCCTGGCTCTCACCGGCTTCTTGTTGAGGAAAGTAGCTTGGGAGAATCTCTGGCTAGTAAAAATCTCATCCTGTCCTCTTTGGGGGAAGAAGTAAAGCTCAGAGAAACTGAGCAGTGTACCTGAAGTCACACAGCCTGGAAATGAAGCTGTTAAGATTAGAAGCCAGAGCCGGGCATGGTGGCGCACGCCTTTAATCCCAGCACTCGGGAGGCAGAGGCAGGCGGATTGCTGTGAGTTCAAGGCCAGCCTGGTCTACAAAGTGAGTCCAGGACAGCCAAGGCTACACAGAGAGACCCTGTCTAGAAAGAAAAAAAAAAGATTAGAAGCCAGTGTCACCTCAGGAAGCTCTGGGGTCCAGCCAGCCAAAGGTCTCTTCTCAGGTACACAGTAAACAACTGCAGCCCATACCGGACCTCACTCAGCAGCAGGCCTGCCAGTGACCCAAAGTCATCCTGGAGACTTCAGGTCCTCAGCACTGTGGCTGGCTGGGGGAGTTCCAGCCTGTTTCAGTCTCTGGGAGTGAACAGCAGAGAGGTGATCTGCAGTGTTGCACTTTGGCGACCAGCGTTGGGTGGAGCAGGGCTGCAGTGATCAGTCCCACCAAATAAAACATATGATTTAGGAGTGATTGGAAGCAGACAAGCTGAAATATTGTGCAGGGAAGGGCTCCCGCAATCTGCCTGAGAGTGGCAAAATCACTCTCCTCAGCTCGGCTGCTGCCAATTCACATTTAGGGCAATTTCCGTCACGGTGGCTCGCCTCTGCGAGTAGGCTTGGCTTGTGCACTGGCTATTTCCCAAATGAACAAATTCTGGATGCAGAGCAGAACTCAGGGTACTGTGGGGACTGCTCCCTCAGCTTCTGTGATGGCCACTGTGATGTTTTCCTGAAAGGGATTCCTGGGCCTCGGGGACTCCTGAGAAAGGTGGGCCCAGAACCCATTGCATGTGCAGGACACAGGATCAGAGAGGTTCTGCGTGTCCTCAGAGTCACACTGCTCTTGGCATGCCAGGGAGCACATAGGTGTGAGGAAGGTATGCCTGCCCAAGGAGTGCAGTGCTGTGTGGCCCTAAGACTGCAATAGAGGTCTACAGGAAGGACGGAGCCGAGTGACTCAGGGGGTCCCTGTGGCAAGTGCCTCATGTTCTTTTTGCGCTGTGAGTGGAGGCCAGACTGAGTCTACAGCAGAAGGAAGAAGGTCCTAGAGGCATTGTGTCCCCAGCAGCTGACTGACAAGAAGCCCAGTTCTCAGAGACTAGAGATTGGGGTGGGAACTCAGAACCAAAGCAGACACAAGTGTGCAAGGCTGCACTGACGGAGATCTGTCTTTTCTTTTATGTATGTGTGTGTGCAGGTATGTGGAGGCCAGAGGACAACTTTGGATATAATTCTTCAGGTACCAGCCATCTTCTTTTTTTCATTTTTTTCTTTTTTCTTTTTTTTTTTTTAGCTTTTCAAGACAGGGTTTCTCTGTGTAGCCTTGGCTGTCCTGGACTCACTTTGTAGACCAGGCTGGCCTCGAACTCACAGCGATCCACTTGCCTCTGCCTCCCTGAGTGCTGGGCCTGGCTGCCATTTTTTTTTTTTAAGGGCAATGTTTCTTACTGACCTAAACTCAATAAGTAGGCTAGATTGGGCTGGCCAGCAGGATTCAAGGATTCTTGTTTTTATCTCTCAGTGCTGGCATTTGCCACCATGCCCAGCTTTTTAAAAAAATGGGGGAGGTTTTTAAAAAGTTTTATTTACTTTATGTATATGAATATGCTGTCTTTATGCACACAAGAAAAGGGAGTCAAGTTGTGAGCCACCATGTGGTTGCTGGGAATTGAACTCAGGACCTCTGGAACAGCAGTCAATAGTGCTCTTACCCACTGAGCCATCTCTCCAGCCTGGGGGAGGGTTTTGAGACAGGCTTTCTCTCTACAGTTCTGGCTGTCTTACTCTTTAGACCAGGCTGACCTCAAACTCAGAGATCCGCCTGCCTCTGCCTCCTAAGCACTGGAATTAAAGGCGTGCACCACTATAGCCCCCATAATTTGTTTCTAATATGTGTTCTGAGGATCCAATTAAGGTTTGTAAACCTGCAAGGCAAGCTCTTTATAAATAGACATTTCTTATTTATTTATTTTGGTTTTTTTGAGACAGGGTTTCTCTGTGCTATCTTGGCTGTCCTGGACTCACTTTGTAGACCAGGCTGGCCTTGAACTCACAGCGATCTGCCTGCCTCTGCCCTGTGAGTGCTGGGATTAAAGGCATGTGCCACCAATCCTGGCTCACAAATAGGCAACCCACAGGAGCTGGGTGTGATGATAAATATCCTTGTCAATTTGACAGGACTTAGAGTAGCCACAAAGACAAGCCTCTGGCTATATCAGTGAGAGATTACCTAGTGAGGTCAAATGGTGTGGAAAGACCTGCCCTACCTGTGGGCTGCACGATTCCCTGAGGTCTCAGACCACATTCAAAGAGCTAAAAGTAGCTGGGTGGTGGTGGTGCACACCTTTAATCCCAGCACTTAGGAGGCAGAGGCAGGCGGCTCTCCCTGAGTTCAAGGCCAGCCTGGTCTACAGAGCGAGTTCCAGGACAGCCAAGGCTAACACAGAGAAACCCTGCCTCGAAAAACAAAAACCCAAAAACAAAAACAAAAACAAAGAACTAAAAGTAACTAAACACTAGCTCTCTCTGCTTCCTGATGGTGGGTCCAGTGTAACCAGCCACCTCACACTCCAGCCACTAGGACTTCTCTACCAAGGGAGGCAACATCCTTAAGCCATGAGCCAGGATAAACCTTTCCTGCCTTTAGTATTTGTGTTGCAGCAACTAACACAGAAAAGTGGTCTTGCGAAGTGGGGCTGTGCACCTCTGACAGTGTAGCCTGAAAGTCTTTGGAGATGCTTTGCACATAAAACATGGAAGACTTTGGAGTCTGAGCATGCTGCAAGCAGGGCTTCCTGGACCACTATGGAGGCAGCTGAGAAGATGAGAATGCTGAGAGAAATGTGCCCAGTGATGTGGCCACATGTGGGACTTCAGGGCTTCAGAGGGGAAAGGAAGAATCTATTGGAAACCAGGCTAGAGGTTGCTCCTATGACCACGGCAGAGAATCTGGCTGTGTGCTGCCTGTGTCCTCAGAACTTGCAAAGCAATTGACTAATTGGTTTGGCAGAGGAAACCTCAAGCAAGCATGCATTTAAGCCGAGCCCAGGCTCCTGCTCACTTCATTTTGCTAGGACCATATGAGAAACATCAAAAAGTCTGGTAGAAAGATATTTTTAAAACGTGCAGTTTGAGCTGGGCGTGGTGGTGTACACCTATAATTCCAGCACTTGGGGAGGCTGATGGCTGTGAGTTCGAGGCCAGCCTGGTCTACAAAGCAAGTCCAGGACAGCAGGGCTACACAGAGAAACCCTAGCTCAAAAGACAAAAAAGAAAAAGAAAAGAAAAGAAAAAGAAAGAAAGAAAGAAACCCCTATCTCAAAACAACAACAAAACTAACTAACTAACTAACTAACTAAATAGCTTTCATGAGAAATAGAGAAATCCTGTTTCGAGGGGGGGGGGAGTGCAATTTGGAGAGAAAATGACAGTTGAAAGCTATGGCCAAGATGGGTGCTGAAAGAGATAGTAGTTTTGTTTTGGTTTTGAGACAAGTATAGCCCTGGCTGTCCTGGAACTCACTTTGTAGACCAGAGTGGCCTCAAACTTAGAGATCCACCTAGCTCTGCCTCCAGAGTGCTGGGATTAAAGACATGTGCCACCTCACCTAGTGAGACAGTAGTTTGTTTTTAAATAGACTTTAGTTTTTTTTAAGACTTCAATTTTAAACTTTTATTTATTTGTTGTTTATTTTTGTTTTATGTGCATTGGTGGTTCTTTTGGTTTTTTTAAAATATATTTTATTAAGTGCATTGGTGTTTTGCCTGCATGTTTGTCGCTTTGAGAGTGTCAAATTCCTTAGAACTGGGGTTACAGACAGTTGTGAACTGCCATGTGGGTGCTGGAAATTGAGCCCAGGTCCTCTGGAAGAGCAACCAGTGCTCTTAACTGCTGAACTGTCTTTCCAGCCAGAGACAGTAGTTTGTTTGTTTGTTAAAAGATTTATTTATTTACTACATATAAAATGTACCTGTTTGTACCTGCACACCAGAAGAAGGCACCAGATCTCATTATAGATGGTTGAGCCACCATGTGGTTGCTGGGAATTGAACTCAGGACCTCTGGAAGAGCACCCAGTGCTCTTAACCTCTGAGCCATCTCTCCAGCCCGAGACAGTGGCTTTTAAAGCAGTTTGTATGTAACTTAAAGGGAAACTTTCACACAGTGTCTGGGGGTCCTTGATCTCCTGGAGATGATGTTCTTGAGAAGAAAGTCCTCAAATTTCTTGCCAAAGGAACCCGCTTGGGTGGCACCAACCTTACCCTCTTGATGGACCAGCACATCTACCAAAGGCACAGTGATGGCGTCCGCAGCGTAAGTGAGAAGAGGCCCCGGGAGAAGCTGCGGCTGGAAGCTCCAGTCATTGCTGCCATTGAGAACCCTGCTGACGTCAGCATCATCTCCTCCAGGAACACTGGCAAGCAAGCTATGCTGAAGAAGTTCCACCATTGAAGCTGCGCCAGGTGCTGGCCACTTTTTTCCTGGGACTTCACAAACCAGATCCAAGCAGCCTTTATCTTATGTCACATTTCCTACCATCACTCTGTGCAAAACAGATTGTGTTCTGTGCCGTGTGGACATTGCCCATTCTGTGCTACAACAAGAGAGTTCGCACAGTGTGTCCTGATATAGGATGCTGACTCAGGAAGCTCTCTCTCTCTCTCTCTCTCTCTCTCTCTCTCTCTCTCTCTCTCTCTCTCTCTGTGTGTGTGTGTGTGTGTGTGTGTGTGTCCTCCCATTTCCCATAATCACCCTTGAAAGGTCATGCCTGATTTTGACTTCCACAGAGATCCTCAGAGAGGCAGAGGAGGATGAGTTAGTGTGGCTGGAAAGGCTGTGACCAAGGAGGAATTGCAGGGCAAATAGACAGGGCCAGCCCCTGAGTTCACTGCTGCTCAGCTGGACCTGGCAGACTGGCTCTGAAGGCCTGCAAGATGCCCTCTGTGCCAACCCCACAGTTGCCTACTGCAGTCTGCAATGCTCAGCCAGCCAGCCGCTGAGGCCTGGTCTGCAGCTCCCACTTCTCAGGCCGTTGAATGGGTTGGGCCTGCCACTGTGTGGTCAAGGCTTTCCTGTAGATAGTTGTGCAGAATGGAAAGAAAGCAGGTGAGAAAGAAACAGTTTCTAGAAAGATGGGGGGGGGGGCCTTAAAAGTGATGTTTAGGTGACAAGTCGGGTGAATTTGGCAGAAGATCACCAAGGAGACAAGCCGATGGGCAAGTCTATGAGGAATTATCTAGATTAGATTAACTCTCTGTGGGTAACACCATCCCTTAGGATGAGGTCCTAGTGTGAGGGCTGATGTTTTAAGTTGAAATTACTGTGCTTAAGAGATCTATAAAACAAAAAAATGCCAAAAAAACCAAAACAAAGCAAAACAAAAATGACTCTAACCTGTAAACCCCACTTGCCCAAGGACAGATGACTTCCTGGAATGCTGGGGGCTGTTGGTCAGATAGGATAACAAACCAGGTGTTTTTACTTCTGTAAACAAAGTTGGTTGCTCCAACTTCAGGCTGTGCTTAAACACACGTAGGCAGGAGGTACATAGGCAAGTAGTGTGTCAGGATGTATGCTTGCCCCTTAGTGAACAAAGGTGGTGTAGAGACCAAACCAATGCCATTTTGTGTTCAGGGCCTGAGCACCACACACACACACACACACACACACACACACACACACACACACACACACACACACACGCCGAGTTTCCTGGGAGAGCCACAAACACACAGATAGCAACTGTTCCTAGGAGCTTGCACCCAGGGCTAACCAATCAGAGCCACAGATTATCATGACCAGAACTTACAAAAACATCCCCCTGTGGTCTGGCCCTGGTTCCCTTGCTTAGCCCTAGTCCCCCAGCTGATCAGCTTAAAGGACAACTTTCCTGTACCCCTCTAACCTAGCAAGTAACAGCAAGGCTCAGAAATGGCTTAGAAACCCTCCCCTGCAGTTTTTTCCTGTAAAAAACCCTGTTCCCCTAGTGGGGGCCACCGTCTTCCCTCCTCATGAGGTAGCTGACGTCCAGGCTCTGAGCTTGAAATAAAATGAGACCCTGTGTGATTTGCCTCCGGCTGATTCCTGGTGGTCTTTGGGGCTTTCACAACTTGGGCATCACAGTGGGAAGGATGTATGTATACAGCCTTGTGGGTTTTGTCTTTAGTGGCACCAGACTAACACAATACATAATCGTCCTCTGGGAACCCTAGGTATGGACCTGTCCAGTATCCATTGTCCTATCTAGTATGTCACAAAGCTTGCTTCAAGTTTGGCTCCAAAATGTGGTAGTGATGGAATTAACTGTCTTCCCACAGGCCTAAAAGTATCATCTCTAGCTGACCCTGGACCTTCCTCCCTTAGGCTCTCTCATCAAGTATCTTGTCATAGTGAAGAAAAACTGCTGACCACATACAAAGTACAGCTCATCTGCTGTTCAGCCCACAGTCTGTGGGAAGCAGGGAATCCTCAGGGGAGAGATCTGACCCACAGTCATTCATCAGCCTAGAGTCCAGAGACTGAGATATAGGAGCAGAAGTTTTAGGAGGCAGGCCTAGAATTTGGTCACGCCACTATTATCTCTTTGCGTTCCATTGGCCAATACAAATCATATGACTCACACACACATTAGCGCCTTCTGGGAAATGTAGTTCATCAGTGTTTGGGAGCACAAGGAGGAATGTTGACTGACTCACAGGGCCTGTCACTGATGGGAAAGCTTTCCAGTTTCTCAGGTGAGGAACAGGTGTGAAGCAGTCAAGCTGAGAGCAGGGAGAACGGGAACCTAGGCTTGCAGTTACAACCTCAAACATCAGGAAGTTGGGTGTTAACATTGAATGCATAGAGGCAGAAATATATAGGAAACTGAACATTCTAGTCCGAATTTCATGGGTTTGTTGGACCCTAGAATTTACCCGGGTGGGGGGTCATCGCGAGAGACCACTTGAGAACCACAATGTTGATGCAAAGGCACAAGGTTTATTTCTGACGCGTGTCAGGGGGCCCCCGACACTCTCTCGGGAGGGAGGGAGGGGGCGCACCCCGAGTCTCTGTAACAGTGACTTTTTAAAGGCTAAAACCACAAAGGTTAGGAGGGGCCACGTGCCCTATGTTAGGATTGGCTCTGGTGGTCGCTAAGGGTGCTTGTCTAATTATTATTGGCTATTGCAGGGAGGGGTGTTGGGGAGTTTTCAGAGAATTTCCAGATGGTAATTGTTTACCTTAGTTGAAATTGTTTATCTTGGTTGGCTACCTTGATCTCAGAAACTGAAGCTGAGCTGGCCTTCAATTCTTTTTGATTCTTTTTGGGTCATTTTCCCAAGCTTGCCTGGGTCACGTTCCCAGGCTGGCTGAGAGATAGAGGGCCTTACAGGTTCAGTTCTGACTCTGGCTCTTACTAGCTGTGCAACTTAAGGTAGATCACGTGGCTGCCCTGTGCCTCAGTTGTCTCTTCTGTCAAATAGGGATAGTCTTAAGACCCTTATGATCGTCTTGAGTTAGTTCACGTAGAACACCAGGGTAGGAGGCTAACAAGTGGCGAGGGAGTCATTCTCTGAATGACGTCATTCAGGAAGCCGGGAGGACCCTAGTTACCCAGCCTAAGGCAGCCTGAGTGGAAGGGAGCTGGTGGCTCTGAGCTTCATTCTGTAGTTGGCCTCACTGCACTGTCACCATGCAGATCCCATGGAGAAGGGTCATGGACTTTCCTAAGCTCTTCCCTGTCTCCTCTTAGAGACCTTTGGGAGGGAAGACCGGACAACCCAGACAACCAAGCAGCTCTCTGAGAACGAGGCTGGGCTCAGGAAGAAGAACAACACTGGGGAAGAAGGAACCAGCCCTGGCTCATCCAATGAGAGCCCTTGTTTAGTGACCCAAGACGGTCCCTTCTCCAGCAATCTGCCCTGGTATGATCTGATGCTCACATAAAGCCCCGTCTCACCACACCTTCTCAAGGTGCCAGCATGTCTGGCTCCTCCAACCAGCCCTGAGCAGGTGTTGTGTACACTGGAGTGCTCCATGAGGGCAGTTCCCCACGGGCATGACGGGGGGAAGGAGGAGCCAGGGCTAGTCTATCTGGTGTGTGTGTGTGTGTGTGTGTGTGTGTGTGTGTGTGTGTGTCTGCATGCAGGCAGACATGTGCACACACTGGCTAGTTTTAGGTCAACTTGACACTACCTAAAATTGTTTTGGAAGAAGGAAGTTTCATTTAAAAAAAAAAAAAAAGTGCCTCGGGGGCTGGAGAGATGGCTCAGAGGTTAAGAGCACTGCTCGTTCTTCTGAAGGTCCTGAGTTCAATTCCCAGCAATCACATGGTGGCTCACAAAGATCTATAATGAGATCTGGTGCCCTCTTCTGGTATACACGCAGCCAAAATAAATAAATAAACAAGTATTTAATAAGTAAATAAATCTTCAAAAATATTGCCTCTCAGCTGGGCGTGGTGGCACATGCCTGTAATCCCAGCACTTGGGAAGGCAGAGGCAGGTGGATCTCTGTGAGTTGGAGGCCAGCCTGGTCTACAGAGTGAGTTCCAGGACAGCCAGGGCTATTATACAGAAAAACTCTGTCTTGAAAAAAACCAACTTCCCCAAAGAAAGAAGGAAGGAGGGAAGGGAGGAAGGGAAGAAGGAAGGGCCTCTAACAGGTCGGCCTGTGCTGTATTTTCTTCTTTGTTGATTGGTGTGGGAGGGCAGGTCACTGTGGGTGGTGCTATCCCTGGGCTGGCGGTCCTGGCTGCTATAAGAAAATAGATTGAGCTGGGCATGGTGGCAAATGCCTTTAACCCCAGCACTCAGGAGGCAGAGGCATATGGATTGTTGTAAGTTTGAGGCCAGCCTGGTCTACAAAGTGAGTCCAGGACAGCCAAGGCTACACAGCCTGGAAAAGCAGGGGGGTAGAAAGTAGGCTGTACAGGGAACCTCAAAGTCAGCTCAAGACACCCCAAGACCATATTCTTAGCACAAAGGAGATTTACTTTCCCCAGAAGGACAGAGGGCAGGGGTAAGGGACAAAGACAGGAGATAGAGGAAGAGGGAGGGGGGAATGGAATAAAGGAGGGGGGAAAGGGGGCAAGGGAGATGGGGAGGGGGTATTTGTCCCAGGACTATCTCTGGATTGAGAGGAGATGAACATGGCCCACAGGAAAATGGCAGTTTCCAAAGGTAAAATGATTAACCCTGTGTTAGGATGAGGTGTTTAATTTTTTTAAATAAAGATTTATTTATTTATTATGTATATCGTGTTTTGCCTGCATGTACACCTGCACACCAGAAGATCTCATTATAGATGGTTGTGAGCCACCATGTGGTTGCTGGGAATTAAACTCAGGACTTTTGGAAGAGCAGCCAGTGCTCTTAACCTCTGAGCCATCACTCCGGCCCTGAGGTGTTCAATTTTAATTGAGCGTGTTCATTAGGTGAGCCAAGGAGAGTTTTAATTGCTGGACTTCCAATACTTTGATAGCTGCACTTTGGTAGTCAGCCTCAGGAGGAGGAAGTGGCCAAATAAGGGACTAGATCTTGGGGGCTAGCTTTAGGATGTAATCTAATGGCGTTTAGCAAGGCAGAGGGAATTGGGGAGCAGGGCAAGGCTGGCTAGAGTCATGCACACCTGGCCAGAGTCCCCTCAGGCTGAGCCAGGCATGAGGAGCAAGCCAGTAAGCAGCACTCCTCCATGGCCTAGGCGCCAGTCCTGCCCTGACTTCCCTGGCTGATGGGCTGCAAGATGCAAGATGAACTAAACCCTTTCCTCCCCAGTTGCTTTTGGTCACGGTGTTTTCTTGCAATAGAAACTAAGACAGTCTGTGGTGTTTGTGTGCAGGTGGGGGTGGGTACAAAAAAAATGTGGAGGGCAGATGACCACCCGCAGGAGTCAATTCTCTCCCGCCACCACCCTGTGGCTCCTCAGGCCCAAATGCAGGCCCTCCGGCAAACACTTTTGCCCTCTTTCACCCATTTTCTTACTGTAACAAAGTAACAGACCAGGAGCCCATTTAATCTATCTCTTACTTGTTTGGGGGCCTGGGGGTTGACTCTAGGACCTTGGGCATGTGGCATGCTAGGGGAGTATTCCATCACTGATCTCTGTCCCCAACTCATTTTTTGGTGGGGGGTGGGGATAGGGGTCAGGGTTTCTCTGTGTGGCCTTGGCTGGTCTTGAACTCACAGAGATCTGCCTGCCTCTGCCTCCCTAGTGCTGGGATTAAAGGTGTGTACCATCACTGTCTGACCACAACTCTTTTTTTTTTTTTTTTTTTTTAACTTTCATTTTGAGACAGGGTCTCATTAAATTCCCCGGGGCGGTCCTTAAAATGTGATTCTCCACCTTAACTCCCTAGTAGCTAGGATGACAAGCCTGTGTCACCAATCCTACTCAGGTATCACAAAGGATAGTTTGAGGCTGACGTTGTAGCTCAGCCAGTAGAGTGCTTGCCTAACGCACACAGATCCCTAGGCTCTAGTCTCAGCACCTCATAAAACCAGGTGTGGTGGTGCACACCTTGATCCCAACGCCCCAGGGGCAGAGGTCTAGCCTTGGAAATTGGAAGCTAGCTTTGGATTTGAGGATCAAGTTTCTGTGACTGGATTTCAGAGAAACCCTGTCTTGAAAAACCGAGAAGGAAAAGAGGATTTGGGGGAAGCTAGAGATGGAACTGATAGCAGTGGGAAAAGTAGGAGGGCTCTAGAGGGAGGTATCCCTTGTCCACTCAGCCTGCTTCTCACATAGACCAGGCCTCTGAGGAGGAACCTCAGGCTCTATGTGTTGGGTCTGACTGGATTTTCCCCTGCGGGTGGTCAGTGGAGGAAGATGGTGGGAATCAGAGACTGCGGGTGGTGGTGGAGGTGAAGGCACACACGGGGGTGGGGGTGGGGTTGGAGGGTAAGGGGAGGGAGGGGGGATGAGCAGGGAGACACAGGGACCAGGCCCTTCCAGCCGGCTGCAGAAGCCAACTCCTGTCCTTAAACATTCCCATCAACAGACTGATGGTGTAAATTTGGCTTGGAAATAATAATAATAATAATAATGAGAAATAAAAAGAGTGAGTGGGTGCCCAGTGAGAAGGGAAGGGGTTCAGCCAGGTCCCTTCTCAGTGCACCAAGTGGGGAAGCGCAGGGGAAAATTGAAATGAGTTGTGACAGCTGAAATCCTCTACAGAGGACATTTGACAGGGTACTTAAAAAAAAAATAATAAGAAAAGAGAAAGTGGTTTGGGTCGCTCAGAGAAGGGGGAGGATGGGGGATTTCAAGTGACACAAGACGCATAATTCAAGCTTCTTAGATTGCAAAAGCTCTTCTTACCTAAGGGGCCTGCTGCCTTTATTTTTATCCAAATGGCTCAATTACCGCAAAGCCCCACAGAGAAAATTACGGATGTTTGCCTCTATTTTTCTTCTCTTGTCTCGACAACTGTAGATATTTTGTTTTCCTTCTTTCTCTCTCGATCTTTTTTTTTTTTTTTTTTTTTTGGATGGGGGTGGGGTGAAGAGAGAAAGGGGTGTTCTGATGGACGGAGGGACTCGAGGCCTCGGAATTCCTCCTCAGAGCTCATATCATGCAGACTCGCGTAGAGAGCACAAATACACAGAGACGCACAGTTATACTTGGACACACATATACACAAACATACACAAAACCACACAGAGACACATACAAATATACACAGACACTCATGAACACCCACAGACACGGACACTCACACCAACACACAGACACATACAAACACACGCAGACACACATGGACCAGCTAGACATATACAAATACACAGACACAGAGATACACACAGATACAAATACATGTAAACACAAGCACACATAGGCACTTGCACACACACACACACACACACACACACACACACACACACACACACAC
>OU015750.1:8247943-8266896 GCA_907169655.1 Acomys percivali | reverse complement strand
ATAAAATAAAATAAAATAAAATAAAATAAAATAAAATAAAATAAAATAAAATAAAAAATTTGAAGAGCATCTGAGAGGAACTGGGAGGTACTTATGCCAGTAACCTAGGGAAAGGGTTGTCTGGATGAGCGGCCCACTTGACCCTGAGCTTTCAGACTCAAGACCACAGGGAAAGCAGCCAGAGCAGGAGACGGAGTCATAAAATAACACCCTTGAGGTCAGGTGCTGTAGCTCCCAACACTCAGGAGGCAGAGTCGGGAAGATGGGGAGTTCAAGGTTATCCTTAGCTACACTGAGTTCGAGGTCAGTCCGGGCTACTGAGATCCTGTCTCAAAACACCAAACATGGTTCCAGGACAGTCAGGACCACATAGAGAAACCCTGTGTCAAAAACAAAAACCAAAACAACAACAACAACAACAACAAAAAAAAACAAACTCACACACTCCAAACCAAAACACAACAACCAAAACCCCAAACTTGCTTTCCAGGTGGGAGGGAGAAGGCAGGGAGATGGGGAGCAAAGGGAAGTCTTGCTGAGTGCCCCCTTCATTCTGGCGTCTTGCTGAAGCTTCACCATAGTTGCCTAGGAAGACAACATCATTATCTTCTGCATCCATGTGAGTGGGTGTGTCCATCTGTCTGTCTGTCTTTCTCTCTGCGTGTAGCGTGTGGAGGCCAGAGGCTGATGGCTGATGTCTTTTTTGGTTTGTTTGTTTTGTTTTTCGAGACACAGTTTCTCTGTATAGTTTTGGCTGTCCTGGACTTACTTTGTAGACTAGGCTGGCCTCGAACTCACATCAGTCCTCCTGCCTCTGCCTCCCAAGTGCTGGGATTAAAGGCGTGCGCCACCATGCCCAGTGGGATGCCTTTCTCAATTGTTCTCCACCCTATATGGAGGCAGGCTCTTTCTCTTGAACTCAGAGCCCTCCCATTTGGCTACTCTAAGCTAGCCACAGCGTGACCCTGTTTTAGTCTCCTAAGCACTGGGCTTCTGGGACAGGCTACCACAGTATGCTGGGTGCTAACGCCTGTACACTGGGGATCCAAACTTGAGCAATCACGCTTGCTTAGGAAAGCACTTTATCCATTGAGCCATTGGGGTTTGATGTCTGCAAGCAAGAAGTGGCAGGGTGGGCTTCACACCTGGATAATTCCTGAACCCACAAGTGTCAGCATTTGACTGTGCCCTAGGCCGCCCCTGATGGAAGGGCAGCTTGTCCTCTGAGGCACTGGCTGGTTGCAGAGCCATCACCACGTGCCGATGCAGGGATGAGGGCTTGCCTTCCTGAGCTCTGCTAGCCTGACAGCCGCAAGCAGCCACCAGAGCTTCTCTAATGGAGTCCTGAGACAGTACGCAGTAGTGACAGTTGAGCCCGGAGATAGCAGGGTGCGTCAGGCTCCAGTGTGACAGAAGGGACAAGCCACCAACAAACCTGTAATCCTCTGATTTCTTTGCGGCTGGAGCATTTAACTCCTGCTTCTCCAAGCTGAGTTGTGCCAGTGGGGTCCCTGTCCGATGAAAGGAGGGCACAGCTTCCCACTTTGAACTATTGAAGTCTGAGAATTATCTGCTTCGAATTAAAAAATAAACAACAACAACAACAACCTGTATGCTATTTACTTATTTATTTAGTATGTATGTAGGTGTGTGGGCTTTTGCATCATGGTGCATGTGTGCAGGTCAGAGGGCAACCTACCTACATGGATTTTTTCCCTTCTACCATGTTGGTCCTGGGGCCTGAACTGAGTCGTCAGGCTTGGTGGGTGGCAAGCACCTTTGCCCACTGAGTCATTTCTCTAGACCCCTGCTTCTGCTTTTTAACACCAACGTCTTTCCCTGGAGACTGAAAGGGGTGGTTTCCACTGCTGACAATGATGACAATGACGAAGATGACGATTGACATAGGGTCCTATGTAGTCTATGCTGGCCTTAAACTCAAGATGACCTTTCACTCTTGAAACACTTGCTGGCACCTCCTCAAATACTAGGATCCCAGGTATACACCACCATGTCTAGCCAGGAGGGATCTTTGACAAAGAAATCTAGCAAGGTATCTAGTTGGTGTTAGTCTTTTTATGGCTCCCAGTTGCCCTCTGGATAAAGCCAAGGTCACGACCTCAGCCTGCAGGAGCCTTCTGGCAGTGCCTTTAGCCTGTCCTTCCATTGGTCTGTCACACTGATCTCATTTTTTAAATTTTTAAAAATTAATTTAATTATATATTTTTTTGGCCCTTTAACTAACCTTACCTCGGGACCCTTCATATGTAGTTTTGTTTGTTTGGTTGGTTTTGGTTTTTTTGAGACAGGGTTTCTCTGTGTAGCCTTGACTGTCCTGGACTTGCTTTTTAGACCAGGCTGGCCTCAAACTCACAACGATCCTCCTGCCTTTGCCTCCCAAGTTCTGGGATTAAAGGTATGCACCACCACGCTCAGCTTTTTATTTTGTTGACCCTTTAACTAATCTTACCTCAGGACCCTTCATACATAGTTTTTGTTTGGTTGGTTTGGTTTTGGTCTTTCAAGACAGGGTTTCTCTGTGTAACCCTGGCTGTCCTGGAACTCGCTCTGTAGACCATATGTAGTTTTTATGTATGTGGCCTCAGCTTCTGCCCATGCCCTGGGCTGGCCAAGTTCTCATCTTTTAATTTAACCCACTCTAGTGTGCAAAAACATGTGCAAAAACGGTGTCACGACACCCTGCTTCAGGTCCAAGCGCCCGTCATGCATGAGCTCCCCATGGCATGGGGGGTGCATGGGGGGGTCAGATACCTACAGACCCGACTTTGGTCTGTAGAAGTCTCACACCATCCTCCAGAAGATGCAGAAGCCAACCGGATTCTAGAGATGAGGAAACCAACGCCAAGGCTGTGATTTTTCAAGTACCAGGGGCAGTTTGAGGGAGAATCGAGGTTTGAACCTAATCTGTCCAAACCTCACGGGTACCAGGCAGCCTCTGGAGATGAAGGAGACCCTAGCAGCCTTATGAGGCAAAGGGAGAAACTGAGGAAACTGGACCAGTGACTCCCCAGCATCCTGTAGGTCTGCGCTTGTCCCTGCCTCCTTCTTGTGAGCACAGCTGCTTCTCCCCATGACAGCCTGTTCATAGTGGTACAGAGGTCTAGAAGGAAGGCCATGGCTCCACTGGGATAGGCTCCTTCCCATGAGCTGGGCTGCGGCTAGAACAGAAGTGCCCAGGGCTCACTCAGAGGCCCCTCCCAATCCTCTCTGCCCCCCACCCCTAGCCCCAAGCAGCTGTTGAGCACAATTAGCCAACAAGTGGCTGTTTTGTGGAGTTGCTGCTGATGTGTTTTGAGTGGCTCTCTGAGTGGGAAATGGGGAGAGTAGGAGAGCCAACAGACAAAGCACGGCCAGTGCATTAGGCTTTATCGCGCTGCGCATGGCTGACGTCACTGTTTTAAAGAAGTTCTGTTTGGCCCTGGAGGAGGATAAAGGCACAAGAGGGGCAGAGTGCAGGCTGCCAGACACGTGCTCGCCTGCTCTTGTTGGGACACACACACACACACACACACACACACACACACACACACACACACACGCCATCCAGTCTATAGAGTGGATGCATAATGGCCAGAGACACTGGAGCAAACTGTCCGACAGATGGGGCCGGCCCTACTTCCACAGGAGGCTCCAGCTCCAGACGAAGGTCTTCAGGTGAAACAGAACAGAGCTAGCCAAC
Organism: Acomys percivali; assembly: GCA_907169655.1. Classification (NCBI taxonomy): domain Eukaryota; kingdom Metazoa; phylum Chordata; class Mammalia; order Rodentia; family Muridae; genus Acomys; species Acomys percivali. The sequence continues at coordinate 8,263,196 of OU015750.1, read as the reverse complement.
TATTGTGTACTGAGAGGGTAATGCGTTTGACTCCTCCTAATGGCTGCCCAGGTTACCAGAGAATGAAACCACTTCGATGGCACAGACATCCAAGGACAAAAGTCACCCGGAAAAATGACAGAGAGGGGGCCCTCTAGCCCTGGGCTTGGGCAAAAAGGCACCCCCCCTCTCGTCTCCTCATCCCTCCACTCTCAGGGCTCCAGCTCCGGGCCTCAGATCAGTTCAGTCTCCCTCCCCTGCGCCCCCCCCCACCCCCGCTGCATCCCTTTCTCCCCAGGCTTGAGCTTCTTTAAAAAGAGATTTAGTTCCAAGGTGCGGTGGCATACACCTGTGACTCTGGCACACAGGAGGCAGAAGCCAAAGGATGGTCATAAGTTTGGAGGTCAGTCTGGGCTACCTAGGGAGCATCACGCCATCCTGCCTCAAAGAAAAGTCAAGGCTAAATGTGTGGTCCACAAACTCAGGAAACTGAGGCAGGAGGATCTCTGTGAGTTCCTGGTCTACACAGTGAGCTCCAGGCTCATAATGAGACAAACGAACAAAAAGCCCCTAAGTAAATAAAAAGAAAAGGGCCATCAGTCCCTCTGCTCTCTGTCCATTAGCCCACCTATGTATTCATCCATATACCCATATATACCCACCTATGTAGCCACATAATTTTCCCCATCCATCCATCCATCCATCCATCCATCCATCCATCTATCCATTATCTATTCCCTCATCCACTCACCTATCCGTCCATCCTACCCACTCTTCCATTTTTTCACCCATCTCTTATCCTTGGTCTGTGGTGCGTTATTTTTCTGGATGCTTCCATTTCCCATCTTTGCTGGTAGAATTTGAGCTACTTTAAAATCCCTTCTTTTTAATGATGTATTTTTATTTTACTTTATTAAAATTTAAAAATGTTTAAAGTTTAATCTTATGTATATGAGTGTTTTGCCTGTGTGTATGTAGATGCACACTGTGCATACCTTGTGCCCCTAGAGGTCAGAAAGGGGGCATCAGACCCCTGGAACTAGAGTTATGAATGGTTGTGAGTCTCCAGTAGGTGCTGAGAGTTGAACCTGTCTTCTGCAAGAGCGATGAATGATTGAAACTGCTGAGCCATCTCTCCACTCCCTAATTCAAGTGTGTGTTTGTGTGTGTGTGTGTGTGTGAGAGAGAGAGAGAGAGAGACAGAGACAGAGACAGAGAGACAAAGAGAGAGAGAGACAGAGAGACAGAGACAGAGAGACAAAGAGAGAGAGAGAGAGACAGAGAGAGACAGAGAGACAGAGAGACAGAGAGACAGAGACAGAGAGAGAGAGACAGAGAGACAGAGACAGAGAGAGAGAGACAGAGAGAGAGAGAGAGAGACAGAGACAGAGACAGAGACAGAGAGAGAGTCAGGCACATGTGTGATATGTGCGGATGCCCACAAAGACCAGAAGAGGGTGTCGAACCTCCCGGAGCTGGAGTTACAGGAAGTTGTGAGCCACTAACAGGGGTGCAGGGAACCAAACCTGGGGTCCTCTGCAAGAGCACCAAGCTCTCCTAATCTCTGAGTCATCTCTCCAACCCCTAAGCCCTTCTTGCATGCCAGCTCATGTGGCACTGCTTCAAGTTGGCTCATTCCTGGTTTTTATAGCATTCAATTTAATATGCATCTTTTTGTGTTGTTGTTTTGCTTTATGTGGACCAGGATTACCTCGAACTCACAGCGCTCCGCCTGCCTCTGCCTCCCAAGGGCTGGGATTAAAGGTGTGAGCCAACACCACCGGGCTTAAGACACCTCTTTTGAGCACCGACTATGAGCCAGGTGTTAACCTGGGGAATTCTGAGACAACCAGGTGGCTTACAGGCTGCTCAGAGAGCAGACAACAAACAGCAACAAAAGTCCCAGAAAGAATCATTGAGTGGCGGTGGCATGTACTCGTAAGCCTGCCACATCCCCTGAGGAAGTTGGAGGAACAACCCCTGAGGGTACAGATGCTGTGGGGGTGGGCGGAGCAACACGTTCTTGTCTTCTAGTTTGACTTCTGTTGCTGTGATAAAACATCAAACAACGCAGAGTAGAAAGGGCTTGAATGAATTTACAGCTTACTGTTCATCACTGAGGAAACTAAAGGCAGGAATTAGAAGGCAGGCAGGTCCCTTACTGTTCCACGCAGCAGCGCCTCTGACCAAGGAACTCACTTCACACACAAAGAAGTACAGCAGGACCCCTGAAGGATGCTGCTTGCTGACTGGCTCTCAGCCTGACTTGTACTAGCTAGCTTCCTTATACTTACTTATAGGACCATCTGCCTAGGGATGGTGCCACCCATAGTGGGCTGGGTACTCTCTCTCTCTCTCTCTCTCTCTGTCTCTCTCTGTCTGTCTCTGTCTGTCTCTGTCTGTCTCTGTCTGTCTCTGTCTGTCTCTGTCTGTCTCTGTCTGTGTAGCCGTGGCTGTCCTACGAGGTTGACCTCGAACTCACAGAGATCGCCTGCCTCTGCCTCTCTGAGTCCTGGGATTAAAGGCGTGAGCCACTGCACCTGGCTTGGGCTGGGTCCTTCCACGGACCAATCTGATGTAGGCAAAACCTCAGTTGAGGCACTCCTCTCAGAGGATTCTAGGCTGTGTCAGGTTAAAGGAAGGCAGGACAACCGGGGGCCTAGAGCTGTGAGAAGGGCTGAGGCTCTGCGGGGCAGAAGGTACCCCAAAGCTGAGTGCAGGGAGCTCCCTGTTCTCTTAAGTTGTGATCAGAAGCTCTGATTTTTTTTTTTTTTTTTTAAGATTGGGTTTCTCTATGTAGCCCTGGCTGTCCTGGACTCCCTTTGTAGACCAGGCTGGCCTTGAACTCATAGTGATCCGCCTGCCTCCCGAGTGCTGGGATTAAAGGTGTGTGCGCCACCACTGCCCGGCTTGGAAGCCCTGAGGTAAGTATGGAAGAGATCCAGGAGAAACCTCAAGCCCCACAGACCGGCCATGTGTGGCAGCTGGAGTGCAATGTAAGTGAGCTGGCAGGAGAGAGTGTGTCCTCGCTTCACTCTGTCAGGAACTCTGTGGAGGAGGAGTTTGCCCCCAAGAAAAGATCTTTCTTGATTTCTCACTTACTGTGAGAAAAAGTCCCTCCCCCATCTGAGAATGAGGAGGTGTCAGGCAGTGAAGGTGACCTCGAGGAAATGAGAATGAAAACTCAGTTCATATTGACTTCATCAGCCTGGATCAAGTCTTCTAAAAAAAAAAGGGGGGGGGGCTGGAAAGATGGCTCAGCGGTTAAGAGCACTGGCTGGTCTTCCAGAGGACCAGGGTTCAACTCCCAGCATCCGCAGGATAGCTCACAGCTGTCTGTAACTCCAAATCCAGAGGATTCAACTCTCTCACAAAGGCAGGCCAAATACCAATGTATATTAAATAAAAATTACTTTAAAAGAAAAGACTTCTAAAGAGTCTGATCTCAGGCAGTTTAGTCCCAACATACTTAAGCCCAGTATAATTTTGGGGAAAATTTTTCCCGGTATAATACAATCTCCAGTGCACAAGGAAACATAATTACACGGAAACGCAGCCCAGGGAACCTGCCATTTCCTCCAAGAAGATGGGCTCCAGAGGGGGGCTGCCTGTGCTGTCTTAAGGGCCTAGGGGAGATTCTGGCCTGGTCTTGGTCATCCAGACAGCAGAGAGGTCATTTGGGCTATTAGCTACCTCTGGTCCTGGTTGGGAGCCTCGGAGGCCCGGCTCCCAGGGTCATTTAGATTACTAGCCACATCTGGTCCTGGTTGTAGGAACTTGATATGGCCTGGCCCAACAGATAATGAAGATCGCCAGGCTGTTTGTCACTTCCAATTCTCAGCTTTCTGGATGGAAGAACAGACTTTCTTTCTTTCTTTCTACCCCCTCCCTTCCTTTCTTTTTTTCAAAATATTATGTGTGTGTGTGTGTGTGTGTGTGTGTGTGTGTGTGTGTGTGTTCTGTCTTCACACATACCAGAATAGAAAGTTACCCCATTACAGACGGTTGTGAGCCACCATGTGGTTGCTGGGATTTGAACTCAGGACCTCTGGAAGAGCAGTCAGTGTTCTTAACCTCTGAGCCATCTCTCCAGCCCTATTTCTTTCTTTTTGTTGTTGTTTTACATCTTTCCCATTGGAAGGACAACCCTGTATGCTTAACACTCCTGGTTTCTCTAGAGAGCTATGGGCGCATGGACTCTTTGTGCTGTGCTCCCAACATGAGGTCTGTGGTGGTGGTCCATAAGGTGCCTGTTACACAGACATGAGGGCCTGAGCTTGGGTCTCCAGCACCCACAGAAAAGCCAGGCAAGGTCTGTAATCCAGCACTGGAGGGGGGGAAGGTGGGCGGCCTGGAGGTGGGGAGGAAGATGGAAACAGACAGACATCTTGAATTCAACTGGCCAGCTACCCTAGCTGACTTAGTGAGCTCTGGACCCAGTGAGAGAGCCTGTCTCAAACACTAAGGTGGGGAGGGACTGCAGAGCTCACCTGATGCCAGCGTCTAGCCTCATCAAGCATATACACACATGTGCATGCACACACGCAGGTGACAAGCACAGAAGTCAGCTAGATCTAGGCTCACGCCCATCCCCGGTGGCTCCCCTTTGGAACTCCATCTCAGACCCAGGCCTGGCCCGGGATTCCTTTTTCAGGGGGGGGAGAGGGGTCAAGACAGGGTCTCTCTGTGTTAGCCTTGGCTGTCCTGGACTCGCTTTGTAGACCAGGCTGGCCTTGAACTCACAGCGATCCGCCTGCCTCTGCCTCCAGAGTGCTGGGATTAAAGGTGTGAGCCACAAATGCTTGGAGCATACTGCTTCTGAATGGCCACTATCAGCCTAATCTCCCAGCTACTGCTGGCTGGAGCGCCCCAGTGGCCTTGCCTCACCAAGACTCTGCAATGATGACATATCTCTTCCCCATCCCCACAGGGGCCAGTCATAGTCACCATCTCTGCCCACTGGAATGGCTGCACATGCTCACTGGGTTAGCCCTACTTCCCCCTCCATGAACAGGTCCTCTCAACCACCTTGTAGAGATACCTAGTGCTGAGCACACTAGGGTGGCTAGGAGGACCTGGGACCCCCTGGCCACTGGCACAGTGTCAGAACACCCTGAGGCCCACAGCACCTTAACTCAGATTAAGGTCCTTCGACTGCAGCTGGAGGTAGTGGTTCATGCCTGCAATCCCAGCACTCGGGGGTGGGGGATGGGGTGGGGGTTGCTGAGACAGGAGGATTCCAAGCTCCAGGTTAGCTTGGGCCACAAGGGGAGACTGTCCAAAAAAAAAAAGAAAAAAGAAAGAAACATCCTTGGGTTTCCTGACATCACCGCTCTCTCGCCCCTGCCCTCTTTGAGTCCTTACGTACACATAGGCTTAAGGGCGACACAGGGGCGTCACAAGGAATCTGTACCCCTTCAAGCAGTAGTTTAGCAGTTACAGCCTGCCTAACTTATCATAATTGAGCAGGGGTGGGTCTTTTCTTCTCCAGGCCTCCATTTGTGCCAAGCCTGACACAGATGCTGAGGTCTAAGTCAGGCAACACGAGTTCATCCCAAACTCATGGGTGGGGATTCTGAGTCTCTGCACTATACTGAGGGCCTTGCTTAAAGTTATGCTGGAAGAAATATACAGAGCCAGAAGGCAAAATGAGGTCAGAGAGGCTTGGGGGGGGGCAGGAGGGGAAAGGGGGTGTACCTCAGAAGCCTGGGCAGGGGAGTAGCCCTCTTCTCCTCTCACCACCCCGCAAGGGAGGCAGCATACACATCTAGTGTGTGTGGTCCTGGGGTTCAAACTAAAGGCTTTGTACATGATAGGCAAGCACTCTCCTAGCTGAGCTACATCCCCACCCAACACCAGTTTGTTGGCATTTTGAAACAGTGCCTCACAGAGCCTGGGCTGACCTTGGAATCACTGTATAGCCACACTGGCCTCGAAATTATTATTATTATTTCAAAGATTTATTTGTTTGTTTGTTTGTTTATACATACAGCGTTCTGCCTTCGTGTATGCATACACACCAGAAGAGGGCATTAGATCATAGTATAGATGGTTGTGAGCCACCATGTGGTTGCTGGGAATTGAGCTCAGGACCTCTGGAAGAGCAGGCAGTGCTCTTAACCTCTGAGCCATCTCTCCAGCCCTGGCCTCGAAATTCTAATCCCTTGTTTACATCCTGAGTGCTGAGTCTGATGTTAATTTTTGTCAGTCATCATCTACCCTTCCTTCCTCTGGTAATTTTCTTTTCTCTCTTCCTTTCTTCTTTGTTTATCTCTGGGTCTCTGTCTTTAGGAGAAAGATTTTAAAGTAGTGAGATTAAAAAACAAACAAACAAAAACTAATGAGAGAACCTCTGCCCAGAAGGCTCCTGGTTTGTCTATAGACCTCCTCAACACACACACACACACACACACACACACACACACACACACACACACACACACACATCACACACAAGTGTGCGCGTGTGCCCAAATACACATGCACACACATGTTCTCACACACACAAACATCCTTTCCTGTAGGAGGTTCCGTGCCTTACCTCCCAGGATGCTGCGGAAGCACAGATGGTGGCCAATAGGTCTGGGGGCAAAAAGGCTCCATGTCCTGGTGAAGCTGTTTGTCTTCTTACTCTGTTGGGTTCCTAGGAACCATCAAGGCATGCTGTTCTTCCTGCCAGCCAGGACTGGGAGTAGGGTCAGGAAAGATTTACTAAGCCAGCTTAGGAGGATGGAGAAGACGGGGTGGAGGGGTGAGGGGGTGGGGGGGTTGGTACCCTGCATTCCGGTTAATTCCTTTCCTAAAGGTGACTGGTCTCTTTGGTGATGGGGAGGCTCGGGGGAACTGAGCTTAGGCTGCCCCTGAGCCAGGGTATTGCCAATAGGGTGTTGTTTCTAAGCAGGGTTCTTCCTCTGATGACCCACTGTGGTCTTGCCCCAGGGATCATGCTGACGATGACAAAAATGACTCTCCAGGACTCCAATTGCACCTCAGACACAACTGTGCTCCCCAAGGCTGGTCACCCATCACCTTCCCCCTTGAACACGGATGCACAAATCAAGGAGCTCGTTGTGGGAAAAACTAGAGACCCCTTGAGCTTTCTCTGTGACCCACGTAGTCCACCAGCCTTGGTTTTCCCTTCTGACCCCCAGCTTGTGCCTGAGATATTTCTGGCTAGCAGTGGGCTAGCCTGGGGGACATCTGAGGCTGCTTGAGCATGAGGCTCCCAGCTTGTGACTGTGGGGATTTCTGGTGGGGGAGGGGTCGCCACTGCTGTCCCACCCAGGCCACATGGGGCCGTTTTTTTTCCATGGGGCCATCGATCTAGCTAGCCCAGGAAGATGTGTTACATCTCAGGGGTCAGGGGTCCTGAATCCCAGCTGGTAAGCTGCCTGGAGGCTGTGTTTAAGAGCAGGGCCCCATGTTTTGACTCCTTGAGGCTCAGGAGAACTTGCTAAAGTTCGATATGGCTCTGGGGGCCAGTGGGAGGCAAAGGGCTCCTGCCCAGGGAGGGACAAATAGCTCGCTGGGAAACTGCCATGACCTCTTGACCTTGGAGATGGCTTCAAGCCACATGGTTAACGTGGCCTAGTAAATCTGGGATGGCTCTTCCTCCTCTGGGACACTGGTGACAGTAAGGACAGACAGGGGATGCCAGGCAAGATCATCTCTATCTATTCTGTCCCTTTCCTAGGGGGCGACAAGGTCAAAGGGGTCCTCCCAGGACCTGGGTAGCCCCTGGGGTGTGGCACATTAACAGGTCCCAGCCCAGCTTCGCCTTTTCTTTAAGCCTTGGTTTCCCGCATGTATACCCTGACTGGCATTCCCCATGCAGCGTGCACTAGGCACACCCGATGGACCCCAAAGAGGAGTTACGAAGGAGATGAACTCTGCCGTGATAAACGGACACTTTGAGTTCTCCTTCATCTCGTCTCAGGGTGTTAGGGAAATGTGGGCACGTGTGAGGCCCTGGCTTCCACCCCCAGCCCTGAATTAAGAACTGGCACAGTGACCCATGCCTGCAATGGTAGCAGGAAGATCAGAAGTTCAAGGTCAGGCCCTTTAAAAATTTTTTTCTAGGCAGGGTTTCTCTGTGTAGCCTTGGCTGTCCTGGATTCGCTCTATAGACCAGGCTGGCCTTGAACTCACAGCGGATCCACCTGCCACTGCCTCCTGAGTGCTGGGATTAAAGGTGTGCGCCACCACTGCCTGGCTAGGTCAGGCCCTCTTGCAAGATGGCTTGGCAGGTAACTGTGTTAGTCTCACAAGCCTGAGGGCCTGAGTTTGATCCTCAGAACCAAGGGTGAAAGAGGAGAACCCACTCCTGAGACCTACACACACATACACCTCTACTCTCTCACACACAATAACACTGAATAAAAATGAAAATGTTAATAGTAGTTCAAGGTCATCCTAGTCATCCTTGTCAATTCTGCTGATATAAAATTTACCATCGCCGGGCACGGTGGCGCACTCCTTTAATCCCAGTACTCAGGAGGCAGAGGTAGGTGGATAGCTGTGAGTTCGAGGCCAGCCTGGTCTACAAGCGAGTTCAGAACAGCCAAGGCTACACAGAGAAACCTTGTCTTGAAACCAAAAAATAAAATAAAATAAAATTTACCATCATAACAACAACAACCAAAAAAAAAGTTGCTGAGAAATGGTCTTATATATCCTAGGCTGTCCTGAAACTTCATGTATAGTTGAGGCTGACTTTGAACTCCCGATCCTCCTGCTGCATCCTCCCAAGTACTGGGACTACATTTTAAAATAATTTTGTTTTGTGCGTATGGGTGTTTTGCCTGCATGTATGTCTGTGCACCATATGCAGAGATCAGAAGAGGGCATCAGATCCTCCCGGGGACTGAAGTTACAGGGGGTTGTGAGTGGTCACGTGAGTGCCTGGTCTCTCCAGTTCCAGGTGGCTACAGATGTTTACTACCAGGTCTGACTCCCCTGGGAGCCCTCTACCATCTGGATGGAGGAACAGATGTGGGGCTCTGAACACACAGCTTCCGGTATGTTCAGTAGACCCAGTGACCCAGAAGGCCCACAGTTTAGGACCTGGCCTTGGCAATCGGGCATCCTGGGCTGAGTCCTGCTTTAGCCTTCCTGTGCCTCTGTGATTGTATCTGTGCAAGAGACCAAAACTCTCTACCCTGGGGCTGGAGAGATGGCTCAATGGTTAAGAGGACTGTCTGCTCTTCCAGAGGTCCTGAGTTCAATTCCCAGCAACCACATGGTGGCTCACAACCATCTATCATGAGATCTGGTGCCCTCTTCTGGTGTATAGGCACAGAACATTGTATATGTAATAAATAAATAAATAAATATTTTTTAAAAATACTCTTTACCCCAGCCGATCCACAGGGATTTCAGATAATCCAACCACCGTGGTGGCATTGTCCACATTAATGGGGTTGAGCAGGGTGCCCAGGAGACCCAACTTCCCACGACCCCAGAAAGACATGGCTGTAGTGTCATGAACCTTTGGGACATTTCTTCTTGCTTTTCTTTCTCTCTGCTTTCCTTAGAGCACCTCTTTCATTGGCAAGGCGAGCCCTTCTCCACAATCTCCTCCTGATGCTTCCCAGGACAGAGACAGAAAGTAGTTCAGGAGATCCCATTACAGGGAATCCCAGTTTACCTGCCTGCTGTTCCCACGGGACAGAGGCTGCACAAAAGAGCATGTCACTGACCACTGCGATTGAGTGACCCGATTGTGGGGCTGGGGCTGCAGGGCACCTGTGTGCTTTCTCTTGTCTTCCTCCACAGGGGTCTTGGATTGCGGCGCCCCCCTTCCCAACACCCCCCCCCCCCCAAGAGTATGGCTTTGTCTCAGCTTTTCTCTGTCTGCTGCCCCAGAAGTCAGGGCCTTGCCTGCTGCTTGCCCTGTGGGCCAGCCCCAGCCACTGGCTTCCCAGCGATCTGACCTGAGACACACATAAAGCCTCTTTTCAGAGTTCTGTGTAGGCTGCCCCAGGGGAGGGGGTGCTGAGGAGAGGCACCAGGGGTCCTCAGAAGTGCCAGACAAAGCTGCCTTGTTGAGAGGGGTTGGAGAAGCGGGGACCCATTCTGTGGGAGACCTTTCCCCTTAGGGGCTCACCAGGGTGCATAGGCCAGCTGCTTCAGGGGCAAGGCCATTAGCCTCACGGAGCCCTGAGCCCCGGGCACAGGAGGGCAGAAGGGGTGATGTTCAGGGCCCTGGGACTCCTAGGCCCTTGAGGGGGTGTTTGGGGATGGCATTCTCAGTCACCAGAGGCATCCCTGGCTACCTTCTCTTTGGAGTAAGTCTTGCTGTCCAGGTCTCTCTCCTAAATCATTGTGCAGTTTCCGTGCCCGCAGTTTCCAGCCTTTGAACATGCAGATTACCTCCCCCACTCGCTTTCAGACAGGACCTCACTATGTAGCCCTGGCTAGCCTGGAACCACACAGCCAGTGACTGGAACAGCTGACCCTGGCTCTCAGGAGCTATAGTCCGGAGCGTCCCAGAGCTCAGGATTTCTTGTCCACGGCTATAGCATGCCACCTTTGGGGGGCCCACTTCCATACAGTTAATGGGGACCTCCATGCCCCAACCCTGGTCTCTTCCCATGTCACACTCTTGGATGAGGTTGTCTGTCTTTGGGAGTAGGGTCTGGCAGGATGACAGGGTGCAGAGGGACAGAAGTGACAATAAACAGAATGTGAGTGGGACTGTCAAGCAGTGCCAAGGACAAAAACAATTTCACCAGGGAAGGACTAACAGCTGTTCCCCCACTCCCACGCCCCCCAACTTCGTCAGCTCAGGCAAGGGTGGGACCAGCAGCCAGTGTCAAAGGTCTCATGTTCCCAGTGTTCCTATTCCTTAACCAAGTGGCCTCTGGGTTCCTGTGAGCCCTCGTGTGGGAGGGGAGGGACATTAGTGTCACAACTAGTCACAGTTTGTGCTTGATCTCTTCCCAGGATCTGGGTGCAAGGGAGAAAGCGTGTGTGTGTGTGTGTGTGGTGCTGGCTGAGTGAGAGATACAGCATAAGAGTGAGTCAGTTGTTTTCAGGCTTACGAATTTACCCCACTTTAACCCTTTTGTGTGCACTTTCCAGCCTAGGCAAGCCCATAGAATCAGCACCTTATTGAGCCCATTTTACAGATGGAAAGAGTGAGCTTGGCCAGTAAGCGTTCAGTTGCTCCAATTCTGCCTGGGTCCTAACCAAGGACTCCTCACTGGTTGTTCCACATCTGTCTTTGGCTCCTCAGAGGCCTGAGAGACTCTGATCCTGGGAGACTGGTAAACACAGGCTTATAGGCTAGGGTGGGATTTGGGCAGAGGTGGGGGGTGTGGGCAGGGTGGGGGGTATGGGGAGGAGTGGGGTTGTGGCCTGGGCGGGGGTGTGTGCAGGGATGGGGTGTGGGCAGAATGGTGAAGCGTCCTGCCTGGGGTCATACAGTAAGCCTGTGGCAGCTCAATTCGAAGGGTTCCCTCTGACACCAAGCTGCAGGAACGGGAGTCTGGGAGTTTCACGGCCAAAGGCTGAGGTCCTCCAGGCTCTGAGGAGAAGCCATGTCAGGCAGTCAGGGTTGCTGTCCCAGCCTCAGGGCCAGCTGCTCAGTTTGCATTCGTGCGGTGGAGTTTCCCTAGCAAGAAAAAAAGAGCTTGAGGCTACTGGGCGTGAGGAGGATGGTCCAGCATCCCCACAACCCACTGTTCCACAGAGAAGGAGGGTGCAGTCTCCACCACGTAAGGAGATGAGTGAGACTGGAAGTGGTTAAGGATGGCACTGGGGAATGTGGAGAGCATCTCTCTCTCTCTCTCTCTCTCTCTCTCTCTCTCTCTCTCTCCCTCTCAGACAAGGTCTCTATATATAGCCCCTAGCTGTCCTGTGCCTCCCTATGTAGACCAGGCTGGGTTTGAACTCACAAAGATCCACCTGCCTCTGCCTCCCCAGTGCTGGGATTAAAGGTGTGGGCTTTTTGATCCTGCTGAGTGCCGGGCTCTGGGGAAAAGCTAGCCTCAGTTTCCCTGGAAGGGTGAGTCAGAATCATCTCCTCCAAGGCTTTGCGCCTGGAAAGCCTGCGTGGATGCTAGCATGCAGAGAGGCCACTGTGGCTTTAAAAGTGCCGGGACCACCCCAGTGAGAACCGGTGAGGCACTGAGCGGTGAGGCCACCTGCGGAGCCGTCCACAGCCCGGGAAGATTAGTCTCTTCCACTAGACAACACCCATTACCCTGTTCCAATAGCCATCACTTCCGCTAGGAGAGCCGCAGATGAGATATCGATTGCACTGACCCCAGGCAAGCCCTTTCCCCAGCCTGGGAGGCCTGCAGATCAGCTCTGTCCCTGGCTACTCCAGCATCAAGGCCCTGGGGCCTGCTGCCCAGAGCTGGGAGGAGCTCTAGGCCCTGGGGTGGAGCTGGCTGGCTGTGCAGGTGGACTGGCCTGGGCTGGGCTGGCTCTGTGCTTCTCTCTCTCTCTCTCTCTCTCTCTCTCTCTCTCTCTCTCTCTCTCTCTCTCTCTCTCCTCTCTCCTCTCTCTCTCTCTTCTTTTCTCTTTCATTCCTCCTCCCTACCCTCTCTCCTTTCTTCCTTCTGTTCAATCATTTCCTCCCCGTCTCTCTCCTTCTGGCCTTTCTCTCTTTCCCTTCTTCTTCCTACCATTTCTTCTTGCTCCCACTCTCCCTCATTCCTCTCCTTCCTTCCTTCTTTCCTTCCTTCCCACCCTTCTTCCCTCCCTCCTTCCCCCACCTCCTCTCTATCTCCCCTCCCTTCCCTCCTTCTCAGTCTCAGCCTGGCTTCAAACTTGCTGTGCAGCCAAGCCTGCCTTAAAGTCTTGATCCCCGCCTCCACTTTCCCAGTGCTGGAGTTAGCGATGTTCCACCGCTACACCTGCTTATGCAGGGGGAGGGGGTGGGGGTGGGGGGTGGGGGAGCCTGGGACTTAGAATGTGTTAGAATGCACTAGAACATGCTAGGCAATGCTGTAGGAAGAGGCAGAGCTGCGCCGTCCATGTGCATCCTCATTGCAGGATGTGGGAGGCCATGGCCAGTGCAGAGGGAGGACAGGAGGGAGGGGGCCATTACTTGGGTGGTGGGGGTGGGGTGGAACCTTGTCTTTTAGAGAATCACATTCACCCCACCTCAGGACTGCCAGGGGCTAGTGGCTCCTGGTTTAACTATGTGGCTTCCATTCAGAATCCTGACACTGACCCTAAGGACAGGATGCTCTGGAGCATGTCCTGGGAACCAGCAGGCCCTTGAAGACAGGGCAGTCTGCCTCTGCACAAGGCTGGACATGTGGTCCATGTGTGAGTTTGCACCCAGATTCATTTTTTAGTACAACTGAGGAGGTTGGAGGTGGGCATAGTCTCCTCCCTCCCTCCCTCCTTCCCTTTCTTCCTTCACTGAGCCCTACTGCCTGCATCTGATAAGCAAGAGCCCCTGCCATGGGGATGCTGGGCTCCGCCCACTGTGCCCCCTGCCCTGCCCCACATGCTCCTCTGCATTTCTGAATTTTCCTTTTATTCTCTTTCTTTAATCAGTTTCAAAAATAATCCACAGCACCAGGGAGCCCACAGGGACACTGGAGAGGTCCTTCGTGCGGATCCACCAGCTGTCCCAAGTCCTGTGCCTGCTGCTGCTGAATGCCTGCATGTGTGTCTATGTGCATACAGTACGCATGTGCAGGTGTGTATGTGTTTGTGTGTTATGCATGTGAAAGTGTGTGCTTGTGTACACATTTTCATGTGTTACGTACATACAGGTAAGGTGAGTACATGCTAGACCTGAACAAAAATTTGTACTGTTTTCTGTTCGACATAGGGATATTTGGTGATCATACACACACACATACTCACACACACACACACCACACATATACACGTACCACACATACACATAATTGAAAATAAGAAGGGAAATCCTTAAAAATAAAATGAAATTAGAGGTAACAAATTTAACAGAAGAGTTGTATGTGAGATTTGCACTCTGAAATTTTTGAAGTATTAAAGAGAGTTTAAAGAAAACAATAAATGCTAGGCGTGGTGGTGCATGCCTTTAATCCCAGCACTCGGGAGGCAGAGGCAGGCGGAGGATCACTGTAAGTTTGAGGCCAGCCTGGTCTACAAAGCGAATCCAGGACAACCAAGGTTACACAGAGAAACTCTGTCTCGAAAAAGAAAAAAAAAAAAAAGAAAGAAAGAAAAAAAAGAGAACAATAAATGGGGGCTGGAGAGGTGGCTCAGAGGTTAAAAATCACTGACTGCTCTTCCAGAGGTCCTGAGTTCAATTCCCAGCACCACATGGTGGTTCACAACTATCTATAGTGAGATCTGGGGCCCTCTTCTGTCATGCAGGCAGAGTGTTGTATATGTAATTAAAAAAAAAAAAAAGATGAAGTATACCATGTTCATGGATTGGGAAACGTATAAAAACTGTCCTCAGATGACCCATTGAATGCAATGCCAACCAAAATCCTATGACAGCTTTTGAAGAAATTGGCAGTGTATTCTTAACATTTATATGGAAAGGCTAAGAATCTGGAATAATAAAAAAAAAATCTTGACAAATAATAAGGTTAGACCTGCAAGCTTCTTAACTTCAGAATTCACCATCAAACTGCAGCAGCCCGTCAGAAACAGTGTACATCAGTGAAGAAAAATAGCAAATCCAAACATGGACCCATGGCCAGGATACTGATTAACTTTTTGTTTTGTTTTTTTGAGACAGGGCTTTGCTGGCTGTCGGTGAATTCAATCTGTAGAACTCAAGGCAGGCTGGCCTTGAACTCAGCCTCTGCCTGCCTCTGCCTCAGAGTGCTGGGATTGCAGCTGTTTGCTGCACCTGGCTGGCTGCTGATTGATTTTTCACAAAGATACAAAGGTTGTTTGATAGTTTTCGCTGTGGTGCAGGTTGGCCTTGAACTATAAAGTAGTCTAGGCTGGTCTTGAATTTAAGATTGCACAAGTCTGTCTTCCAAGTGCTATGATTACAGATTCCTGCCACCATGTCTAGTTTGGAAAAGACAGATTTCTTTTTTGTTTTTGTTTTTGAAGACAGGGTTTCTCTCTGAAGCCTTGGTTGTTCTGGACTCACTATGTAGACCAGGCTGGCCTTGAACTTACAGAGGTTTGCCTGCCTCTGCCTCCCCAGTGCTGGGAGGCATGCACCACCACACCTGATGGACAGATTTCATTTTTAATTAATTAATTTGTTTTTATGTATGTTGTGTGCTTGCTTGTCTGTTAATGCACTCTGTGTGTGTGTGTGTGTGTGTGTGTGTGTGTGTGTGTGTGTGTGTGT
>OU015750.1:8207439-8238504 GCA_907169655.1 Acomys percivali | reverse complement strand
GTGTGTGTGTGTGTGTGTGTGTGTGTGTGTGTGTGTGTGTGTGTGTGTAGTGCTCTGACTTGCAGAAGTTGGGGAGAGATAAAGTGTTAGATCTCCCCCCCCCCGTTTTTTTCGAGACAGGGTCTCTCTGTGTTAGCTTTGGCTGTCCTGGACTCTCTTTGTAGACCAGGCTGGCCTCGAACTCACAGCGATCTGCCTGCCTCTGCCTCCCGAGTGCGGTGATTAAACCCGTGCACCACCATGCCCGGCTAAGGTATTAGATCTTTAGCCTCCACTGTCCAGCTATGTTAGTTTACAGTCCACTTCTACCCTGACTCAGGACACACCTTGTGGGGATTCCCAGTTTTCCCAGATGTACAGCAAGATATGATTGCTTAACTGCTCTGTAGAGATTTGTGAGTTCGGTGGGCACTCAGCTCTGTTGTTCACACACCGACCTCTGACAGCCCCTTACTGTACACAGGGAGACCAGCCCAGGGAAGGAAAAAAAACCTGTCCCGAGTCACACAGCAGGACCATGACAGAATTCAGGTCTGAACCAGGGATCTTTAAGACCCGCCATCGGGTTCTTTGGGAGGTGGACATCAATTACCCTTTCCCCCACCTCTGTGTCCTGCCTGGCCCGCTGCTTTTCTCAGCTGGGATAATTAGGCCATTGTGCTCTGGGGCTGGAAGGCAGGTGGAGATGGGGCTGGAGATAGAAAGGGCAGAGATCAGCCAGGAGCCAAGGGCCCCGGCTTTATCTTGGGATCTGTGTCTCTAGCCCACAGGGGTCTTTGGCTCAAGTTTCTTTTCCCAGTGGATCCTGCCTGAAACAGGCCTGTGAGCCTGGTCCTATGGCTCATGGGAGACCCTGCATGTCCAGGCCTGTGGTGCACAGTGGGTGGGGCTTGGGGCTGAGCTGCAGAGGGCTCCCCTGCCAGGCCCAACTTAAGTCCCATTTTCAAGCTGAAGACAGGCACCCACCATGCGGGGACGGGGTGTTTCCTAGGTGAGCTACAGCCACCAAATAAAATGCTCCATCAGGCCCCTTCAGGGTCCTGAAGCTGGAGTCTTGGCAGGCTGACCCGGAACAAGAAGAGAGTCAGGCTGACTCGCAAAAAGAGAGTCTCCCTGAACCCCATGCAGCCAGTAGGGAAATCTGGGTATGGGGAGAGTATACAGAGATGGCCAGGCAGACGGGGAGGGGTGGGGAGAGGGGGCGGGAGCGAGATCTCAGTATGCCTTAGGCATGACACCTTTGGAATTTACAGGAGGGGAAACTGAGGCCAACCAGAGACAAAGCCTCCCAGCCCCCACACTAATTAGCACTTGCTGGCACCGCTCCAGATGCATGGCGCATCCATGCTCCCCCATTCCCCCCCCCCCACTCCCTGCCCTCAGGACTGACCATTCTTACTCTTCAGAGGAGACAGCTGAGGAGCAGGCAGGGTGAGCATCCAGCTAAGCCAGGCCTAGGGTAGGTCTCCTTTCTGTTAAGGGACCAATTAAGCAGCACTCTGGACTGCCAGAGGGCTGGCTTTGACCTTTGTGGACTCCTGGATATCTCAGGACTCAGGCAGAGTTAATATTAGCAGTAACGACCTGCCCTAAGCCTCGCTCCCTGCCTTGCTCCTCTCTCCACACCAAGGTTTTGTTTCCTTTGAAAGCTCCTAATCGCTCGGCCTCATTTTGGGATTTACAGGGCTCAACGCTGGCTGACGGAGCAGGGGCTAAACCCAGGCACTGTGCCTATAGCCAGGGCTTCCTGTGCCTGCTATGGCACCCCCGAATTATGCCTTGCTAGCAGCTTCCCAGGTCTGGCGGGAGTGACTTTTGAAGCCAGCCTGTCTGAGGGTCAACCATTCATCATTTGTCAGCTATAAAACCAAGTATCTTCGTCTGCCTGAGCCTCAGTTTCCCTGCCTCTGTGCAGCTAAGGTTAGCTAATACCCATCAGGTGCCTAGTCCAGTGCCAGTGACACAACAGGACAGGGGGAGATGCTGACATTGTAGGACCCCCCCCCCCAAGGCCTGTCTGTCCTCTGCCTGCCCCAGCCCTCAGGAATGCCTCCTGGGCACTCGGGCCAGGTGCTCTCTGCTTCTGTACCCCACACCCTGCCATGTCTTAATGTCAATTCCATTTTGTAACCAGAATCCACCTTTTAGCACTGAAGTCCTGCCGAGCCAGTAGGGAGCAATGATATTTAAACACCTGTCTGTACCTGGAGAGGGGGAGATTGAGCTTCAGAGCTGCGAACGATGGCAGCCAGGAGCCATGCCAGCCAACCCTGGCATGAAGTCCAGCAGGCCTGGGAGGAGGCTGGGGAGTGGGGACAGGCATGGCCAGAGCGCCTGGCCAGGTGACACCCAGACTTCCGGCCCTCAGGGCTGCCAAGGTTGGCTGTAGGCAGCGGTATGTTTTCCAAGAGGCTGCCAGATAAAATCCTCCAAACTAGGGAGGTGCGGATGTTATAGACAAGATCAGAAAATGTCTCCTAAAATCGAGTGTGAACAAGTGCGTGCATGCATTTGTGTGTTTGGGTTATAGGTATACAATAGAATACTCAGCCCTGTTTTGGTCTTTTAAAGACAGGGTCTCATTGTGTGGTCCAGGCTTGCCTCGAAGAGTGCTGGGATCAACAGGCATATGTCACCATCTCCTGTACCAATGTCACTGTTTAGGTGTGCCTTCGGGTCTCTAATGAATGGACTCAGGCCTGCCACTGCAGCTCAAATAGTGGTTACACACCACAGGGACATGAAGGTTGTGTCTCTTAGAACTATTAATTTCCATGTCATAGAAGTTTTCTTTTTCCTTTCCAACCATTATATATATATATAAAAAAAAGCTTAAAATGCTTCTTAGTTCACAAGTTGCAGAAAACTAGACATCAGGCTGGGTCTGACCAGCAACCTCGGCACAGGGCCCTTGGTTGTCACTATGAAGACTATACATGGAGTCAGTAGGTCTGGGTCCCTCAGCAGGCACTGCTTGTCTGGAAGATGTGACGTGACTGCCCATGCTGGGCGGACCTTCTCTGCTTGCCTCACATTATTGGAGGTTAGTAAGGATTGCCTGGTATGGACAGACTAACGGGGCCCAATCTGGCAAGGTGTCCCCACCCCGCCTCCCTGCCGCCTCCCAGCCTGTTTCCTCATCTGTGACATGAGCTGTAGGCCACCTGGGAGATTTGTGAGAACCATACAGGTTCTCCGGAGCCCTGTATCTTGCAGAGTACCCGGTACCTGCTGAATTCAGGCTGGCCAACCCTGGGAATGATGCACAGTCCCTCTTTGACACTGTAACGGACACATCTGGACATCATCTCTGGAGGGTGGCCCACTCTCCCTCACTCCTGGTCCAACCTTGACCCCCTTCCAGCTGAAGCTCTGGGTTCTGCAGAAGCTGACGGTGGGTGGAGCTAGAGGGGAGGACCGTCTGAGACCTAGGGGCGGGTAGGGAGCACCAGGGACAGTTGTGACTTGTACGTACCCGTGTATACAAGCTCTGCGAATTTGAGGCCCAGGCCCTGCTTGATTTTGCGTACTTCCCGATCCATGGTGAAGGCCTCTATGTCTAAATGAGCGTGGTAAAGGATGGTCCCTGCTGGGGTCTCGTAGATACCTAGCCATTTTTCCAGGCAGGGGGAAAAAGAGAAAAAAAAAAGAGAGAGAGAGAAACACATGAAACCCAAACTGTCAGCAAATGACAAAAAAAAAAAAAAAAAAAAGAAAGAAAGAAAGAAAAAAATAATAATGACTCGTCTGACAGGAGACAAGCCGGTCGGACCCATTCACTCCCAGCTTGCTGCAAAATGCGTCTGTCATTATGTTCATGCTGGGGCCACGACAGTCCACTCTGCAGCTTGTGGAGAAAATGTCTAGATGCCCCCCTTTGAAGAGGCCCTCAGCCTCGGGAAAATGACAGGGTTTCCGAGCAGCGTACCCCCTCCCCAATGCATGCCCACCGGCCTGCAGTTGAAAACCTGTAATTAAACCAACTACGGTGGAGCCCAGGGCCCCAAATATCCCTTCCTCCCTTCTACCAGGGAGTCGGGGGTGGGTTGGGGGTGGGGGTGAGGGTGGGGGGAGGGATGGCTGTGCATGAAAACACACACACACACACACACATACACACACACACACACACATACAAAGTACACACATGCTATGGGCAGTGCTATCTCTCTAGAGATGGCTGGGGTTGCTTAGGACTTGAGCCCTGGCTCCACTGTACAGATGGGGAAACTGAGGCCCTGAAAAAAGGAAGGAATGGAATCCAGGCCCCTGGATCCCTGACAGGCACCGCCTGCTGTCTTGTGGGCCAGCTGGCCGCAGAGGACAAAGCCCAGGCCAGGGGAGAGAGGAGCTTGCTCAAATCCCCTCTTGTCATTAAACCTAGTTGACCTGTTTGCATTATAACCTGTTAAGGCCAGAAGGTCTCCAAAGTGACAGGGAGGGCCTAGCTGAGCTGTGAACCAGAGGAAGATCCCCTCAACAGCGGCGGTGGCAGGCTGTATCTGGGGCACAGAGGCAGCAGGAGGGAGTACTGAGCCTGTTCTGGTGCCAGGCCCTGCTCTGGTACGGAGGACGGACAGGGGCAGTGCTGTGCCCATGAATTTGATCCCAAAGCTCCTGTCCTTCCCTCCACAATGATGCCAAAGAGACAGCTTCTCAGTTGTCCTGACAACTCCCCACCACCTTTCCACACTAACACGTAAAAAACTCAGAGACAGCCAGGGATGATGGTACATACTTTTTTTTTTTTTTGGTTTTTTGAGACAGGGTTTCTCTGTGTAGCCCTGGCTGTCCTGGACCCGCTTTGTAGACCAGGCTGGCCTCGAACTCACAGAGATCCACCTGCCTCTGCCTCCTGAGTGCTGGGATTATAGGCGTGCACCACCACGCCCGGCTGATGGTACATACTTTTAATCCCAGCACTCAGGAGGCAGAGGCAGGTGGATTTCTGTGAGCTCAAGGCCAGCCTGGTCTACAGAGAGAGCTCCAGGACAGCCAGGGCTACACAGAGAAACACACAAACCTCAGAAGACTGCTCATGTGTACACCGTGTACACCGGCACTGTTCACAGAAGCCCAAAGCTGACGCGACACAGGCTGTCTCCTGACTCTTTCCTTCTACCCTGAGTTCCTGGCACTTGAACTTAGGTTGTCAGGCTAAAAAGGCGTGTGCTTATATGCATTGAGCCACCTAGCTGGCTGGGCTTTGATCTTTAAGGTCTGGGAAACTCAGAAGGGAAAGTCCCCTTAGGACCAATTCTATCTGTATTTTCCTAGGTGTGGCCGACCTAACACTCAATGTATGTGGATAGAAACTGCAGCTGGAGTCCTGCTGGGGGTGGCAGGAAGGTCTCTTCTTGCATAATTCAGGAGGCCTTAGGACTTTGAACTGGGCCAACAGCCAACTTTACAGACAGGAAGTAGTGACTTGTCCAAGGCTACCATGCCTCAAAGGGAAATAGGATCAGTATCAGGGTCCCCAGTCTTGGCTCCAGGTTGTCTCTCAGGGCCTTTCTCCAGTGAGTCAGCATTCACCAGAACATAAGAAAGCACCCAGGCACAGGGCCTCAGGCAACATATGCCATGTAAAAGTGATCCCAGGACTGGAAGGCAAAGTGCATTGCCAGGCAAGCATGGAGATCTGAGTTCAGATCCCCAGCTCCCATAGAAAAATTGGCTCTTGTAACTCTAGCCCAAGTGCTGGATGGGCAGAGACAGGAGGATCCCTGTATTTCACCTGCTAGCCTGTCTAGCCAAACCAGCAAGCTAGTTCCAAGTTCAGTGCCAGACTCTTATACACACACACACACACACACACACACACACACACACAAACACACACACACACTACACATATATTATAATAATAGATTATATATCATGTATGATATTACATATCACACACACATATATACATATATTATAATAATATAATATATCATAATGATATAATAATATATATAATATATGGGGGAGAAAGGCAGAGAAAGACACCTGATATCGACCTCTGGCCTCCATACATGCATACGTGTGGAGTGCGCCTGAAAACATATATGTACTCCAAAACACATCTACAGTCACACCCTGTCCTGTCACCCTGAGAGCAACACTGAGGTGTCTGCAGCATCACCCCTAGTGGCCCCGGGAAAGGGGAACACAGGTGGCATCTAGAGTTCTAGAAAGATCTTCTAGTTGCCCAAGGCCTGCCAGCAGTTGCCCATTGCAGATATCCCCTGGGAAAACAAGGCCAGTGGCACCAGCAGCAAAGAGTGGGGAGAAGGGCGGGCAGAGGCCACCTCCTCTCGAGCTCTCAGCACCAGCCTCATGGTTGTCAGCGGCTACTGTGAAGTCACAGGCTTACAGCGAAGCCCCAGCCAAGAGACATCGGCACAATTAATAAATATTCCTGATCCCATCTCAGGTGGTGGGAAAGTTAATTGTGACTGATCAAAAGGATTGTTTTCAGCTCTTTTTTTGCACGTGTGCACGTGCGTGTTTTAAAGCTCTCCCCTCTCTTGGCAGGAGTAGGGGTACAGATGATTTCTGTGCAGTTCTTCTGGGAAAAAAAAAAATTCAGTGACAGAAACCTGATTCTAAAAGACTATGGGTTTGGGGCTTTTGACAGTCGGCATACAAACCGCCACGCAAAGAGGGGGAAATGACAGCTGAGCCGGTGCCGCTGTGGAATAGACAACAGACATCTTCAGAGTGACACGCACCGCGGCTCCAAGTGTCTATTTTCATCTCCCCGTGTTTACGGGAAAGACAGAGGTGTCAGCAGCCCTGTGTGGAGCAGCTTCAATCACACCCTAATTACCACTGGGAAGGAGGGGGTGGCGGTGGCTGAGGAGGCCAAGGAGCTAGGGTGGTGGGAGGGGGGGAGGAGAGTGGACCAAGAGGAAAGGTGGGGACTACACAGCTGCAGCAGCTCAAATCCTTCTCACCGGTTGCCAAGACTGCCGCTTGGCTCGGCCTGAGAAATTTGGTAGAGCTGAACAGACTCTAGCAAACCTGCGAGAGTCAGGCTAGGGGCTGGGGTACTTGGACCCAAGGCTCTGCATTTGGGGGAGGGGGAAGGGGTTTGGAAAGATGGATGGGGATAGACAGATTGACTAGAGCCCCAGGGCTCCTTTCTTAGGTACCAGGGCCAAGGCTGGAGGTGGTTGCTATGGTGATGAGAGGCAAGTCAGGGTGGGAGTCTAAGCTGTTCTCTAGGCTCCTATGCCCAGGTGGCCCATCCTGTGGATCAGGTTGGGTCTCTGAGACAAGCCATCCCTGACCGGCCACCACCATCTTCTGCTTTCCCCCTTGCTGTCCATTTGTAATGTTCCATGCCAGAGCAGCTTCCGGGAGGGTTGGCCAGGTGAACGGGGAGGCTAGATAATGAAGGGCAAGCTTGTGGTACTACACTCTTGAAAGTGAAGTTCAGGGGCAAGTGGGGGAAGAGGATGGAAAGATGAAAGAAAGAAGGAAGCTTAGGAAGGGAGGAGAGCTGACCAGGGCCGGTGTGGGGCAGAAGAGTGTGGGTGGGCAGCCATGAAGAAGGCCGGAGAAGAGTGAGGTGAGGTAAAGGACACACACAGGCAGGCAGGAGGCCCCTTCCCGCCAGCCTCCCGCCTTCTCCTCCCCACTGATTTCATTTACTTCACTTTAATTAGCCCCCCTCCGGAGTTAAAAAGATAATGTGCTACCGAGGATGTGAACAGCCACAATACAGCCAAGGCACTCCATCTGACGGTCCCCGAGCCTCAGTCCCTGACCCCAAGGCTCCCCACGAGGGCCTGCCAGCCAGGCCACCCAGACCCAGGGTGTGGATGCTCCCCGTGCTCCTGCCCCTCCCCCCCGCCCCCCCCCCCCCCCCCCCCAACCCCCCCCCCCCCCCGCCCCAAGGAAAAAATGCGGGCTCTTAATGAATGTCAATTACCAGCTTTGTAAAATCAATACAAATGACATTTCCCCCACATACACCAAGATCTGGAAAACCCCAGCTCTGCCCTCAACATAATCAACGATTAACAGCGCCCCTGTCACTGTACACCTAATAAACTCTTCAAGGGGAGTCCATAGGCCCTCATTAATTGTCTGCTTTTGCTTTTTCACACGGAAATGTTTGGAGTGCAGAAATAAAAACAGGACACCCTAAAATTACCAAGCTTGAAAACTCCTGGAGAGACCTCCTGGGTTGGCCCTTCCCTTTTAAGATTGGTGTTTCAGCCAGCGGTGGTGACACACGCCTTTAATCCCAGCCCTCAGGAGGCAGAGGCAGGTGAATTCCTGTGAGTTCGAGGCCAGCCTGGTCTATAATGGGAGTCTAGGACAGCCAAGGCTACACAGAGAAACCCTGTCTTGAAAAACAAAACAAAACAAACAAACAAACAAACCCGCCAAGATTGGTGTTTCTGCCAGGTGCAGTGGTGCATGCCTTTAATCCCAGCACTCAGGGAGGCAGAGGCAGGTGATCTCTGTGAGTTTGAGGTCAACCTGGTCTACAAAGTGAGTTCCAGGACAGCCAGGGCTGTTATACAGAGAAACGCTGTCTTGAACACCCCTCCCCCCAAATCAGGTCTTCAGAGACCCACCACCATGCCAGCTGGGCACCCCTGCCCCTCTCTCCTCTCTCTTTGCATCACACAGTCAGCCATCTGGGAGCTAGTCACTGTCACCTTCTCCAGGCTGTCTTCGCTGATGACTGCAGTCTAGGCCCATATCATCACCTCTCACCTCCTCCCACACATTTTTGCTCCTCCACCCAGGAGGATGACATTTCCCAGTCGGGTCTGGGCAGCCCTTCTCTTCCCAATAAAGGTGGTAACTCTCCTGTCAGACTGACAGTATCTACCAGCAGCTCTGAGTCTGGAGTCAACAGGACAGTGCCGGGAACCAATCAGTGATACCCACCACGGTTGGTGTAGGAAGGATATTGGTGTCGGACATGCCTCAATCTCACTGGGTCCCAGATGGCCTAAGGCCGCCTTTGTGCTTACCCAGAACTCCGCTGGGGACCAGAAGCCATTGCTGAAACACCCCCACAGAACCTCCTTATACTATCTCACTTGGGTCAGAACCAAGATGTCCTTCCACAGCCTGGCTCTTTGGCTTTCTCCCCGTGCCTCCCTGGGCGGTCCTGTAGTGAGCCCTTGCCCCTTCAGGGCCTTCTTGGTTTCCCCATCTGTAAAACTGGGTGCTAGTTTCTCCCAAGGCCCCTTGAGCTGCCTAGGAGGCATTCCTTTGTGTGACTGCCAAGGGCAGGTGAAGACAAAGGGGCATTTAATCAGATGTTAAATAGGTAAGAAGACAAAAGTCGAGCAGGAATGAAAGGAGACACTCATTAGCGTATTGTTCTTCATAAGGCCTTCTCAGGAGGGCTGCAGTTGTGAGCATTCTCACGGGTGATCAGCGTGGGGGGAGGAAACCCTGGCAATAGGCAGCTCTGCACACACACACACCCCAACCGTCAGAGGCAGGCCCAGGATACCACAGGGGAAACTGAGGCCCTGAGATCCCCAGCTCAAGCTTGCCAGGCCACGCTCCGGGATCTGACTCTTTTCTAACTTCTGCCCATCCGCTCTACTAGGACTTGGCATCTCAATTTAAAAATGCCCTCAAGGACCAAGATGGAGTGTGTGTGCTGAACCCTGATATTTAAACATTCAGGGGCCCTAACTGCCAAAATTATGAGAGTCCCCTAAAAACACTGCAGCATTGATCTCACATGTGCTCGTGCACACACACACACAGATAGACACATATATATACACACTCACACATTCAGACACATACATACACATATACATACAGACACACACGGACAGACAGACACACTCAGACACATACATACATTCACACACAGATAGGCACACACAAGTACATACACACTCACATACAGATACACACACACATACATACAGATACACACACACATACATACAGATACACACACACATACTTACACAGAGAGATACACAGACACATACATTACAGATACACACATGTGCACATACACAGGCAGACACCACACACACAGACACACACACACACACTCAGGACTGGCAGGGACATGGGATAGAGACGCTCAATGGATAAGGAAGCTGAGGAAGAAAAGGGTATGGATAGCAAAATGGTACATGACTGACAGGAAGTCATGAAAAAAACAGAGGCACCTGCCTGAGGAACAACTCCACATAACCCTGGGACCAACTCTCCATCCCATTGCTAAGAAGGGGATCTGATGGTCCTGTGGCCCCTTGGTGGCAGCCTAGACCAGCCCAAGTGGCAGGCATGCCACAGAAAAATGGGGCTTATCTGTCCTTAGCAAAAGGTTTTGGAGATAGGCCTGAATTGGCCTGGCCTGTTCAGGGTTGCTGTGTACAGCTCACAGCGCCCTCCCTGGCAGGAGCCCCGCCCTGCTGCTGCTGCTGCTGCTGCTGCTAGAAACGTGCTTTAATGACCACGAAATTGGCCCTGCATGGTCCGCCTCTTAACCTGCCTGGCCCGCCTGTGACACAAGACTGCCTGACCTCCAGGCCGACCTCTCTCCCAGACCCCCTCCCAACTCTAGAAGCAGGTCCTCTCACAGCACCCTTGGAAGTCAGTCAGGGGCAAAGGCCAGAGTCCCACTTCATGGGGTATGAGAGATAGAGAAGGGGAAGCTGTGATGGTGTGGGGTGAAAGGCGATACCCAGACTCTCTACAGGTGTCTCTCTGGAGGTGCCGAACGCACTTACCTCTGGACTTCATTCCAATGAAACGGTTCTCCACAATGTCGATGCGACCCACGCCGTGTTTGCCCCTGGAAAGGAACCAACGGGTCACTTGGACTCAGGTGCTGCCACAAGGCTTGGCTGAAGAGCTACCTATGGGCATACTGGCTCTGTCTCAGACTCTAAGACTGAGCCAGGAAAACAGGCCCAAGCAGACAGGTGGGTAAACTAAGGCCCTGAAAGAAAAGGGAGTGTCTGGGTCACTCTGGGTGCCACCAGCTTCACCTGCTACCTCTGTACTGGGACTTGCTGGGTCCCAGCTCTCACTAAGGACTTATCTTTCTTTGTCCTGATGCCTGGCTCAGCCCAAGGCCCAGCTGGACCAACCACAGGAGGTGGTGGTAGCCTTGGGGATTTTGGTTTCATGGGCTGTAGCTTTAAAGAGACTACCAGAATCCTCCTGCCAAACCAACACCCTTGCTCTGTGGGGACTCTATGTCCAGAGGGCCAAAGCAGCCAGACCTCCAAGTTATGAACCTCAGCTGTGACCATTAGCCACACAGATCCAGGCCCATGCTTGCCCAAGGTGACAGTCCTGGGGCGGGACCAGGCCGACTGTGGACACTCACGCAACTTCGTTCAGGTACATGAAGAGCTCCAAGGATGTACGGTGGGTAGTGCCATCTTTGGTGTTGGTCACCTTCACAGGGACCCCTGGGGCAGAAAGAGAGGACAGTGGGCCTCCAGGCTGAGACTCAGCAGAGCGGCCTGTACCCACCACCCCACCCTCCCCCCTCCCCCCACATCGCCTAAAATGGATGTGACAGATATGGAGTCCGAATGACTCCTTCAAAGCCCTGTGCTGGGGGGAGAGAAGGGGCGAGAGAGCCCCCCAGAATGAAAGGGAAAAATGCAATAAAAACGCTCGCCCCTTCCCTCCCATTCTCTCTGCCCCTTTAGCATTTAGGGGCTGTGAAATTGGAACCAGGCCCTGAACTAATTGAATTTCACGCTTCGGCATTGTCTTACCAGTAAGCACCTTCTGTCCCCACCAGCTACCCAGGGGCCGCCTGGCCGAGGTGCAGCCAAACCCTGTGAGTACGCACAGGCGTGTGTGCACGCAAGAGACAGAGAGAGAGAGAGAGAGAGAGAGAGAGAGAGAGAGAGAGAGCGCACACACACACACACACAAACACGCGCATCTAAGCAGCTCTGTTATGCTTGCCAAGTAGATCTGGGCCTCTCAGCCCCACCCTTGTACCTAACCCAGGCCCTCAGAAAGCCACCTGATGGATGAGCTGGGGTGATGCCCACTCCAGCAGACACCCTTGAATTCTGGGATGTGTTGTCTGGCTCAGGCAGAGAAGGGCCGTGTGTGGAGGGGGGCAGTGAGGAGGGGGCAGTGGGTGGGTTTGGGGTTGACTCTGAATAGCAAGGAGCACTTTCTCGAGCGGTGTGAAATGGGCAATAAATGTATTAGGGGGCTAACAAGAGAGCCGTAACAGTGACAAAGAAAAGCTGTTCAAAGTTGGCGGCTAATCCCCCACCCATCTGCCTGGCTCATTACCATGTAGCGAGCCATCGGGTGCCAATCAGGGCTCAATAGCGGCTTTGGAATCTTTATTAGCCAGGCGCCATTTGGAGGGGGGCTCGGCTCAGGGCGCTGACAGGCTCGCCATTCTTAACCCCCATTTCCAGGGGTTTTATAACTTGGTTGTAAATTGCTATTAAATGTAAGTCGGCCCAATAATGAACCTTAAGCCCCCTCGCCACCCCCTACCCCTGGCCTCTCCCTTTCTCTCCTCCCCTGGCTCTATTATCACCCAACGCTGGGGCCTTGGATGGGGTCTGCCTGGGAGGAGAGGTGGACATTGTTGGGGCTGCCGCCGGAGAAAGCCTCTTAGCTTTTAAAATAGTTAATAATTAGATTAAAACTTCAAATAAATTAACTAGAGAGTGAATGAGGACTAGGCGAGGGGAGGGCGCCTCCCTCCCTCTTCTTTTTTTTTTTCAGATAGGCAAGCCGGCTCTTCTTCAACTCTGCCTGGGGCTACCCTGCTCTTCCAGGATGGGCTGTTGGAGGCTTGTGCCTGCGACTCTCTGCCACCTTCTCTTTCCCTCTTCCAGCTCCCAGGGGTTGGAGGGTCCTCTGAGAGAAGCCTGCGCTGTGGCGTGGCTCATCCTACCATCTGCTCAGAGTAAAGCTCCGAGGAGGCCTGTTCCTCCCAACAGAGGCTTTGAGAGAGGGGACCAAGGCTTCCACTGTGTCTGGGGTCCCAAGCAAGGTCTCCTTGGTCCCTGAGCGGTGTGACATGTAAGGTGATACAGTTAAAGAGGCACAGAGAAGGCACTGGCAGGTCAGACAGCCCTTTGGGAGAGGCTGGATGTAGAAGACCCATAACAGTACCAAACCCTCACTCTAGCCACACGTTAAGCTAGGTACCTGCAAACGGCCTTTTCATGGCCTTTACAGGCATGTACATACACCTCAGCCGCCCAAAAGGTGAAGTTCTGTGAGGTCACTGCAGCCAGCGGATGCCTGGGGTTGATCTCCAGCCTTGCCCACCCCACCCCCCATCACCCTGTCCTCCAATTTGGAGAGAGTCTAAACATCAGAGTCCCTCTTGTTTGTGCTGGGACCTGGTGGCCACTCCTCAGTGGCTGGCTGGCTTCCCTGCCTGAGTTTGTGCTGCCTCATGGGTCCTCTAGCTTCTAGTAGGTACTATCGCCTGACGAAGCCTTCCTGGAAGAGTCTGCCCCTCGTATCCCCATCCCCCCTCTCAGTGAAGTTCTGCTCCAGTCAGCAGGCATGACTATGGCCAATTTCTTCGTCCAGGGCAAGGGAGAGGGACCCAGAGCAGCAACTATGAGTCTAGGTAACTGGAGACCCCCAGGCAACTAAGTTAGGATGAGCTTCGCTTTCTGGGTAGGCTCTCAAAGGAGGCACTCCCGCCTTCAGTTTATAGATGGGGAAACTGAGGCTCACGGAAGTAGAGAGTGACTTTCACAAAAGCAGCTACCTTGAGACAGAAGGCTCTCTACCAAGATTCAGTGTCAGTGGCCTGGAGACTCATACTGTAGGGAACTTTCAAAGACCCTGCCTGTACTCTAGCTTCCAAGAATCCAAGGGGTTTGAGGGCCTGGGAAGTCCACTCCTTTTTGTTCTTTTTGTTTTGTTTGGTTTTTTTTTGAGGCAGGGTTTCTCTATGTTATCTTGGCTGTCCTGGACTCACTTTGTAGACCAGGCTAGCCTCGAACTCACAGTGATGCGCGTACCTCTGCCTCCCAAGTGCTGGGATTAAGGCGTGTGCTGCCATGCCTGGCTTCCCCTTTCATTCTCAATGGGTGGGCACGTACCTCTTTTGAATTCTATCTCAAGGACATCTGGGCTGTTGGGTGCTTTGGCAGGGTCCTGGGTCTTTGTGTAGAGGCCTGGAGGTGCTTGATTCTAAAAGAGAAAGGAGTAGGGCTTTGGGTCATCATGAGCTGCACCAAGCAACACACCTGCTTCCTACCTCCCGCAGGGACCTGTCCCTCCTCGCCCCTGTCTAGGACTGCCGGCCCTGGCATTTCCCTATCAAGCCAGCGGGTCCAGAGGACTCTCAGCTCCCAGTCAGCCCCGCCTGCCAGGGGCCTGAGAAACAAAGGGCTCAAGAAATCAGACAATTTTTCCCCTCAACTTGATCTCATCTTTTTCTTTGACGCCCCCACAGCTGGAGGCAGAATAGCAGGAGAGAAACAAGTCAGGCAGGAAAGAGTGTGAGTTCCGCAGGACTGCGGTGCACAGGCTTCCCGGGAGCTGTACACACACGCACGTACACTCGCTCGCTCGCGTCAGTGCCTGGAATTGGGGTTTATTCTGCACTGACCGCAAAGCTAATGACTGCGCGTGACCCCAGCAGGTGCTCTAGCGGGCCGAGCCGTCCCTGGGGTCCCTGAGGTTAATACTCTTGGGGAGAAAAGAGAAGAACAAAGCAAAAACCATTTGAAAACACATCAACCTTTATGTATATTTTTTCTTGGGTGCGTTAGAAAATGGGCCTCTCTTCTTTAGCTCAGAGGCAGAGGGGCCGCTCGCTGCCCAAGGACTTAACTCGAAATTCCGTCTCGCCTCTAGAGGCTCCAGCTCCCCCTGAACCCAGGCCTGAAGCCTGGATACTTGCCACCATGAGGACAAGAAGGGCGGGGCCTGGGTTCGCGGGGTGGCCCGGGGGCGGGGGGGGGGGGGGGGGGAGTGCATCCTGTGCCCAGCTGCTCTGTCCACCAGCTGACGTTGGGGACCTCAGGCAACGCCTTTCCATCCACAACCTCCAGCCCGTTCACACCCCACTGCTCATCTGGAGTTCCAAGCAGCCTTGCCTGGTAGGAACAAATGCTGCTACCCCTCAACAACTGTGGAGAAGTTTGCTTTGTGCTCTTTTGTAACCTAGGTTGGCCTTGAACTTCTGATCCTGGTCCCTAACTCCCAAGTGCTGGGGTTACCCACCTGACTCAGCTGTATTAGAATGGGGAAAATATCCCTAAGCCAGATGCCAGGCTGTGCAGCCTTCATAAAGTGGCTGTACTTCTCTGATCCTCAGTTTCCACCTAGGGAAAGGGTCTGTGCCCCTGACTTGTTCTTTTGGGTTTTCAAGACAGGATTTCTCTGTGTAGCCTAAGCTGCCCTGGACTCACTTTGTAGACCAGGCTAGCCTCAAACTCACAGCGATCCACCTGCCTCTGCCTCCCTAATGCTGGGATTAAAGGAGTGCGCCACCATGCCCTGCCGCCTCTGACTGTCTTAACACTTACATGTTAAGCAAGGCATGGTGTGAATGGTCATTCCCTCTGAAGGTGGAGACACAGCCTGGTGATGGGCGTTGTGACTCCCTCTAAAAGAGGCCACAGGAAGGTACCCTGGGCCAACTTTACCCATCAGCTTTGTGCTGGAGTGACCAATGGCCTTCTTTCCCTGGGCCCTTCTGGATTTAACATTAGAAGTGTCATATTTTAAGAATCCTTGGTGCCACACCCAATGGGAAGGTTTACTCTTCGCACTCTACAACTGAGCTCCAAGGGACGCTGGGCTGGCAGCCATACCCTCCTAAAGTGCTATCTGTGTGGTAGGCACACAAGGTGGCCTGAAGGGCAGACCTAGGGAAGCGAGAAGGGTCCTTTAAGAAACACCCCTCCAGCAAGCAGAGGGAAAGTAAAGCTCAGAGATGTAGCTGGTCCAAGTCACAGCTTAGTGCTCTTTCCAGCATCTCACGTTGCTTCTCAGCTGCTATGGTAACCTGGGCAGAGAAACAATTTGATGCCTATGGTTGAGTGTCACACCATTCACCAGGAAGCGGACTTCGGAGAAATGCCACGTTCCCAGATCCCCCTCTGGGCAATGAAAAGACCACCATTCCTTGGGCATAGAAAGGCCTGAGACTCACTCAGCTCGGAGGTTAAATGATTTGAGGCTGGACCTCAGGATGAGCGGCACAGCGGTACTTCCTCACCTGCCCAGAGCTCCCCAAGCCTTGGCTTAACTCAAACCTCTCCCCCCACTGCTGGCTGTGCTATGCCCGGCTGTAGTGATGGCAGCCGCTTCAGGTTTGAGCCTGTCCTTTCTCTGGACACACTGCCTAGCAGCAGAAGACGGACGCCTTGGGAAGGGACACAAGGAACAGGAAAGTCTTGAGGAGAGGACGAGCTCACGTCCTGTCCTCCAACAGCAGTAGTGGGGGGAGGGCTGAGGTGGCCATCTAATAACTAAAGAGAAATAAACCAATGTTTGCTTTGCATTCTGAGCTGCCTGCCTTCTTTTTAACTCTCAGTCCTAAAAGCCCAGTTCAAATGACAAATAGTTCCATTGAGGAGTATCTGGTGCTATTTATCCACCCCAGCGGGAGGGCTCACTTCCAATGTCATCTGGGGGGGAGGGAGGGATGGGGAGAGAGAGAGAGAGAGAGAGAGAGAGAGAGAGAGAGAGAGAGAGAGAGAGAGAGAGAGATGGGAGTTGGGGTTGGGCAGCAAAAGAAAGCATGAAACAGGGCCCTAGAAGGAGAGATTGCAGCAAATGGCCCATAAACTAACCCATGATGTAGAGGCATGATGGATGCGGGGGTGGCTTATTCACCCATCAGATATGGCGGCCGGCGGCTGAATGAACTCTTTCACTGTGGGGCCGTATGAAGTTAAAGCAAGTAAATTTCTATCTTTCTTCGTGTTAGCTGCCTCATTGCTCCTCAATCAGCTCTGGCGGAGGCAGAAAATGGCTCAGCCATCTGCCTCAAACCCTCCCTTCCGCAGACCTCGGGTCTTTTTGGGGGGGATAGGGGGGAGGGGTCCCTTGAAGCTCTCAGCGCTCCTCCCTGAGGGTGGGGGGAGGGAAGGGAAGGTGGGGGTGGGGTGGGGTGGGGGGAGAGAGGACACAACACATTGCATGGACACAGAAGCATCTGGGTGCTGGAGGGTGGGGGAAAGCCCTTCATGACCAAGCCAACAGAGAGGACAATGTTGTCAGTCCCCCTGGCCAGGATGCTGGGTGTCTCTCAGCAACTGAGCTGTTGCATCTGCGCTCCTCCTACCCAGCCCAGCTCCATTCCGTTCCTACTCCTGGATGAGGGAAGACTGGTTGGACAGTGTACAGCAGTGAGAAGCAGAGTTTTAGGGACTTACTTTTCTCTGGGGCCTGAGCCACTGGCAGTGACAGTACTGTAGATGGAGACATGCTAGCTCTGGGACCCAGATCTGACCCAGCCATAGTAATCACACCAGGCCCCCAGGCTGTTCATGTGGCTTCAGCTCTGCCTCCCCAGTTCTGGGGTGGCCAATTTGAGGGTGTTGCTTCTCTAGTGAGGATAAAGCCAACAGGCTGCTGAGCGGAGGCCGAGGACTTTTCCCCAGTGTACCTGGCCCACAGGAGCCCAACCTGAAAGTACCTATGAGTGCTCAGTCCTGGGCCCCCCTCGGTGTGACTGACTGGCTAATGAGCAGTGGTTGGCCTGAGTGTCATGGGGTCAGCAGAGCATGAACTGGAAAAACCTGTGGCCAGCAGGCAGCAGCCCCATGGGCCCATCAGTCCCCAGGGGAGCGGTGGGGGGCAAGGGCACCAGCTTTTCCCTAGAGACAAGCGTGGGCTCGGCAATGCCATCACCTCTGCACTGGTAGCCAGTCCAGCCTGTTCTAACTGCTTGGTGATGGGGAGCTCTGAGCAGACCTAGGACACTTAATTTTAACTGTGGCCTGAGGAGGGCGCCAGGCCCTCATGTCCCTGCCTCAGACCTTGTTCCACGCCATCCTATGTACTTTCTCTTTCTTTGTGCAAGAGGAACTGGGGGCTCAGACAGGGTGGCCACCCGTGGGTATGGGGAGAACAGGGGTACTGGGAGCCCTGGCTTCAGTTCTTGCTCAGCAGCTGCATGAAGGGTGCTCATCCAGGCATCCAGGGCCTCAGTTTCCCCACCCATAGAATGAGACTGCTCAGTCAGAATCCAAGGAAACCAAAGCAGGATAATGTCAGAGCCAGGTCTGGGGGTGAGAGGGCCATCCCGAACTGGTGGGTGGACCCGGTGCAGCCAGTGCGGGGGGGGGGGGGGGGGGGGGGGGTGGGCGGCGGGGAAGGGCAGATCTGGGCAGGGGGGGGGGGGGGGGGGGGCGGGGGGGGGGGGGGGCACCCAGGCACTTTGGCATGCAGCTCCTGCCCTAATCTGCCTGTCACCCTTCGGAACCCCCAAGGCCCAACTGCCCAAATTCTCCAGTGTCTTCCAGGCAGACAAACCCACCCCCCAAAACAGCCACCCTGGGGGTGGGGCTGTGTCAGGAACTGGAGTCATTCCTTGGGGACAAAGAGATTTTTCTCTTCCCGCGATAAGCCTCGCTCAGCGCCCCCCCCCCCCACCCCTCTTTCCTACAGTGGGCAGAAGGCGATGATGCAGCCTCCGGGGAGAGAAACCTTAAATTTGAAGTGGGTCTGCAAGGCTCACCCTGGCCAAGCCAGGAGGCTGCTGACTGGCATCATGGGTCATTGGGTTCTAGCCTCACCCCCAACCCAGGCATCCAGTGTGGCCCAGCGCCTGGGCACAAGCTGAGCCCTCCCACAAAGTGCCTCATCTGCTTAATCACTTCTTCATTGTTTTTCAATCACTTTCTCTCCGCTTCCCTGAAATGGTCCCTTCCACCATACATTTCTACAGCAATTAGAAAAAGAATGCCAGGGAAGGGGGGTGTGTGGGGAGGCAGGGGTGGAAGTGGGATGTGTGGGGAGGCAGAGGTAGGGAATGGGGCTCAGAGAGCAGCATGAAGAGGGCAGGCAGAGTGGCCCGTGGGGAGAGTTTGAGAGGCAGAGCACGCAGTGACTCTGGCCCCTTGTGAAACTTCAAATTAGGCCTTACATCCGTCAGATAGCATACGTACTGTAGGCAAAGGGGCTTACCTTGGGGTTTTCCAGGATCCCAGCCTCATAGCTGCAGGGGAAAGGTGAGTTGAGTATATGTAATAATACCACGCACCCCTACCCTCCAATCCTGTGGATTGCCCACAGTTCGCTCTGTCTTTTCTGTCTACCAAAGCACCCGCTGCCAATCCTACCCAGA
Organism: Acomys percivali; assembly: GCA_907169655.1. Taxonomy (NCBI): domain Eukaryota; kingdom Metazoa; phylum Chordata; class Mammalia; order Rodentia; family Muridae; genus Acomys; species Acomys percivali. The sequence goes on along the minus strand of OU015750.1, from coordinate 8,219,240 downwards.
ACATTCTGAGCCACCCGGCTTAGCGGTGGGAATTGCAGGGTGCAAGGAAGGGGTGGGTGACCCCCCCCCACTCAGTCTTGTGGGTGCAGCCCTGGGACTCCATACATGGGGGCCTCAAACACTCATCCCATTCAGGCCCTTTTTCTTTCTTTCTTTCTTTCTTTCTTTCTTTCTTTCTTTCTTTCTTTCTTTCTTTTTTCTCTTTTTTCTTTTTTTGTTTTTCGAGACAGGGTTTCTCTGCATAGCCTTGGCAGTCCTGGACTCGCTTTCTAGACCAGGCTGGCCTCGAACTCACAGCGATCCCCCTGCCTCTGCCTCCCAAGTGCTGGGATTAAAGGCGTGTGCCACCACGCCCAGCAGGCCTTTTTTCATCCTTGAGGATTTTGTCCTCTGAGAAGTTGTTCCTAATACCTCAGGAAACCAGGCCTGCCAGGTCAATAGGAGGGCTTGCCTACACACAGGCGTGGGAGAGAGCATGGCAAAGTCAAGCCCAGGAACAGAGGGGATGTGCTTTCTCACTCTTTCCAGATTTATTTTTATTTTATGTGGATAAGCATTTGCCTGCATGTATGTATGTGCACCACATGTGTGCCGTGCCCATGGAGGCCAGAAGAGGGCGCTGGATCTCCTGGAATTAGAGATGGCTATGAGCCACCATGTGGGTACTAGGAACCAAACCCAGGTTCTCTGCAAGAGCAGCCAGTGCCCTTAACCCCTGGACCGTCTCCTCAGTCCTAGGAGGGACTGGACTCACCTGATGTGCATAAGGTTCTCATCCATACTCCAGGGGCTTTTGGGCGTGACAGGGATGGGGATTCCATGTTGCTGCAGGCAAAGGCAAAATGGACAGGGTGAGGCGCCTGGAAGGGCATGAAGGTCATGCTTCACAGCCTGGGACCCCTCGAGGAGGTGCCAGTTAGCCCCCAACTCTGGCTTCCACTCATGTCCCCCTCCCCTCCCCAGGCTACCTAGGCAGGGGAGGGAGAGCCTTAATGAGGTCCCCCTCATTAACCACAAGTCAGCAGAATGGAGGCTGACCTTGGAGTTTCTTCTGGAAGATGTCACGGGCTCACACTCCCAGGCCCTCAGAAGCCCTCGGCAGCGGCAGGTACTGGCTAAGCATTTCTTGGCACCTGCTACGGATACTCACCGTATCATAACAGCTGGGGGTTACAATAGCCTAAATATTACCACATAGCCACAATGGACCAAAGAGGCATCTATCCTGAGCCTGCAGCACTTCAAGTGGACCTAATGAAAGTGGTGCACGCCTTTAATCCCAGTAATCGAGAGGCAGAGGCAGGTGGATCGCTGTGAGTTCAAGGCCAGCCTGGTCTACAAAATGAGTCCAGGACAGCCAAGGCTACACAGAGAAACCCTGTCTCGAAAAACGAAGGGGGGGGTGGAGAAAGAAAGGAGGGGCCGTCATAGAAGGTTCCATCCCAGTGACTCCTGGGAGCAACCCCCTCCAAATGACCCTCACCACCGCCGAAGGAGATCTGCCCAGACGCCAGGCCAGCCAGTGGCCGCCTACCCTTGAAGGCCTATCTTGCTCAGTTTCCAGGGCAAAGAGGAAGTGACTGCCCTAGCTGTCCCTGGGTCCAGACGCCTGACTGTAGTTTCTTTAGCTTAGAAACTGCTACACCCTTGGACTCTGGTGGGCGTGGAGCTCAGGAAGTAGCTCAGGTTAGTGGCTCCTGAATTTACGAGGCCAGACAGTGTCTCTCAGGCCCCTCCATTGGCACCACTCAGGGACTGTCTCTCTGGTTTACAGGCCGGTGCCTAAGATTCTAAGGCAGGGCTGGGCTGGGTGAGAGTCCTTCATTATAGTCCTAATCTTAACGTGATGCTAAAAGAACAGAAGGAAAGCTCCCTGTTGGTCCGTGTGGGAACCCCAGCACGCAGGAGGCCGAGGCAGGAAGATGAATGACAGATCAGATTTGTGTAGTAAGCCCTCTGGCAGCAACGACCCCCACAGCAAAGCCACAGTTGCCCCTGAAATTTTTGTCCTTTGGCTTAAACAGTATAGGCAACCAGAGCACTTCATCTCCCAGCTGCTCAGTGCTGAGGGGAATGTGTCTCCCAAATCTATCCAGATCTAGCTGGGCATTGTGGCACATGCCTTTAATCTCAGCACTCGGGAGGCAGAGGCAGGTGGATCTCTGTGAGTTTGAGGTCAGCCTGGACTACAAAGTGAGCCCGGGACAGCCAAGGCTACACAGAGAAACCCTGTGTCAAAAAACAAAACAAAATACCCACACACAACCCCAAAACAATGCACCCCCCCAAAAGACAAAACCATCCAGATCTAATATCCACGCTTGCTCTACATGTGGTGCTGACAGGTTGGGGACCGAGACTTTGGAAGACAGTGCAAGTGACACCCAATGATGCCTCTTTGCTAAGAAAGTGGTTGGCCAGATTCCCTGGAGCCTTTGTTTTTGGGGTGGTGTGGGTGGGACTCTCACCCTCCTCCTCAGTTAGGCTCTATTCCAGAGCAAGGGGGGGAAGGTAGGGCAGGGCAGGGCAGGACAGGGCAGGTGGCTGTGCCCAGCAGGGTCATAGATGGCGGCTTGTGCCCATTATAGGCTGGGGAGCTCTACCTGACTCCACTCTGTCCTGAGCACCCCAACCCCAAAGACTCCCAGGGTAACTAAGGATAGAAAACAACTGCCTGCTGGTGACAATGAGCTGGTGGGGAGTACAGGGGAAAGGGGGGAAATGGGGGGGCAGATGCTGTTGCAGTGACCACCTTGAACTCTGGTTTTAGCATCAGTTATTTTTTTGGGGGGGGGAGGTTTGATTTTTCAAGACAGGGTCTCTCTGTGTAGCCTTGGCTGTCCTCGACTCACTCTGTAGACCAGGCTGTCCTCGAACTCACAAAGATCCGCCTGCCTCTGCCTCCCGAGTGCTGGCATCAGCTACTTTTAATACTCCTTTTTTTTTTAAAGGTCAAACTCCCCACATTAAATGAGCAACTAGTCTCCAGCTCCCTTTCCTCTATGTGAGGCAAACCTTCACTGGTTTACCCAGGCCGACCCTGGACTCCAGATCCTCCTGCCTCCGCACTCTCAGTACCGGGAGTCTATGTCAGCACCATCAGGTTGTTGCTATTTCTAATTAGTTATGATAACGATAATGATGGGACGGTTTCGAACCTTGGGTTGTGGTCTGGGGGAGGGACAGAAGCCAGGCAGAGAAGCTTCCCCGTGCCTCCAGAGCGCCCTCTGACCCTGGCTACTTAAGGGTTTTGAAAGCAGAGATTTTTCAAAGCCCCATTGATTTTTTTTCCCCCCTCATCTGTCTCAGACCCTGCCTGGCTGTGAATCTCTCACAAAGCCTCCTGGCTACTCTGCTCTCCTGGTCATTTCCTGGGTGGATGTGCTAAAGCGTTCCCATAGCCCTATCCTAAACCTAGCTCCCAGGAAAAGGGTGGATGTCACATTCTTCTCCAACAAACTTTTCCTGTTCTGAAAGTTGTCAGTGGCAGAAGCCAAGCACTTTGTCCCCTGACCACCACCACCCTGCAAAAAAAAAAAAAAAAAAAAAAGGGACCACAAATTTAGCTTTGCTAGGGGAAAGCCAGGGCTGCTCTCTGTCCAGTGGGGCTGGGAGGGAGGGCACGGTGCAGCCGCAGGTCGGCCTGGCCCTTGCTTCCAACTGGACTAAGGGAGGGCGCGAGGCCAAGAGCGGGGCTCGTAATTCATTATCCCTAAAGACGGGGCCTGGTTCATATTCCTCTTCATCAAGGAGACAAGTGGGGGGGGAGACGCCTCGCCAACCTCCACTCCCTTAATAGCACCACTATTTGACGATTTGTTTGGCAACATATGGGTTTGCTCTTGTAAACTCGACTCTTAATAATAAAACAACAGATGGTGGAGGGTGGGGGACGCCTTCCCTCCCAGCGCTCAGGGGCCTAATGGGATGCTGGCGGCTGGGGCAGGGCTGCGTTCCCTACAGCCCTGTGTTCCCCCCGCAGCGTCCCCTACCACGCGGCACCTTGGCTGCAGCGAACTTGCACAGCCAGCCCCAGCGACTGCTATTTAAAAACCTGAGCAATTTTCTGGTGTGTGCACAGACTTGCTTTTCCCCCTGTCTGATTGATTGAGGCTGTTTGTCAAGTGCTGCCATCGAGTCGCTAAAAAGAAAGGTGCCCTGGGGAGCAGCTAAGGATCTTGATGTAAAACTTCTAATATGTTTTATTGCAACTTGTATTTCAAAAAAAAAAAAAAAAAAAAAAAGCTGGCACCACAAAAGGCTTTGTCTGACAGACATTGGCCTGGGAGCTTCTACCTGCTCCAAAGAAAGCACTGGGGACAGTTAGCGGCCAGGTAATTGAGGTGCGGAGAACAGCTTCTCTGCTCAGGTTCCCCCCCTTCCTGGAAGTCCCCTGGGGACCCACACCTCCACGCTCCACTCGGGAGTAGCACACAGGATTTTTATCTCCCTCAGGATGGTAGCAAACGGCTCAGTGAGCTAGGATGCCCACCTGGGAAACGACCACACTTCTACAAGGCTGATGTCGGGATGGGGTTCCATCTTGTATCCGGTGGGGATCAGTTTGCCCTTTGGCCACTGGCTCCCACAGCCCCGGCAGCTCAGCCGACGTAAAGAGACCTACCTTTGCGTACTCCATCAGGTCATTTCGGCCCTTGAACCGGTTGTAAAACTCAGGCATCCTCCAGGGGGCGATGACCTGGGGGCGGGACAAAGGGGTCAGGACCTGGGAGGGGCCAGCCACACACCTTTCTAGGTAAGGAGTCTCCTGCTGTGAAACCTGGGAAGATTTAATCTGGGGAGTGAATAGGGACCTCAGAAAGAATATTGGGTTGGGGGGCTGGAGAGATGGCTCAGAGGTTAAGAGCACCGACTGTTCTTCCAAAGGTCATGAGTTCAATTCCCAGCAACCACATGGTGGCTCACAACCATCTATAATGAGATCTGGTGTCCTCTTCTGGCTTGCAGGCAGGATATTGTATACATAATAAATAAAGAAATCTTTAAAAAAAAAAAAAAGAAGAAGAAGAATATTGGGTTGTAGAGAAAGGCCTGTGTTCCGTGACCAAACGGCTGTGCATCCTTCTGGGCCTCAGTTTCTGCAGCCTGTAGAGCTGTGGCAGGTCAGAGAGGGAGCGTTCCAGCCACACCTATTCTGCTTGGGCCCCCGCTGGCATGCAGGGTTAGGGACAGGTCTCTGAGAAACAGAACTCCCAGTGCAATGTCCCTGGTGTCGCGGTACTTGGGTGGGCACACTTCTCAAGGCCCAGCAGCCTTAGGCGATCAGACTCAGCCGTGAGAATACTCACTGCTCGGCAGGGCTCCCAGAGACAACTAGCTGGGGCCCCTGCCCCTAGCCTGCCACAGCCCCTGGGCTTGGCCTCTGTAAATGAAGACCCAGAAAATAGTTATCCTAGCCCCGACAAGTGGCCGTGGGAACACCAAGCAAAGGTGGAAGGAGGGGCCGGGCTCTGCCAGAGGCTCTGCAGCGCAGCTACTGCGCTGGGAGTCGCCTTTGGAGGCCTGGCCTGTAGAGGTCAAATGTATCAGAACTCATTATAGCTCACTTCCAGGCCAGCCCCGTCCCCAGGCTGGAGACAGCTGGCCGTCCATGCAAGGGAGAGGGAAAGATGAAGAAGCCTGGGGGATGGGGGGTGGAGGGAGTCTCCTGGGCTTTCCCAAGGAGCACAAATGGAGGTTGTGCAGAACGCAGCCACAGTCAACGAGACCAGGTCTGGAGGATCAGAACCAAGAAAGGACACAAAACCTTTAGCAGTTTGAGAAATGTCGATTTTCCATGTTGGATAACGTTTGAATGCATGGGATTCAACAGAGTATTAAATGATTATGTCACCTGATTCTGTCTGTCTGTGTCTCTCTTGTTTTTTGTTTGTTTGTTTGTTTGTTTGTTTTGAGACAGGCTCCTGGCTTAAAACTGAGCGTGTAAACCAGCCTGGCCTTTAACTCATAGCGATCTGTCTTCCTGTACCTCCTGAGTGCTAGGATTAAAGATGTGCATCACTATGCCCAGTTTTTATTGTAGTTTTTTAATCGAGGCAACTGGAAGATTCAGCAATGTCCCCTTGGGATGCGCAGCACTGACACTCGGCAAATACTGAAGGGAGGAGTGAGTGAGGAAATGGTTGGATGGAGGGGTGACTACACGGAGGCCCGGCAGGCTAGAGGGGCAGGGTGACTGAAGGGAACGGCCTGGACTGTACTCATGCGTGCAACCCAGGTGACACGCAAAGGCAGGGGCAGCCAATTACTGAGACCCTGGGGGAAAGGTCTGAGACACGGAGGGGGGAGTCAGCCACAAACACCTGGAAAGGGTGACAACAGGAGGCTGGGGCTCAGAGCTGTTCTGGCCTGCGCGCCCAGAGAATGACAAAGACACCAATCCCCTGCACCCCCTTTCCACCCCCTGCCTCCCAGGGCCCGGACTGCACCTCCAGGGAGAGAGAATGGCTAGGATGATTGCGACCTTCCTAGAGACTGCCACCTTCTGTCCACTGGTGTTCTTTACAGAAGCCACAGGAGCCACAGGAGCCACAGGAGCCACGGAGTCAGCAGCACAAGGACCCTGCCCCTGTCACTTCCCTGGCCTCCTGTGTCCTGCTCCTGATGCCCAACAGAGGAAGAAGCCACGTCTTACCTTAATCTGGGGTGCCAACGAGTAGCAGGTGAGCTCAAAGCGGACCTGGTCGTTGCCCTGGAACAGAGAAAAAGGGCTGATGAGAGCCCCAGATGGCACCAGGGGGTGGAAGACAAAATGGCAGACGGCTCTCTTCTCGCCCCATAGCAGCCTCTGACATGTGCTGGCCTGGTTTAAGGACAGAGACGGAAGAAGCAGACGCTGCTCCATGGGAGGGGCCAGGACTGGAACCCAGGGCACCCCTAGACCAGAGCTCCTGTGAAGGGCCCACTCAGTGTGCATGGGCCACTATGGTTATGTAAGGAAGGCTGGCACAGGTGACAGCACAGAGGCAGAGTTCAAACTAGGGGCAGAGCGCATGCACATAGAGACACGTCTAAGGGTGTGTGCTGTGGGGGACAGGGTGGGGGCCTCGAGGAATACATGTGTGTGCATGTGTGCACAGCCTAGGGGATACATGTGGGAGGGTGCTGCACCTCTGGTCCAGGAGATTGGTATGAGAATGTGGTCGTCCACCCTGCACCACCCCCCAACCCCTGGCAGGGTCAGACACCCAACCACAGGGCCTCAGCATCACTGGACAGGTCCCACAGCCGGTATTTGGTCATCTCGACCAACGCCCACGAGGCAAGAGGAAGAGGGGCAGGGTGGGCACAGGCTACAGGGATACTGTCTCTCTGCTGCCTGCTCTGCCACTCACAGAGAGGGAGGCTCAGGCGCTGTGAAATAATAGAGGCCCTCTTTGCCTACTGTGAAAACTGCACGGGCGCAGCCAGGCAGCAGTGGGAATAACATGTTATTTTCCAGAGTCTTGTCAGGTGGTGCGGAAAGCCTGCTTCCAGCCCCTCCCCGGAGCCGGGAGCTGTAGAGAGCTGCTGCCGAGCCTCTCGGACACTGGGCCCTCAAGTCTCCATTCAGTCCCTACACCGAGTACCTACTGTTACTGTCACAATGGCAGTCGCAGGGACCATGGGCCTTTTAACCTTATTTTATAGATGAACAAAGTAAAGGCCAGAGATGGTAAGGCAGTGCCTAGGGTCACACAGGCAAAACACAACTGTCCTCAGTATTATCAGCTGGGCAGGTGCAGTGAGCCCGTTAGCTCTATAGAAGCAGCCCCATGGGGGTGGGGGTGGGGCGAGATGGGGACACTGAGGTGAGGAGAGCAGTGTTCTCCCCCGGACCCACACACCAACACCCTTAGGAAGCCAGAACATTCTAGCACGATCTTAGATTTGTGCTGCCCACGGCCAAGTGCTACCTGGCCTGGCCGCTCTTTCCCCACGGCCTCATGTTTCACCAACACAAAAGGCAGCCTGTGCCTCCCGAGCCAGGCCCGGCTGGGCTGCTGTCTGCTGACCCAGACACGGCAGGGGGATGGACACCCATCTGTTCAGATGCTGAGAACCTTGGAAAAGCTGGACAAACAGGCTTTCTTGATTCTAACGCTGGCCTAGGCAAGAAGAGCCTAGGGCCCTGCACTCCTTTGACGGGTCCTGGGACTCCCAGGGCTAGCGCGGTTCCTGGTAGCATCCCCAAGTAGAGGGCGGTGGAGGGGGACAGGGTCCTATCACACACATGTCCACACACTGGTGCACGTGCACATGCGTGTACCCCGGTGAGCGCCCATGGGAATGGGAGGGCAGGGAAGGGGGAGTGCCTCCCATCTGCCCCGGGATAGCCCTGCAGATGGTGCCATTTTCAAAACGACCCCCCCTTTTGTACCCCCCCAGTCTTAGGCTCATATTTCCAGGCTTTTCTTTCAAATCTAGGGGCTGAGGACTTGAGCTCTGTGCATCTCTCTGGGCAGGCAGGGGTTTCACTCACAGCGGAGTGGCCAAGGATAAGAAATAAAGCCTTTCTAAGGAGGCTCTCGGCTTCGGGTCCCTGGATGGCGCTGCCTGGCAGCTGGCTCTTTGCACAGGCTATGCCTGCAGCCTGGGCTATACTTCCTCTCAGTGCCACTGGCTAACGCTTGCTCTTCTTGCAGAGTGTTTGACATCATCCTGTCAGCGCGCCTGCTGGCTTGGTGTTTCTCAGTCCCACAGTGCCTCCAGCTGGCTGCACCACAACGCAGCATACAGGGTGCTGGGTTACTATCTATGGAGTATGTCAAGAGTGACGGTGCACATATAAAATCTCAGTGTTGGGGCAGGTATGATGGCTCAGTGGTTAAGAGCACTGGCTGCTCTTCTGGAGGACTGAGTTTCAATTCCCAACACCCACATGGCAGCTCACAACTGTCTGTAACTCCAGTCCCGGGGAATCTGACACTCTCACACAGATACACATGCAGGCAAAAGCACCAATGCACATAAAATAAAAATAAGTCATTAAAAAGAAAAAACCTTCAGTGTTGGGACTGGAGAGATGGCTCAGCATTTGAGATTACTGGCTTCAAGAGGGCAGTAGTCCGGGGTGGGCGCGTGGGGGTTGGGGAAGATTACTGGCTGCTCTTGCCCAAGGAAGTTTCCATTTTCAGCACCTACGTGGTGGCTCACAGCCACCTGTAACCCCAGTTCCAAGAGAGCCAATGGCTTCTTCTGACCTCTGGGGATTAATTCACACATGTAGTGCACATATCACACATCACCCAGGCATACACACACGAACATACAAAATAAAAAATAAAAAAATAAAATAAAATCTGAAAAAAAAAAATCTGAGTGCAATGGCATATGCCTCTAGTCCCAGCACTGGGGAGGCAGAGGCAGGAGGATCTCTGTGAGTTTGAAGCCAGCCCGGTTTACAAAGTGAGTCCAAGAAAGCCAAGGCTATACAGAGAAACCCTGTCTTGAAGACAAACAAACGATCTCTGAGTTCGAGGCCAGCCTGGTCTACAAAGTGAGTCCAGGACAGCCAAGGCTACACAGAGAAACCCTATCTCGGAAACAACAACAACAACAAAAACAAAATTCTAGCACTCAGAAGAGAGAGGCAGGGGATCTGAGCTGAAGGCCAGGTTGGTCTACATAGCAAGCTCTGAGCTAGAACAATTCCAGGCCTTGGCTCCCAGACCACGCAAGTCAAGACAGCAATAGGCTCGTCATTAACCTTCTCCAAAGGCCAGAGACCCACTCTGGAAGTTACTCAGAGACCTCTTTGCTCTGGGGCCCTAGCAACCTACTCACACCTTGGCCACAGAGTCCCCTGTCTTCAGCGGGACTCTGCCAATGTCCTGTGGGGACCTGCCTTAGCCAGCTCTTCAGCATTTCCACATCCCCAGCCTGGCTCTGCCTCTTGGTCACCCTCTCTACCATTCTCTTGGGACAACTGCTTCCTTGCATGTGCCCTCTCCAGTAAGTGCTCCAGACAGGCAGACACTGCCACCAAGTGCTGGTCCCCACCCTGGTCCCAGGACCTCTCCAGAGGTCTTGGGCTGGGGAAAGAGGTGGGTGTGTGTTATCTGGTTCCGAATACACGTGGAGACAGGCACGGGAGCACTCCTATGGATACCCAGACCAGGGATAACACAATCGAAGTGGCACTGGCCTCCCAACAGTTTCACTGGCCTTCTTGCTCCGGTTTTAGGGGCTCTGAGATGTTTCAAGTTGAACTGTCTCCCTTGTGAACAGCAGGGATACCCCCAAGCTCAATACTAGCAGCTGTAGGACTCATGTGGAAAGATCTAGAGCCCTGCTGGCGAAGTCCTGCAAAAATCCGCTGCAGTGAACTCAAGCCCCAGGCAGCTGTCTCCACCATCTTTGCTGTACCCATAGCGTGCTCAAACCTAAGCCTCTGGTGCCCTCTGGTGGCCATTTGCATTTAGCACAGCATGCGGCCCCTTCGCAGCTTGTCAGAGATGGGCAGGGTTCTGCCTCACTTAAAACAGAACCAAAAGGAAATCCCTTTGTTCTACCAGCGTGAACGCTGCTCATCTGATTCCCAGGGGATGGACTTTCAGAGTCCTGACCCCAGCTTTGGCCTGCATGCCTCCCAGGGTAGGGAGTTCATTGTCGGCTCAAAAGGTGTGGTGGCTCAGGGCTTTTTCCTGCAGGTACTTGCTCTTAATGGCCTTTGCCTGTCCTCACTCAGCTGCCCCAAACAGCCCAGGGACTGGGTGCTATTTTCACTCCCACTTACAGATGGGGAAATCATGGCGCAGCTCTGAGCCCTGGGTCTGACCTCCCACCTTTGCTACCTTGGCTATCTTAGGGAAGGGGGCACACACGAGCTGCCCACATAGTCTGTGACATCCACCTCTCCTCACTTGGTCCCTTAATATGCAGCTGAGCAGGCTGGGTGCCAGTGAAAACTAGGACCCTCCTGGGCTGTGAAGACAGCTGACCAGTCCCCCACCCCCACCCCCACCTTCAAGGCTGCTATCAGGGGAGAGTTGCTCTTCCCAGTGTGCTCTGGGGGAGCAGTGTGATCTAGGCACAGACTCTGTTGCCTCGCCTATAGCTACTCTGAGCCCCAAGAAAGGCCATTTGTTGTCATGGCCTCTTGCCTCAGGGACACACAGTTCTGCAGTTTGTGGACTTGTGTTCATACCCAGAGTATAGACATCATGAAGACAGGAAATGGTCTTCCTCTTGTCCTTAGGCTCCTGACCCCTGCCCTTCGGCACCCTTATCAGGCGTCATTCTAAAGGACAGGCAACAGATTTGAAGGACTCAACTACGTCTGTCCCTAAGCCAGGTGACCCAGTATCCAAGACAGTGATCCAATCCAAGCTTTCACAAACACCGGTGTCATCTTGGTGACTGGCTATTTCCAGGGCCACCTTCAGGTGAGCTCTCCTCAAGTCAGCCTCAGTGGCATGTCTCCTGTACCCCCACCAGCCCCAGCCCCATGTCTGCAAGGTAGCAAGCCTCATGGGTTACAGACAGCAGGATGGTTAGGCAGCTGCGTCCTGCCCTAGGCTGCAGTCACAGCATTCACAAAATGTGATAGCTCACATCTTAGGAGTTATCAGTGTTGTTAGGAGCCCCACCTGTCCCCATGGGGTCCCCTTTAGCCTGGGCTGCACATGTGCAAAGGTGAGCCTCAAAGCCACGTGCCATAGCCAGGCACGGTGGCACATCCCTTTAGTTCTAGAACTGGGGAGGCAGGGTCAGGCAAAACTCTGAGTTTCTGGTCTTCATAGAGTTCCAGGACAGCCAGGGTCATATAGAGAGAACCTCTCCCTTTCTCCCTCTCTCCC
>OU015750.1:8192497-8203954 GCA_907169655.1 Acomys percivali | reverse complement strand
CACACACACACACACACACACACACACACACACACACACACACACACCTGCCACTCACTAGGTAACTTTGAGCAAAGGGATTTCCCTCCCCTCCCCTCACTCTCCTAGTCCTTTCTAACAGATGACAGGGTCAGCTGACCGTACACAAGATTTCCCCTCAAGGCTGAGGCCAACTTCACCGACCAAAGCGAGACTCATTTCCTCAGACACCCTTTGCCCAGGGATGGTGGGAGCCAGCTCATTATGCCCTTCCCTCCCCTGAAAGACCCATGTACCCAAGGGGCAGCCTTAAGGAGGAATGCCTGGAAGGCTTGACTGCAGCCAGCTAGTGGGAGGAGCCTTGGGCTCTCCTATCAGCCAGAGAGCCTGAGGCGGGTTTTGAATGAAGCCAACTGAGGGCAGATCAGGGCAGGTGCCTGGATCCAGCCTTGCCTGAAGCCTTCCTTCTCCTGGAAGACTGCTGCAAGAGCCAAGAATCGCCTTCCGGTTTTGCTGTTCTTTGCCTTCACTCACTCTAGATTGGAGTTAATCTAATTTCTAACCTTGTACGGCGGGAACCAACGCTGTACAGCTGACGACGGTACCTGCAGCCTGCTCCATTAGGGATGTCTGAGCTACTGCATGAGGAAGTTGCTCCAAGCACAACTTTTCTCTCATGATTTATTTGCCATCCTAGACCTTAGCACCCTAGGCTGCTTGGACGCGGCTACGTGGAAAGGCTAGGACTATATGTCATGTCAAAGCACAGGGACCCTCTCTAGACAGAACAGTGGTGTCACTAAGGGCATGCCTGTGTAACCTTCCTGTAACCTTCCTGAGAGCTAGGCTTCTCTGGCTCTGAGGGGCATCTCAAAGCCAAAGAATAGACAAAGCTAAGCGAGCTAGAGGCCATTTCCTTGTGGCTCAGGGCTTGGTGACATGTGGGCAGTGGGGACAGAAAGCAACAGAGAGCAGGCTGAAAGGACCGAGGGAGCCACAGGCATGCCGGGCAGCTCCTCACCAGGTAGGCGATGACATCATAGCCTTGTTCCTTCAGCCACACGAGGATGCAGGAGGTGTCCAGGCCGCCACTGTAGGCCAGAACCACAGAGCCCTTGCTGGACATCGTGTCTGGAGGGAGCAAGAAGCAATGTGAGTATTGTGAGGAAGGTCAACCCTGCTAAGTCCCTCCTGGCTCCAGACCCACCCCGAGGAGGCCTTGGACACTTTATCCCTTGGATGATAAACCACTGGAATGCTGGGAACAGAATGTCCACCTTCCTGCATGCACCCCTCCTGGGACCCTGACCTGACTGCCCTGTACCGTGTCCCACACGGAAGCCAAGAGCGCTGATGGCAACAGTCAGGGCTAGAGATAAGGAGGCAGATCTTGGAGCTAGACCCTACCAGCCAAATGAGTGGCTGGACCAAGGCCAGTGCCGAGGGATGTGTGTGTAGTGGGAGGCCCGGAAGCAGCCTGGGCTAGAGCTGCAGGCAGCTGATATACTTCCTTTAGAGCTGTTTCTTGCAGAGTAAGAAGTGCCAGACTAGGCCCTGGGGGGGGGGGGCTGTGTGTATCACCCTGAGCCTCCACAAGGACCCCAGAAGTAGGTGGGCAGCGGGGGCTTTAGGGAGGTCAGTGGTCAAGGTCATAAAATGAATGATTCAAGGTCAAGGAAAAAGGCCTTTGGAACTTGGCTCCGTGCCCAGCAAGTGATGCTGACACTGCCTTTGGGTGGACAGGAGGTCACAGGATAGGATACTTGGTCCCAGGCTCCTCCTCCTTGTTCACCTCCTGGAATTTCAGGTGCCCTGTCACCCTCTGTTTTCAAGGGGTAGCAACTCTGAGGGACCCGAGAGACTACTGGTATCTCTGTCATTTCAACTCTTATAGAGGGCCTCAAAGACAGATTCTCTTGTGTGCAGATGGAGGAAAGAGGCCCAGAGAGAGGAGGGAGCCAGGCAGATTGCCTCTCCGTAGCCTGGCGCTCTTGCCCTGCAGCCTCAATAGGCGTGCTACCATACCACAGCCCATCCTTCATCTAAGGTGCTATGGTTGTCTTTTGTCTTGTCAGCTGCCATTGCAGCTGTCTCCCCCAACCAGAAGGGTCTCTGAGAACACGCCCTGTGTGTAGCCCTGCGAGCAGATGCTATTATAGCGTCCGCCGTGCGGAAGAGGGCGCTCAGGGTCCCAAACTTAGCTGCCACCCTGGTGATTATAACATGTCAGAGGGTAGCAGGGCCAGATTTGGACCCAGGCCTCTTCGGTGTCTTGCATTTCCACTGGGGGAGCGGTTCTCAACCAGGGGCTGCATGTCAGGCATTTACATCACGATTCCTAACAGTTGCAAAATTACAGTGATGCAGTAGCAACAAAAATAGTGCTATGGTTGCGGGGGAGGGGGGGAATGGGGGCGAGGGCGGGGTTGCTACAACATGAGGCACCGTATTATATTAAAGGGCCACAGCGGAAGGTTGAGAACCGCTGCCCTAGGGGCAAAGTCAGCTAAGGTGCTTCTTAAGATGTCTCTGGGAAGGATGATGGGCAGTCCTCCGCAAACCCTGGGAGGTTTGTTATGGCTCATCTGGTTGCTATAGCTACCAGAAAGACTGTTAAGTACTGCCCCCTTGGGCTCCAGTGGCTTTCCCAGGCCAACCAGTGTCAAGCTGTAGGGCCTAGTCACAGCTGCAGGTGGACTTGGGAGCTTGAGCAAAGACTGCACCCCCACCCCACCCCCACCCCCAAGGCCCTCTCTCTAGTCAGCCCCAGGAGGTCTCCAGCAGGCCTCGCTGCCCTTTGGACTTAAAGAGGCAAACACCTCAGGAACGGTATGGTTGGTGCAGGGGCCAACTCTCCTTCCTGCCTACAGTCTCCAACAGGCAGTACCTGCCTGCCCATCCCCAGCCAGCCGCCCTGGACTTGGGCTGCCGGTGATTCAGCAAGCCATGACCCTAAAACCAGAAGATGGTGCCCATGGCAACTGCAGCTAGGCAACTGGTCATGGAGGATGGACGGAAGGAGCGAGAAGAGAGGCAGGAAGGACCAGCGTGGAAAATACCTGGGATTGCAGATACAGGTTCCTGGAGTCCGTAGTCTGTCTTCCTGGCTGGGTGAACCACTCTGTAAAAGCAAACGTGATGTTGAGACCCCTGTGGCCACTTTGCTGTGAGTGGCCTGCCCGAGACATGGATGGAGACCTGGGATGCTGCGGATGGAACCCACAGGCCTGTGGTCTGCTAAGCATGCGCTCTACGACTGAGCTGCACTCCAGCCCCGGGCTGCATGTATGTAAACCACCCAGTTTGTCAAGTTCTGTAAGCATCACCCGGGAAGCCATTCTCTCTCTCTCTCTCTCTCTCTCTCTCTCTCACACACACACACACACACACACACACACACACACGCGCAGGCACACATGCGCTCACAAGCTGAAGAGGTAACTCAGTTGGTAAAGCGCCAGCAGCATAAGCCCGAGACCTGAGTTCAGATCCCTGACAACCATTTAAAAAGCTGGGTGTGGTGGCGTGTAATCCCAGAGGCAGACGCAGGCAGCCCTGGCGCTCACTGGCAAATCTATAAGCTCTGGGTTCAGTGGAAGACTATGCCTCAAAAAACAAGGTGGAAGCCGGGAGTGGTGGCACACACCTTTAATCCCAAGAACTCGGGAGGCAGAGGCAAGTGGATCTCTGTGAGTTCGAGGCCAGCCTGGTCTACAAAGCGAGTTCCTGACAACAAAGGCTACACAGAAAAATCTTGTCTTGAAAACCCAAAACCAAACCAACCAAATGAACAAAACCCAAAAACACTCCCTATCCCCCCTGCCATCCCCCCCCAACCCCCAGCCCAAAAAGAAAACAAGGCTAGGCGGAGAGGAGGTACCCACATGGGGGCTCACAACAGTCTGTAACTCCAGTTCCAGATTTGGCACCCTCTTCTGGCCACTGTGAGCACTGCATGCATATGGGACTCACCCATCCATGAAGATGGGGGAACGGTGGAGATTGAGGAAGACATCCAATGAAGACCTCTGCACTCCACCCCTCACATACAAGACCAGATATTAAATCCATGCATCTTACGTCAAACCCTTTCCTTAGGCGCTTGCCCCACTGTAGACAGGGGAATTGAGGCTCAGGCTAAGGGACTCGCCAAGGCCCCAAGCCCACATAAACTGAGCTGTGTGCCTTATTGCTCTAGTCTGTGGGGTGAGCTTGGACACCCCTCTGGAGGTGCCAGAGGGGAAAAGTTAGGCAAAGGGTGGTGGGCAGATCTCAGACATCTCAGGGTGTCTGGAGAATGGACGCTGCCTGCAGATTCACCCAGCTCTTAAAGATTTATTTATTTATTATTTATTATTATGTATACAATATTCTGCCTGTGTGTACACCTGCAGGCCAGAAGAGGGCACCAGATCTCACTATAGATGGCTGGCATGTTCACCCAGCTCTTAAATGGTGACAAGATTTTTCCTCCCAGTCCCTTCTAAGGAAGGACACCAGGAGCCCAAGGGTGACATGAGAATAGGGCTCCATTGAGACAGGCCAGATGCCTGTCCTGCCTGCCCAGCCTCAGTGGCTCCGTGGAGCTTTTATTCCCACCAGGACACAAAACTCACAAAACTGACTTCTCTGTTTGGAGACAGGGTTTCTCTGTGTAGCCTTGGCTGTCCTGGACTCGCTTTGTAGACCAGGCTGGCCTCGAACTCATGGCAATTGGCCTGCCTCTCTGCCTGTGCTGCCTGGCTAATCCACTGACTTCTAAGCTGCTCCTTCTGCCATGAGCTGCATGGGACAGTGCACGTAGTAGGCAATGGCCACCTCAACGCAGGTGCTACTCTCCGAAGGTCAGCTCCCTGTTGTAAAAACAAAAGGCTGGGATGCCCTGAAACGTGGGCTGCTAAGTCCACTATGGCCTTCCCAGCCCTCTGGGAGCCTCAGCTGGGGCTATGCAGTGTGAAGGATGTATCCAGCAAGGGCTGTGTGCCTAGAAGCACACATGCAGGCTTGCAGTGTGTGTGTACCTGAGAAAGTGTCTCTGTGGACTTGAGGTGTATACCTGTGTGTGTGTGTGTGTGTGTGTGTGTGCGCGCACACACACACACGCGCCTAGAAATCAGTAAGGATGCTGGGCTTGAAGCTATGAGGCTGTGAGCTGGGCACATATCATCTTGGGTCTCCATCTAAATAGGTGTCAGTAGCAGGCTGCTGCTGTCACTCTGGCTTTAGTATTTAAAAGCTACTGAAGGCTGGGCGGTGGTGGCGCACGCCTTTAATCCTAGCACTTGGGAGGCAGAGGCTGGTGGATCGCTGTGAATTCAAGGCCAGCCTGGACTACAAAGTGAGTCTAGGCCAGCTAAGGCTACACAGAGAAACCCAGTCTTGAAAAACAAAAACAAAAACAAAAAAAGCTACTCAAGCTTCCTCGGTGCTGAGGAGTACCCTGGCTGGCCTGATAGGTGTTTCCTGGACACTGGCCAGTTAGCTCTGGCTGAGGTTACAGAGAATGTCGCTCACCTTGCTAACTAACAAGCCCAGGCTGACTACAGACTGCCCTCCACTCCCTGGTTCCTAGGAATCTGTGCCTTTCACTTCCTGTCTGGAACAGATAGCAACCTGGGCTGTCCCTCCACCCCCCCCTCCCAGCTGCTACCTTCCTTAAGGTCCACATTGCCTTGTCATTACTTTTCTTTTGAAACCCTAAACTGCACCTGGCCCAGAAGATTCCCTGAGGTGGGTTCCGGGCTGATAAAGCTGGACTGCAGCCGGGCGGTGGTGGCACACGCCTTTAATCCCAGCACTCGGGAGGCAGAGGCAGGTGGATCGCTGTGAGTTCGAGGCCAGCCTGGTCTACAAAGTGAGTCTAGGACAGCCAAGGCTACACAGAGAAACCCTGTCTCAAAAGAAAAAGGAAAAAAAAAAAAAAGAAAAAAGCTAGATTGCAGTCCCAATACTGATCAGCAGGAGGCGCACTATCCTCCTGTGGAATCCAGCCTGTTTTCTTTTGATTGGCTTGGGTTTCTGACCTTCATGGCCCCAGAAGGCAAGTAGAAAGACTAAGCAGCTTTTACTAGTCTCTGGTGAGAGATCCGAAAGCCCTTATCTAGTCTAACTGTCCTGGCAGGCGTGAAGACACCTGTATCCATCCTGTTGACTCTCAGACTACTGAAACGACGGACCCCAAGGAACTAGAATTTCCCAGGAACCTCAAGCTGGGGGAAGGGAAAAGCTGAAGCACTTGTGAGAGAGGACAGGCCTGGTGGTGCACACCTTCACTCTCAGCATTTGGAAGGCAGAGGCAAGGGGCTCTCTGTGGGTTTGAGGCCAGCCTGGTTCCAGATCAGCCAGGGACACATAGTGAGACTTTATCTCAAGAATAAATAAGTAAGCCGGGCGTGGTGGCACACTCTTTTAATCCCAGCACTAGGGAGGCAGAGGCAGGAGGATCACTGTAAATTCAAGGCCAGCCTGGTCTACAAAGCAAGTCCAGGACAACCAGGGCTACACAGAGAGACCCTGTCTTGGGGGTGGGGGGTAGGGGGGAAGAAAAAAGAAAAAGAATGAGTAAGTAGCTGGGCGTGGTGGCGCACGCCTTTAATCCCAGCACTTGGGAGGCAGAGGCAGGTGGATCTCCATGAGTTCAAGGCCAGCCTGGTCTACAGTGTGAGTTCCAGGACAGGCAAGGCTACATAGAGAAACCCTGTCTCAAAAAGCCAAAAAAAAAGGAGGGGCCAGCGGGGGGGTGCCATGGTGGCGCACACCTTTAATCCCAGCACTCGGAAGGCAGAGGCAGGTGGATTGCTGTGAGTTTGAGGCCAGCCTGGTCTACAGGGTGAACCCAGGATGGCCAAGGCTATACAGGGAAATCCTGTCTCAAAAAACCAAACCAAACAAACAAAAAGAACAAATAAGTAAGCAAACAAACCGAGAGCCGACGTCACACAGTTCTGACCACTTATCTAGAGTTCAGATGATGGTGGGCCACACCTTGAACAGAATTGCTCAAGTATGCATGCCTCTTGCCCTGTTTAAACCTAAATCTTATGTCAGGATGCCAAAAGTGGGCTTAGGGTGGTCTTCGTCTCTCTTCCCAGCGTGGCTACTATTAATTGTCTCTTTAATTGAGGTGGGGGGTGGGGGTGGAGCTGGCAGAGCATAGCTTCTCAGGTCTAGGGAGGCGCCAGCTCAAAGGAGCCGGGAGCCAGGTCCTGGGAAATCCACTCTGCCCAAAACCTTCAGCAGAGGACGTGTGTATCCACAGCCCCTTGGAGGCATCTGGCTGACCCAGTGGCATTCAAAGTAAGTGAAGTGGGCCATGAGAAAATGCTGGTGCAGCAGGTGGGCCGGGGCTTGGCTCCACGAGTGTCTGGCTCCCTAAGCCCAGAGCAGGCAGGCAGTTGGGCTGGCCATGAGGGCACAGTGTATGACCAAGGGCTCTAAGAGTGTAGGCTTCCGGTTCGGTCCTGCCCAGTGCTTGGCCCCTGTAGAGAGGTTGTGGGAGGCGGGCGATGGATAGAAGTTACTCTTCATTTATGGAGTCTACGGGCACTGGGTAGGGCCAGAATTCCTTGGGCAGCCCAAGGAATTAGATTGTGGTGAGAGAGGGGGTTGTGCTGAGAGAGGGGGTTGGGGAGGGGGTTGAAAAGACTATTCCAGTCTCTACGAAGCCCAGCTCTTGGTTCCCTCTGCTGTCCACCTCCTTTGAAACATCTTGTCCCCGGGGGCAGGGACCCCATCTTTTCAGGTCTGTATCCCAGACCCAGTGAGCAAGTGAGCAGACCCTGGCTACAGCTCTCAAGAGTTCACTGAACTCTTGGACAGCAGCACAAGGCTGGCAGCCCCAGAGCTGGGAGGCTGACGTCACCTGCCAGGTCACAGGCCAGGTGGAGGAGATGCAAGGGGAGGGATCAAAGGAAGGGTTTTCCTAGTCTAGCCCTGGGGAGAGGGCAGGTCTGCTCCTGCCGGGCTGCAGTTGTCGGCAGCCCGACAGCCCCCACTTTACAGAGGGGAATACTGAGAGTGCAGCTGGCTCTCCTGGAGAGGATTTCCCTCCATTTTAGGGTGATCGTGCCTCCCTGGAGAAGGGGGCCCAAAGGCAGTAATCCAGAAGCAGACATTTCCTGTGATGGGACTCCTCCCAAAGAACCAGCGAGCCAGCCAGCCAGCCAGCCAGCAGGAAACCTGGCTAGAGAAGCCCCACCCAGAGTGAGCCTCACACTGCACCCCACCGGGAAGGGAAACAGGTCACAGCCTAGGATCTGGGCGCAGGCGCGTGTCCACCTGAGCAGGACACCCTCAGATTCAGGAGAAAGCCACATGCCCAAAGCCCTAAGGGTTCTCCTGCCTCACTTTGAGAAACAGGCTGAGTCCGACCCAGGAATCGGAACCCCCCAAGCCTCTGAACTCTCCGGGTCTCTACTTGGAGCCTTCCCAGCTCACAGGAATGGTGATCAAAGAAAGAAAACCCAGAAGGCGCCTCGATACACCACCTGCACCCCAGGCCCTGGGACTTGTGCCCGTTGCTGGGTTTTCTAGGCAGGAGGATTGTGTGCGTCACAGCAACCCGGGCACCAGGCTTCCTTCCACCGACTCCGCGGTCACTTGAGGGGCTGCCTTGTGCCCACCCTCTGCTGCTGCTCGCTCCCTCTGGGATTCCTCGGACGTGACCCTGGCTAGAGAGTGGGGACCAAGAGGGGCCCCGGAACTTCTTACCAGTGAGCCCAAGCAGCAGTGGCAGACGGAGGAGCAGGGCCGGGAGAGGCGCGCATCCCGGGTTATAAGCACAGGGCCTAGGGGGCAGGAACCGGGGACACGTGGGAACAGGCGCGCGACAGGCCCCGCCCTCGGGCCCGGCCCCCGCTCGGAGCCTCTCAGAGCTCGCAGCCACCTGCGGGTGGGCGTGTCCCGCTGTTCTCTTCCCTGCTGACCCCTCCCACTTCCCTCGGCGCCAGCACAGCCTCCCGGGGGCGCACGGGCGTGGGCGCTTGCAGCTTAGGTCCCTCGATCCTGACCCGCTGGTGGCGCCTCGGAGGGCGGCAGAGGCTGGAACCCGCGTGACTGGCAGACTGATCGCAGCCGTCTTGCAAGAACCCTTGAAAACGATTCAAGGCTGAAGAGTGAAGATGCAAATTGCTTAGGCTCAGAGGCTGTGTGTACCCACTTCATTAAATGACTGAAGCATCTCCCCTCAGAGTCCCTCGTTCTCCTAACGATAGCCCCCAAGCCAGAGCCAAGGGTCCACAGGAGAAAACGCAAAGGAGCTGGCCAAGGAAGGATGCCATCTTAAGGTCCTGACTGTCTCTCCTCAGCTTGGCACCTGCCCAGACTGCCCTGGGCTCTCAGTAAACGGTGAATCAAAGTCTGGCGGTGTGCTGACCCATCAGAAGGTGGGAAAGATTGACGTCTGCAGAGGTGAAGCCGCTGGCTTGTAAAATGAAAGTGGTGGTGGGGTTGTGACCCACAGAAGGCTGTGCCAGAGGCTTCCCAGCTTGGCCTGAGCCCTGGCCCACACAGGACAGCCCCTGCCCCAGTGAACCACAACCCTAAGGGAGTCCTAGATTCTAATCGTCAGCCACCTCCACACCCAGGCCTTGCCCAGCCTGTCTTACTGCGTCGCTTTTAGACTCTGGGTGTCCTTTGAGGTCCACCCAAGCCCCTTACTCTGACTCCTGATTTTTCAAGGCCAGAATCAGCAGTTGTGGGGGCTTCTGGGAAGGAGAAAGTGTCAGATACATTTATAAACACAGCTCTAGTTGCCGGATTCTCTTGAGTCATTGGCCCTGTCCTCCAACCCAAATGTGGCCCATGATGGTTAGACCAGTGCGCCATGTGGGACTACATGTCCAGGGGCAGCTGGAGGCATCTACCTGTTAAGAGACTGTGACAGCTGACCCAGAGGCAGGTAGCACACTCACTGGACCAGCTCTAGAGACCGATGAGGGTCAACAAAAAAACACACAACAGCTTTTGAGCCACTTTGAGGCCATTCTCCCTCCAGCCCCCGCCCCTACCTCCACCCCCACCCCCCTTGCAGCCCCAGCTTCTTCTCTATAGGGCTGGCCCAGAGGGCAGGGCAAATGTCTATATTAATCTGCTATTTCCATCATCACTGTTACCTTTTATGAAATATATATATATTTTTTTCGAGACAGGGTTTCTCTGAGTAGCCTTGGCTGTCCTAGACTCACTTTGTAGACCAGGCTGGCCTCGAACTCACAGAGATCCACCTGCCTCTGCCTCCCGAGTGCTGGAATTAAAGGCGTGCGCCATCATGCCCGGCTCGAAATACATAACTTTTAAATCCACATCCTACCATCGGGCACTGCACCGCAGAGAGGGAGCGTCTTTCCCAAGGCCACACAGCGCATCCAGAGCACAGCAGAATTAGAATCTGGTGGCTGAAGCTCTGGCCCAAACCTTTGCTCTAACTCTGGTTTGAGCTGGTAGAGGCAGGAACTGTGACCCCAAGACCACAAGCAGCAGCAACATCTACTCCAGCCCAGGGGGTTGACACATAGGCACTGGCGATATGAAGTGGGAAGAAAATGAGAGCCCAAACTGTTAGCAGTTTGACTTATGAGCACCAGGGGGCAGAGGTCAAGTGCAGGGGCCACTCTGGCTCCTGGAAGAGGCACATTCTCAGCATTCCTCCACCTTGGGGGTGGACACTGGATCTGGTCAGTCTGCCCTCTTCAGATCAGTTCTGGAATTTGGGTGGAACAGGACCCAAAGGGATTCACCATGAATGAGTCACCATGACCTTTGACCTTCACCTTTCCCCTTCCCACACCAAGGTCAGGGCTCCTTAAGGATCTAGGTAAGTGATGGAAGGAAGGAAGGAAGGAAGGAAGGAAGGAAGGAAGGAAGGAAGGAAGGAAGGGAGGGAGGAAGGGAGGGAGGAAGGAAGGAAGGAAGAAGGCCAGGTTCTTTCTCTGTATCCCTGCTAGGCCTAGAACTTGCTATGTAGACCAGGCTGGTCTTGAACTCTTGGAGATTCAACAGCTTCTGCCGTCTCTGCATCTCCACCTCCTCCACACTCTCTACCACCCTCTTACTCAGACCACAGGATTTTTCTCGCTCCAATTTCCATGCCCACTCCCCTGCTTAACTAGACTGTCCTCCAGCCCTTTCTCTTCCCCAGCAGCCAGAGGCTTCTTGAATATACAAACCAGACCAGGCCACACACACCTTTCCTAAAGGTCTCTGATGAGCCGGCAAGAGGCAGCTCGGCAGGTAAAGGCGCGTGTGACCAAGCCGAATGACCCGAATCTGACCCATGGGACTCACATAGTGAAAGCAGAGACCCAACCAACTCTTTCAAGTCGTCCTTTGATGTCCACTTGGGCACCAAGGCACGCATGCAAACCCCCAAGGCACAAATAAATGGAAAAGAAAAGAAAATGTCTTTGGTGATTCATCACTCCCTCCTCCGTGTTAATTTAGGACTTCTAAACGATGGTGCAAGTGTGCGTCTGTTTCTTG
>OU015750.1:8156010-8185648 GCA_907169655.1 Acomys percivali | reverse complement strand
TTTTTTTTTTTTTTTTTTTTGGTTTTTCGAGACAGGGTTTCTCTATGTAGCCTTGGCTGTCCTGGACTCGCTTTGTAGACCAGGCTGGCCTCGAACTCACAGCGATCCGCCTGCCTCTGCCTCCCGAGTGCTGGGATTAAAGGCGTGCGCCACCACACCCGGCATCACTGTCCACTTTTTGAAAAATTTATTATTTGTGTGCGTGGGGGATATGGGGTGTCGTGTGTGTGTGTGTGTGTGTGTGTGTGTGGTGTTTGTGTGTATGTGTATGATGTGTGTATGTGTGTATGTGTGGGTATGTGTGTTTGTGTGTGTGTACGAAGTCTATGTGTAGTGTATGTGTGGTAATATGTGTGGTGTGTGTGAGAATGTGTGTGGGTATGTGTAGTATGGTATGTGTGTGTGATATGGTGTGTGTGTGTGTGTGTGTGTGTGGTGTTTGGGTGTCACAGGACAACAGCAGCATTTAGGGGAGACTCTTGAGGGTCTGCTCTCTTCTTCTACCCCGGGATCTAGAGACCAAACTCAGGCTGAGCCACCCACCTCATCTTTGATGCAGAGCCTCTCCCTGGCCTCGGGAGCGCTCATCTGCCTGGCAGGGATCCACTTGCCTCTGCCTCCTCCGACTGGGTAACAAGCGTGGGCCACCCTGCCTGGACATACACTCTAGGAGTCAAACTAGCGCTTACAAGGCAAGCACTTTACCAGTGTTGCCATGGCTCAGCCTGTTCCCCACAAACGTTCCACACGCATACAAAACCACTCAGTCCTTTTTCTTTCTGTAGCTGATTTTTGTTTGTTTGTTTGTTCTGAGACAGGCTTTCTCTGTGTAGCCTTGGCTGTCCTGGACTCACTTTGTAGACCCTGATCCTCAAACTGGGATTACAAGCATAATTCACTCACCTGCCAAAGTGACACAGTAATGCACCTACTTAGGTGCCAGAAGTGACTGCGAAACCAACCCTGTGCTCAAGGCCTCCTGTCCTAGTGACAAGATTCACGAGGAGCAGGGATAGAGTAACACGTGTGCCTGTGGGTTAGCAGGGGCCCAGGAGGACAAAGTCCAAGGTCAGCGGGTGCTAGGAGGCAGCAGCTTTTGCTGTCACAGTTTTGAGGCAGGGCCTCTTGCAGGCCAAGCCACTGTGGAGCTCACTATGTAGCTCAGGGTGACCTTGAGCTCTGGATCCTCCTGCCTCTACCTCCCGGGATTAATGGTGTGTGCCGCCATCCGTGGCAATTTAAAATCATCCTTGAGAATTAATACTATTAATATTGCAAACGATGTATTGGTGTCTATGAAGAACATTTAATTCTCCCACAGCTTGCTGGGTGTGGTGGTGCATGCCTTTAATCCCAGGACTCAGGAGGCAGAGGCAGGCAGATCGCTGTGAGTTCGAGTCCAGGACATCCTAGCTAGTGACAGAGGCTTTATGACTCCGAGGGTCCCACATCTTCTGGACCCAGAAGCTGGGATCACAGTAGGGCTGGCCACCTCCCTCCCAGGCCGGCCTCAGCAAGATAAAATAACTCAACAAAGGCATCAAGCCAGTTAAAAAAAAAGTTTTTATATTACATACACTCCCTATGGTCAGGACAGTGCCAGACGCTGCCTCCCCTACTGGGTCTGTCTTCCTTGGGGTCCTTGGCCCCCTGAGACCTTGTCCAGCTCCCCCCTGAGATTTGAGGAGGGACAGAACTCAGGCCTGCACTCCTTGGCTTTGCCATCAAGGGACAGCCGTTCCTGCCCTGGGGTCAAGGCCCTGAGCACAGCAGTGTTTACCGAAGTTCTCGCTGACGCACAGGGCGGGAGAAGAGGACGTTCCTCTTGTCACCGCAGGTGTCACGCATGGGCAAGGGCCGCCCTGTTCCTCCCTGTGAGGTCATGGTGGATCTGCAGCTATGGCCTTGCTCGCCTCAGTATGGGTAGGGCGACACCGCGATTAGCAGGACATAGATGTTCTGGTGACGGGGTGCCGCTGCGCGCACTGCCAAGCGGTAGAGGCCGGCACGGGTGAGCGCTCGGCGGGTGTAGACTGCGCCTTGTCCAGCGCGCAGCTGGCGCAGAGCAAAGGGGCTGCGCGGGTCGGGTTCCAGCACGGTGAGCTCCGTGCGGTTGGCTGGGACGCCAGCCTCGGAGAAGGCAGCCAGGCGGGCCACATCATGGTGGGCGCGCACGCCAAGGGGCAGCGGCAGCAGGCGGTACTGCAGTGTGGCTGGGCCGCTGGCGCTGCAGTCCTGGGAGCAGCGGCGGAAGCAGGTCCTGCGGGTGGCACACACAAGCTCATGGGCTGCCATCTGGCGCACCCCAATTCATCCCCACGTTCACCGAACACCTTGCCTGCAGATGCCACTGTTAGCCCATTTCAGAGATCAGCAAACTGAAGCCTATCACTCTGATAGTTGCCCTGTAGTGTGTCCTCCCTCCTTCCCTCCTTCCTGACCCAAAGCCTAGGGCGGCTCAGTGAGCACACAGCAAGTGATAAAACTCAGCCACCCAGGCCCATTCAGAGGTGACCAGAGGTGAGGAGCCTGGGGGCTGAGTCATGTGTCAGGACTCCCAGGGATAGTAGGGGTTCAAAGGCACGTGTTCAGCCTAGGAGTCTCCTCCACCGCCTGCCTTATTTCGCCTTTGTACCTGCTCCAGAAACCTCCCCAAGGGCACAAGCCGCCTGACCCGAAGTCCTCAGGCCTTGGTGCCTCTTTATGAACATAGTGAGTTGGACCCTGGCATTTGTGAGATTTCTCTAACTCCTATGTTTGGGGGGGACCTTATGAGGTTGTGTTTGAACCAGGGGAGGGGCGCATTATCTATCCCAGACAGCACACCACGCATGGAGGCAAGCTTGTCCCTGCCTGGGTACAGGTTTGCCAGCATGTAGCTCTGGCCCAGGATTTCTGGCAGGGCAGCTTCCCCTGGCCTGGAGAAGCCTTCCTGGAGGTGGGGGTCCAGGCATGAGCAAGCCGGAAACAAAAAAACCCCATGATCATGTGCCTGGCCGCTTGTACCTCCGCCAAGTGAGCCCTTCCTTACCCAGGGCTGGAGCCCTGCCGGTAGGAGGTGGGACAGGGTGTGTCCACACACTGGAAGCTCCCTCGGGTATTGAAGCACATCTGACCAGGCCCACACTCAATGCCATCTTCCTCACACTCGTTGATGTCTGGGCAGTAGGGTGAGGTGGGAGATGAAAAGATAGAACGCAGGAGAGAGAGAGAGAGAGAGACCAGAGGAAGCCGGCAGTGTGAAAAAGACCACCATTTTGACTGAGCCCCAAGGATAGACCCTCCCCTATACCCCTACACCCCTACACCTCCCAGGGGGGATGTCTTTGCAGGGCATGTCCTCTTATCATGGGTAAGGTTCAGAGACGTGAGGGGAATAGCCCCCTAATCCTGGGAGGGGCGTGGACTGGCTCTGGCTGGCTCACCCTGGCAGTTCTTCCCGCTGGGGAGGAGGCGGTAGCCAGAGGGGCAAAAGCAATAGTAGCTCCCCTCTGTGTTCCGGCAGGCATGCTGGCACAGGCTCCTCACGCGACACTCATCAAGGTCTGGTCCAGGAGGAGGGGGGACAGAGGCGGATAGTGGGGGTTCAAAGGCACGTGTTCAGCCTAGGAGTCTCCTCCACCTCATTTCGCTCAGAGACATGCTGAGTCAGATTGCCTGGGTGACCATGTGCTCTGGGACCTGTCAGGGACACTCCCTGCTCCAGGCAGCCCCTCCCCTGCCTGCCTCACCCAGGCCTGCTGCAGGAGGAGTCTCTGGAATGGGGAAGAGTGGAAGTTGCACCCAGTCTCCATCACCAGGGCAAGGGGGGGGGAGGGGGAGGCTGCTCCACGGACAGAGTCCTGTCCCCTCTGTGTAGCCAGGTCAGCTTCCACAGAGTCCACAGGCCTGCACCCTCTGCTCCCAACAGTCCCTCTTTACAGCTTCATAGTTAACAATTCTTCCACTCCCCCAAATAGCCCTCCCTTAGGAAGAGTGGGTCTCAAAGTGGGGTTTCTCAGGGCTTTGAAAATCACCCCAGGATCCCTTTTGGAACCCCCTTTGCCCATCAGCACAGTCACTGCTCTGTCCCTCACTTACAAAATGTCCCCCTGCCTCCACCCCACTTTGCCCATGAGTACTGGGTTTCTGATTTGCCCAGCTCCATGTCCAGCCAACGGCCCGCCTTACCTGTACACACGCCATCCTGCCTTATGAAGCCAGGTGGGCACCAGGCCTGTCCCACACTACTCAGGGCTCCAGAACTAGACCGAAAGGAGACCCAGGCATGGTAGGAGCCATTGGGCCTGGGCATCCGAGACCGCAGCCAGGGCGCAAATGGGTTCCGGTGGCTGACAGTGGTAATGTTTTGACTGCTCCGTTCCAGGGGGGTGCAGGTCTTGCCATCCCGTAGGAGGGTCTGGCCTGGTGGGCACACGCAACGGTAGCTACCCTGGAGATTATGGCACTGGTAGACACAGGGTGTGGGCAGCTGTAAGCACTCATTGATGTCTGTGGAAGGAGGGTAAGATGGGATATGGGGGTGGTATGGCGCTCTGTGACCTGTAGTTACCCCAGCTGACCCTTGGGTTTTGTTTTATGTTTATTTTTGTTTCTGTTTTTTTAATTTTTTAAAAATTTGAGATGGGGGGAGGGGTAGGTGCTGGAGAAATGGCTCAGAGGTTAAGAGCACTGACTGCTCTTCCAGAGGTCCTGGGTTCAATTCCCAGCAACCACATGGTGGCTCACAACCATCTATAATGAGATCTGGTGCCCTCTTCTGGCCTGCAGATGTACATGCAGACAGACCACTGCATACATAATAAATAAAGAAATCTTAAAAAAAAATTGAGGCCAGGCGTGGTGGAGCATGCCTTTAATCCTAGCACTTGGCAGGTGGATGGCTGTGAGTTTGAGGCCAGGCTTGTCTACAAAGCAAGTTTAGGATAGCCAAAGTTACACAGAGAAACCCTGTCTCGAAAAACCAAAAAAGGAAAAAATTTAAAAAAAAATTAATTTGAGACAGATTCTTGCTCAAAATGCTCCTGAATCCATGGTCCTCCTGCCTCTGTCTCCTGAGGACTGACTGAGAGGCATGCGCCTCTATGCTCTGGCTTCTGGCCATCTTCCGAGAATTCAATGCCTTACACATTACACAGGGGTTTCCTTCAAGCTGGCCTCCTAAGGATCCTGTTGCCAGCATACTCTCTGACCCTAGGTTTTCAGTTAGGGCCACCTCCCAGCTCTGAGTGTCACCCCAGATCAGCAGTCAGGGCCACCTCCCCTGTGTCACCCCAGATCAGCAGTCAGGGCCACCTCCCAGATCTGAGTACCATCCCAGGCTACAGAGTGCAAGCCCCATGGTCCTTAGTGTCAGTCATCCACTGTCCCCGCTATGCCTCTCTGAGGTCCTGCCCTGGTCTTCACCTCCTCCCCTCCTGGCGTCCACATCAGTGCCTCTATGCAGTATCTGGCAAATAGCTTAAGCTGTTGCTTGCGTCATCCTCAGACTCACTAGACCATAAACACTCCTTGTCCTGAGCCAGAGTGGAGTGAGACCCAGGACCCAGAGAGGGGGTTGGCTGTCCCTTTTACCTAGGCAAGGCAGGCGGTGGCCTTGTTGACGGTACCCCCTGGGGCAGCCACAGTGGTGGCCACCTGGAGTGTTCTCACAGAGTTGATTGTAGCCACACGCATCCAGCTGCTCCAGACACTCATCCACATCTGGGGAGGCAGTGGTGTGGTCACAGGCGTGGTCATGGAAGTGGTCTGGCCCAGAGGCCTCCGGCAGAGCTGTACCCACACCCCCCACCCCACGGCAGGGCCTGGTCGGCCTCTTTTTCTAATCGCGGCTGCACAAGGCTGCACGATGGTACTTTGCATCATCCATGACACAAGGTTAAAAGGCAACGGAGTCCAGACTCCACGGGGTGGGGGTGGGGGGCAAAAAAGGTCCCAGCAGAGCTCTGACATAGCTAGGTCCTAGGTTGGCAATACTCTTTTTACACAAGTTCCTCACGTGTAAGAGTTAAGAAGGGGCCCTATTTGTATTGGCAAGGGAGTAGTAAGTGTGGAGGATTTAAGGACCTGGCATGTAGGAAGAGATAAAGGAAAGAAGGAAGAAAGGAAAGGAGGGAGGGAGGGAGGGAGGGAGGGAGGGCGCACACCTTTAATCCCAGCACTTGGGAGGCAGAGGCAGGTGGATCTCTGAGTTCGAGGCCAGCCTGGTCTACAAAGGGAGTCCAGGATAGCCAAAGCTACACAGAGAAACCCTGTCTTGAAAACAAAACAAACAAACAAACAAACAAAAAACAAAACAAAAAAAAAGGAAGAAAGGGAGGAGGGAAGGAGGAAGGAGGGGGGAAGGGGGAGGGGGGCAAGAATCTCCTAAGGCCCAGAAAATTCCTGAAACTTAAAGACTCACAAAGCTCTCCCTTGGGGCTATATAAACAGTTTGTCAAGGAAGAGGAGACCCTTTAAGTTCTTGCCCAGCTGGGTGGCTTCCTCTACGATGCAACAGTCTCTGAGACCCTATGTCCCTGCAAGTAGCCTCTCACCCTTACTCCATACCAGCTCAGAAACGCACCGGTTCTCTACGCCAGACTCCGTGGAATTGTCTCTTTGGTCACTTGCTGGTGCCTGATCGGGGATGAATATATGCGTGTGCAAGTGTGCCCAGGAAAACACCGCACGACATGGATGGACCCAGTGCCATAAAAGCACACAATGCATAAAGGTCCCCCATCCACGGACAGCACTTGGATGCCCACGTCCATGCAAAGGCCAGCTGCCACTGGTACACAGGGTAGGGGTGGAGGGCACTGGCCTATTCGCTGTCTCTGACTTACTTTCCTCTTCATCAAACACAGGTGGGCAGGGGTCAAGAAAGGAAAAGACAGGACCCAGCTCTGGGCTTCTGCCAACAGAATTCTAGATGCCCCGGAGCCCAGTGATGCTCTCTGGTTTCTTGGGATTATATGATCAGGCCCCACCCTGTGCCCCTGTCACCTTCACAGCTGTGTCCATCAGCAGTTATCCGGAAGCCAGGCCTACAGTGAGGGAGGCAGTTATAGGATCCGAGCAGGTTCACACAGCGCTGCCCCTCCTGGCAGAGGTGGGAGTCTCCCACACACTCATCCACATCTGGGGGCAGAGCACACAGGGGGCCATGTCAACATGTACCTTCCTGTAGCCATCATTGTACCCTGGCCCAGCCCCCTCACAAAGCCAAGAAGTCCCTGGCATGAAGGTCCCCAGCCCATTGTCCTGGACTCGCTTTGTAGATTAGGCTGGCCTCGAACTCACAGCAATCTGCCTGCCTGTGCCTCCCGAGTTCTGGGATTAAAGATGTGTGCCACCAGCTTTCTTCTTATTTTTTTAAAAAATATTTATTTAGTTATATGAGTGCTCTGTCTGCATGTACACCCGCATGCCAGAAGATGGCACTAGATCTCATTATAGATGGTTGTGAGCCACTACGTTGTTGCTGGGAATTGAACTCAGGACCCCTGGAGGAGCAGCCAGTGCTCTTAACCACTGAGCCATTTCTCCAGCTCCCTTGACTGTAGTTGTGATGTAATGTTGTAGATCCCAGTTAGAAAGCCAAGGGAGACTTGGTAAGGTCAGGCCCTACTGATGGGAGTGACACGGGTGACATCACAGAAAGACATCAGAGTGAGATCTGTCATTCAGGAGAACAGGGCTACCAAGACTTGAAGCTGCAGTGGGGAGACCTTCCAGGCTTGAGTGTCCTGAACACACACAGGGACCACATATTTGTTTCTGGGGGTTCTGCACCACCCTACCACCTGAGCCTCAGTATCATCCAAAAAATGCCACTTCCATGGATATGTGCTTGAGGAGCCTGCTGCACACTCAGGCTGGGATTGGGAAGGCCCACCCATGGAGCTGCTTACCTCTGCAATTCCTGTGATCCCAGGCCAGGGCAAAGCCAGTGGGGCAGGAGCAGGAGAAGTGGCCAGGAGCATTGCGGCAGGTGTGGGAGCAGGGGCTGGGGCCCCCCAAGCATTCGTCCTTGTCTGGGTGAGAGACACGAGACTCCTGTGTTCATAGGCTCTCTTTCCCACCAGCTGACTCAGGGTGGGCTGTGCATCCCAGAAGGAGAGGTCACCCTTGCACATACCAGGGTCTGGGAAGGACTCACCCACACAAAATGCTCCCTGGGTGTCCAACTCAAAGCCCTCAGGACAGCCAACCTCATTTTCTTCTGTAAGGCAAAAGGCAAGACCCTGAGGGAGCCAGCCCCCCCCACCCCCCAGAGCATCTTGGGCTTTCTCTCTGGGCTGGTACAGGCAGTGGGTCCTGCCTGAGAGCCCCAGTCTTGAACCAGACACGTGATAGCCAGGCAGCAAGCTGGCTCCTAGCCCAGGTTCACTGGGGGTGGTGGCTGTGGGGATGTGCCTGGTCTTGTAGATGCGCCCCCGGGGGCTCTTAAGGGAGGCTAGGCAGAGAGCCAGGCAAACTCAAGAGAGACTATCAGGGTAAAGTAGACTGAGGTTAACATATGCAAAAATGCGCTCAGTAGAATCCAGAAGCCAAGCACAGAGGGTGGCCATAGCTGTCAACAGCCAGCAAGAGAGGGAGACCTGGGGTTGCCTCGGCAACTGTAGAGACTGTCAACCTTAGCAAGGTGGCCATTGGGGGCCAGATAGGGTTTTAGAGGCAGAGTCTATACTGCTCATGTGGAGACCCTAGGAAGCTAGCAGTCCACGCCCACTGTGCCGCTCGGGGTGAGGGCATGGCATCGCCCACTGTGCCCCCACCATCTCCCAGGTCCACAGCTGGGAAGTAGTGCAGGTGGGATCCGAATCAGGGTGTGCCTTGCCTTACAGCCTTGCTCTTCCCAGCATTTCTTATTCATTGGTTAACATCCACCCACCCACCAAGACCTTAAACAATGATAAAATACTTTCAAAGCATCCCTTGGTTGTGACTACATGGCATGCTCAGGTGGGGCACCAGAGGTCACAACCACAGGGGGCCTTTGGTACAGGCACCTTGGGAGAAGGGAGTGAGATGTGGTTTTGGCTCAGAGTATGGAATGCATCTTGGGCCTAGGTAAAGGCTTCAGTGGACAGGGCAGGAGTGGCTTGAGGAGCTGAAAAGCCCCTGCTAGAGTGGGAGGGGCCAGGCCAGACTGGGCAGAGGAGGAGGCAAGCTGCTACTTCATGCATGCCCCTGTCCCCAGCATGTGCTTAGTGCAAATGGCCAGTTGAATCTGGTGCCCTGGCTGGTATAGCGGAAGTGGGACAGTAGGGCCTCACCAGCTTGCAGGGCTGTGGTGAGCTGGAAGCGCAGGGCCTCTGCCTCAGGGTCGAAGGCCGAGCTGATAGATGAGGCCCGAAGGTGCTGCACCAGCTGGGGCTGGGGACCCCGGGCCTCATCGTACTGGATACTGTGATTGCAGCGCAGAGAGGCAGGGAGGCTGTCATGGAGGAAACGCTGCGTGGAGCCCACAAACAGCCGGCCGGGCCCCGTCTGCACATAGTCTTCCTGGAAGTCCTGGAGGAGTTGGGGTTCAACTTTAGAGCAGCCAGGAGGGAGTTGGGGTGTCACACGGGGAAGACTGGGGAAGCCACCTCTGCCTCTTCTGCCCAGAAGCTGCCAGCCAGGGGCGGCGCGGTGCCTGTGACGTTCTTGTGTATGCAGTGGGAGGAATGCTCGCTTCTGAGTGGCAGCTTCCACTTGAGACCCGTCCTAACCAGCTTCTGGGGTGTGAGGAAGGAAAGTGGCCCTGTCTGCTCACGGTGGGCGGGTGGAGCAGCCCAGAGCTAGTACCTGCACGTGCAGATCTGCGTTGGCCAGGCTCTCTGGGATCATGCCGTTGATCTTAACATCCAGGAGCAGGAGTCCATCGGGCCCCGGGCTCCGGGCCACCTGGGTCATTGTGAGCAGCTCTCCTGCAAACCATGTCCACCCAGGCTGGAGTTAGCTCAGGTGCAGTCCTGGGATCTCTCAGGCTCTGCTCTCCCCCTTCCCCACCCCCTTCCCCACCCCCCACCCCACCCCCCACCCCACCTCCCAACCCCCTACCCCACCCCCCCAAGCCTCCAGCCACCTTCAAGAAGACCACGCTCACCTGTAGAAAATTCCATGTGTGACTCCTGCCGGAAGTTGCCACCCGTCAGAGAGTAGCCGTTTAAGGCCTCTCCGCTCTCTCTAGCCAGGGCCCAGTAGATGGGGGCAATAGTGACAACCAGCACCCGCAGTAGAGGCCCTGGATACAGCAGAATGCAGATGCCATGATGTCATGTTAGGACTGGAGCCTTGGGGCAGCCACTCCCCTGCCCCCCCCCAGCTGTAGATCCCTGTGTGGCTCCCCTTTGCTCCCAAAGGCCCAGCCTTTCCCCCCCTGTCTGTGACTACCCATGCCAGTAACTTTAGCAGACCCTTGGAGATAGCAAAATCAAACATCTACTTTATGGCGCAGTTAGCAAAGCAAACATAATAAAGAAATGCACGGGACGTGATATTTAGCCAGGTTCAACAAAAACCAGATTGATAGGCTCCACCGCTCATGGGGTGCAACAGGCTGTCACTACACGCTGCCTGAGTTGATGATCAACTAAGTTTCCTGTGCTATAGACAACTTCTGCGCGAGCCTGGGAGAGGATGGAGTGTTCTGAGCCATTGACTGCCCTGGCTGCCACGTGACATCTGGACCTTTGGGGCTAGGAGAGGCTACAGACCGGTCCAGGGGAACACTGCCCACTCACAGCTTTCTCAGGGTCACGGTCAGGGGCAGCACATAATGGGGTGACAGGAGGGCGCTAGATTCCTTAAGGGGGCAGAACCTTTCCAACTGCTCCCACTAGTGCCAAGCTCACTGGACCTAGGCCTAGATGGTTCTCCTGGTTCCTTCAGCTGGAGCAGCGGCCACACATAGGCAGCATCTTGCCTAATTTGGTCTCTTTTGACAGTGGCTTGGAGTCTGGGTAGTTGAAGTCCCCTGACCTATGTCAAAGAGACATCTCCAGTTAAGAGGATTTGCTGTTCTTGCAGGGACTCTGGCTTCAACTCCCAGCACCCACACAGTGGCTCACAACCATCTGTAATGCAAGTTCCAGGGGGACCCGACAGCCTTTTCTGGTCTCTGCAGGCACCGGGCTTGCACATGGTTGTACATACATAGGTATATGCAGGCAAGATATTAAACACACAAAATAAAAACAAATGACTCTAAAGCAAAGCCAAACAAAACCAACAACTGTGGCTTCTGAAGAGCTTGGCCTTTCCCTGCACTGGGGCCTTGGAAGGGGCCTTGGGTCTGTGAAGACAGGGTCTTCACCAGGCCTGCCAAGACAGGACCTCTGAGCAGCCTGGGTACTCTCTGCTCAGGACACCCTGCTTCCTGAACCTGTGAGCAGGTGCATGCCTCCTCCTCCTCCTCCTCCTCCTCCTCCTCCTCCTCCTCCTCCTCCTTCTTCTCCTCCTTCTCCTCCTTCTCCTCCGTTTTGTTTTGTTTTTTGAGACAGGGTCTCTCTGTGTAGCCTTGGCTGTACTGGACTCCCTTTGTAGACCAGGCTGACCTCGAACTCACAGCGATCTGCCTGCCTCTGCCTCCTGAGTGCTGGGATTAAAGGAGTGTGTCACCACGCCCTGCCCCCTCCTGCTTCTTAGATGATGGGACTCTGCATCTTTCTTTCTGTCTGTCCCCTCCAGCTCATACCTGTCAATCATTCCTGGCGATTCTTCACTTTTCTATGCCCTCCCCAAGTGTAAGTGGCATTCCCCATCGTTCTCTGAGCTCCTGATGCAGGATGCTGCTCACATCACTCTCTCCCTGTCTGACTGCAGCTGTTGAAGGCAGTCCTAACTTCAGGCACTGGGCCCCGAGCAAGCCTTAGAATGCCATTTTCTGTTGTGTGGGTCCAGTCCACATACCCACGCTTGCTGGGATGTGATTGATGCTGCTCCAGATGGTAGGGACCTCAGAACTGCCCTCCTGTCGCACACTGATGTTGAGAGTAGCCATAGCAAATTCCTGGCCATTAACAACACCCATCATGCTGCCCCGGCTGCCCTGGGGCTCCCCTGTGAGGCAGGAAACAAACAATAGTGACACACATTAATCCACTCTGAGCCTTCCATGCAAAGGCATTGTCACTATCCCCATTTCATTGGAATGGAGACTGAGGCTCAGAAAGGCGTCCAAAGACACACAGCAAATAGGCAATAGACTCAAGGCACAGACGATCCTGGCTCTAAAACAAAGGAGGGTGAGTCTGGGGATAGGGCTCAGCTGGTAAGGTGCTTGTCATGCAAGCAAGAAGACCTGAGCTCGGTCCCCAGAACCCACATAAAAATGCCAGCCATGGTAGTATACACTTGGTAATCCTGGTGGTGGGGAGGCAGAGACGGCAGAGGGAAGGGTGAATCCCTGGGACTCACTGGCAGTTGGCCTAGCCTAATGGGCTCAGGGAAGGATTCTGGGTCAAAAACACAGTGGACAGCTCCTGGGGAGTAACACAAGTTGTCATCTGGCCTCCTTATGCACCGGCACACAATACACCCAACACACATATGCACCTGCACACATATGCACCTGCATACACATGCACCTGTACACATGCACCTGAACACACCTGCACATGTACACCTGCACCTGCACACACATGCACCTGCACACACACACCTGCATACACACACCTGCATACACACACACACACACACACACACACACACACACACATACATGCACACACACGTACACAAAGCCGGGCAAGTCATATCCCTGGGTCAAATCAAATTGGCTTGTCTGTAAACTGAGGAGGTAGGTCTACCTGTTGCTCTCAAAATTGCCAGGAGCTATGATGCCAAGGGTTGGCATGCTGCAGGCACAGGGCACCATGCCAGAACTGAGTGCCATCACCAGAGCATGCTCATTCCATCGGTGGCCCTGGCTCCAGCTGGCCTGCAGCTGCTCTGGCTGCCAGGCGGCCCAAGCAGATGCTCTCTTGCACAAATTCAATGGATGAGACAGGCCCAGGGGGCCCCCTGCTTCCTTTGCCTAATGAGCCAGCTGCCTCCTTTGGGCAGATGGCCTTCCAGGGAGCACAAGACAGAGGGAGCCTGGCTCTCCACTCACCAGCCCTTCAGGGAAATTAACAACAAATTGCAGATGAGCTGTCAAAAAAATATAACACAGAACATTTCATGGCCAGGGTCTTAAATGGTCAATCAGGACTGGCTAATGCTAGGTTCTAGGAAGTGCAGCCTCCAGTGGCATCTGACGATGCCCATCTGGAATGCTTCTCATCAATATCTGATTTATAAGAGGGGACAGGGAGGGAGCTGGCATGACCCAGATCCCTGGAGGCCACAGGCGCTCTGAGCCCTGGAACAGCAGGCCAATTTTTAGACTTGAGTCTCAGCAGCATCTCCTTATCACTCCCCCGCCCCGCCCACCGCCCAACAGTCAGGGCTAGGACATGCTCCTACGCTGATGAGGCAGGGTTGTAGGGGTGGGGTGGGATGGGGTGGGAGGGTGGGGGGCCTTAAAAGCTTTGATGTATAGCTGGGGGTGGGGAGAACTCAGTGCTTGCCTAGCTGGTTCCACCCCTAAGACTGCAAAACCAGAACCAACCAAACAAATGAAAAGCAACAACAAACAAAACAGGCTTGAGAGATGGAGAGATGGAGGGATGGAGGGATGGAGGGTGAATGAAGAACATGATGCGCAAGCATGAAGCCCCGAGCTAAGACGCACAGACATCAAAGCCAGGCATAATGGCACATGCCTGTAACTGCAGTGCTGTGGGGGAGAACAGGAGCGAGAAAGAGAATCTAGGAAACTGAGAGACCCTGGCTCAAACCAAACGTAAGTGGGGAGGCTGGGGAAATGGCTAAGTAGTTAAGAGCATGCCCTGCTCTTCCAGAGGAGAGGACCCAGGTTGAATCCTTAGTACCCACACCAGGCAGCTCACAACCACCTATAACTCAAGTTCCAAGGAACCCAGCGCCCTCTTCTGGCTTCTGCAGGCACCTGCATGTACACAGTGCACATAAATTCTCAGAGGTACACATAATATACATAAGTAAAGAACAAATAAATCCCAAGGCTACACAGAGAAACTCTATGTCAAAAAACCAACAATAAAATAAAACGAACAGTAAATAACTCTTTGTTTGTTTGCTTTTTGTTTTTCGAGACAGAGTTTCTCTGTGTAGCCTTGGCTGTCCTGAACTCACTTTGTAGACCAGGCTGGCCTCGAACTCACAGTAATCCGCCTGCCTCTGCCTCCTGAGTGATAAATAAATCTTTTAAAAGTGTTGGGGAGCAATAGAGGAAAACACTCATTGTCTGTTTCTTCACTTGCACGCGTGCGTACACACACACACACACACACACACACACACACACTTCAGCATCTCTTTACACAACAAAATCCCTTGACAGAACATAAGCCAGGGGAATCCTGAAGTCCACCATACAGAGAAGGGGGCCACTGTGTGGAGGTGGGATGGGAAGTTGTTGTATGTCTCTCACAGCTGGGAGGAGTATAGATGGAAACACCCCAGGCAGATCACTATGAGTTCAAGGCCAGCCTGGTCTACAAAGTGAGTCCAGGACAGCCAAGGCTACACAGAGAAACCTTGTCTCGAAAAACAAAAAACAAACATGCAATGACGCCGATAACAATGTGTCCCCAGGCAGAATATGGTGCGATGTCATCCACGACAGTCAGAAAAAGGAGCGAGTCTTAAAGCAAGCCTATGAATGCCAGAGGAAGCAAGAGCCTATCAATTTACAACCGGAGAGAAACAAACAAACAAACAAACAAAAATAAAAAAACTGGAGCCAGGCATGGTGGCTTGTGCTTGTCATACCAGCCCTGGGGGAGGCTGAGGCAGGAGGATTGCTGTGAGTTCTAGGGCCAGCCTGAGCTACAGAGTGAGACTGTCACAAAATGGAGCTAAACCAAGTTACCAAGAATTGCCTAAGGTTGGGAGGAGAGAAGCAATTGTCGCCTGCTGTCCACTCACATGCTGTGACACGCATGCCACCTCGGAGACAAAAGAGTGAAAAACTGAAAGAGGATCACCTAGGCACTTTCTGTAAATGAATTATGGGTAATAACCATCTGATTTCAAATTTCTATCATATCTGGCCTTTCCATAATTAGCATATATGAAGGAAAATAGTTATTTCCACTAAATAAAGAGCTGCTGCGATGGCTTGACTTGTTCCCCACTCCACCCTCTCTTTCACATCTTGGTGCTCTAACCCCAGGCCCTAAGGATGTGACCTTATTTACAAGTGGGGTCCTCACAGAGGACAGCATGTGGAAATGAGGTCATCGGGGTGAGTCCCTGGTCCAGTATGCCTGGTGGCTTATAAAAAAAAAAAAAAAAACCAGAAAATTAGAGGCTGTCTGTAGTTACTGTTCTACTGCTGTGAAGAGATGGTATGGCCAAAGCATTTCTAACAAAAGAGTGCATTTAATTGGGGGCTCGCTTACAGTTTCAGAGGCTTAATCCATGGTTATCATGGTGGGAAGCAGACAGGCATGGCGCTGGAGCAGAAGCTGAGAGCTTTACATCCTGACTTACAGGCAGAGAGACAGAGAGTGGGCCTGGTGTGGGCTTTTGAAACCTCAAAGCCCACCCCACCCCCCAGTGACACACCTCCTTCAACAAGGCAACACCCCCTAATCCTTACAAACAGCTCACCAACTGGGGGGGAGTGCTGCATTCAAACACATGAGCCAATGGCCCCCCTATCTCCCGCTCTCATTCAAAACACCATACAGACAGGCACACAGGGAGATTCCCACACAAAATAGAGGCAAAGACTGGGCAATTCTTCCAGGAATTCCAGGGATGGCCAGAAGAAGGCAGAATGCAGGGTCAGATTCTCCTGCGTAGCCTCAGGAGGAGCTAACCCTTCCCAGGCTTTGATCTTGGACAGGCCCCTAAAACTGACAGTGTGAGTTAATTAGGCCCCACTCTGTAGGACTTTGCTATGGCCACCTCAGAAACCAACACAGAGACCACAGTTGTGGTTTGAACTGGGAGCTTGTCAGGGGCAGAGAGGAAGAGTTGGGACCAAGTTCTGAAACAGACAGAAGTCCCTTAGACCTGAAGTCATCCTGAGCCAGCAACTTCCTGTAAGTGTCCAAGAACCATCTATTAACATTTCCTCCTTATTACAGATGAGGGAACTATGGACCAGAAAGGTTCCCTCATTTTCTTGACAAATGTCAAATCCCAATTTCTTAAGAGGTGCTGGCTGGAGAAGGGATCTCTGGAGAGAGATTGTAACACTGGGTGGAGATAGATTGGTGATGTCTGCCGTGGGCAGGGTCAGAGAAGGGTTCTATGGAGAAAAAGATTTTGACATTGCATAAAAATAGATTGGTGAGTTGGGCGTGGTGGTGCGTGCCTTTAATCCCAGCACTTGAGAGGCAGAGGCAGTTGGATCACTGTGAGTTTGAGGCCAGCCTGGTCTACAAAGTGAGTCCAGAACAGCCAGGGCAGCATAGAGAAACCCTGTCTCCAAAAACCAGAAAAAAAGAAAAAAAAAAAAAGATTGGTGAAGATTCTGACATTGTATGCAGTTGATTGGTGATGTCTGCCATGGACAGGGTTATAGAAGGTCCCTATGGAAAGAGATTCTGACACTGTGTATGGAAATGGATTGTTGATGTTGTCTTTGACAGGAAATATAAATTCATGCACATGGGGTATTTGGTACAGTGGCAAACAATCCAGAAACAGTATTCTGTGACTTCTTTACATTGGTCTGAGCTGGTTTACTGTGGTTTCTCTCTCTCTCTCTCTCTCTCTCTCTCTCTCTCTCTCTCTCTCTCTCTCTCTCTCTCTCTCTCTCTCTCTTTTGTTTTTCAAGACAGGGTTTCTCTGGGTAGCCTTGGCTGGCCTAGACTCACTTTGTAGACCAGGCTGGCCTCGAACTCACAGCGATCCACCTGCCTCTGCCTCCCAAGTGCTGGGATTAAAGGCGTGAGCCACCATACCCAGCTGCTACTGTGGTTTCTCAGGACACCCCCTTTCAATATTAAACTTTAGCCCGACTCTAAGGACTACTTAAGGAATCTTAGTGGGGGGGGGGTCAGTAACATCAATAAGCTGCCATTCATTTTGATGACCTACCATGGCCCTGTGTGAGGAGTACTAGCTCACCATGTTCACAGCAAGCTCCCCAAGGCCATTGTAAGTGCTCTTATTTGCTTCTGCTCTCCTCATGGAGTCATGGGGTGCTCAAACAGAGGACGTGGGCCAATGCCATACGGCCCAGAACAGCCAGGTTCCCTGGCCAAGGTGAGCGGTAAATGCTTAGCCCTTCTGAGATTCAGTTTCCTCAGATAAGAAGGAGTGCGTAGGATTCCCAGCTGGTTCATCCTCAGTCTTAACTAAGCAAAGAATTGAGAAGCCTGCAGGGGAGTGATCCAGGCTCTGATGGAGGTCTACGCAGGGACACCACTTACCTTTCACAGTGAGCAGTGCCCGGGCTGTGGCCGAGCCCAGAAGGTTGTGGGCGACACACTCATAAACTCCAGCATCTCCCGCTTCCACGCGCTCCAGCCAGAGGCTCCCGTCTGACAGGGTCCGGAGCCTCCGGCCAGCCCGTAGTGGCTGACCTGCCCGGAGCCACTCGATTGTGGGCACAGGCTCTCCAGTGGCTTGGCATCGCAGCTCCACATCCGCTCCGGACCTCACTGCCAGGTCCCGGGGCTCCACCTGGAACACTGGGGCACCTGCAGGAGGATAGGGCAGGTTTTAGGAACAGCCTTGCCTATTCCAGTGGTCCATGCTCATGTAGAGCATTAGAAAACACCACAGGTGTGAAGGGTTTGAGAGTCAGGCACATGCCTGCCCCTCAGCTGTAGGTCTCTGCACCGCCTTACACATGCTTTTCCCATGAGGCTACGGTCCTGTGTGCACACTGCTGCTTTTGCTTCCTGATGTCATCACACATTTGATTTTGTCACGCCGCCCCCGCCCCGCAAGATTATATATTAAGAGCTTGGTCTGTGGCTCAGTGCATAAGAATACGCTGTGCAAGCATGAGGACCTGAGTTCAAATCCTCACCACCCACGTTTAAGATGCCGGGTGTGCACTCCCCTGGTTCATAGTCTCTGCACTGAAATCAGCGCAGTGCTCAGTCCAAAAGGAGACCTCTCTATTGCCCCGCCCCACCCCGAGGCCCCGCCCCTGCCCTGAGGCTCCGCCCCACCCAAGGCCCCGCCCCCACCCCAAGGCTCAGGGACCACCACAGAAGACAGGGCAGAAAGTCTGTAAGAGCCCATGGTCAGGGAAGAGCAGAGTAACGTGTGTTCTGGATACAGCAGGACTTCCAAAGTTATGAGCACTCAACAGCCCTGGTTGCTTGCACAAGTTCTGCACAGGACCAAACCACTCAACAGTCTAACACAGACCAGGGATGATCTTATGAGGCCCGGTCCTCAGGAGCTTTGTCAGCTGCTGGCTTCTGGAGGGTAAGTTTTCTTTAAGGATGTGTCCCTCAGTAGGTTGACCTTGTTCCATCAGAAGGCCCCACATCCCACAGCCAGGAGTTCATATATGGCACAAATTGGGCTCGGTGACAGACCCTGTCTCAAGGGAATAAAAAGCAAGACCCCTGACTACATCCTCTGAACTCTTCTTGCAATTCCATAGGCATGTGCACTTGTACACATATGTGCTCATGCACATAACCACACACAAACATACACACAAATCCTGTGTA
The DNA here is from genome assembly GCA_907169655.1 of Acomys percivali. NCBI lineage: Eukaryota > Metazoa > Chordata > Mammalia > Rodentia > Muridae > Acomys > Acomys percivali. The sequence goes on along the minus strand of OU015750.1, from coordinate 8,166,938 downwards.
TTTATTTTTTTTTATCTTTTGGTTTTTCAAGGCAGGGTTTCTCTGTGTAGCCCTAGATGCCCTGGAACTTACTCTGTAGACCAGGCTGGCCTTGAACTCAGAGACCTGCCTATCTCTGCCTCCCAAGTGCTGGGATTAAAGGTGTATGCCACCACCACCTAGCATACACAAATTACATATCAAGAGTGATGTCACGCCAGGCGTGGTGGCGCAAACCTTTAATCCCAGCACTCAGGAGGCAGAGGCAGGCAGATCTCTGTGAGTTCGAGGCCAGCCTGGTCTACATAGCAAGTCCAGGACAGCCAAAGCTACACAGAGGAACTCTGTCTCGAAAAACCAAACAAACAAACAAAAAAAAGGAGTGATGTCATGGCAGTCTCAGTGTGTGTAAGCATGGTCTGCGACGCTCCCGCGATGACCATATGGTCATATTGCATGTGTTCCCTTTCTTTACATTTAGACGATAGCCACCTTCACACAGTGTTCATTTTTAGGAACTATATAGTATTCCACTATTTACCTCTGTTGTGATTTTGTACATGGAGCCCCAGTGACTAGATATTTAGACCACGTCCAATAAAGATTGCAAGGCACTTTCCAGAACCACCTGGCCTTGATGGCCCTTAAATGAGTGGACCTGACCCTGTTTTCCTCTCTGTAACATAGGTTAATAGCTCCTATCTACTCACCCGTGAAGGTGACGGAAGTGGAGTAGGTGGGAGGTGCCTGGCCCTGGTGTATTTGTGCACTGTGGGTTAAAAGTGCAGGGATGCCTCTACTGCGAGCCTTGAGCCTGAACAAACTGGCACCAAGCTGGTGGACCAGCGCAGCAGGAATTTATTCTCTCACTGTTGGCTAGAATTCCAAAAGGAGTCTCACAGGACAGCAGCCAACATGTTACGTGTTACGCTGCTTCCTGAGGCTCTGAGGGGAGGCCTGCCTCCGCCCTGTGCAGCCTCCAGGAGCTGTGGTTTTCCTGGCTGGAGGCTGTACCATGGCTCCCGAGCCTCAGGCGGCCTTCGCCTCAAGCGGCCTTCGCCTCAGGTGGCCTTCGCCTCTGCAGCCTGCTAACTCCATTTTGCCTCTCTTTTATAAGAACCTGTGTCTCCTCTGGGGCCTGCTAAGATAGTCTAAGATGGCTTCTAAAGCTCCTTTTTAGCCTGATCACACTGTGCTCGCCACAGGTGGGTCTGTCTTGAGGAGCCGAGTCTTAGGCAGTTCTACAAAAGCTGAGCATGCCTGTGTTGCGTGACCTTGTGACTCAGCTCTGGGACTTATCCCAACAGAAATGCTGGTGTGCTCCCCAACCATATGAATCTCCTTAGCAAGCTGCTCAAAGTCCCCCAAACTGGAAAAGATCCCCTGGGGAACACAGAAGCAACGGGGACCACGTAGTAGAAAACCATACGGCTACCTAAAGGAAGGGAGAGATTCCAACAGTATGGATGGTGTCACAGAGCTGTGTGAAGGGGTTTGGGCCTGTGACATGATCCTTGCTAAAGCTTCCTCCTGCTTTTGATGGAGTTGGGAACCCTGGGACACATGTCCACACAAGACAAGTGCTCTGCCACCAAGCCTGCCCCAGCACCAGGACTCCATTTACATGAAGATGAAGGGCTGGAGAGATGGTTCACACACACACAATAAAAGGTTTTACATCTTGAAAAATGAAAACAAAACAAGAGAGAAAACACTCTGTAGCTGTGGCTGAGCAAAGTGGTCATCAATCGTGCCCCCCTTCCCCCCAAAAAAGTATAAAACTTCAACAGAATTGACAAAAATGACTTCAGGGCCCAAGAAACTAGCCAAAGGCCCACAATACACAAAAAGTTTCTAGAACTTTGGTGCCATGCAGCCTTCTGCCCACATGTCATCCCTGCAGGCCAGCTGTGAAAGCCAGCAGCTTTCTGTCACCAGGGCCCAGCTGCATTTTCTCTTTTCTTTTCTTTTCCTTTCCTTTCTTTCTTTCTTTCTTTCTTTCTTTCTTTCTTTCTTTCTTTCTTTCTTTTTTTAAGATTTATTTATTTATTACTTATACAATATCCGGCCTGCATGTGCGAGCAGGCCAGAAGAGGGCACCAGATCTCACTGTAGATGGTTGTGAGCCACCATGTAGTTGCCGGGAATTGAACTCAGGACCTCTGGAAGAGCAGACAGTGCTCTTAACCTCTGAGTCTTCTCTTTTCTTTTTTCTTTTTGTTTGGTTTTCCTGGACTCACTTTTTAAACCAGGCTGGGTTCAAACTCACAGTGATTAGCCCACCTCTGTCTGTCTCCTTTGCTGGGACGACAGGTGTGCGTGCACCATTGAGCCCGGTGTCCAGCTGCGTTTTCAGTGGACGAGACAAATGGCCACTCTAGCAGCCTGGCTGAGGAGACTGGAGAACCTGCCAGGAGGGAGTGTGAAGGAGATGGGCTGTCTGTCTTCGGTGGAGGTGAGAGCTGCAGGTGGAGGTGGAGAGACACGCATCTCTGACCCTCTCCACAGCCACAGGAGGTTGAAATTTGTCTCCATGTTTTCTATCACGGTCACAATGTCTGGTTGAAGCAGTTTTGTGATGGCCACTTTCAGATCTTCGGTGAGTCACAGGTATGCTTTCTCCTGTGTGGGCTGGCAGTCACTGCACCTTCAGGCTAAGGATTTCCTGGTTCCTGACTGAGCCACAGGGTTTCCATTGCAGCTGGAAGCAAATGTTTTGAGCATCGCAGTAATGGAAGTGGTCCAAGCCAACTTCTCTCCTCCACAGGGAAAGAAGACATGGCCGTCATTGTCAGGTGTGGTCCTCCGCGGCCTCTGCTGACATCCCAGAACACTGAGGGCGTCTCAGCATTCTCGGGCAGCCTGGGGCTTCAGGAATCCCAGCAAGGCTCCTACTAACAGTGTAGCACACGGTTCCCTCATGAGAGAAGTGGGGACAATTCTGTCCCCTCGTTAGGCCTGACGTGGGGAACAATGATGGTCCCTATTCAGGGTGTGGGGGAAGTGAGGACTGCACTTTATCTATGCACGGCACGGGGGAGGAGGGCGGCACCTAAGCGTAGTGATTCCCACGGTAATTAGAACAACTTATCTTCCCGCCTTGTTATCTGTTTCTTCTTTTTCTATTTAAATTTTTAATGTAAATTACATTTATCTATTTAGGAGCTGGAGAGACGGCTCAGGGATCAAGACTGTGTACTGTTCCTGCAGAGGGCAGAGTTTGGTTCCCAGAATCCCTGTGACACATAACTGCATGTAACTCCCACTCTGGCCCCTGCAGCCCCTGCACTCATGTGCATATACCCACAAACACACACAGAGTTAAACATTTTCAAATCTATTTGTATGTGTGTCGTATGTTGTGTGGTGATAGTGGCGATGGTAGATGTGTATAAGTTGTGTGTGTATGTGTGTGTACATAGGGACACATGTGCTACAAATGTGGAGGTCAGAGGACCACTGGTGGTCGGGAGTTTTCTCCTTCTACCACATGGGCCCCGGGGACTGAACTCAGGCTGTCTTTCTTTGTGGTAAACTCGCCTTTACCTCTTGAGCCATCTCCTCGGTCTCGCCGTTCTCTCCCTTAGCTAGAGAGTAGGGGCTTTTGTTGGGCTTCCTATTGTTAGTGTGTGTGTGTGTGTGTGTGTGTGTGTGTGTGTGTGATTCTAGCTATATTTCCAAATGTTAGCTCCCAGCCTCATCCAGCATGTCCGAGGAGATTCATACATCCTGATCCTTAGGCCCTTGGAACATCCATGTCCCTGACTTTCTCCTTCAAGTTTTCTTTTTGTTTGTTTTTTTTGTTTTTGGTTTTTCGAGACAGGGTTTCTCTGTGTAGCCTTGGCTGTCCTGGACTCGCTTTTTAGACCAGGCTGGCCTCAAACTCACAGCGGTTGTTTTTGCTTGTTTGTTTTTCTGCTGCCTTCTAAGCTCAGGGTTTCCGGCTGTTCTACGCAGGCTGGGATACACAAGGCTTTGTCTGTCATCGGGTCTATCCCATCCGTGACAAAAGAGCCTAACAAACTCAGGATAAAGGCACCCCTTCAGCAGGACAGACAGTTGTCCTCACATCTGATGGAGAGGGCGGATGCTCTCCACCCACACTGGGCTTAGGGAGGCTGGGGAGGAGGGTGATTTTCTAGAGCGACTGGTGCAACAGGCAGGGCAAGGGAGCCAAAGTGTGGACTGGAAAAGAAGAGGACTTCGTACATACGTGACACACACACGATCCCGTGTGTGGAAACCCTAGGAAATCTACGTGAAATTTATCAGAAGACTGCCTGGGATCCCATTCATGTGAAAGTTCCAGAAGAGGAAATCTGGAGAAGCAGGAGGCATGTCTCTGGTGGGCCTGGGGCCATTCTGGAAGCAGGAAGTCCTGAGCTGATAGAAATCTGCCAGGTGTGGCGGTGGCTCGGCTTGCACAACTGCATGATTTTATCAACGACTACTCAGATCAGGTCTTCTTTCTTTTTAAAAGATTTATTTTAAATTATGTGCAAGTGTGTGTTATCTGTGTGAGTTATGTTCACGTGAGTGTATGTACTCACAGAGGCCAGAAGAGGGCGTTGGGCACACATGGAACTGGAGTTAAAGGAAGTTGTGTGCTTTCTGACATGGGTGCTGAGAACTGAACTCCTTGTCTTCTGGAAGAGCAGTGTTCTTTTTATTTTTATTTTTATTTTTATTTTTACTTTTTTAAGAGCAGTGTTCTTTACTACTGAGCCATCTCTCTAGTCTATACTCCTTACTCCAACTTTTTAAAGTTTTCTTTTTTAGATTAGTCTTACAGTGTAGGCTTGGCTTGAAGCTCACTATATAGGCCAGGCTGCCCATGGGCTCTCAGTCATCCTCCTGCCTCAGCCTCCTAAGTGCTGGAATTATGGGTTCGTGCCACCTCACTCACTCAGTGTGAATTATAACTCGCCAGAGCCATGGGTCTTTTGATAGAAAAACTCAGGGCAGCAATTAGTGGAGTAAGGGCGAATGGCTAGGATTGTGTGGGAGTTGGTACTGGTCGGTGGGCTTCCTCGATGGAATCTCATTCCACAGAGATGAGGGTGAATGCTGTACTTCATATGTACAATATTTTCTGCAGGGCTGGAGAAATGGTTCAGTGGGTAAAGAGTTTGCCGCACAAACATGAGGACCTGTGTTTGACCGAAGGCCAGGCAGAGCGGGAGGATCTGGGGCCCCTCCTTGGCCCCAGGGAGCTCCAGGGTCACTGGGGAGACCTCATCTCAGAACAATAAGTTGAGAAGCAATAATAGAAGACGTCTGACATCTGACGTCAACCTCGGGCCTCCACACGCAAGGGCGAGCACACACCCCCTGTCCCCTCCAACCCACACAAAAACACTTCCTATAAAACTCCTGAGACCCTTTCCCAGGTTTTTCTGGAGCTCCCATAGTGTTATGCAAGCTCTGAGCTGTGGGTCCCGTGCAGGAGTTGTCACTTTAACCTCAAAGGCAGTTTTGAGTCTTAAGTAGAAATGACAATCAAAATAACGGCAACATTTTTTTTTCAGCCTGCACCTGGATCACATTTGGGAACAATTATATCTTCCACATAATAAACTGTACCTGCCCACGGCTGGTTCATCCCTCACCCCCCACCCCAGCACCCATATCACCTGATCCCCACCCACTGGGGACAAAGCTGACACTCACTCTGAAGCACAAGGGTCACCACTTTCTTCACGGTGCCCATCTCGTTCGTGGCCAGGCACTGGTACCGTCCTGCGTCGTCCAACTGCAGGGGGTGAGAGGGTGGGGGTTGCAGGTGCTCAGGTGAGGGCCAGGGGCCGTGGAGGCACAGATGGGTGACTGACTATATGGTTACTCATCTAGCTGAGAAGGGGTGGAGGGTGGAGAGTGGACAGGGAAACAGGAACGCTGAAGGCAGGGAGGGCCCCTGGGGCCGCCATTCATCTGCTATTCGGAGAATCTGGCCACTCTGCAACAGAGCCCCGGGGAGGAAGGGTGGGTCTTGCCGCCCCCCCACCCCCCGGGGCAGGTCCCATGCTGAAATAAGCACTCTTCCAGATGCCTGCGGGAACTTCTATTGCTCTGTCATTGGAATTTGGATGCCCTGGGAATGTTTGCTGAACACTATAGGGCACACTTAAAATTATTTATGTATTTGCTGTTTATTGGGTGGGTGGATGGGTGCATGCTTGTGTGTGCACACATTCATGTATGTAGAGGCCAGAGGTTACCTTTGGGTGTCAGTCTGTTTCCCCTGGGCTTGGATTATTTGAGCAACCAGGCCTAGCTTTTTGTTTTGTTTTGTTTTGTTTTGTTTGTGGAGACAGGGTTTCTCTGTGTAGCCTTGGCTGTCCTGGACTCGCTTTGTAGACCTGGCTGGTCTCAAACTCACAGGGATCCATATGCCTCTGCCTCCCGAGTGCTGGGATTAAAGGCGTGCGCCACCATGTTCAGTGTGACCTTGAATTCTTGACTCTCCTTCTTCCTCGCAAGTGCTAAATATGCCCCCTCCTTTTGGAAGCTCCCAAGACCAGAAGGATTGGTTTGGGCATCCTTGGGAAAAGTGCTGGCTTCCTGGGTGCTGGGGATGGAAGCCTGTGCTTCCTGCATGCTAGGACAGCACTCTTTCACTTGGGTACATCTTCTGCCCTGTAAGGCCTCTATTACATATACACAGCATAACAGACTGAACGTGGAGACAAGGGCCCCCTCGCCCGAACAGTGATCCGCCTGCCTCTGCTTCTCGAGCGCTGGGATTAAAGGTATGCACCACCATACCCGGCCTCAGGCCCAGCTTTTAAAATGTGGGTTCTGGAGATCAAACTCCAGTCTTCATGAATCATGACAAGTCCTTGGCTGACTGAGCCATCTCCCCAGCCCATGCTAGGTATATTTTAAAGCCCAAGGACTCAGGTGTTTGTACTAGAAGGTGCGGCACACAGGATCTCCAGCACCAGCACTCAGGGTCTCCAGCCCACAGGATCTCCAGCACCAGCACACAGGGTCTGCAGCACACGGTCTGTAGCCCACAGGATCTCCAGCATCAGCACATAGGATCTGTAGCACACAGGGTCTGCAGCACACGGTCTGTAGCCCACAGGATCTCCAGCACCAGCACTCAGGGTCTCCAGCCCACAGGATCTCCAGCACCAGCACACAGGGTCTGCAGCACACAGGGTCCGCAGCACACAGGGTCTCCAGCACAGTCATTTGGTAGCTAAGGACACTCCCACAGGGTGTCTTGTCCATTATTAGTCTGTGGTTGTCATCCTGTTGTTGCTGTTAGATTTTTTTTTTTTTTTTTTAATTTTGACTTTAAAAGCATTTTTAATAAGGCACACACCACCACTGCCTGGCTCTTTCAGACTGGGGAGCCGAGTCTCCAGAGGCATGGTAATGGGGGAGCAAAGGGATTCCACCCACGTGGGTCTGGCCTCCAAATCTCCACCCTTGACTCTGCCTCACACAAGCCCCTGGGAGCTGCCTTTTGAATAGATGCCACCTCCCTGGCATAGGTGGGGTCTCTTGCTACCCTGAATTCATCCCCTCAGAAGTGCCTTTAATCCCAGCACTCAGAAGGCAGAAGCAGACATATCTCTGTGAGTTCAAGGCCAACCTGGTCTGCAGAGAGAGAGTTCCAAGACAGCCAGGACTATAAGAGAAACCTTGTCTGGAAAATCCAAAATCTAACCAACCAACAACCAACCAACCAACAACCAAACCAAACCAAACCAAACCAAAACAACAACAAGCAAAAAAACAATAAACCCAATCTCTAAAAGAAAAGAGCTACTAGAACTGTTGCAGGTGTCCCCAGGACTGTTGCAGGTGTTCCCTATGCCCATCACAGGTGTTAAACCTCATGATGCTCTTGCTGGCTCAGGCAAGATGGCTGCAGCTGCAGTTGCACTATGCCTGTCTTTAGTCACTCTCTGCATAGTGCCTAAGTGTGAAGATCCAAAGCCTATGATGATGTGGTGTCAGGGCTGACTGGTAAGTTTCAGTCGCTAGCTGCAGGAGCATGGGCCACAGATAAAAGCTGGGAGGGGAGCTGACCGTACAGAACAGGGAGCAGAGGTGTGGGCAGCTTCCTGAACGCACTGTGGTTCTCTCTGACCCTCAGTATCTTCATTTATACAGTGTGGCCATAGTTACCTACCTAGCCTACGCATATTAAAAAATAATATTAAGAGGGCATTCCTCCCAGGCCACTCTTTTTTTTTTTTTTTTAAGATGTATTTATTTATTATGTATACAGTGTTCTCCTGCATGTAACAACTGCAGGCCAGAAGGGGACAACAGGTCTCGTTATAGATGGCTGTGAGCCACCATGTGGTTGCTGGGAATTGAACTCAGGACCTTTGGAAGAGCAGGAAGTGCTCTTAACCTCTGAGCCACCTCTCCAGCCCTCCCAGGCCACTCTTAAATATCCAGCATAAGTCCTCTCTACTGATGATTTCCCGCCATTAGCCTATGAGGCAGAAATAGCCACGGGTGGGCGTGGGCAGTAAGGCACAGACACGGTGAGTGGGGGCGGGGAGACACCTAGACAATAAACAGGGGAGTGCTTTGTAGACTATAGAGGGTGGTGTCAACCTAGCGATCCTCTAAACAGCTGTAAAATGCATAGGGATGGGTCCCCGCCTTGCCTTGGTCCTGAGGATGGTCAGGGAGCCATTCTGTAGCTGGAGGTAGAGGCTGTTGATGGGCAGTGGAAGGCCATCTTTAGTCCAGCGGATGTCGGGAGCTGGGTCTCCGCGAACCACACAGTGTAGCTGGATGCTGCCCCCTACAGGTTCTACCAGGTAGGAGAGGGCTTCCCCTTGAAGGACTGGAGCTTCTACAAGAACCAACACAAAAGAAGCGGCCGGGAGGGAGGCTCCCCTGCAGCCCACTGCTTCATCAGCCCACTTTGAGACTCTGTTCAGCCCCTGCCTTCCTCCTGAGCACTAAAGGATCTCCTGCTGGCCCAGCATGGCTGTGCACAGTCTGTATTGGGAGGGCAAACAGCTTCTGTGTCATGGGTTGATAGCCTTAAACTGGCAGTGGCAGCTAGGAATGTGTGCTATGATTGATTAGTGATGCCTGAGTGGACGCAGGAAGGAGTTTGTCTTTTGTATGTCTGCAGTACTGGTCCATGCAGATGGACTGCTGCAGCAAGTACTTTGGAAAAGAGCCGTAGGAACAGGCATGCTGGGACACCACTGGATACAGACGCTAAGAGATTCCCTTAACTCTCCAAGCACCGCTCGCTGGCTTTTTGTACTGGTCCCCAAGATTCCTGGGGTCTTGAGACGGAAGTGGTCCAAAGTCACATGGACTCTGCCTTGGGCTACATTGCCTCCAACAAGATCCACCCAAAGCTAAGCAAAAGTCCCAGTGTTTATGAGGACTGCCTATGCGGGGAAGGAGGCTCAGGGGTGAGGGGGGGACAAAGACAATGACAACAGCAGGCTGTTTTAAACACTGGGCATACCCTCCCTCCATGGCCCCCTCACTCCATGAGGCTGTCCAGCTGCAGGTTGGACTGTCAGAGGAGTGAGTGTAAAACACACTGTTATCTGTACCACCCACCATCCCAGGGATGAGTTTACAGGGTCCACAGTACAGCCCAGGACACGACAGTGTATAAAGTCCCTCAGGGCGTCCCAAGGTACACAGGTTGAAGATTCACTAGGTAGAAGTCAGGAAGCTGGTCTCTTAAGCAGCAGGAAATGGGTTACAGGAGGTCTAAGGAGAAAGGCCCCCATGGGACCCCATCCTACCCTTCACGTGGACGAAGCTGACAGCCTGTACACGGCCAACTCTGTTCTCAGCCCAGCACACGTACGTCCCGCTGTCCTTTCTGGTGACGGCTTCCCGCTGCAGCGTGCTGCCCCCATCCTGCTCAGACACCCCCTCTGTGGTGGAAAAAGAGACGTTCATAGCTCTTAGTCAAGGAATATGGGTCACTCCACTGAGGCCTGTGTATCCAGAAGGTGCTTAACAGGGCTGTGGAGATGGATGGGAGGGTCCTTCTCCATGGGTGACTGAGGCAGATCTTTTTGGGTGCCACAAGCCACAGAGGATATGGCCAGAGACTTTGCCTGTTTTGGAATTTCCAGGTGACAGTCAAGGGTAGGTCTTTGTGGGCCTATTAACATGAACAGCCAGGCAAAGAATCACAGGCCTGGAATCCCAGTGCTTAGAAATGAATGCAGCTGGTCCAGGAGCTCAAGGCTAGCCTGGGCTACACAAAGCCCTGTGGGCTCTCTGATTGGCTAGACTGAGTTCCAGAGATATGCTTGTCTCTGCCTCAGCTAGGATTACACATACACACATAATAGCCAGCCTTTTCTGTGGGTGCTGAGGACCCAAACCCAGGTCCTCAGGAGGTACCACCTTTCCTTGCTGTGGGCCAGACATAGTCTCTGTGACCAGATACTGCAATTATGGGGGAATTTATTCAGGATGCCAAGCATATTTCTATGTTGAGTCATCTGTCCTTGGTAACCTGACTTTTCCCTATGCCTGCGGCCACACACGGGTGCTCAGACCTGGCCTTACACTTGGGGTGAAGTAGGAAATGCCATTTCCAGGGAAGGGCACCCAGTGATTTACTAACAAAGCAGGCACTTGTCAAATATCTAACGTGTACTCTGAGCGCCTACATTCCCCTGCTGGGTCTCAGAGGGGAGGACAGAGTTACCCCCTATGGGAGCAGCATTTTGGGCCAAGAACACAGGCACCCCTCCTGACCTGGGGTCTCTGAGGCTGAGTCTTCTGTTCAGATGGCTCAGCGTGTGCTCACAGGCAGGCTCTCCGTGTTTCCTTATGTAGCTTGGACACCCAGAGCCTGAAGGACCAGCTGCCACCCGCCTCCACTCTACTGCACTGGTCTCTCAACCCTCCATCCTTGTTCACCTCCCTGGTCCCAGCTCCTTGTCACCCCTGACTCCAGGAGACCCAGACCTGTGACAGGC
>OU015750.1:8145128-8156000 GCA_907169655.1 Acomys percivali | reverse complement strand
TGGGCAATCACGTCTCCCGGGCCCACCTTGCACCACCAGCCTGGTCTTTGCCATGGCACTGCCCACACTGTTCTGGGCAATGCAGTAGTAGTTCCCAGCATCCTCTGGGCTGGCCTGCAGGATCCGCAGCTGGCCGCTGGGGAGGACCTGCATATGTGCTCCTGGATTTGGAAGGATAAAATTAAGGCTATAGTATCTGGGATGAGGGAAGTGCCTAGAGGGACCGGATGTGGCTTGTGGTGATGAGTTGGATTTTGGTGTTGCAGTGATGGGAAAGACAGGACACTCCCAGACTTCCCAATTGGCCGCTGGGAGGCAGTGCGGGGGGGGGGGGGGAGGGAGGAGAAGGGGGGAGGGGGGTTTGGGCTCTAGGCTCAGGGTGAGGGTGGGGTCTCCTGGACAGGGAGGTCTCACCTTCAGGGATGCTGAGCCCCTCCTTCTGCCAGACGACCACTGGCTGGGGGATACCCGAGGCCTCACAGGGCAGCAGCACCTCCTCTGATGCCACAACCTGAACCACACTGGGCAGTGGCTTCACCACAGGGGAAGCTGCAGGCACAGAAGACAGAGGCTCCTCCAGCAGGAGTCCCTCTAACCAGGATGTACATAAAAGGGGAGGGGTCTCTAGAGCAACGGTGGGTGGGTTCCGAAGCCTCACACCAGCCACAAGGCTGCCCAGAGAACCTACCCTCTCCCAAAGACTCCAAGCTAGGAATTAGTTTCAGTTAGGCTGGGGCACCGGGGGCTGAGGCCTCCCCTATACTCCCAGCGCCCTGACCGGGCCTCCCTTTCCTCCCCTACTCCCTTTACCCAGGTCCTCACCTTGCACTGTGAGGACCATGTGCTTGCGGGCCACCCCGGCAGAGTTGCGAGCTGTGCAGGTGTACGGGCCAGCATGGATGGGAAGGGCGTGCTCGATCTCCAGGGCTCCTGTGGGTGGAGCCAGGCATGGCTGGGGGAGGGGATTAGGGATAGGAGTCCCTACTGATGGAGGGGGCAGGGCTGTTACCATCATCCTTTCAGACTGCCTTTGTTGCCCGTGGGTAAAGCTCATGGGCACAGAGGGCATGGGAACAGGTTCCAAGCACATCACGCTCCCTGCCCAAGGTGTGTGACCGTGAGAGCTTCCTTCTACTCCTGTGCCTCAGTTTCTCCGTGTGCACAGGGAGAACCAGACAAGGTGGGCTGCAGGGTCTCAGGCTACTCAGGGTCAGTCGCTCCGTCCAATGTCCTCTTCTCGGAAGCCTCCCAGGGGCTCCCCTCTGCCCTCCCCGCTCAACCTTCTCACTGCAAAGTGGTTTAGGGATGTTACACGGGGACCCTGGGGGCCTGCTGGGTCGGGGGTATGTGTGTGTAGGGCGAGGTCACAGGCCTGTAACCCCAGGTTGGAAGGAGGGTGCCACTGCACCCAGAGAAGCTGAAAAGCAGGGCCTGCCCTACCCCATCTTGAGATCCGGGTTCCCTGACTAACAAGAGCACTCAAGTGGGAAATTGCTATAATGATTTTTCTTCCTTTTTTGTTTTTGTTTTTGTTTTGTCCTGGACTCAATTTGTAGACCAGGCTGGCCTCGAACTCACAGCGATCCACCTGCCTCTGCCTCCTGAGTGTTGGGATTAGAGGCATGCGCCACCACTGCCCGGCCTGCCATAACGATTTTTGACAAGTAAATGTCAGGGTCTCATGTAGCCCAGGCTGGCCTGGATCCTACTACACAGCTGAGGATGACCTTGAATTTCTGTCCTCCTGCCCCCACCTCTCAAGGCCTAGAACTGCAGGTGTGGACCACCACGCCAGCTTTATGTGGTACTGTGGATGGAGCAGAGGCTTCACAAAAGCTAGAAGAATGTTCTACCAAGTGGACTACGTTCTCAGCCCAGCAAAGGCATTTTACAAATCGCCATCCCTAAGCCAGGTATGGTGGCGCATGCCTGTAATCTCAGCACTCAGGGAGCCAGAGGCAGGCAGATCTCTGTGAGTTCGAGGCCAGCCTGGCCTAGAGAGTGAGTCCAGGATAGTCAGGGCTGTCTCGGAAAAAAGAATTGCCACTCCTGTTATCCAAATTCTATCAACAATAGGACCTCTCAAACACCAAAATATTGGGACTAGAGAGATGGCTCAGAGGTTAAGAGCAATTGTCTGCTTTTCCAAAGGTCCTGAGTTCAATTCCCAGCGACCACATGGTGGCTCACAACCATGTATGAGATCTGGTGCCCTCTTCTGGTGTGTGGGCACACAGTCAGACAAAATACTGTATACATAATAAATAAATAAATCATAAAAACAAAACAAAACAAAAAAACCCCACCAAAATATCAAGAGCACGGTTTTAAATGAAGCCCACGCCCCTCGGGTGAAGCTTTACCAACACTCCCAGGACTTTTCTCCTTTCATCAGAAAACACTGACTTTCCCAGGATCCCCAGAGTTCCTCTGTTGGGCCTCAGACAGCAGACAGTGCATAGGAAGGAAGGGGTACTGAGGCTCAGAGAGGGCAAGGGTCTTCCCTCATGTTGCACAGCAAGGTGAGGAAAATCTTGCTTCCTTCCTGCTGCCTAGGGCCCATCCATGCCTTCTGTGTAACTTCCTCTCTCCTCAGAGGCATCTCTGCTCTTCACCGTAACCTACCCGAGGCCAAGACTCGGTAGCCGCTGCCCCTTGCTCCCAGCTGGGTGCCTGCCTTGCTCCAGGACACGGCTGGGGCTGGTGACCCTGTGGTGTGGCATGTGAGGACCACGGGTGCCATCCTGGTCACCGTGAAGTCTGTCTGGTCATCCGCAATGGTGGGAGGTGCTAAAACACAAGACAAGTCCCTGCTGAGGAGCAGAGGGGACAGGTGGCCACGGGACCTCAGGGACACAACTGTCATCAAGGGAGGCATGGGCGCGGCATGAGCGATGATGGGGCAGAGGCCGAAGCTGTGGATGCGGCAGGGCCATACTGTACACTTGGCAGATATTTTAGGCACAGAGGTAGTCATGAATAGATTTGGTAGAGACATTGGCCTGGTGACTTTGGAGAAAGGCCTCAGGAAGAAGTGACACCTAATTGAAATCTGGAGGAAAAGCAGCCATTGGCTGAGTGACAGGAACACATTTTGAGCAGCCATGTTCTGGGGGTGGGGTGGGGCTGGGCGTCAGTGGGGCTGGAGCTACGTCAGCATGGTGGGAAGTAAGACCCAGGAGAACTTCCTAAAAGAGGCATCCTAAGATGCTTAGAAGTCTTGAGGTAAAGCTCTCCTATTGGCAGGAGAGCTCCGAAGAGGGAGGGTGTGGTACGCACATTTCCCACCTCTGCCAGGACTCACCATGGACGGTCACCTGGTAGTGCCTGCGCGACTCGCCCACCTCATTGCTCACCACACACTCGAACTGGGCTGAGTCCTGAGGGCTGGGAGCTTCAAGGAGCAGCGCATTGGAAGGCAGGAGCCTGGGATGGACATAGGCATGGCTGCAGTGAGGGGCCCCAGCTGAGCCAGAGCAGTCTCCCCGCCCCAGGCCTATCCTGCATTGACACCTGCAGGCCAGAAGAGGGCACCAGATCTCATTATAGATGGTTGTGAGCCACCATGTGGTTGCTGGGAATTGAACTCAGGACCTCTGGAAGAGCAGACAGTGCTTTTAACCTCTGAGCCGTCTCTCCAGCCCCCAACTCTAATGTATCTTCTAGGGGCTGAGAGATGATTCTGAAGTTAAGAGCTTTTCCTGCTCTGCTCGAGTTCTAGTCCCATCACTCGTGTCAGGTGACTACCAACTGCCTGAAACTCCAGCCTGAAGCCTTCAGGCCTCGTGGCCTACTGCAAGCATATGTGAAACTCGACACAGACAAACTTCTCTCTTGTCTGTTTGTCTGTCTGTCTCTCTCTGTCTTTGTGTCTGTTTATGTCTCTGTCTCTTTCTCTGTCTCTGAGACACACACACACACACACACACACACACACACACACACACACACATGAGTATCTTCTAGAACTTTCTACTCCTACAGAATCTCCACTACTGGGCTTGTGGATGACTTTTGTACCCATCCATGTTTCTCTGGCTCCTGCATCTTTGGGACGATTCAGAGGATGACGATTGATCTCCAGTCAGAGGTGATGAGACACATAGCAAACACACCTGATGGTCACTAACCACCGGCTGCGTGTGAGACACTGGAAGCGCTCCGGAGGCCCTCAGAAGTAGCTACAGGCTTCATGCATGCCAAGCGAGTGACCTGCCACTGAGCCTCCCCAGAACCTCCACGGTCTGCTTTCGATATGCCCAATAAGTCACACATGTTTTTCTGTGGGGCCATGTGTTCAAGCAGCTTCTCTTCCTCCAGGTGGTGTCAGGATTCCTCCACCTCACACTCTGTGTGATGTACCCCTTTCACCTCCCTGGCTTTGCCCCCTCCCCCTCCCACCGCACACACACCTCCCCTATCTCTCCACAGTAGATGGGCTGTTCATTACCGGTAGCTGCCTTGCTGCAGGCGGAAGTCCAGTTTCTGGCCGTCTTTCCACCAGGTCACCAGGGGCTTAGGAGAGCCTGTGGCCTCGCAGGGCAACGAGGCCGGGCTGTGGGCGGTCAGGGTCAGGTTGGAGGGGCCAGGGGCAATGGTCGGGGGCTCTGGGGGAAAGGTTGGTTATTAGGACACAGGTGTGGGACAGGGACATGGGATTCTCTAGAAACTCAGGCTTAGGCACTGGTTGCTATCTTCAATTCACCCCATGGAGCTGGGGTGGGGAGGGGACCTCGCCAAGGAGGACTGACTATGGACAATGGATCTGTTGGGCCTTTCTGACACCTCATCCTGAAGGAGGCTTTTCCCCATCTGTCCTGCCTAAGGCCAGGGTCCTGCATGGCAGTTAAGCTGCCATGGGAGGAGACACTTGGCCAGAGGACCCAATTCAGTGGCTTGGAGTCAGCTTCCTTCGAGCATCTGCCATCCTGTGCTTGCCCATTCACATAAGGAAGGGAGTGTGACGCATATCCACTGACTACGTGTGGGTAAAACCTCTGGGCTTTATGGCCAAATCTCTTGGAGAATTATTGCTTTTGGACCGACTTCTGGAGCAACTCAGAAACCAAGCATGCCTGGCTCCTGGCTGGAGTGGATGCTGAGGGCAGGGAGAATGCCTTTCCCCGCCCACCTACCAAAGACTCTGAGGTCTAGGCCTTGCCGGTCAGAACCAGCAGAGTTGGATGCCAGGCAAAGGTAGTGTCCCGCATCCTGTGCCAGGACCGGACGGATCTGCAGTGAGCCTCCAGGCAGAAACTCTAGCCTGGAACAGAAAGAAAGGTTGCCATGGAGACAGGCGGATGGGGTTGGACCCCTAACCGTGTTTCCAGCAAGATGCCCCCTTCTGCCTCAAGTGCTTCTACAAAAGAATTAAAACCCAGTCCTGCACACAATAGACCAACCTAAGGCTACCACACACTACCGGGCGCCGGAGAGGTCAAGAGGGGCCGCTCCAGCATCCTCACTGTTCTGAGAATGGCCCCAGTGGCCAGACTGTGCTAAGCAGTCCTGCCCTTAGACACAGTAGACTGGACAGGGCATATTTCATCAAACAGGCTGGGCCGGTGGCATTGCGTGCCTTGGGAATTTGGGGTTGATATTCACAGAGGGCTTTCTGGCTCCACAGGTTGTGTGAGCAGGCGAGCTGTAAACTTCAGGTGGGGAGGGGGTAGCAGCCACCATGCTTATAGAGGGAGGAAGGAGAGAGAATGGGCAAAAAGCTCATCATATTTATGTATGTACATATATATGCAAACATACATACACATACATTCATATATATACATACACAGACACAGACACACACACATAAAACAGATTAACAAAGTCAATGGTGTGCCTGTGCTTGTGATCTGAGAGCCACCCACATCCTGTGCAAAGTCACTTCTGTTCAAACTGCCCCAATGACCGGCAAAAGGACCCTAAACCCAAGATCCTCCTAACCCCTTCCCCTTCTGGCTCCCACCTGGGGCTGCCAGTATCCAGAGGGATCCCGTCCTTCCGCCAGCTCACGAGGGGCGTGGGCACACCGCGCACTTGGCAGGGCAGCAGGGCTGTGTGGTTCACTGAGATGTTCACAGTGTTCGGTCCTGGCTGGATGGTGGGTGCCGCTGGGGAGGGGCAGAGGGCAGGGCTGGGAGCCTGTGGCTCTAAGGGGATGGTGGGTGGGAAGGGGGGCACTCACTGTGGATCTCCACATGGAAAGCCACGCTGGAGCTGCCTGCCTTGTTGCGGGCCGTGCAGCTGTAGTCTCCGCCATCGGCTGTGCTCAGCGCCTGCAGCTTGAGGAATCTGCCCTGCTCTGGAAACTGAGTGTGGGCATCTGCCTGCAGGGCCCCCCAGAGTAGGGGAAAGAGGGGGTCTTTATTGGCACTTGTCTGTGACCCCTGGCTTTGGTCTCATGGATTCAGAACTGAGTCCTGAGTTGGCCTCCTCTTGCTGTGAAAGCCAAGGGGTAGAAGGGAAGGATTTGTTGGGGGATACAGTCAAGAGTCTAGCCCTGGAGAATAGAGAGATGGCTCAGCGGTTAAGAGCACTGTCTGCTCTTCCAGAGGTCCTGAGTTCAATTCCCAGCAACCACATGGTGGCTCATAACCATCTATAATGTGATCTGGTGCCCTCTTCTGGCCTGCAGATATACAAGCAGGCAGAAGACTGTATAAATAAATAATAAATCTTAAAAAAGAAAAGAAAAGAAAAGAAAAGAAAAGAAAAGAAAAGAAAAGAAAAGAAAAAGAGCCTAGCCTCTCTCAGGGTCCCACCTGCAGGTCCCTTCTGTTGTTTCTGCTTGCTGGTTTGCTATAGTTCACACCAGTCTTGGCCTAAGTAAGCACCGGGCTACGAGGTCTGAGAAACCTATGAGGCTCGGCAGCCTCTATCTTAGGCCAGCAACAGACCTGTGGCAGAGGGTCACTCTGCTGTGACCCTCAGGAACCTGGAAGGACTGAGCACTGTCATCGAGCCCTTCACCCAAAGACCCACAATCCCATAGCCCATCAGCTGCAAACTGGTCCCTTGGGAAGGATGAGCACAGACAGTTTGTCATAGACTTGGGTCACGGAGCCCTCAGTGACCATGGAAAGAGCACGGGGTATGACTCCTGGCCTGGCTGCAGTGCCCGACCATGACATGGAGTGACGGTAATCATCGAGGTCGAAGATGTGCCCGGGGCACACATGCAGAGCAATGTTTAGGACAGACCCTGGGGCATTCTGCCCTTACCTGGTCAGAGGCTCACCTGAAGCAAGACGCCACCTCGATGCCACTCAATCTCTGGTGCTGGTTCCGCTTCCACCGAGCACTCCAGGATCAGCTGCCCTGGAGCCAGGCCAACCACAGATCGGGGACCCCGGGGCCCAACAACATTTGGAGGGGCTGGGGGGACAAGAAGATATACGAGATGGTCCCACTCCTGCCGGTCCCATACTGTTCCCCCTTCTCCTGTCCCCGGGGTCCCTACCTTGAACCCTGACCCGGAAGCTCTTCTCGGCTTCACCTGCAGGGCTCTCAGCTAAGCAGGTGTACAGCCCAGCATTGTCCACCTGGCAACAAGAGCAAAGGAGGGCAGCTGCCTCTGGCCCCCCATGTTCACCCTGCCTGCTGCCCCACCTTCCGGGCAGCTTATCCCTCCCTGGATTTTTCTTCTCCATCTCATTCTTGAATTGCAACCACGGCAGGTCTGTGACTTTGGGAAAGTCCCTCTCATCCTGGCTCTGGTTTTTTTTCTATCAGCCTTGGCTCTGGCCTGCCTGGAAGTCCATAAGGACATAGGTATGGGGATCATGTCCCCAGGGGCAAGGCACATAAACGAGGATCTGGGGAGGAGGCTTGGCAGCTGCCCACTGGACAGCTGCTGTTTCTCTCTTTTCTTTTTTAAAGATTTATTTATTTATTTTATGTATGTGAGTGCTCTATCTGCATGTATGCCTGCATGCCAGAAGAGGGCATCATGGTTGTGAGCCATTATGTGGTTGCTGGTAATTGAACTCAGGACCTCTGGAAGAGCAGACAGTGCTCTTAACCGCTGAGCCATCTCTCCAGGCCAAGCTGATGTTTCTTTTCCAGTCCTAATTGCCACACACACTCCCCCTGCCCCAGTGGGCAGTGCAAATACCTGCACATTCTGTACCCAGAGCACCCGTCCTGCTTGGCTGTCACTTTCCACCCTTGTCAGGGTCTGCCCATCTTTATGCCAAGTGATGTTGGGTGGGGGGATGCCTCGGGCCTCGCACAGGAGTTCCAGGTGGGCACCGGGTGCCAGCGACAGCTCTGAAGTCTGGTCAGATTCCTCAATGTGTGGGGGTTCTGCAAGATGTGTATCTTGGGTCAGCGTTTCTCCCCTCCCCCACCACGCAGAGGCTCACAGCTGAGGGGCCAAGAACTAGCTGGGTATGGAGCGGGGCGAGGCAGTCCTGGGGGGTCACTTAGACATAGAAACCACAGGCCTCATCTCCCCAGGAGAATGATTTGTACCTTGATCCCAACAAGGACCCAGTACATGGGGAGGAGATGGAATTGAGGCTAATGTTTCTAATATGGCCCCACATTATACATGTCTGTGCTACATTTTGAGGCTGTATCCCAAGATGCTGGTGGCTCTAACTTTTGCTTCTGACACCAAGGTCTGGTGGTAAAAAAAAAAAAAAATTAAAAAACAAAACAACAACAAAAAAAACCTGTTGGAATAGAGCTGAGGAAAACTGTACTTCTCAGCCACAGCAGCTTGGCAGGCAGGCCCAGTGAGACCTCCCTCTCTCTCTCTTTGGAGCCTCAAGCAAGGGTGACCACAAACCTCCAGGGAACTCATCTTCCTCACCCCCTTTCTGTCAGCTCTAGAGTCCCGCCTCACCCTTCAGCCACTGAAGCTGCTGAGGACAAGGCACCCACCCATCACTGTCAGCTGGAAGCGCCTCCTGGCCTCCCCTGCCTCGCTTGTTGCCATGCAGGAGTAGGTCCCTGAGTCACCAAGGCTCACTGCTTCCAGCTTCAGGCCAGGCCCCTGCTCAAGGCTCTGAGGCAACAAGAGCTCCCCATCTTTCATCCACGACATGAGGGGCGGGGGGCTTCCCCGGGCCTCACACGGAAGGATCACTCTGGAGCCTTGGACCACCATCACATCATTCGGGAATTCCACTGGTTCCAGGATGGGGGGTGCTGAGAGGGGAAAAGTGTGGGCACGATCCATTTTAATCTTCAGCAGGTGGCCTTACACAGACTGTGGCCTATGGTCCTCACGGATAAGCTCTCTGGATTTCCCACGCTAAGTGAATCCTCCAATATTGCATCCCCTTGTGTGCTGGTGGAGCTGGGCCTAGATCCATGCCTGTCAATGCCCGGGCACCTAAGTGCCTGCTTGTTTCATGGGGGCTAAGTGGATGGACAACAGAAGAAATTAGATTAGAATGCTCCATGGTTCTACCCCATGACATACCCTGATGAGCAGAGGATGGGGGATTTGTTTGTTTTTGTTTGTTTGTTTGAGACACAGTTTCTCTGTGTAGCCCTGGCTGTCCTGGACTAGCTTTGTGAACTGGGCTGGCCCCAAACTCATAGAGATCAGCCTGCCTCTGCCTCCCGAGTGCTGGGATTAAAGGCGTGTGCCACCATGCCCGGCAGAGGATGGGGGATTTTTTTTTCGAGACAGGGTCTCTTTGTGTTAGCCTTGGCTGTCCTGTACTAACTTTGTAGACCAGGCTGGCCTCGAACTCACAGCGATCTGCCTGCCTCTGCCTCCTGAGTGTTGGGATTAAAGGCATGCGCCACCACGCCTGGCAAAGGATGGGGGATTTTATTCTCGTCTGATATAGCCAATGGCACTATCTGCCCGACCCTGCCCCATACCGAGTACCAGCAAGGTGAAGTTCCTTTCAGCTACCCCGGCCGGGCTTGCAGCCACACAGGTGAAGATGCCTGAATCTGCCAGCTGCACCTGAGAAATCCTGAAGCCCGTCCCCCAAAGAGGGGGAAGGTGGGAGGTGAGGGAAGAGGGAGGGGAAAGAAGAGGTTGAGTTTTTTGCTTGTTTGTTTGTTTGTTTTGTTTTTTCGAGACTGGATTTCTCTGTGTAGGCTTGGCTTGGCCTCGAACTCACAGCAATCCTCCTGCTTCTGCCTCCTGAGTGCTGGGATAAAAGGCGTGTGCCACCACTGCCTGGCTATGTTTGTTTGTTTGTTTGTTTGTTTTAAATCTCATTTCTCAACAGCTAACCTTGAAAGGGGTAACCTTTTAACCACTGTTCATATCCCTCTCCTGGCCTCCTAGTGCTCCCTGGACAAAGCCCCAAATTGCTCTTCTCTGAGCTTGCTCCCCTCACCCCCAAACATACACACCCCTTCTCCAATCCTTACTGTCTGAACTAAGCCTCTGCCTCCTAAATTCTAGAAGCTCACTGTGCCACCTCGGGCACAGCCATCCTTCCAGTTGACAATCACGTAGGACCGACCTGGGTTGTCTTTATCTACTGGCTCCACTCAGTCCCCACTTTTCCTGAACCCCTAGCTTCTTCTGGGCTGTCTTGCTATGGGCCAGCCAGAGAGGACCATGATGCCAAAGCCAGACGAGTCTCCCTTCCTGAATTGGGCCTTCCCACACTCTACGGTCTCTTCCAAAAGCCTCTCCCTCAAGCAACCGGAGCATAGTGCACACATGTAGTGCATAGTTGCATCCATCTGGCTTCCAGAATCTTCCACGTGCTGACTGATAGTCCCAGAATGTCTAGCTCCCCAGGCTCTGAGACGACAGTACATCTACCCCAGGTGCCTGGGGACCATGGTGCCAGATAGATAGATTCAAAATGGAGTCCCTTTGGTCAAGCCCAAAGCAGCCAGTAAAGCTGGGGGCTGTGTGTGTGTGTGTGTGTGTGTGTGTGTGTGTGT
>OU015750.1:8132157-8143057 GCA_907169655.1 Acomys percivali | reverse complement strand
GGAGGGAGGGAGGGAGGGGAAGGGGGAGGGGGAAGGGAGGAAGAGAGGGAGGGAGGATGGAGGGAGGGAGGGAGGGGAAGGGGCGGGGGAAGGGAGGGAGGGAGGGAGGGAGAAAGAGAGAGGGAGAGGAAGAGGGAGAAGGGGGAGGGGGAGGGAGAGGGAGGGAGGGAGAGGGGAGAGAGAGAGAGGCCCCAGGCTAGCTGAGAACTTGAGATCTGTGCTGGTTTGGATGAGAACTGTCCCTCATAGGCTCAGGTATTTGAACACCTGCTCTCCAGTTGTTGGTGTTGGTGTTTGGGGGCGTTTACAGGCAGCCATCTCTGCTCCTAGCACCATGCTTGCAGCTTGCTCTCCTCCCTTCCTGCCACCATGGACGCTTCTCCCTCTGAAACCCGCAGCCAAAGTCAACTCTTTCTTCCTTAAGTTGTTTTCATCACAGCAACACAGAGTAACCAAGGCAGGCTCCCGCGGCTCAGCCTCCCCACTGCTGGGGATACAAGCCTGAACCACCACATCCCACGAACTGACAATTCCCTGGGCTTTCATTCCTTTTTTTTTTTTTTAATTTATTTATTATGTATACAATGTTCAGCCTGCATATACACCTGCAGGTCAGAAGGGGGCACCAGATCTCATTATAGATGGTTGTGAGCCACCATGCGGTTTCTGGGAATTGAACCCGGGACCTCTGGATGAATAGTCAGTGCGCTTAAGCTCTGAGCCATCCCTCCAACCCTGGACTTTCCTTCTTGCTGCACTGGATGGAGATAGATTTTGCATTAAAATGGCAAGCAGGACACATGTACTCACCCACGGGCATTCTGTCCTTCAGCCAAGTAACAGTGGGAGCTGGGATCCCCGACACGTCACAGGCCAGGACTAGGGAGCGCCCAGCTACCTGGCTCACCATCTCCGTCTCTGGCTTCTCAAACGTTGGGGGCACTGTAGGAGAGATGGCAGGTTTCTGCACTCTTCCCTGCTCCCCAGTTTTTGTTTTATACTCTATTGATGGAGGCAGGGGTTGCTTTATTCACAGATGGGACTGGAAGCCGCTGTTGACTATTTCTAAGTATCTCCAAAGCAGAGACCCCCTGATGACTCTCTCAGCCTGAATGAACGGCTCACGGGCCAACAGTCCTCTGGGGAGTCGGATCTCCTAGATTTCCCTCACCCCACTGTCTAGCTGCCAGGCATGTGCCCTGTGTCTACCCTATAGAGCAGGTTGCCCACTGGGCAGGCTCTGCTTCTCTGTTAAATTTGGCAGGCAGGAACAGGATTATCCCGCTGAGTCCTTCAAAGGATTCCACAAGAAGAGAACAGTGTGGGGTTTTTCTTTCTTTCTTTTTTTTTTTTTTGTTTTTTGTTTTTTGTTTTTTGTTTTTGGTTGTTCGAGACAGGGTCTCTCTGTGTTAGCCTTGGCTGTCCTGGACTCGCTTTGTAGACCAGGCTGGCCTCGAATTTACAGCGATCCGCCTGCCTCTGTCTCCCAAGTGCTGGGATTAAATGAGTGTGCCACCACTCCCGGGTCATTTTTGTTTTTGAGACAAGGTCTCAGTCTGATGTGGAGATAGCTATCTACCTAAGGATGTAGCTTACACACTATAACTCCTGAGTCCCAGCTTCCTCCTCCCTCCCAAGCAGTGCTGCTCTAGGCACCTGCTGGGCTCTGATTCTGTGCTGTATCCCCATCCTCACGAGGTTTTTAAACTCCAGCTCTTGCGCACTTAGCCTTTGTCAGTAGCGCCTCCTTCCTGTCATTGATGTCATCCCTGCAGCCCTGGAGCTGCTGGGGGTGATGGAGGCTGGGAACTGACCATGTGGGCCAGAGACCCCAGAGCGGTGGATCCAGGAATGTCCCTGCTGGAGGTCAGTTACACCAGGACGGAGGCCTGGTTCCTGACTCCTCAGGATTGCTCACCTTTACCCAGAAGCTGTACATGAGGGCAGGACCAAAACTGAGAAAGTAGACTGACCAGCTAGGTCACCCCTCCCTGTGTCTCACCCACTTTCTGCCATCAGTCCATTAAAAAGGCTCCTACTACTACCTCAGTGATACCCTATTCCTTGGGATGATCTGTTACTATATAGGAGCTTGGCTTCCTCTGTCTGTCTGTCTGTCTGTTTCTCCCACCAATGAATATAAAACAAACTCTCTAAATCTGTGAATTTGATTCTCCAAATTCATGAGATGAGAACCGGTTTGGGGTGGCTTCGGTGGCCATTAGGTTTTCTGGGACCCTAGCCGCGCTCCCCCACCCTCCAGGATCAGCTCACTGAGAGCCACAAAAGGCTCTATTCTCACGATCCAGGGGTCCAGGCTGGGCCTAGCTTACCTTGGATGGCGAGGTCAAAGGTCCGGGTGGCCTCTCCAGCTGTGTTGCTGGCCCTGCAGCTGTACACTCCCTTATCTGATACCTGGGACAGAGGACACGGTGTCAGTGTGTGTGCCCTAGAGATTCCCCAGGGACTGGCTGGCCTCTCCCAAGAGCGTTAGGAGGTCATGGGAGCCGACTCCTAGGGTGCCCTGGTCGGGCCTTTACTATGGGGCTGGAGCTGGGTCAGAAGATGGAAGTCCAGACAAATACTTATTCAACCAACACTTGAGAGCCTGTGCTGGTGTGGAAAGGGTCTGTTCAAGGTCACTGTGAGTCAGAGAGAGCTAGGGTTGGAGTCCAGCTCTTGGTTGCCCTAGGCCTTTCCCAGGTCACTTGCAGGGGGACTGTGTATCATCTCTGGTTAAGGAGATGGTACCCCCCACATCATAGCACACACCTACACACCTTCCACCTCCCTCTCCCCAGGCCTATGATGGGGTCAGGAAGTGCTATGCCCACTGCCCAGACTGCCCAGGGAGGGCCACTGACCTGTGAGTCTAGGATTTGCAGCATTTGTCCACCTTGCAGACCCTGAATCCGCTGCCCCAGGGCAAGGGGCTGTCGGTCCTTGAACCAGGTCACAGTTGGCTCTGGGAGCGAGTCTGTCTCACAGCTGAGGATGGCTTTGTCCCCTGCTCTGACTCTGACTGCCTCTTGGGGGCCTCCAGGAGCCTGTTTAAAGCTGGGAGGGACTAAGGGTGGGAGAGCACAGTGAGGCGCTATGGCCTTGTCTATATCTCCCTAATACCACCATGGGTAAATAGCCCAGGGAGGCCCACAGGACCAACATCCTCACAGGGAAGAGCAGGCCAGCCTACCAGAGCCAACTGGTAGCCACAGATCACCTGGTGCCTAGACATTGCAGTAACGATGCTGACAGCAAGACACCCCCACACACACACTCCTCCATCCATACCCCACCCCTGCCGGCCACAAGCCTCTCCTGACTAGACACAGCCTTCCATGGGTCCCTCAGGCCATGGCACTCCAGCTAACCCACATAGGCATCCACAGCCAGCTGTAAGCCCTCAGGGCCTGGCATGGCTATATATTTACGACTGAATGAGTCTGCCCCAGAACTGAAAAGAACTTTCCAGAGAGTTTTGGCTGCTAACACTGCAAACAGCTTTCCCTCAACAGAAGTCCAAAGACCAAGAGTACTGTCATAGGTTACAAGGCAAGAATCTCAGATCTTCCTGGCCTAGCTCTTGGGGCTCACCACTGTTCTGCCCCCTCAATTTGACTGCCACTGAAGCTCACACAGTGAGCCAAGGGCTACGTTTCCCTTCATCAGGACATCTGGGGCTCAGAGAGGGGGCGACACTAGGCCGAGGTCACAGAGCAAACCTGTGCATGGTATATCCAACACTCAAGGCTGTAATTTAACCTCCACGGTGGGTGACTGTGTTTCTTAAGCAGAATTCCCTAGAGGCAGACGAGGGCTTCCTGGGGGCTGATGGGAAGAGTAGAGGATGCTATAGGAGGGGACAGGACCTACCCAGAACACTGAGCTGTACCATCTTCTGGTCTCGGCCCGCGGCGTTGAGAGCCTCACACAGGTATGTCCCGGAGTCAGCTGGCTGTGCTCGTGCCAGCTGCAGTGTGTGCGTACCTGTGCGACAACAGTCCTTGTCCTCGGTCCACTCTCACTCCCCAGTCCTCCCAATGTGTACAGCCCTGACCCAGGTTTGAAGACCTCGGACTCCCCACCAGAGCCTTGAACTGGGCACAAAGCCTCAGTTTACCAACCAGGAAGGAGGAAAATCTCTTGTCCCAGGGAGAGAGGCTGGCCATCCTTGTACCACGTGACCTCAGGGCTTGGATGAGCATAGACTTCACAGGGGAGGGTGACACTGCTGTTGAGGGTGGTGACCATCTGGCCAGTGTTCCAGCCCGAGATTTGTGGTGGTACTGGATGAAGGCAGAAGTGACAAATTATGCAGGTGGAGAGCACAGGCCAGGGAGGGACTCACCAAGGAACTGGCCTGGCCTCCCAGGGCAACCCCTGGTGTGTCACCACACAGCCCTTGGAGGGCAGGCTCTATCAGTTGGGGCTGCTTTGCGCAAGAGCGCAGGGTGGCTTGATCAGATCAGTACAGTCGTTCTCTCAAAGGCACACAGCTACCAGTGGCAGAACCCAGATGGATTTTGGGGCCTCAGTGTGTGACTTTGAGGACCGTCCAATCCATCCTCAGGGTTACAGCTGTCTCCACACCTGGGCTCATGGCGACATGAGGTCAACAGCAGACTTGGGGTGGTAAGACCCTCTCACCTGTGCTATCCCTTGAAGTAATTTTACAGTTGTAAAGCCAGGTCACTTTCCAGGCTTTGCTGCACGGTGTCCTTTGGGTACATGGTAGGTATACAGTAAGTGCTCAATAATGATGCTGTAAAGCCTCGGGAGAACATCCCCCGCCCCCTGCCCCACCCACAAAGCTGTTCCTGGCTACTTGAAATTGTTCCAAACATGACTGAAATCTTCCAAATGTTCTCTGTCCTGGGATGTGGCTGGGATCTCTGAACTTGAGGGGTGTGGCTGCTAGGATATCCTCAGGGAAGAAGCAAGGAGCCCACAGAGGTCCCCTCTCAGCCATCTCACCTTGGACCCGGAGGGTAAAGAGCTTCTCTGCAGAGCCTGCCTGGTTCTCCGCCACACACATATAGTTGGCAGCGTCAGCCACCTCTGTGGTGGAAACCTGAGGGGACAGAGGCCAGTCCTGAGGCCAAGGCTGACATGAATGGATCCATGGCTTGTCCCCACACTGCCACGAGCACCCTCATCTCCCCACAGCAGACATGTGGGCCCCGCAGGTGCTCACAGTGACCAGGAACAGTCCCTCTGAGGCCCATCTGGGGCTCTATGGTCTTTTGGGAAGCAAGACTGGCATTGGTTGGTTTTCTGCAGCTAAGTGGACAAGAAGGCCATGTGGGGGCTGTGCTGGTCCCTGGAAGGGCCTGTGCAGCTATGGTGTGTTCCTAGCTCCTGATGGTCAGGGCTTGCATGGTGTAGCTGCCCTGGGCATGAGCTGGTTCTGGGTGTAGCCCACACAGGCTCCTGATTTTTCATAAGTCACTGATGCTTATGAACACCGTGCAGCCCACATACCGGCTGGGCTCCTCTCAGATGCCATTGGCTGTGCAGATGACACCCTCCATACTTTAATGGGCATTTATACGGCCCAGATGACACTGTCCCTTAGTTTCCCAGTGCCATTACCCTGAGAGGGGTCTGTTCCTACCTGCAGGACTTGTCCCTCCTCTAGGACCTGCAGCCGTGGGCTGGGGGACACAGGCAGTCCATTCTGGAGCCACGAAAGAGTGGGTGCTGGGTTCCCCAGGGCTGGGCACCGTAGGCTGACAGCACTGCTGGCATTCACAGTCACCTCCTCTACCAGCTCCTGTGTGTCTCCCAGGATCACTGGTGGTGCTGGGTGCAAGAGGAGAGCGAGAAGCGGGTTAGGTGTTGAGCTGAGGGTAAACGTGGGGAGCGAAGGAAGCTTTTGCCCAGATGCTGACCGGAGGTGCCCTTGTGCCACCCTCGCTAAATCTCTCAGGCCTGGAAACAGCTAAGAAATCTGGACTTCTGAGAGGTTACATTGTGTTCAAAGTCACACATCAGACAGTGGCTGTCTGGGATTTCAAAACTACCTCTGTGTGGCTTCAGAGCCCAAACTTGCAACTCTATTACAAACCTTCTGAGCCCAGAGGACTCACTCCCCGGGGCTCTTCAGAAGGAAGCCTCTCTGGGACCAGAGCCTCCCTGTCTCTCCTGGCCAGGGACACTCACTCAACACCAGTAGTTCGTAGTGCAGCCAGTCCTCGCCCACCTCATTGGAAGCCCTGCACGAGTACCTCCCGGCATCCTCTGCCTGCACCAGGGACAGCTGTAGGATTCGGCCTCCTGCAGGGACACAGGACAAGGGGCCTGAGCTCAGGGGTGAGGGCCCTGAATCCAGAGCAAGGAAGAGTGTTCTCTCCTGGAGGGCCCAAGACATATTGTCATTACCCGCTGGCTCATCTGAGATGCAAAGAGACGCAGTGTACCCAGATCACAGGGCAAAGGGAGGATCAAGTCAGTCCATGCTGAGTTAGTGGCCAGGTATCAGGTGCAGGCTCTGTAGTGTGAGTGCTGTTAGTGAGGGGAAAGTGAAGCTCCCAGCGGAGCTAGCAAGAGGGCAGAGAGTTGGCTGGTTGGGCCAAGGTCAGAGGAGGCAATCTCAGAGGCAGGGCTAGCTTCTAGGTCAGTGGCAGCTGGGGGTGGAGGAAGAATGTCCTGAGACCCTTTGTGACCAGAAGGCAGAACCCTGTCTCTGTGTAGTGTTACTGTATGCTAAGGAGTCCAGGTCGGGAAGTCACCAGCCAAGGCTGTGGGTGGCTGGACAGGCTCAACCATAGTCAGAAACAGGGTCTCTTGGTCTGGCTGGGCAGTAGTGGCACACGCCTTTAATCCGAGCACTCGGGAGGCAGAGGCAGGCGGATCGCTGTGAGTTCGAGGCCAGCCGGTCTACAAGGCTACACAGAGAAACTCTGCCTCGAAAAACCAAAAAAAAAAAAGAGGTCCTCCTCAGTCACAGTCATAGGGGAAGGGAGTAAGGGAAAAATGGGAGGGAGGGAGGAATGGGAGGATACAAGGGATGGGATAACAATTGAGATGTAATATGAATAAATTAATAAACTATATAAAAATAAAAGAAAAAAGAAACAGGGTCTTTTGACACGCAGAGCTATGGGCAGGGGGCAGGGCTTAAGACCACTGTGGAGCTCAGGTGAGATCTGGGGCTGCCTTGTGATCAGGATCTACATCAACTCAACTTGTGGCCACACCTTTAGCATGGTCGGGCTTGATAGCCGGAGTCGGGCTTGAAGTCACATGCTGATGTATGAGCCAAGTCAGTAGCTGGGGTCAGGGGTTAACCGAGCCGGGATAGCTTGTATTTGGGATCTACATTAGGGATCGCCCCTATAGCTGAGCCTAGAGTAGCAGGATGTGAACCTAGGGTGCCAGCCTGAGGTCAGCAGGAAGTCAGAGGTCAGTCCATAAATGTCCAGCTTGGACAACCAGCCTCCACATGCATGGCATCTCCCTGGGACCCCAGGGGTTCCTTTTCTGCAAGGTCCAATTTCAAGGCCTGGTGTGACTGCTCATCAGAGATCGCCATAACTGACCTCCTGTCCCCTAAACAGGCCCAGTGCTAGTCTGGACCTGGCAGACCACCATAAAGATGCTAAGCCAGGGAATCGTCCATCCCCCTTGGTAGAGTCAGTGAGTCCTGAACAGCAACGTCAGTGGTCCATGGTGGGGCCAGGGCAGGCAAAGGGAAACCAGGCATCTATAATCCTCACCCCAGGGCTTACAAAGTCATTCATAAAGGATATTTCAAAATAAGTTTCACCTAAATTAATAAACCAGGCTGGAGAGATGGCTCAGTAGTTAAGAGCGCCACTTGCTCTTCCAAAGGTCTTGAGTTCAATTCCCAGCAACCACATGGTGGCTCACAGCCATCTATAATGTGATCTGATACCTTCTTCTGGCCTGCAGATGTACACGCAGGCAGAGCACTGCATACATAATAGTAAGTAAATAAATCTTTTTAAAAAAGAATTAATAAACCTGGGGGGCTGAAGAGATAGCTCAGTGGTTAAGAGCATTGACTGCTCTTCCAGGGAAACTAGGGGTCTGGGTTTGATTCCTACCACCCACATGGCAGCTCATAACAGTCTGTAACTTCAGTTCCAGGGGATCTGACACCCTCCCACAGACATACATGCAGGCAAAGCATTAATGCACAAAAAGTAAAAATAAATAATTCATTACAAAGTAAATAAAATGGGGGGGGGGCTTAAAAGATAGCCCAGAAGAAAATGACTTTTTCTATTAAACCCACCCAAAAAGAATTAATAAATTTTTAATAAGGAAATATCTTTAAATGGTAAAATGAATGTAGAAAATTCTTATAACCTATAAGCTATGAAGATAGCATAGACCCCAAAAGCCAGAGAGAAGCTCTTTCACAGGATTGCAGTGTGTACGTGTGTGTGTTGCATATGCTTGTATGTGTGCAGGCACACATGTGTGTAAGGGAATGTGAGCATACCCATGCATGCGTGTGGAGACCAGAGGTCAGTTTCGAGTGCTATGCCTCCGAAACTGTCCACATTGTTCTTTGAGACAGGGTTTCTCACTCGTTGGGGGTTCGTTCCTAAGGAGACTTAAGTGTCTGGAAAGTGAGCCCTAGGGGTCTGTCTGCCTCTGCCTCTGCCTCTACCTCTGTAGTGCTGGGATCATGGCATACACCACCCCCAGCCTTTACATGGGTTCTGAGGGTTAACGTGAGTTCTCATGCTTGGCTGGCACGCACTTTAGCAGCTGAGCCTGCGGCCCCAATTGCCTTCCCGCTTTGAGATCTTTACATAGAGACCAATCTCTCCCTAGAGCTTTAGTTCTTAACCTTCCTAACTCTGTGACCCTTTCATTCAGTCCCTCATGTTGGGGTGACCCCAAGCATTACATTATTGTCATTGCTATTTTATAACTGTAATTTTGCTGATGTGACCCCAAGGGGGTCATGACCCCACAGGCTAAGAAACACTACCCTAGAGAGTCACACCATTTTCCTGAGCATCCCAGGTCAGTACAGAACCTAAAGCTCAGACATGGGTTCTGGCCTGGACTGGGAAGCTCACTGTAAACACTAGCACAGAGCTGGGGGTGGTGGCGCACACCTGTAATCCCAGCACTCAGGAGGTGGAGACAGGTGGATCTCTGTGAGTTCGAGGCCAGCTTGGTCTACAAAACGAGCCCCAGGACACCTAAGGTCACACGAGAAACCCTGTCTCAAACAACGAAAACAACAAACAAACAAACAAAACCCCTCCCCAAATCTAGCCCAGAAGATAACCGCCTACAACCCTTATCCTCTGTAAATTTCAGGGAGGATGTGGAGGGGTCACCTTACAGGCTGCATGTAGCCTACCTTGCAGCACAGAGACCCCATCTGCAGCTGACAGCGGCTGACCCTCCCTGTACCAGGTGAGCTCAGGTGGTGGAACAGCGTTGGTGTCACAGTACAGGTACGCCGGGTTGTTCTCTACAATCTCCCGGTATTCTGTCACCCTGCCCTGGGCCTCCTCCTCGAGGGGCAGGAACTCAAAGCCTTCGTCAACACCGCCCACCTTCTGGAACATCGGGGGCACTGTAGAGAGGTAGACCATACCATTAGGACCACAATAAAGGGTTCCAGCTGCCCACTACTATTACCAACCAGCCTGGGAGGGCACTGCCACACCCCGCCGCCCAAGCCACACCCTGCAGTTAGGGCAAGACATTTCTTCTCTTTATTCCTCTAGGGGCTGCCTGTAAAGCTGCTGCGTGAGCTCTCGGAAAATCATCCTGTTCTGTGGTGTTCACATGTAACTGGCCTCAGAGAATTCTGGTGGCTGGGCATGGCAGTGGCACACCTGACATCCTAGCACTTAGGAGGCTGAGGCAAGAGGATCACAATGCTAGGACATCCTGGGCTATAGTAAGACTGTTAGCATACTGCCTCCAGTCAGCCTAGCAAACTATGACGTCATTACCTGCCTGCTACTAGGTGCGCCCCTGCCCAGGATTATAAAAGGGCAACCCCACCTCGTCTCTCTTACCTTTTTCTCCCTCTCTTGCTCCTCTTGCTCTCTGTCTCTCTCTGTCTCTCTGTGTCTCTCCCTCTCTCTCCTTCTCTCTCTCCTCCCCATCTTTCTTTTTGGGGTGCCTCTCCCCCTTTCCTGCTCTGCCATGTTCATATAATAGACTTCTTCATATCATATTTGTTTCCTGGCATCTTATATTTCATATTTAAAAAATACTTTGGCTCAAATGAACAAAATCAAGGCAAGGTATGGTGGTGCACACCTTTAATCCCAGCACTCAGGATGCAGAGGCAGGAGGATCTCCGTAAGTTCAAGGCCAGCCTGGTCTACAAAGCAAGTCTAGGACAGCCAAGGCTACACACAGAAACCCTGTCTTGAAAAAACAAAAACAAAACAAAACAAAAGGAACAAAATGATATAAAATGGCTCTTTTTAAATATGGAAAGCTTTTTGAAGGGAGTTAGGCTGTTGCCAAGTGTGACCCACATTTGCTTGTTGGTACACAGAGGCACCAAGCCTTCAGTTGTTATGACCCAAAGGGCCCCCAAGGTCACCTGCTTTAATCGTATCACCTGTACCTTTTTCTTTTTCTTTTTTTGAGACAGGGTCTCACTATGTAGCCCCTACTGGCCTCAAACTCTTGGAGATCCACCTACCTTTGCCTTGAGGTGCTGGGACTTGGCTTACAACACCTACATTTTGCAAAGGATGAAACCAAGGCCCAGAGGGGGCCAGTGACATGCCCAGGACACACCAGTTGTGCTGGTTTGAATAGGCATGGCTTTCATAGACTCTTGTGTTTAAATGCTTGGCCCACAGAGAGTGGCACTATTAGGAGGTGTGGCCTTATTGGAGGAGGTGTGGCCTTGTTGGAGGAGGTGTGGCCTTGTTGGAGG
>OU015750.1:8114617-8132147 GCA_907169655.1 Acomys percivali | reverse complement strand
TGGAGGAGGTGTGGCCTTGTTGGAGGAGGTGTGGCCTTGTTGGAGGAAGTGTCTCTATGGAGGCAGGCTTTGAAGTCTCCTCTTCTTCATCTACACCCAGTGTGGTACACAGTCCCCCTTCTGCTGCCTGCAGATCACAGTGTGGAACTCTGAGCTCCTTCTTCAGCACTGGGTCTGCCTGAACGCTGCTGCCATGCTTCCCACCGTGATGATAATGGGCTAAACCTCTGAAATTGTGTAAGCCAGTGCCTATTAAATGTTTTCCTTATAAGAGTTGCCATGGTTGGGGCTGGAGAGATGGTTCAGAGGTTAAGAGCACTGACTGCTCCTCGAGAGGTCCTGAGCTCAATTCCCAGCAACCACATGGTGGCTCACACCTACCTGTAATGTGGCCTGATCTGATGCCCTCTTCTGGCCTGCAGGTGTATGTGCAGGCAGAACACTGTATACACAATAAATAAATAAATAAATCTTAAAAAAAAAAAAAAAGAGTTGCCATGGTCATGATGTCTCTTCACAATAATAAAACCCTAAGACACCAATAAGACAGGGTCAGGGTGAGGCAGGCACCTGAGAGCCAGATGTGGCACAGGAGAAAGGGTGTTGTTTCTCCTCCCACACCTGACCCTCCAACCCCCACTAGACAGGGTTTCTCTGTTGTAGCCCTGGCTGTCCTGGACTTGCCTTGAACTCAGAGATCTGCCTGCCTCTGCCCTCGCCCACCGCCTCTCCCACAGAGTGCTGGGGCTTGAAGGTGTGTGCCACTACACCCGGCTGAGAGGATGCTTTCTCATCAGCCCACTATGGAACACTATGAGGCAAAACTCTGTCCTTCCTTCATCTGACTTGGCCTCTAGCCTCCCTGGCTCTTCCCAGCCCCTCTGGCCCTGTTCTAGTTTCTCTTTCTCCCTGCCTGTCTCCTCACCGCTTCATTCTGATTTGAGGCTGGGAGCCTCCACCTCTAGCCACAGAAGACACAGAACTGCTCCACTTCTGAGACAGATGGTCACTGGGAAATGTCTATGTGGATCTCCTTGTCAAGAGCTGGTGCAGGGCCCTGATGCCCAGGCAGTGTAGCTGCCGTGGGTCACACACCTTTCTACCCGAAGCTGGCCCATTGGTTGCTGTCGCCTAGCCTGCTCTACAGAAGCACGCACCTTGGATAAGAACATTGAAGTCCTGGTCATCCTCGCCGGCCACATTGGTGGCCACACACAAGTATCGGCCGGAGTCGGAGACCTGTGTGGGTTGGATCTGGAGCAGCCGTCCTTCTCCCAGGACACTGAGCCGTTGGCTGGGGGTCACAGGCTGGGGACAATAGACAGGGACTGAGATGAAAAATCAAAATTATTTGTTTACTGGTTTTGAGAGACAGGGTCTCATATAGCCCAGGCTGACCTCAAACTCACTATGTAGCCAAGGATAACCTCGAACTCTTGGCTCTCCTGCCTTGGCTTTCCAAGTGCTGAGATTACAAGCATGCACCACTGCACCCCCCTGCTCCATGTTTTAATAAATTAAAAAAAAAATCAGACCATAGTGTACAGCGATGGGACCACCCAGTGACTTTGTCACACCAAACCTGTCTGATCTCAAAATCAGCAAAGAGCCGGGTAGTGGTGGCGCACGCCTTTAATCCCAGCACTCGGGAGGCAGAGGCAGGTGGATCACTGTGAGTTCGAGGCCAGCCTCGTCTACAAAGTGAGTCTAGGACAGCCAAGGCTACGCAGAGAAACCCTGTCTCGAAAAACAAACAAACAAACAAACAAACAAACACATAAAACAAAAACAAACAAACAAACACCCCGAAGGGTTAGCAGGGCCAGCCCTGGATGCTTTCAGGGCTCTCCTTTCTGGAAAGATCCAAGCAGGGCTAGTGAGACTCCAAGGTGAGAGGCTAAGGCTCTCTGGGGTCCTGCACTCACCCTTCCGTCTTTGTACCAGCTGATGGACGGTGGCGGCACGGCCCAGCACTCACACTCTAGGGTCAGGGTGCTGTTGACCTTGGTCTTCACTTCCTTCACGCTGACCTCCTCCAAAGGGTCATCTTTGGAGATGGATGGGGGAACTGAAAAGCCACAGGATGTGTGAGGGGCAGGCCTGGGGAGGGTCCTGAGACCCTGACCCACTGGTCCTAGGGATGGCTCCCTAAAGAAGGGGCTGCTACAATAGGGGGAGTCTGAAAAGGAACCCAGCTGTACCTGCTTAGGGTCAGAGAGGGCTAAGGGACAGGGGTTATGAAGCAGGGGTTCCTGGAGTGGCCTTTACAGGGCCTTTTGGGGGCTCAGATGTCAAGCTGAGGGACCCAAGATTACATCTGAAAACCAGAAGTGGCAGTAGGAAGTCAGGACAGGAGGAGGGATGGGGTCAACTTTTTTTTTTTTTTTTTTTGAGACAGGGTTTCTCTGTGTAGCCTTGGCTGTCCTGGACTCACTTTGTAGACCAGGCTGACCTCAAACTCACATCGATCTGGCCTGCCTCTGTCTCTCGAGTGCTGGGGTTAAAGATGTGCACTACCATGCCTGGCTGGGATGGGGTCAACTCTTATTGGGGGGGGGGGTCAACTCTTAACACTATCTCTTCCTTTTAGCATCACCAAGGCAAGAACTGGGAATGACAGAGATCCCCTCCTCACAGCTGCCTGTGACTCTCAGGAAAAACAGACACAGGGAAGTGGCCTGGGTCTCAAGTGTGGCTAGGACTCTTCTGTCTGTCCAGCCAATGTCCCAGAGGTGCTAGGGGACTCACTGAGAACTTCCACGTGGTAGTGCTTTGTGGCCTCTCCCAGCTCGTTGGTGACTACACAGGTGTACTGGCCGGCATCTTCCTTCTGGGCGTTCAGGATCTGTAGGCCGTGGGTACCTGCTTGGGGATCCATGGCCAGAGTTACCCTGAAACAGGCCTTCACCATAGACCTGAGTTCAGCTTGACCCTGCTAGAAGACAGTTCACCTGTCTTCTCAAAGCCCACCCAAGGGGCATCACCTGGGAGGAGCTGAATGTTCTTAGAGGCCTCGAAGGGCACCCCATCCTTCATCCAGGTGATATTGGGGGATGGAAAGGCCAGCGCCTCGCAGATCAAGGATATAGGATTGTTGATGGTCACGGTCACTTCTTCGTTGGCATTGTTCTCGGACTCTCCCAGGATGGTGGGAACCACTGTGAGGGGAGGCAGGGGGGAAGGGGGGCAGGGAGGAAGGGAGGGAGGGGGGCAGGGAGGCCTTGGCTAACAGTGCAGCCCTGGGCCCCGGGGCCCTGAGGACCAGGATGGCTAGGACCCTAGGTTTCTCCTTGGTGCTGCAGTTGTGTGATGAACATAGGAAAGGGAAGCTCAGGACAGCCAAGCCTGGAGCTCCACCACGGAGCCACACTACAGGGCAAGATGAATAACCAGTGCTCCTCCTCAACACTGACTCAACATGCAGCCTAGCTGCTTATCCAACCAAAACCTTCTTGGGGTCTGCTGAGGAGGAAGGGGATTTTTTTTTGGCCTAAACGTCCTTTTTTTTGTTCCTGTAGGGGGCGCTGTTACAGTTTGGGCATGAACTGTCACAGGAAAGGCTCCTGTGCAGAAAGCCTGGTCCCCAGCTGGGGGTTGCTATGGAGATCTGGCGCCTGGCTGCTCTTCTTTTTATGTTTGCTGTCACACTTGGAATGGCAAACGGAATGACAGTGGTTCCTTGTGGAAACTTGGGGGGTCCTGCCTGCAGATCCTGATTGACCAGGGGAAGCCCAGTACTCACCCAGGACGCTGAGCTGTGTGTGTTTGGTTTTCTCCCCTGCGGCATTGGTAGCAATGCAAGAGTAGTGGCCAGCGCTGGACAGATTGGCCTGGGGAACCCACAGGAAGGTCCCATCTGAGGACATCTCGTAGGGGTCTCCAACAGCCAGGGACTGGCCATCTTTGAACCACGTGACCTTGGGCGGTGGGTGGCCTATATGAAGAGAAGGCAGTGAGGTCATTCAGCAAGCTCTGAGCAGGTGGGCTTAGGGGTCTAGGGGACTCCCAGCCAACACAGATGTAGGGTTTCCGTCCCATTCAGGATGCACAGCAAAAACAGCCTGGGCTTTCTTCTGGAATTCGACTGCCTTACTGGAGAACAAGGAGAGACGGCTTGGTACAGACAGGCAAGATCCATTCATCCATCCACCCTTCATTCATCTATCTGCCTTCCTACCTTACTGTTCACTCATGTGTGGATCCCTCTATCCATTTGTCTATCTTCCTACCCACTTAAGGCACACTTATCAATCTATTC
Organism: Acomys percivali; assembly: GCA_907169655.1. Taxonomy (NCBI): domain Eukaryota; kingdom Metazoa; phylum Chordata; class Mammalia; order Rodentia; family Muridae; genus Acomys; species Acomys percivali. Next base: position 8,127,889 of record OU015750.1, on the reverse strand, counting down.
ATTGCTCTATCTCCTCATTCATCCACTTTTTCATCCATCCATTCACCCATCAACCCATTTACCTACCCATTTATCGGACTGTTCATCCATCCATCCATCCATCCATCCATCCATCCATCCATCTACCTACCCACCCACCTACCCACTTACCCACTTGTCCATCCACCTACCCATCCATCTATGCATCCATCCATCTACCTATCCATCCATCCATCCATCCTCTTATCTTCATACTAGCCACTCTCCCATCCATCCAATCACCCATTTATCCATCATCTTTATCTATTCAATCACCCATCTATCCACCCCCTCATCCATTCATTCCTGCCCTTCTCTTTATCCACACAAATATCCACCCGCCCTTCAATCCTCAAGCATCAGAGAGCACCTAGTCTTCCAGGCAGAGGGAGGAGCCATGGACTCAAGGGTCTGTGTCCTCAGGGATCTCAGACACAACAGATTATTATGGTCCTGTGTGGTCAGTGCCAGGGCAAGGAAGTCCTAGTGCAGTGGGGACCCGGGAAGTAGCCAGACCAAGAGGCCCCATGGAAGGTTCTGGTGGGTGACTGCAGTCATCAAGAAGCAGAGCAAACAAGATCCTTGGTAGATAGCCTCAGGGTTGAGAACTGGCTAAGCCAGGCTCGCCATGCTGCATAGCCCTCACCTGTGGCGTTGCACACCAGCTGGCCAGTCTGTCCCTCTGGCACCTTGATCACTTCCTCCAAGTTTTCATTTTCAATGCTGGGAGGAACTAGAAGAAGAGAGACATTCAGTTGCCAACTGGGTGGCCTACTCAGGCAACCCATCCACAGAGCAGGAAGCTAAGTTTCCTGTGCCTCAGTTTCCTCATTCCCCCAACACCTGCTCCTACTCAGAAGTCAATCTAATGTATTGTTGCTTCTGGGGAGACTCTGAACAGAGACGTCGGTGTGGGTTGAGAATAACCCTCACTTTGGGTTAATTCTTACTGTTTCTGGAACTGAAGGCAGCTTCAGAAGAGAGGGTGTGTGTGTGTGTGTGTGTGTGTGTGTGTGTGTGTGTGTGTGTGTGGTGTATGAGTGTGTGGTGTTTGTATGTGAGTGGATGTGTGTGCACGTGCAGTGTGTGTATATGTGTAAGTGAGTGTTGTGTGAGTGTATATTTGAGTTTGAGTGTGTGTATATGTGTGTGTATGGTATATGTTTATATGATTCACGTGTGTGTGATGTGTGTTGTATGTATGGCATATGTGTTGTATGTGTCGTGTGTGTGTATTATGTGAATGTGGGGTGCACTCACATGTGCACGGGTGTGCATGTGCATGTGGATGCCAAAGGTAAACTCAAGTTTCATTCCCCAGGAACCATCCACTTTTAAAAAACAAAATTAAACAATCCCCAGGGTCTCTGGCTAAGAATTTGCCAAGCAGGCTAGACTGGCCGGCCATTGAACTAAAAGGACCTTCCTATTTCCACCCTCCAAGTGTTGGGATTCCAAGTGAGTGCCACCACAGCTAGACTGTTATCCTTTTCTTGGGATCTGGGGTCAAACCCAGGGCCTCACACATGCACAATATGCACTTTATTGATGAAGCTATCTCCCCAGCTCTCAGAGTAAAAGTTTTGATGAAGCAAGGCAATCAGAGTCCCCCTCAATCTCTGCCTGCCCTAGAAGCACCCCAGCAGGAGAAGAAGGCTTCTGGTGCTCCTGAGACCTCTCCTAGGGCCTACCTAGGACCTCTACACTGAAGTCCCTCCGCGCCTCCCCAGCCTCATTGCTGGCCAGGCACGAATAGAGGCCTCCGTCCTGCTCCCGTGTGGGGGTCTTCTTCAGCATCCAGCCACCTGGGGGGGGTGGAGGGGAGGGAAGGTGTGGGCTCAGCAGCCTCTCCCAGCTCATGATGTCAAGCGTTAAATGCAAGCATCTGCCTCCCAGTGTTCCATTCCTCAAGTAGGGAACCTGAGGCCCATGAGGGTAAACAAAAGGCTAGAGGGCAATGTCTGGATGAACTTGCGAACTCTCTTATGGCAAGAAGGAACTGACATGCTGGTCCTCAGTGGTTGTGGCCTAGGGCTAAGAAACAAGAATGATGCATAGTCCTGATCTGTTTCAGATGCTTATTTTGTCTCAAGAGACCCAGAAAAGAAGGCTGTCTCCTCCAGGGGACCTTTGAAGTACAGCTAGTTCCTCACAGAGAAACCACAGGCCTTGTAAGAACCACCTAGGATAGACATCACACATATCATCACTGCTATTGCTACTCTCACGGCAGACATTACAAATTGATTGCCAGCCCCTTTGTGCAGGGCCAAGATCCAGTCTCTGTGCTCCTGTCTATACAATGCATTTGGTGACTGTAGCTACAAAGTGGGACATATGTTTGCAATCCCACAATTGATGGGTCACTGAGGCCTGGCAGTTCAGGGTCAGAGGTCATAAGCATCTAACAGACAGGCTGATCCCGAAACACAGCTGGATTTGTGCTTTACCTGCCAAGAGGTAGGTGTCCTCTCTGGGGCCGATTGGCTGTCCCTCTCGAAACCACTGGACTGTCGGGGGCGGGACCCCTGCAGCTTCACAGAGCAGTGTCAAGGAGCCGTGCAAGGTGGCAGTGACATTGGTCAATGAGTCTGAGTCTCCAGTGAATTGAGGAGGTGCTGGACCCAGGGAGAACCACACTCAGTGTGTACACAGGGGCTGGCACGCCGTTTCCACTTCGCTCTCTGTCTGCCCAAGGACTCGTGGCCCCACTGGGAAGGCCCAAACTGAGAGAGGGATCAAGGACTGGAAGAGCCCCAGATCCTTCCATCAAAGATGTAATATCCAAAAGGGTGTTCATTTTGACAGTAAGTGGACTTTGGGATCAGGCATGCACCTCAGGCCTCAGTTGCCCCATCTTTCCAGAGGGATATATAAAGGATTCTACTTTCTTTCTTTCTTTTATAAAGAGGAGCTTTTTTAAAGACTTATTTTTATTTATTAAGGTATACAGTTTTTGCTTGCATGTACACTTGCAGGCCAGAAGAGGGCACCAGATCTCATTATAGATGGTTGTGAGACACCAGGACCATTGGAAGAACAGGCAGTGCACTTTACCTCTGAGCTATCTCTCCAGCCCCATTTCTTTCTTTCTTTCTTTCTTTCTTTCTTTCTTTCTTTCTTTCTTTCTTTCTTTCTTTGACAGTGTCTTATGTAGCCCAGGCTAGCCTCCACCTTTCTACGTAGCCAGGATAATCTTGAATTTCTCATCTTCTTGTTTCTACCTCTTGAATGCTGGGGTGACAGGGGTGTACTCCAATGCCTGGTTTATTCATTTCTGGTCACGGGACCCAGGACTTTGTTGATAGACTGCTAAACGAACTCCTCCATCTGAGCTATGCCTAGCCAAGTGCATAGAAACCCTTAGTGTCGAAGCCAAGCAAGGTGGGTTGCCCACAAAGGCGAGCCTTGTTTAGCTCCTGACTGAAAACGGAACCTTCCAGTCTGTGCTCGGGATGAAGTGTTAATGTTGCCTTTCCAGAAACATCCACCACCTTCTACCAGCGGGGTGACAAGGCACAGAATGCTTCAGACCCCAGGGAGGCAGGGCCTGATGAGAGGAGACCCCCAGGGAGGCGGGGCCTGATGAGAAGAGACCCCCAGGGAGGCGGGGCCTGATGAGAAGAGACCCCAGGGAGGCGGGGCCTGATGAGAGGAGCCTTCCTAAGCCACCATGCTCACTCCTTCCCCAGCCTTCTCCCCTTCTCCGGGACCACACCCTGCCTTCCCCTGAAATAGATCCAGGTACATAGGAGTGATCACGGGCTCCAGCAGACCCTCTTCCTATAACGCTCCCCCTGAAGCCACCCACACACCTCCTTGAAGACACCCACCTACAGCCCCAAGGCCACAACCTCCCCCAGGCAGTCATCTTGATTCTTCTACAGTGGGTATGGTCTCGCTGGCTTTCCTACCCAGTATCCCCCAAGAACGTCACACCAGTCACAAAGACCGTGGATGGATAGGGACAGCATGGGGGGGGGGGGAAGAAGCCAACATGGGAGGGAAGCAAGAAGGTGGGTGTTTTGAGAACAGCCCTACTGAGGGCCATGTTGGCCATGATCCCCAGTGGCAGCCCTCATCAGAGCCCAGACTGAAGAAGCTCCCGAAGAGTCGCCTGAGGCATGGCTTTAAGGCTGTGCCTGGGACAGCCTGGCCTCAGTCTCTCCATCCTCCCAACAGGTCACCCACCGGGCCTCACCCAGCACGGACAGCGCGAACCTCCTCTCGGCTCGCCCCACTGTACTCTCAGCTACGCAGCTGTAGCCACCGGCATGGGAGGCCCGAGCCTGTTCCACATGTAGGCTGTGGTTCTGATTCTGAAGCCGCAAGCCAGGGTCCATCCTGATGGGTTGGCCATCCCTCTCCCATGTCACCACTGGCGGGGGCTTCCCTGTGGCCTTGCAGTCCAGAGTGGTGTTTCCATCCTGGACCACGGAGACCATCGTGATGGGCTCCCGAAGGCCAGTGATCTGAGGAGGAACTGAGGTGGGGGAGGGGAGCCTGAGTGACAGTAGTTAAGGCCACCCAGTCCCAGCAATGACTATGCTAGGGTCTCAGGGGACCAGCCATTTAAGCCTACGTTCCTCCTTGCGTGACCTTGTCTGTTCACTTCACCTCTCAGAGCCTTTCCACCTCGGTGGCAGACTGACCACTGCATCCGGCGGTGATGTCTCCTGGGGATCTAAGTGGGCTGCTCCTTGGGGAGTAGACCCAGCCAATCCTGGTGCGTATAGTTTCAGTCTCAAAACCTGAAGTTTCTCTAAGTTGCCCATGCTGGCTTTGAACTTGTATTCCTTTTGCTTAGTCTCTCAAATAGGGACTGCAGTGCTCAGTACCTTTCTGGGAATCATTTTCTAACACTTCTGCTGTGTCATGTAGCTCAAGCTGGCCTTGAACACCATGTGTGACTGAGGATGACCTTGAACTCCTGATCTGCCTGCTTCCCTTCCCAAGTGTGGGGATTACACACAAGGCAAGCACTCTACCAGTTTAGCAGTGCTCTCAGTCTGCTAGCATGGTTTTTACAAGGCCAGGATATTTCTCTCTCTCTCTCTCTCTCTCTCTCTCTCTCTCTCTCTCTCTCTCTCTCTCTCTCTCTCTCTCTCCATGTGTGTGCATGTTCATGTTTGCTTGTGTGCATGCTCATGTGTGTGCAGGTGTGCATGCATATGGGAGCTTGAGGTCTGCAAAACCTTCAGTTGTTCCTCCACCTTATTCACTGAAGCAAGGTCTTTCAATCGAACTCAGAGCTCATCGATATAGCTAGCCTCACCAGCCAGCTTTGCTCTGGGAAGCCTCCATCTCTGCTTTCCAAGGCTAGAACCCAAGTGGACTGCCATGCCCACCTGTACTTTACACGGACTCTGGGGATTCAAACTCTGGTCCTCATGCTTGCATGGTGAGCACTTAAGCCACCAAGCCATCTCTCCTGCAGGATTCACATTACCATGCGTGGGCTCTATAGGAGCTTTGTGCACACTCATTTCCAACCAATCCAGGGCAAGCTTTCTCCTGCTATGTCACTGAGGCTCATGGGGGCGGGGTGGTGGTGGTGGTGGCTACTGTCCCCTCCCATGTGCATAACTTGGGAGTTGAAAGTCTGGACCGGAAGGGCGGGTGAGTGCCCAGCCTTGCTGTTCCCACCCTTGTGTGGTCCAGGTTCAGATCTATCCATGCACCCTCCAGCAGGGCTCACCTAGAACCTCCAGCTGCTGCTTCTGGCTGCTGGTCCCAGCTGCGTTGCTGCATTCACAGGTGTACGTCCCCTCCTGGGCCAACTGGGCTTGCCCTAGGTACAGCAGCCTCCCGACTGCCAGGACCTGTTCCAGGCCATGCCCCTCCCCAGGCAAGGGCTGACCTGGGGTAGTGAGAAAAAGGTCCTGGTCCAGGGAACTTGAGTCCTTTCACAGGGAACAGTGTCCTCCCAACCACTAGTTCCTCCTGCAGGCATCGCCCCCCACTCCTCACCCCCATATATGACTCCTCCTCCAGGAACCCTTCCCAGTCCTGTCTGAGCCACCACACTTCCGACTTCCTGCCCCAGTGCTAGGGGCCCCATCCCTACCATTTCCCACCATGTCCTTCTGAATGACACCACTGCAGCCCTACTGAGCCCTCTGCTGTCCCAAAGCCATGTATGGTTTATTCCTTCCCCCAGGGCCTTTGCTCTGCCTGGAACGCTTCTGTTTGCTCTATCCTCTCGTCAACCCTCACCCTGGGTCAAACATCCTAGCCACATAACTTAAAAATTCCAAATCCTGGCCCAGCATGCCTTTCCCCTTTGTAACCTACTCCATACAGTCCAGAGTCACTTCCTCAGTTTGTCACCTGACCACCCAGGTAAGGGTAGGCCTTGGTCCATTTTGCTGTCTTCCCAGATCCCGGGGTGGGGGTGGGGGTGGGGGGCGGGGAACCTGTCCAGCCTGCTTCATGCGGATTAACAGACACCCTCAGAGTTATTTTGCACTTTGAATGAGGCCAAAACATTGCTTTGTGTGGCTCACAGACTGAAGGAGGGGCACAGCAGGATAGCCAGATAGCCATGCAGGGAGGCCCTGCCCAGTCAGAGCTTGGGGAAGGACATTCTGCCAGAAATATAGGGATTTGGGGCCTGAAGGCCAACCTGCTGTCTGTCACAGGCTAGAAGGGGACTGCAGATGGGAGCGAGCAGACGGGCTGGGGAAAGCGGTACTCTGTAGCCAGCTGGGCCCCATTCCAGGCCTAGAAACCCACCCACTCATCGAGGTAGCAGGGCACTAGGTGAGGGGGTACTGGGTGGGTGGGTGCTGGGTGGGTGGGTGCTGGGTGAGGGTAGCCATCCTACCATCTTTCCTCCATGAGATCTTGGGGAAGGGAATGCCTTGGCAGTCACACGACAGTCTGGCGGTCTGCCCCTCGCTCACAGTCAGAGTGTAGGGGTCCTTTGAGGGGAATGCTGGAGGGACTGGTTCAGAGCAGACAGGAGTTGGGGGGCTGGGTTATGGGGAGAGGGAGGGAGGGGCCGGATAGGTATTCCTTCTCCCTGGGGTCTGAAAGTCAGCCCTGGGGTAGGAGGGGCCCTGGGGACCCTCACCCCAGACGTTCAGGTTGAAGTGCTTCTCCGAGCGGCCTGCCTGGTTGAGAGCCTCACAGGTGTAGTGGCCTGCGTCCCACACTTGCACTCGGTCCACCTGGCCGGGAGCAAAGACAGCTGATCAGTGAGTCAAGTAGAGGTGGTGTCCTTGCCCTCGTCATGTCCATGTGACCTCACTGAGCCCTCATCTCTCTGCCTACAATGTGAAGCTAAAGACAGCATCTCCATGCCCAGGGCACCAAGAAGTTTCTAGATGCAGCGCCTCCTCACGGCACCCTTCCGGTTCCTCTATATCACACTCACAGTCCAGAGTATGTGCTAAGAGGCACATGAGAGCCAGTCCCACCCCAGCCCTTCATTCATTTCCGCAGCCCTCAGAACATCCAACAAGGCCAACAGGAAGGGAAGGTGGACAGTGAAGGATGATGGGTAGAGGATCCGCCATCAAGCGGCAGACCCTGACCTGGGGGTGGGGGGTGGGGCAACAAGGCTGCACTGTGGCTTTGGAGAGTGAAGGGAAAGGAGAAGAAACCAAAGAAGGGTAGAGCTCAGAGATGGGATGGTCATACCACAAGGTACAGAGAGGTAGGGGAGGGAGGGCCAGCCAGTACATGCTGGGGTCCTGAGGGAAACCAGGAGGGCTTTGTCTCCCAGTGGGTGATCAGTGGTCACACTGAGCTGTACAGTGCTCATGGGGACCTGGGACACCCATAAGCCCTGCCCTGCCCTGCTCAGCCAGCTCCTTTGGTGGGGGGGGGGCAGCCACCTGCGCACCTCCAGCAAGGCCATGTCAGCAGAGAGACGGATGCCTGGGTGAGGCTCCAGGGGTCTCCCGTCCTTCTGCCATCTCAGCACAGGGGGCGGCATAGCACGGCTCTGGCACTCCAGCGCCACCGACTCGTTGACCACGACCGATATGTTCAGCTCTTCTCCGAGGATGCTGGGGGGCACTGTGGGTGCAGACGGGGAAGGTACCCCTGAGGTAAGTGATGGGACACCGGGATAGGCCACAAGTGAGTTGCCCTTAGCCAATTCCTGCAGTCAGGGGCCTGACCCCAGGGGAAGAGAGTTACAGCCAGCCTACCCTCCTCCCCCCTCCCTCCCCCACCTACACCCCCCCCCAAACCTCAGACTTGGTGACAGGTGCCTTCACCTGCTGGGCCCCCACCCCTCTCAGTCTGGCTGTGAGTACTTCCTGTGCATGCTTTTCACTTGCCCTAACCACAGAGCTCCTGGCCATGCATGGCCTGCCACTACCCACCCATGGGGACACTCATGCCCCAGGATAGGTCTCTAGTATCTAATGGCAACCCCAAAGTCAGGTGGTGACTCAGTGCCCCTGCTGACTCCAGGCACATGGCTCCCCCACCCAGCTTCTTGGAATGGTTGGCCTATAGCAATGAGCCAGGCCCCACCCCAAGACTCACCATGGACTTGCAGGACCATGTCCCGGCGATCCTCACCCACAGGACTCACTGCCACACAGGAGTAGCTGCCCGCGTCAGGAGTACGGGCACTGGCCACAGTGAGGACGCGGCCTCCGGGGAAGACCTGGACCCGTGAAGGAAAGTCCATATTAAACACAGCTCTTGCTACAGGGATGGTACATGCCTTCCCAAGCCAGCCCCGGTGCCACACCTACCTGGCTCCTGCTTCAGACCCCTTGGGGGGGGGTCCTCCAAGGCAGGGGAGCCACAAGCTACACCCCTGACCTTGGGACCCCTGCCAACTGGTGCCAGTTTTATATCTTTCTAGAAGAGTCACCTAGAGCCATTCTGCCCACTGCAGTGGCCACTGGCTATGAAGCGAGACCTCAAGAGGCTATCAAATTGAGATGGGCCACATATACAAAACACATAACCAGAGCTGGTGTGAATAGAAGAGTGAGGAACGTCTTATGAGTGACTTTTTTTTTTATTGGTCACATGACAAAAGGAACCTTTTTTGATATGGGGCTTGATAACGTTAAAATTGGTTTGCTTTTTGCCAGACATGGTATGGCACACCTTTGATACCAGTACTTGGGACAGAGACAGGAAGATCTCTGTGAGTTCAAACCAGCCTAGTTTATATACTACATGAGTAACAGGACAGCCAGGGGTACATAGGGAGACCCTGTCTCAGAAACAAAACAAAAACTCATTTGTTTTTGTTTTTGTTTTTAGAGAAGGTCACATGTAGTCGAGGCTGATCTCGAACTTGCCATGTAGCTGAGAAGGACCTCCTGCTTGCACCTCCTAAGGGCTGTGACTCCTGATGTGCTGGCCTGCCTAATCCGTGCAGTGCTGAGGAGGGGAGCCAGGCCTGCATCGATCGCTCCATCCACAGCCCTTTTATTTACTTCTTTGTGAGGAAGAGTTGAAGCAGGTCTCACTATGTGGCCCACACTAGCCTGGGACTCACTGTGTCAATCAGCCTGGCCTTGAAGTCATAGTGATCCTCCTGCCTCAGCCTCCTGGATGCTGGGGATTTGGGTATGCACTATCCTAGATAGCTCCTTTTCCCTCATTTCAATGTGGCTACAAGACACTCTAGGCTGGCATTGGTGGCATGTACCATATGCCAGTGGGTAGGGACTCTCGGCCTCTCTCTTACTCTAGGCTCCCAGGGCCTGACCTTTGCTACCAATCCCTATGGGAGACACCCAGGAGGCTCCTGTAGCTTGTGGCTCCCCTGCCTTGGGGGACCCCCCCAAGGGGTCTGAAGCAGGAGCCAGGTAGGTGTGGCACCGGGGCTGGCTTGGGAAGGCAGGTACCATCCCTGTAGCAAGAGCTGTGTTTAATATGGACTTTCCTTCACGGGTCTAGGTCTTCCCCGGAGGCCGCGTCCTCACTGTGGCCAGTACCCAACGCTACTGACCTTGAGGCCAGGAGTCCCTTCAGGAGATACAGGGTTTCCATCCTTCAGCCATATTAGCGTGGGGTTGGGAGTGCCAGTGGCATTGCAGGTCAGGCGGAAGGGTGTGCCAAGTAGTACTGGGCCGGGCAGGCTGGGTGGCAGGGTGATTCGTGGTGGCACTGCAAAGAAGGGTGGCAGGGAAGCAGAGGACAGAGATGAGCCCCACTGCATGTGACACGGGCTGGTGTGTCCTCAGGAGCACAGGTCACAAACAAAAGCATGGATGTGGGGTCCCCCCAGGCAGCCATGCCATAGGCATTGTGTCAACCCACCAGAAGCTTCTACTAATGAGAAACTGAGGCTGAGAGAGAGAGAGAGGTGGGGGGGGGGGAAGACACCAGGCTGAGGCCAATCAGCTAGAATGTGGCAGGTGCCACACTGAACTCAGGTCTTGGGACAGCTGAAGTGATTTATCATGGGGACAATATGGGAAGCAAGACCTGAGCATCCTCCCGACTCAGGTCTTAGATGTGACACCACCATTCTGGGAAAACCATAGCCAGGAGGCTTTTTGGATAAAAGCTATTCTCTCTTATGGCCCATGAGACCCAAGGGGTCCAGCTCCAGATGGTGGCCAACGTCATCCAGAGCCTCCTTAGTTTGGATGCTCCAGGCAGACCCAGTGTGGGGCAGTGTTAGTCTCCATGCATGCTGTGGCTAGTACCATCCTCACCAGAGCAGCTATGGCCTCCTGTTTGAGAACCTCACAAGACTGGGTCTGCTGGGGTGCCCACATCGAAGGAGAAGGTGAGGAAGGCCGCTCCCTCCCCTCCAGCTGTGCATGGTCTCTTAGGGTGCTATAGGATGCTAGAGGTGCTACAGGAGGTGGGAGACCAACTGGATGGGGACTCTATCCATGCAGCATCTGAGATGCTGAGGTGGGGCTTTTTGCCAGTGTTCTTGTTTCGGTTCATACATACTCCTGCAAGGAACCCCTCCTCACCCATGCTCCTGTAAGTAAGGCCAATAAACTCATCGGTCTCCCAAGCTGGTCTTGGGTGGAATCATTCTTTTGGTCTGCCATTGGGGCCTTATGTGCTTGTATTAACCTTTGGTCACATGGCCTGGGGAAAGTCACCCAGCACCCAGTCACCATTTAGTTTCTTGTGTTTCCTAGGTGTCTGTAGCTTAGATGGGGGGAACAGATCAGTGGTCACAGGATTGGATGACTGGATGTTGCGTCAAGGATGGATGGGCAGATATCTATCTGTACACACAGATGGAGGACTGGGTGGCTGGGTAAATGGCTGGACAGAAGTTTGGAACGCACAGATGGGTGGATCAGTGGATGGACAATTAATTGTTTTCATGGATGAATAAACGGCTGGCTTGCTGGGTGGTGAATGGGTGGGTAGGTGGATGAATAGATGCATGAGTGGATGGATAGAGGGGTGGATGGTGGGTGGATAGATGGTGGATGGGTAAATGGATGGATGAATTGGTAGTAGATGGGTGGGTAAATGGGTGGCCATATAGGTGGGGGGATGGGGTGGATAGATATGTGGGTGAATGGATGGATACATAGGTGGGTGATGGATGCATGTAAAGATAGGTGTGTGAAGAGTAGACAGGCAGATGGATGGATGGATAGATGGGTAGTGGACAGATGAAGGAATGGGTAGATAAACTGAAAAAACAAGTGGATAAGAGACAGAAGACAAGACAAATGGAAAGAAAACAAGCATTTTGGAAAAGACCCAATGGTCCTGGACACTCACCATTGACCCGTAGGCCATACTGCAGCCCTGTACTGCCCGCCACATTGGTCGCCACACAGCGGTAGGTCCCTGCATCAGAGAGCTGGGCTCGCTCAATATGAAGAACTCTCCCGTCAGCTGATATTATCACTCCTTTCTGGGTAGAGATAGACTGGTGGCCCTTGAACCACGAGACATCTGGGAGAGAAGACACACACGCAAGCATCCTATCAGCTGTTGACTGCTGGCTGCAGGGGCATTCAGAGAAGACTTCAGGCAGAGTGAGCACATGCTCATTCCAATGCTAGAGACAGTCGGCGTTCTTAGGGAGGGGTCGGGGGAAAGGACAGACTGAGGAGCACCCAGGATGGGGGCTAGTCAGCCAGGGTCAGCTAGCCAAAGCCAGCCAAGCCTCTTTCTCCACAGCCACCCTCACCCAGGAGTATGTAGAGGAAGGCAAAGTCTGGACAACAGCCTCAGAGGCAAGGATGGAAGCACTGTGCCTTGGGCTTCCTTACCTACAGCCAGGGCCCATCATATCTCCCCAGGAGGTAAGTACCCTCTGGGCTCGCCCACCCAAGGTGGCCTGGCTCATGAGGGGACAGGAAGTGGGCCTTTCTTCTGGAACATGGATAAGTCTCACCCTAGCCTGGATTTGGGCACTTGTATGATTCACCTAAGTGCTCAGTCCTTTTCCTTCAACAAGTCTGGGGATCCTATACCTCATCCGTAGCCTGGACCAGCCTGGGGATGCTGGAACCTCTAAACAGAACTCTTACAGGTTTGTGGCTGACCAGCATACAAAGCCCTGGGTACTTGTAGCCTCTTTCCACAGGGAATTGGTACTAATTAGAGGGGACTTGGTCTTACCTGGAGGGGGCACACCTGAAGCCAGACACTCCAAGGTCACGGAAGCATTCTCCAGAACCGCCTTGTTGACTGGGCCTGGCTCAATGTTGGGAGGAACTAGGGGGTTACAAGGAGACATCCATCTTGGTGGGTGTGGGCTCTGGGCAGCTACAATCCCAGCCACTCTTCTGTCTTTCCTCACGTCTCCTAAAGGGGTCTGGTGACAAGGCTCACACCCTTAGGCCTGGGAGCCTGTCCTTAGAAAAGCCTCAGATCAGAGCAGGGGCTATGAGACTTTTTTTTGAGGTCACACATGGCTCCCAGCCCCCAACTCCAGCCCCAGGGAGCAGCCAAAGCTGGCACAGTAGGAGGTGGAACCCCAGGCAGACCCAGAGTAACTAGGCAGGATTTGTTCACACTGCCAGGGACACTTGTGAACCCCAAAATGTGAATCCAGCTAGCAAAGGAGCTGTTAACGTGGACAAGGTGACCACTGAAAACTATTGCAAGGGTCCACTAGCCACCATCAGTGGCTCGTCTCAGAATTGTCCACACACTGCAAGGATAGGCACCCAGCTGTGAATCTACAACTTCCATTCCTGGTCCCAGGGACCCTTGAGGTGTCACCAGTCACCCTGGGCCTTGGATCCCAGCGAGCTGCAGTGCTCACCCAGAACTTTTAGTGTTGCTTTCTTCTTGCTCTCCCCTGCCAGGCTGGTGGCCGCACATGTGTAG
>OU015750.1:8088270-8106323 GCA_907169655.1 Acomys percivali | reverse complement strand
TGTGTGTGAGAGAGAGAGAGAGAGAGAGAGAAAGAGAGAAAGAGAGAAAGAGAGAGAGACTGAGACTGATGCCGCCCTCCACACGATGCTGGGTAGCACCCACCACACCCACTGGGCTTCCCTGACCCCGCACCCAGCCCCACACACTCCATTGAGAGGGTCACTCACTGCCCATCTTTGGTCCACTCCACCTGGGGTGTGGGAACCCCTGAGGTCTGACACTCCAACGTCACATCAGCACCAGCCAGGCCTAGCACCTCCTGAGCAGCCCCAGCTCCCACCAAGGAGGGAGGGACTGGGGTGGGAAGGGAGGTAAAGGGGGGGAATGGCTCAGACTCCATCCATCCTGGTGACCATTGAAGGTCCCATGGCCTGTACCCTCTACCCACCCGAGGAGCGCCCCAGACATTGCTGGATGAGCCCTTTCCCCAGGCTTATCCAACAGCCTCTACCGCTCCGTGCAGTGCTGCGTGTGATGGCTAATCTTTTTTTTTGTTTGTTTGTTTTTTTGGTTTTTTGAGACAGAGTTTCTCTGTGTAGCCTTGGCTGTCCTGGACTCACTTTGTAGACCAGGTTAGCCTCGAACTCACAGCGATCCACCTGCCTCTCCCTTAATTTTTTTTTTTTAAGATTTATTTATTTATTTTGTACAATATTCTACCTGTATATGTGCCTGCAGGCCAGAAGAGGCCTGCAGATCTCATTGTGGATGGTTGTAAACTAGCATGTGGCTGCTGGGAATTGAACTCAGGACCTATTGAAGAACAGCCAGTGCTCTTAACCTCTGAGCCATCTCTCCAGCTCTGTGATGGCTAGTCTTATAAATTGGATAAGAGTTAGAATAACCATGGAAACAAATCTCTCTCTGCTTCCTGTCTGTGGATGTGACATACCAGCCACACCAAGTTCCCATGCCTATGACAGCCTAGCACCATACAGTGCCCAGATAAGCCCGCCCTCCCTTAAGTAGCTTTTGTCAGAAAGTGCTGCATCTAAGACTGTCTGGATGTCATTGCATGGTTAGCCACATGACTGTCCCCCTGCTCTGCAGGCCCCTGGGGGAATAGACTCTATGTCTGTGGTGGCCCTTCTGTGCCCCGTGCTCTCTCCTGACATGTGCTTGGGTGTTTGGGACACAGTCCTCACTCACCGAACACAGCAAGATTGAAGTCTCTCTGTGCACTCCCTGCCTGGTTTTCGGCCTGGCAGGAGTAGAGGCCAGAATCGCTTTCTTGGATCCTTGGGAAGTGGAGGGCCCGGGTGCCATCCAGGAAGTGGCGGTCACCTGCCTCTGGGATCTGAGAACAAGAGGCCCGAGGGAGTTAAGTGTGAGTAGTGAGGGAACAGAGGCCCATGAAGCTGTTGGTGACTAGAGGACCCTCACAGTTTCCCATTGTCCCCGAACCCAGACATCCCCAAAGGCATCTGTCATATTCCTATGTCACCTCAGCACACACACACATAGAAATATATGTTATTTGCCGGGTGTAGTGGTGCATGCCTTTAATCCCAGCACTCAGGAGGCAGAGGCAGGTGGACTGCTGTGAGTTCGAGGCCAACCTGGTCTACAAAGCGAGTCCAAGACAGCCAAGGCTACACAGAGAAACCCTGTCTCGAAAAACAAAAACAACAAACAAACAAACAAACAACAAAAAAGAGAAATATATATTTACCAAAAAATCCCACCCCGCATCCCAACCTCCCCCAGAGACACCCACCAGCTGCCCATCCTTGAGCCACACCACCTCAGGGGCTGGAAAGCCGTTTGTGTCACACTCGAGCGTCAGAGGCTGCCCAGCTAGGCCCGACACGTTGGTCACGCGCCCCTCTTCCCGGATGCTGGGGGGCACTTGGGGAGCAAGGAGAATCAGAAGAGCAGTACCCACTTTGGCTGAGCTTGGCACCTAGGCAGGCCACCCACATCCTGACCCTTCCCCAGGTCCTCAGGTCTGTCATCAGCCTGCCACCGAGACCCCAGGAGACCCCAGGAGACCCCCTGCCTTCATTTATCTTGGTCACAAATCTAACCTCAAGGCACTACATATCTCAAGTGGTCACGTCACTTCACCCAGGGACCACACAGCCCCTCCCCCACTGTGAACAGATGCCATACGCTGACATTCAGTCTGAGGGACAGGGCAGAACCAGATCTAACTGCAACCAGGTGTCACACCAGGGAGGTCCCTGGGTGGGAACTACTAAAGGTCGGGCCAGGTGTGTCTATAGCCAACCTCCCGGGGAAGTCATTCCCTGGCAAAGTGAAGACACAAGGTGGCTGGGAGTGCTGCTCAGGCTGAAAGGTCCTGCTCATCCAGCAGGAGGGAGTGCTCCCAGCAGCAGGGAGTGCTCCTAGGGAGTGCTCCCAGGGAGTGCTCCCAGCCTATCCTGTCCTTGCGGAGTTCCAGGTAATTGGAGACTGCCAACTCTGCACTGGGCGCCTTGGGGTGCAGGGATAGGAGCTCTCGTTGCTGGTGGCAGGTACACAAGCCTCAGCTCATGGGGTAGAGGGGGGCTAGAGCTCTGCACAGCTCTCATGCAGCTTTATTTATTTTTTATTAACATCATGGGTGTGACGGTCAGAGGGCAATCTGGGCTGTAATTCCTCGGGTGCCAGGCATCTTCTATGATCAGAAGGTGGTTAGGCCAGGCTGGGTGATCAGTGAGCTCCCAGCTGTCTCCTCTTTTACGCAGCACAGGTGCACACGGCGGTGCCCAGCCTTTTGCGTGGGTGCTACAGATCAAGTTCAGATTCTCGAGGTACCCTCAAACCCTAGTCCTTCCTGGCCTCGAAGGGTGGGGATCAGGTATCCATAGTCTCCCATGAAGAGAGCTTCCGGGCCCTGGGGTCCTGGTATCATTTTGGGTATCCATGTGGAAGGTGGATATAAGGCATTCCCGGCTCCAGCTCTAGGGCCTCAGCTTACCGTAGACCACCAGCTTGGCTCTCCAGGAGGCAGAGCCCACCTCATTGGTGGCCTGGCACTCATACTCTCCGCTGTCTGCAAGAGACACTGAGGACAGGAACAGTGACCCTTCATCCAGCACTGCCGTGTCCGCCCGGCCGGTCAGGGGCTCTGAGGATGGGCCCTTCCTCCATGTGATTTGTGGCTTTGGTGTCCCTGGCAGGATGTGAAGAATCATCAGGCAAAATATTGGACACCCACGGCCCCCCATCCATGCCAGCACCATCCCCTCATGTGACCCCCTGCACACGTTGCTGACTGTCAGGCCCTGTCTCACCCCCAGATCAGGAGGAGGAGGGGGAGGAGTCTCTCAGATATGCAGCAGTTGTCCCCTGTGTCCACACAATGAGTGTCCGGGGGGACATGGGCAAAACCTGTTTTCTGATTCTCAAGGAGACCCGAGGTACCCTCCCCATGTGTCTACTGCCAGCCCCGAGCTCTCCTTCCTGTGCCAACTTCGACTTTTAAACATTCCACAGATCACTCCTGTCAGTTAGCCTTTACCACTCAGTATCTTCCCCACGAGGATCAGGGCCTTCATTGTCTCCTGCTGTGTCCAAGCCTCCGACACAGCGCCACCCCCCACACTAGGTACTATGTGAAGGCACAAGCCTGTTGTGGTCAGCATGCTGCACTGTGCCAATGCAGCTGGGAGGCGTCGACTCCGCCTGTCCTGTCCCTCCCTTCATGGTATGACCAAACCTGGGGCAGCCGCACCCCCAGCCTGGAGGAGAGGTGATGGTGTCCCTCCAGACTGTGGTGCTGTGTGCCCTTTAGCACTCAGAGCCCAGAGGCCACTGCTGTCTACCCTTGGGAAAAGTGCCAAATACAGCCTGGAGGCGGACCAGCCCAGGCAGGCTGCATTACAGAAGGGACTTGGGTGAGGGTGGTGAGGCTAGTAAAGCTGATGAGGCTGAAGTCTGGTCCTCATGACCCAAGGATGAGTGGGAGAGGGTTATGAGTGGACCGCACTGTGGGACCGCCTGACTGCTGTTTGTGGAGTTCGACACTAGGTGGCACTATGATCAAGGCTTCTAGTTCCCACTGAGCCTCCCGCCCCTGCACCTGCCCCCTCCCGCCTGCCTCCTCAGGGATCGCCCAGGTGCCTGGCTGCCAGAGAGCAAGCTGCTGAGGCCCAGGGTGCTTCACAAGCTCCTGCTGGCTTCTCTACAAATCAGATACCAAGCTTGTGGGAACACTGACCAACCATGACGGAGATGGCTGGTTTCGCCCACCAGTCACAGACAAGCCCAGGAAGGTGGGTCGCTGTGGCAGTGAGGTCTTGGAAAGGTTGTATGGAGCATATTTTCCCTCCTGAGTGCTAGGCCCAGGGTTGGGAGCTGTTCCTCGCACCTCCTGCCGTGCACGACCTCACAGCAAGCTGGACCCTCGACTGCGTTGCCATCCCAATGCAAACCCAGAGAAGGCTGGCTTGCTTGGGACCACTCTGGGACAGTATGGGGAAATGGCGGGAACCCCACAATCTCGATTCACTGACTGGAGGTCAAACCAGACCACACTGAGTCACACACTGGCTGTGTGGCTTTATGCAAATTGCTTAACCTCTCTGAGACAGGATCACCCCAATTCAAGGAAACTAATGGTAATGTCCAGCCTAGAGGGTTGTTGGTGTGACTGCATAACCCAAGGAGGTCACCATATGGCGACCAAGTTCCTGGACTCCAGACCAGCCTTGCTTCCCTAGCCCCGCCCTGGGCGTGGCCTCACCTCGGGCAGGGCACGGCAGACTGGCATTCTCTCCGGCCACTCGCTCCAGCAGGCCGTTGGTCTGGTCGACTCCCCAGTGTGGAGCCTCTGTGGGAGGTGACAAGGCCATGTTCATAATCCTGAGGTCTAGCATTCCTTCCCAGTACGGGCTGGGAGGAGGAGGTCTCCTCCCTGACCCTCAGACCCTCAGCCTCCCAGGGAGGCCAGCATCAGAGGCTAGGTCCTGTGCCTCAAACACAAGAGGTATACCGGGGGTCCTGTCAGTATCCTTCCAGTAGCATCTTACTTCTAGTT
Source organism: Acomys percivali (assembly GCA_907169655.1). Taxonomy (NCBI): domain Eukaryota; kingdom Metazoa; phylum Chordata; class Mammalia; order Rodentia; family Muridae; genus Acomys; species Acomys percivali. Next base: position 8,101,338 of record OU015750.1, on the reverse strand, counting down.
ATCAACAGTGAGAACGCTAATTTTGATCCAGAATATTCTGTGGGCCATATGTAATTTCTCAGTGACTTTGCCATTACTGGATCACCTCGCAGGTTTAAAAAAAAAAAAAAAGGCCTGAGTTACTCATGTGGTAAAAGAGAGCTGAGCCACACAACCTGATCTCTGACCACAGTCCCACAGCGTCTTTACAAAAGGCCCATAGGGTCAACCGGTCATCTGTACAAACCGTGGGGCCTGCATAGTGGCTCTGACGACTTACCGCTTGGGACCAGACAAACAGCCGGCCAAGAACAAGTCCCTCAGGGGGTCATGGCAGAGGGAGGCAGGGCATAGCTGACCCACGCTGGGGCTCAGGGCCTCTCACCCAAAACACGGAGCTCCAGTTTCCAGGTGTCGGTGCCAGCGCTGTTGGAAGCCTCACAGCGGTACAGTCCAGCATCAGAGGGCTTGACGGCAGCAAAGTGGACAGAGCCCTGGGGTCCCTCACCCCTCAGGGCCTTCCCGTCCTTGAACCAGCTCAGCTGAGGTTCCGGGTTGCCCTCGGCCACACAGTTCAGATCAAGGGCTTCTCCGGCCAGTATCTTCAGGACCCGAGGGCCGGGTTGCACCTGAGGGGGAACTGGCAGGGTTCCAGGGATGGGCATCAAGGTGGGCTAGCTAGTTAAGGGTCCCAGAGCCCCTGCTCACGTTGCAACCCTGATATCAACGAGCAGCCAGATCATCACAGTGGCAGGAAGACACAAGACGCCACTGCGCATGGCAAGGCAAAACTCTCAGGACCCATGTGGCCTTCCCCACACCCAAAAGAGCAGAACCCAGCTTCCGCCTGGATACCTATCCTCGACCCCAATGAATGTTCCCTGTGCCGTTGTCTGGTCTACACTAGTGTAGTGGGGATATGGGGAAACTGAGGCACCGAAGGCAGGACTAACTCAGAATGGCCCAGCCGGGTGGGAGCGGTGCACTCAGAGTTACACAATCCCAGCTCTGTTTCTTCCCGATGCTGTGGCACTCTGCACCAGCTGGGCCTCAGTTTCCCCTTGTTGCTGACAGAATGGGAGGTGAGATGCCACCTGCTCCCAGTGGGCCCCAGCCATACCTACAGGCTGTGTTTGTATTTTTCAGCCATTTTCCCACACTGCACCCTGTGAGTCCTCCTGCAGGGTGGAGAATGTCACATCCTGTTTGAAGATGGGGCAACTGAGGCATGCAAAGGGTTTAACCCCTCTTCTCTTCCCGATAAAAGGAGTTAGAGACCACAGCCCTGCACCTGTGTGTCTGATGGCTCAGATGGCTTCTAGAAGGCTCAGACTGTGCAGGCCAGGGGCATAGGCAGAGCCCAGGCGTTGAGAGCTAGCCTGGACCTGCTGTCTGGCAGCGCTTGGAAAGGGCGCAGGAGCCTGGAGGCGGCCAATGCCGCAACTGCCACGCCCCGCCCCGCCCACCCCCTACTTATGTCATACCTCAGTCTGCATTGTTCTGGGCACTTGACCATACATACCCCTTCTAGTGACTACAGGTTGGGCGTTGTTGCGGCCGCACTTTACAAGGTTCGGAGAGACCACACGGCAAGCTGGCAGCCATGTTGACTGAGATTCGAACGCTGCTGTGTTGTTTCCGGGTCTGTTTCTCACTTCTGCCCTCACACTCATCTCGCTCGCTGGGGAAATCTTTTCTCTCCACCCCACCACCCACCTAAGGCCTCAACCTATTTGTCTACAAAATGGGATGCTGGTGTGGGTAGGGCCGGAGAGCATCTGTGAAGGGTTGGAGGTGCTTGGTCGTGAGGGCAGGTGGTGTGTCTAGCTGCCCAGCTGCAGCGTAAAGGGCACAGATAAACGAACGCATGGCACAGTTCCCCGTTACCCATGGACTTTGAGCATGGATTTCAAGTCATTATCAACAACATGGAATATTCATTATCTTCCTATGCTTCCCTCCTGGGCTCTGTGAGAGCAGTGTGTGGGTTAGACCACACTTGGTCCTGTCTATGGTCTCCCCAGAGCCCCAGTATGTGACTGGCATGGGATGACTTCTTTTGAATGGGACCATTCCAGGGACCCCTAAGTGTTCTGGGGACCAGGACCACAGTGGGTGTAAATTTAGACCTTGGCCACAAAGGGAGAGCTGCAGTGGTGCCTGAAAAACAGAAGCTCTCCTAATACCAGCGGGCCTGTTCCAGGGGCATAGGCATCTTGCTGAAGGAGGCTGGTTGGAAAGGATCTATTTTAGGGGCCCCCAGGTGCTCCTGGCAGGAAGAGGCTTGAACCCCATGAGCCTTTGAGAAGCCAGAGCGGGGATCTCAGGTTGTGTGACTCCAACCGGACAGAGAGGCCATTGGAACTACTGCCCCTTACACATCCTTGCTCATGGTCCCCATTGGGCCCTGTTCTTGGTGGGTGTCTTCTAACAGCCTTCCCAGGCCCAGAGTCAGGAAGGGGACGGTGACTGATCTGCCACTGGGGAGCCCGAGAGATGGTGGAGTTGCAAGGCATGGAGATCAGGCGGCCCTACCTTGAACCCTGAGGACGTAGTGGCGAGATGTGGCTCCTGCAGGGTTGCTGGCTGTACACTCATAGTGGCCACTGTCACCCACCTGGGTCTGCGCCAGGTGCAGGGAGCCTGATGGGAGGAGGTGGTACCTGTGGGAGGGAAGGCCACCAGTGAGATCTCATTCCATCCTGACCAGAGAAAGTTCGCAGACTGAGGCCACATCTATCTTCTGGCCTCAATTCCAGCCCCTGCTCTGCCTCTAAAAGCCAAGGCCAGGCCCTCTCAGCGTAGCCCATGAAGAGAGGTTGGGTGGACCCAAATCCACATTCCAAGCCTTCTTAGCTGCGTGACCCAGGGCCTAAACTGGGTTTCCATCTCCTCATCTATAAAATGGGCCTGCATCCCTGGGGCTCTGGCACCCCCACCTCACTCCATGCCACACTGACTGGTGGCAATGTCCCTTGTCCTTAGCACATCTGTTTGTCAGGAGGCTAGAATTCCTCTGCCTCCAGAAAAGAAAAACCATCAGCCCCAAGACCTCAGTGTCTGAGCCAGGGTCCCCTAAGTCCAGACCCAGGGCCTCTTGGGGAGTCACTGTCTGGAGGCATCTTGAGGACCCATGAGAAGCTCTGCGGACCCTCCTCCCAGATCTGGCCCACCTTACCAGTCATCTGACCTCCCCCCCCAAGGCTACAGGACACTAGCCAGACTCCAGCAGCTGGGATGGACCCCAAGGAGCCCTGCAGACATGATGTCAGCTCCATATGTGCTGGCTTCTAAGGAGCAGTGGCTGCAGCTTGTGGCCTTGACTAGCCTAAGAGCAAGTGTTCAAAACAGGGGCGGAGGACCCCAGGGTCAACTGTCAATTTAGAGCTGGCCTCAGATCTTCAGACGGGCTTCAGCCTGGTTCCCCCTCCCTGCTGAGACCAAGCGTCCACTTCTGCAGAATGACACCCTGGAGCCCCTGGCAGGATCCCTGGGAGCCAGCCCCACAGCCCCCACCTCCCTCCATGCAGCTGTCAGGATGCATGGTTTCCAGCCACACCCAGGCTGTCAGCACTGGTCTGGCTATAAGTGAGGTGATAACCCCCACCCCCACCGCCCCGGCTCCAACTCCTACGCAAAACCTTCTAGCTGGTTGGAGTATCCAGCAGGCACTGTACATAGCTTTGGGTGGCATGCAAGCCAACAGCATGCACTCTATAAACTGACCTCCATTCCAGGCCCCAGCACCCTGTCTTTCTTTCTTTCTTTCTTTCTTTCTTTCTTTCTTTCTTTCTTTCTTTCTTTCTGTCTTTCTTTCTGTCTTTCTTTCTTTCTTTCTGTTTTTCTTTCTTTCTGTCTTTCTTTCTTTCTTTCTTTCTTTCTTTCTTTCTAAAAAGATTTATTTATTTATTATGTATACAGCATTCTGCCTACACACCAGAAGAGAGCACCAGATCTCGTTATAGATGGTTGTGAGCCACCATGTGGTTGCTGGGAACTGAACTCGTGACCTTTGGGAGGGCAGTCAGTGCTCTTAACCTCTGAGCCATCTCTCCAGCCCCTTGTGTTTTTGTTAGTTTGTTTGTTTTCCCCTGTCTTTCTTATAACCAATCATCGATTTTTTTTTTTTCCGGAAGTTGGGGTGGGGCGTGGTGCTCACCGTATTCTAAGGAAGAAATGAAGAACCGTGGATCCATGGATCAGATAAGCAAGTTGATGCTTGCGGGGCTGAGAGGACCTGGGCCTGCCCAGAAGAGTGGGTGCTTGCTCCACCTAGCAAGCTCCAAGGACAAGGCCTAGCGTGGTCTATGGAGATCACCCCCTCTCCTCCTCCCTCACCACTGTCATCCCAGGCCCTGTCCAAGCCCTCAGAGCTCTGGGCTCACTGGACTTCTGCTGTTCTGTGCCTGCTGGGATGCCTTCCTCTCTGCAGGCACCACTTCCTCCATGAAGGCTGCCTCCATGCCTCCAGGCTGGCAAGCCCATCTGTGGTCTCCCATGGGTCCACCCAGTTTGTGACAGCAGAGGCTTGCCTGTCTTCCAGGGGCTCCAGTGAGATACCTTTTAATCACCAGATCCCAGCCAGACCCTGCACAGAGCAATGCCTCCCACTGTCCTGGGTCTGAGGCTGGCTGGATGTGACTGCAAGATGCAGCTTCCACCTGCTCCTCCCCCCCCCCTGACAGCTCTCCCTGCACCTTCCCAGAGTGTCAGTAGGGACATCCTGGCCAGGGAAGGGAAGATGTACAGGACACTAGTCTCTCCAAGCCATGAGCTGCTGGGGATGGGGCCTCCATCAATAGTGTGGCCTCTCTAAGGCTGGGCAGCCAGATGGCTCCTCACAGCACCCAAGGGAACACTTGGACTCAAGGGGAGTTTCCTGTTTATGATGTCCGTCTGGCTGGGGCCTTGCAATCTGGGGCCAGATATACACAGATGTCAGAACTCTGGGCTGGGGGACTCACAGGAGCTCACTGACCCTGGCAGGTTCTCCCCCAGGCAGAGAGCTGGCTAACAACCTCCTGATCTGCACAGATGAACCAAAGTACACCTGGAGGGAGGCACCTAGTGGGAAGTACACCTAGTGGGAAGTACACCTGGTGGGAAGTACACCTAGTGGGAAGTACACCTGGTGGGAAGTACACCTAGTGGGAAGTACACCTGGTGGGAAGTACGCCTAGTGGGAAGTACACCTGGTGGGAAGCACCTGGTGGGAAGCACCTGGTGGGAAGTACACCTGGTGGGATCCCCAGCCCACACCGGCCTGCCTTGCCCCCTGAGCCTCTCTGTCCAGCCAGCTCCCGAAGCCACCAGGGTATTTATCACAGATGTGACCCCTGACGTTGTCTACAAGGAATCAGGCATGTGCAGGTCCTTACTTTATCCCAGTCCTCAGCACATAGTCGGTGCACATGAACATTTGGCAGCAAATCACAGCTGCCCCCTCCCCCCACCATCCATGCACACACTCCCTTTTCCACTTTCCCATCACATCCCCTCCCCCACAATCTCTATACAGCTGTGCCACCCTCCGGGCCTCCTCAAGGCAGTACTGGCTCCAGGCCCTCCCTGAAGCTTCTCCAGACACTCCCAGGCAGGCTAAAGTTCCAGAACCTCAGCTCACTCCTTTGTTATTTATTCATTCATTCAGTGGGAGTGTCCTTGGGGGGGGTTCCTGGTGATTGGGATGCCTGTGTTCCCCTTCTTGGGCTGTTGAGAGTCCTGGTATGTGTCTGCCCTGGTTCCTTCCGTTGCCACAGGGGCCATCTTGCTGCCTCTGGCTATGAAAGGTCATGCTGCAACACGGTAGGGCTGGAGGCTGGAAAAGCCCCACTGTCCACACCTCTCAGCGTAGGTCTACTGTGTGCTGTGTGTGCAGCCCTGTCTGCTGGGCCAAGACATCTCTAAGCCCAGCATGGAGAGCCTTTCAGTTGAGTGGCGCAATCCCTTATCAGAGTCACAGATGGAAAAGCTGAGCTGGAGAAACTGAGGGAAGGAGTTGATTGTCTCAGAGCGCTACAGGGACGGGACAGGGGAGAGAAGGGAGAAGGACACAGCACAGCGGCCATAGATAATGAAAACTTACGCTGTTCATGTTGCTAAGAGGGATGGTACCCATGGCAGCAATGGCAGCCAATGCTTGTGTGCTTCCTGTATATAGGGACACAGTTGAGCACCTGCTGGGGGTATTTCTCATTTGACACTCCCCAGCCAACAGGACAGAGTCCCCATCGGCATCATCACTGTGTTCAGCAAAGCAGAGGTCAGAGTGACAAGCTCTGTTGTGAATGCCACTCAGCTGATCCAGGGACAGTGGCATCTGGCCCTCCGATCCTGCCACTGTGCGTCCCCATCACTGTGGGGTGATGTTTGGCTAACAAAGGGAGCCAGTGGTCATCGTAGGTTGATGGCCAGACATTGGAGCCACCTCCACTGAGGCGGAAACCCCCCACATCAGGCCCCTGGGTAGTCTGCACTCAGCCACTGGATCTCATCAGTCAACCCCATAAGGAGACTGGTGGGTGGGCTGGCTGTCCTTCAGGGTGCTAGGAAGTGGGTAGAAAATAAAGAGACAGTGTGACAACTGGACGCCTGGAGCAGCCATGTCCCCACGCCACCACTCCTCTTTTGGATTTGGGGATCTGGCCCTGTGTGGGTCCCTGGCTTGATGCCTCAGGAGCAGGAGCAGAAGCCAGGAGCACTTCCAGCTGCCCCCACTCCACAGCAGAATCCCCAAACAAACATTAAACACTGTTGCCTAGCAGCACGCCCAGAACCCAGCATCCCAGCTGAGGAGAGATGCTTTCTGGCCACCATCACAAGCTGGATGTTTTCACATCTCAGATGTGAAGACTGAGGCTTAAGGAAGAGATGGATCTTGTTTGAGTTCACTAAACAAGTTGGGTAACCGGGAAAGCCATTCCCCCCTCCATCCCGCCCGCCCCCACCCCAGGCCCTTCAGTGTCTAGTTTGATCTGGCACAGAGCCGGCACACCCCCAATCCATGCAGCATGTTTTAGTTTTTGCATTGATGCCTAGGAAGCTTCTGCACAAACAACAGTTCCAGGATGGTGAGATCAGATAGCTGAAGACCATACCCTAGTCTTGTCCTTAGCTGGCTGTTCCAGGGCCTTATTCCCCCAAGGAGGCGATACAGCAGACAGAACTGAGCATGTGAGCAGAGCCGCCCAACAGCACCATGCAGAACAAGTGAAGCTGGTGGACAAGTATGTGCCCCTGACAGAAGAACAGAGCTTACTAACTCCAGGGCAGCCCGAATGCAGACTTGCCCTCCCTCTGGGCTAGCATGGTCACACCCGGCAGGAGTGGACCAGAAGGACCAGGAGTTTGGCCATGTGAGAAAGAACCCAGCTAGTATCCAGGGCAGAAGCCAGACCCAATCAAATTCACATAGGAGCATGTGGTGTGCATGGGGCCCTTGGAAAGGGTGTGCATGGGAGTGCGGGACGGGGCCAGGGGGGTATGGGCTTCAGGGTCTCTCGGCTTCTCCAGCCCAGAGAACGCTTTCTCCAGGAAGCTCTGACTTGGGAGGTATTAGAGACACCCCCAGGTTCATAATATTATTTTCTAGGTATTTGGGAAAACAGTGGCCTCCTAACCTCCTGCTTGTGTATGAGCGTGTGTGTGTGTGTGTGTGTGTGTGTGTGTGTGTGTGTGTGTGTGTGTGTGTGTGATCTCTGTGTGTGCATCTGAGTGTGTTCATATCTTTGTGTGTGCTGTCCCTGTGTGTCTAGCCCTGAGAGGAGGAAGATCTCATCCTAGCTCCTCCTCCCATAGCCCCTGGTTCCCTCTCTTCCTCTGTGGCCCCAGGATGACGCCATTTACCGCACCCAGCTCCAGGGTGGCCTGCTGGCTGCGGCCACCATTCCTGGCCAAACTGGGATGGAAGAGGCTGTGACGGCCTAGCACATCCCGACTCCAGTGCCAGCTCCAACCAGTGGCTTTCACAGATTTACCAGGAGTGCTGAGGCAAGGCGAACCCCTCTAGGGTTGAGACCCTTGGGCCAGGCTTGGCATGGGGGAGGGGAGAACTTTAGAGGACAGAGAGAGGATGGGCCACCTGAGGCATGCTGGGACCAATTTAGGTCCTGAGGCAACCAGGTACCTCCAGCTCACGGGAGGAAGTGAACCCTTTGGTTTCTAGAAGGGGTCTGGAAACTTGGGGCTCTTTGGAGAAGCAGGAGGCCAAAGAGAAGGCGAAGGCATAGGCAGAGGGAGAGGGAAGGGCTGGAGTGTTGCAGACAGTAGGTCCGTGCCCATTTCATCTTCAGTTGCTGTGCGTCTCTTGAGGCTAATCAATCTCTGAGTTGTGGCTAAATGTCTGTGGGGGCGGGGCCAGGAGAGCTATGCTCTGTGTCTGGGAACGGCTGCACTTTGGTCTCATGCTCAACATTGGCCTCCAGGAAAACCCAGAGAACCTCAAACACACAAGTCTTGTTTGTTTTAAAATACAATTAAAAGGGGCCTGGAGAGATGGCTCAGCAGTTAAGAGCACTGGCTGCTCTTCCAGAGGTCCTGAGTTCAATTCCCAGCACCCACATAGTGGCTCACAACCATCTGTAATGGTACCTGATGCCCTCTTCTGGTATTTGGTCAGATGAGCACCATGTGTGGTGTGTGTACACCTGTGTGCCCACCCATGTGGACGCCAGAGGCCAACCAGTGTCTTCATCTGTCATTCTCAGACTTATTTTTTTGAGCATGCCATGTCACTGAATCTGCCTCACTGGTGCAGTGTGAGTGGCCAGTGAGCCCAGGGGACTGCTGGTGTCACTCCCAACAGGAATTCTGGTCTCCAGACACTATGTCTGGCTTTGACATGAGTGCTGAGAATCAAATTAGGGCCTTATGCAGTGACTGTACCCACTAGCCCATCTCCCTGGGCCCAGAGTGGTAATTTAAAACAAATTTAAAATTAATTTGTGTGGTGTGTGTGTGTGTGTGTGTGTGTGTGTGTGTGTGTGTGTGTGTGTTGGAAGGTTGGGGTAGAAGGAGGATTGTAGTACCCAAAGAGGCCAGGAGAGGGCATTGAGCCTCTGGAGCAGGAGTTAGGGGCGCGTGTGAGCCTCCTAACTTGGGTGCTAGAAGCTGAACTTGGGTTCTCTGAAAGAGCAATACGTGTTCTAAACTGCTCTGCCATCTTCCCAGCCCTAGGATCACAACTGTTGAAAAGCTTCTGGCACTGCCTCTGTGCGTCTGTGACCAGCAGCTACAGAAAGGAGGTATAAAGCAAATGGCTGCCTCACCATCTACAGCATCTAAGCACCCCACACCCATCACGGGAGGAGTGCAGGATCTGCAGAATGTCCACTTCACAGATGTCAAAGATGTTTGAGAGGAGCCCAGAGCCACCTGTGCTTCCACCCCCCTTCTCCCCCCCACTGTCAGTACAAAGCCAGGAGCAGTTATAGTTTCTCCCCAGGCCTGAGCTCTCCTTACCCCCATCCTGGGCACACTAACCACCCTTGGAGATAACGTCCCAGAATACCATAAATCCAGAGAGACGTGATGGGAGCCTTCTAGAAGGACTCCAGTAAAAGCAAAGGAAGAAAAACACAGCCCATGATCGCTATTGCTCAGGCGGCCCTGGGAAATTTACGGCTCCCCATTGACCCATTAGCGCATCAGGGCGGAGGAGTGAACAACTGCTGTGTGCTTCTTATTTCAGTGACCGGCCATAAACAAACAGGCCACGGCCGCTGCCCGGCGAGCAGCAAACACTAGCCTTTCTCGGGGAGAGATGTAGGTTCTCCCCTGCACACACACACCCCGCCACACCCCTACCCCACCGTCTCATCCCACGGCATGCTCAACACTGTGGAGCCCACCCAGGGCCAGCTCTCCATGTGAATTCGGTGATACATGGCTGTGAGGTTTGGAAGGATGCAGCAAGCAGATGTTCTGAGGGATACGTGGGGGTTGTGGGGGTGAGAGCCAGCTGCTGGAGACCTTCTTGGTCTGAACCGTCTCAAAGACTCTGCCAGGACTGATGTCACAGCCTGTGCTATGGTGTCCCTCCACCTCCGCCCCCCTCACACTCCAGGTCAAGGACTCCAGGAATTTAGAGACTCACTCACTGGCTGAGCCAACATTCTGTGATATCAACAGCCCCTTGTAAGGTCCCCAGGGAAAAGGAGCAGGGGCAAGCCACCAGACACCTGCTCTACAGCATGGCTGTGTAGACAAACTTGTGTCTTGGTCAAGATGTATTTCCCAAACCCCCAGCTCTGGTCTTTCTTACTCCAGTGTCCCTGAGAGTCCCACCCCACCCCAGGAACCCTTCACCATCTTGGTGTAGCTCAGAAAGCAAGGGTCACTGGGCAAACAGGAAGCAAGGTGACCCATGGGACCTGGGACACACAAACTCAAGTCTACTGCTCAGGATGCAGCACCTGTAAGAAGTGTGCTATACCATGAGACATATTTGCAGACGCCTTCTAGGCTTTTCTGAGTGTCCTCACGGTCACATGCACCTGCTTAGGTCACAACCACCTCGAGACCAGTCTCCCTCCAACCCAAGCTGGGCTCCCTCCACACCCTGGGGGTTGGGTACCTGTTAGTGACAGGCAGCAGAGGGTGGGCATCCTTGGTCCAGGTGACCAGTGGAGTCGGGGAACCTTGGGCCTCGCAGTCCAGGGTCACCTCTTCACCAGCCTTGACCGTGACTCTCAGAGGGGCATCCATAGCCTGGGAGCCATTCGTCTTGATCTTGGGCTTGGCTGTTGGGAGAAGTAGACAGAGCAGGAGCAGAAGCGAGAGGACAGCAGGTGGCTCCCCTGGATAGCAGAGGCTGAAGCCACCTTGACCTTTGGGAGGTCCAGAGAGCAAGTGAAGCCAGGGGCCATTACAATTGACAGTACAGGTTTGCCCGCCCCCTTAACTGTCCATCACTCTGCTCTGCCACCTCCCATTGGTCAACCTTTTTATTCCCAGGATAGGAGCCACAGAATGGAGCATGAACTCTCTCTGGCTTTCCCCAAACCCCAGAGAGAGTGTTAGGATGGTCTAGCGCACCCATCATTTCTCTGTTAGGCTTAAGATGCCCGATGGGCGAGGTACTTCAGGACCCACTCTCACCCCCATAGCTTGCCCAGCATGCACACACAAAGGAATTTGGTTAGAAACAAGTCACATGTGTGTGTAGGGGGAGTGCGTCTAAACACCACCATGGCTTCCTATATAAGTGACAGTAAATTCCCCTCATTATGATTCTTTGTGAGTTTAAGCCCCACAGAGCATAGGCTATCTTAAACTCTATGTGGTCAAAGATGACCTTGAACTCCTGATGCACCTGTCTTTCCTCTCTCCAGAAGACTGGGATTACAGGTGTGCACTACCACACTCAGTTTTGTTTTGTTTTTAAAACAGGGTCTCACTAGGTTCCCGTGGCTGTCCCGGAACTCACTCCGTAGCCCAGGCTGGCTCCAAATTCATAGAGATCCACCTACCTCTGTCTCAGGAGTGGTGGGACTAAAAACTGTGTTCTTTCACACCTGGTAGATGTGTGTGTGTGTGTGTGTATGTGTGTGTGTGTGTGTGTGTGTGTGTGTGTGTGTTGCTATGGCTGGAACTTAGGCCTCATGTGTGTTAGGCAAGCATTCTAGACCCCAAATCCACATTGTTTTATAAGATAAAATACTAGATGTTAAAAGATACAACATAAAACGACCAGCTGTGGCTGGGCATGGTGATGCATGCCTTTAATCTCAGCACTCAGGAGGCAGAGGCAGTCAGATTGCTGAGACCAGATTTCTGGTCTATAAAGTAAGTTTATAATAGTCAAGGCTACACAGAGAAACCCTGTCTCAAAAAGAAAGAAAGAAAGAAAGAAAGAAAGAAAGAAAGAAAGAAAGAAAGAAAGAAAGAAAGAAAACACCCAGCTTGTACATTGGTTCACTGTTTCAGACACTCCCTGAAGACCCCGCCCTGATGGAACAGGCAGTGGCGGTGGGGGTGGGGGAGTGTCCCACTCCTGCCCTGACAGCACTTAGAGTTTGCAGGGAACATTTGCACCCAGGTGACCAGTATGCAATTAAACTCAGTAACGGTGTGTGCTACTAAGGGGATTTTCCTTCCGGAGCTCACAACAAAGTGGTTTGATCCAGCTTGGGTGCCGACAAATGAGAGAAGTCAGTTGGTTCAGGAGGAAGAAGTGCATTAGAGGGACCAGCACATGTAAAGGCCCTGGGGCAGGTTAGAACAGCAAAGAAATGAGGAGGCCAGTGGGCCCAGGGGCAGAGAAGTGTGAGGAAAGAAGCAGATGAGGGTGCTACCAGGATGGGTGGGTCCTGTGTTTTTTCAGGGCTCGATACTGTACCTCAGCTGGTTGCAGAAGGCTAAGTGAGCCCCTGTGGTCCCACTCCCACTGCTCCCCTCCCCTAACAGGGTCCCTTACTACTCACTGTTAACAGACAACCACATCTCCTGGCTGGAGAAGCCCACGCTGTTGGTGGCCGTGCACACATAGGCACCTGCATCCTGGGGAGATGGCCGGACAATGACCAAGGTACCATCCCTGCTCACATTGTAGTGACCCCTGGTAGTCAGGGTGTTGGTTTCCTAGGACAGAACCATGGCAACAACATCAGAGCTCAGGCTCTGTCCCAGGATGCATCAGGGTGACGTCTCTGGCATCCGCTGAAGGATACAGGCTCTCCCTACCTTGGTCCAGGTGATGGTTGGGGCAGGAATGCCCGAGGCCATGCAGGGGAGGGAGGCTGGCATCCCTTCGTTGGTGACGTGGTGGGTGGCAGTTGGATGGATTCTAGGTGGCACTTTTATAAATAGACCAATTTTTAAATTTTTATAAATCAGTGTTCCTAATGGCCAAGGCCCAGAGGCAACCCAAATGTCTCCCAGCTATGAGTGGATAAAGTAAACGGGATATGTGCACATAATGGAATAGTACTCAGCCTTCAAAAGGAAGGAAACTGGTAGTTTAAAAAAGCCAAAACTAGATGTTAAAACCACCACTGGTTTCTGGGTGTTAGGGCATGGGGGTGCAGAGCACAGAGGGTTTTCAGGACAGGAAAAATGTCAAGATGAGACCACCACAGTGGGAACATATGA
>OU015750.1:8037592-8082597 GCA_907169655.1 Acomys percivali | reverse complement strand
ACCCACCCTTACATCCTCTCTCCTCAGACTCACCCCTGCATCCTCTCCTCAGACCCACCCCTGCATCCTCTCTCCTCAGACCCACCCTTACATCCTCTCTCCTCAGACTCACCCCTGCATCCTCTCCTCAGACCCACCCCTGCATCCTCTCTCCTCAGACCCACCCTTACATCCTCTCTCCTCAGACCCACCCCTGCATCCTCTCTCCTCAGACTCACCCTTACATCCTCTCTCCTCATACCCACCCCTACATCCTCTCTCCTCAGTCCCACCCCTGCATCCTCTCTCCTTAGACCCACCCGTGCATCCTCTCTCCTCAGACCCACCCCTGCATCCTCTCTCCTCAGACCCACCCCTACATCCTCTCCTCAGACCCACCCCTACATCCTCTCTCCTCAGACCCACCCTTACATCCTCTCTCCTCAGACCCACCCTGCATCCTCTCCTCAGACCCACCCCTGCATCCTCTCTCCTCAGACCCACCCCTGCATCCTCTCTCCTCAGACCCACCCCTGCATCCTCTCTCTTCAGACCCACCCCTGCATCCTCTCCTCAAACCCTCCCATTGGGCTGCAAGCAGTGAGATGACAGGATCACAGATGGCAGCAATTCAGGAGACATGTGATTCTGGGATGAGACAGGACAGAGAGGGAGGAGGAAGGGGCTATTCCAAAATATGGTAGCTTCGAGGCCAGGCTGAGGTGTGGCTGACAGTCCCCTCTCTGTCCTCAGCCCATAGCCCCCAGGGAAGCCTAGTACTCACAGGCCGGCCAGTCTTGAGCCAGCGCCTTTCAGGGAGGGGTCTCCCTGCCAGGATGACACAGGGCAGGGACACAGGCTGTCCCTCTAGGACACGAACAATGGAGGCACTGCTGGCGATCTGTGGGGGCGCTGTGGGAAAAGGAGAACTGCCAGTCACACAGGTCTGAGGGACACAGACCCACCCCTTACTTCTTTCCCAAGAAGTTCCCCAAATGCATGGAGGCTGGGGAGACTTGAACATTAGTGTTTCTTAGGGTACAGCCTAAGAAGCAGGGATAAAAATATGGGGATACACATCGGCTCAATGTGAGGGATACAAGGAGCCCCCTGGAGCCCCTGCCTCCCACTTCCCACAGCTCACAGAGTCACCCACAGACCATGTCCTGTGACCACCAGCCGGGCTTCAGCCTGGGCCTTCCCAAACGCATTGCGAGCTTCACACACATATGGGGCTTGGTCTTCAAGGCCTACTCCTGAGGAGAGGAATGAAGCTGGCTGTTGGGAACCCACAGACCCTAACACTGTCAGGACACAGCCAGGCCCTGCACACAGGCGGGGGTAGGGGGGCAGACAGGGTACCAGAGGAGAGGGAAGAGATGCTTCTGGACCTCACCTTGCTCATCTGTAGAAGGGGACAGGGATGGGTACATGTGCTACCCACATGTCAGTGAGGAACAGTTGGCCTGCTATCGAGGAGGCCTTTAGTTAGCATCATCAGGATGGAGATCCATGTCATAATGAAATGATTTGGCCAGAGCCACCTGCCCAGCCCATATTGAGCCAGCATCAACAGCATCAACCTGCCCAAGGCCAGTTAAATGAGAATGGCCCTCAGAAGGATTAGGAGGTGTGGCCTTGTCGGAGGGGGCGGGTCACTGACTCGCATCATCCCCAGTGTGCCTCTCTCTAGTTCCTATGTGTGGATCAAGATGTGAGCTCTCAGCTGCTGCTCTAGCACCATGCCTGACTGCCTGCCTGCTGCCGTGCTCTCTACTGTGGTGGGGATGCTCTTACCCCTCTGGAACCATAAGCCCCAAATAAACCCTTCCTTCTATAAGCCGCCTTGGTCATGATGCTATATCGCAACAACGGAAGAAGTAACTAATACAGGAAGTGCTGGCACCAAGGGCCTGCCCTCCTCAACCCTGTCTCCCAGCCCAGCCCAGCCCAGGCCAGCCTAGCCCAGCCCAGCCCAGCCCAGCCTAGCCCAGCCTAGCCCAGGCTAGCCCAGCCCTCTTTCTCTTACTTTCAAAGACCAAGACTCCTGAATCCCGTAGCCCAGTTCTGCTACGCCTCCCAGGCTCCAGGGCCTGGCCATCTGCACGCCGCCAGGTGACAATCGGGGGTGGGCGGCCTGTGGCCCGACAGGTGAGGAAGACACTCTTGCCCAGCTCCACAGTGACATCCTGGGGAGGATCCGTCAGCCTCGGTGCATCTGTGGGAGGGAATAGTCTGTGGGGAGCGCTAGGGAGCTGGACCCGGGGGACTATCCATTTACACCATCTCGTCTCTAGGAGCACCTTCCAGGCTCACCTCATGAACTTAAAGGCCCTCTTGACCATAGCTCCATGGCCAACACAAGGTTAGAGAGTTCCAGAAACAAAGCAAAGTGAGTCAGTTTTGGATGGGGAGTGGCTGTAGATGCATCTTGCACCGTCCCACCGGAGCCTCAGGGTGGGGGTGGGGATTGGGGTTTGGGTAGCCATGCAGTGGGAAACATTTTTATTCCCAGCTGCAGTACCTACTTAGGAGCCTACCATCCGAAAGGGGCTGTGTAGCCTCAGGAGCCTTTGTGGCTGAGGCTGATGGAGATGTGGCCATCGAGGGGTCAGGGTTTATATAGGGGCTGAGGGGTGAGCCCCGCTGCCTCCTGGACTCCCCTATTTACCTCACTTCCTTCTGACCCCTAGGCAGGTGGAGAGGTTCCGTGTTGGCCTCTGTCATGCTTAGCCTGAAGGCCATAGCCACCATCTCCACGGCCCTTACTGTTTCAAGCCACCCCGAAGTGCCACCCTCAGGCCGCCCTCGCTCTCTGCTACATTGTATTAACAAGTACCTGAGACCCCTGCCGTGCAAGCCACAAAAACCTGAACAGAGCACAGGGGGTAGGGAGTTCCTTAATCCTTGTTTCAGGCAGCCGGGAAGCTGGCCGAGTTCTGGTTTTTCCTATAAATACTTTGCTGCCTTTGCTGGGAGCGGAAGAAGACTCAAACTACTTTCCCAAGAACAGAAACTCCAGCCCCTATCCTCTAGCAGACAGTCCAGGTCCCCCTCCCCTTCCCTCACCCCCACCCCCACCCCAAAGCCCTGGCACTCTCTGGGTCCGTCCACCTGGGAGGTCCAGGCTTTCATTAAGAGGGTTGAATCTCTAGCCATGGGAAAGCAGCCTCCTCTTTCTTCTCCAGTCTCTTCAGAAACTGCCAACCATCTTCAGATAACACTGATCTTCTTTTCTGGCCTTGGGATTAGGGTCGTTAAAGGGAGACTCTGACACAAGTTGGAAAATTGCCACCAGACTAGAGACTGTCTGTGAGCCAACTTCACACGGGCCCCTTCTTCATGGGGGTCCGAGGCTATGTAAGCAGAGAACCTAGCTCACAGCCTCGGTCCCCAGAGATCCAGGACACCACCCCCGATGCTGCAGCCCCTGGCCTGAGTCCCCTGAAACCTACTCAGCAGCATTCTCCGTGGTGGGGCCTATGACAACCTTCTCCAAGCAGGCCTCTGGTCTGGAGCCACTGCATCTAGTGGCTCTCCCACCCCCTCCCCTCCTCAGCTCTGCCTTACACAGCTCTACTCCCTAATGTGAGGGCCAGGGCTGCAGTGGACACCCTCTAAAGCAGCTGCCGGGAGAAAATGCTTTCAGAGACACCATTTTACTAACAGTCCATGAAGGCCAACAGGTGGTATCACAAATCTCTTAGACACACACACACACACACACACACACACACACACACACACACACACACACACGTGAGGAAACTGAGGGTCAGAGAGATTAAAGAACCCCTCCCACCCCCATCAACGGCAGAGATGGGCTCAGAGCCCAGGTCTGGCAGTGCTGAGGCCCAGGGGCCCCCTTGGAGCTACTCAAGGACTCCGCAGTGGATGTCTGAGCAGCAGCCATTTCTTCTGCCTGCTTGTGGGGATAAGTCACAGAGATGCCCTGTTCTAGGCCCCACACAGAAAGCTTCCACTTGATGGCTCAGATGCCCATCCTTTCTCTTCCTTACCCAGAATTTCCAAATTAAGGTGGGGGTCCCAGAACCCAGTGGCTGAAGGTTCTCTAGTTAGGTCCCTCACTGGGCAAATGGTGACTGTGTCAAATGTGGTCGGCCACATGCTCAGCCAGGGCCTTTCTCAGGACCTGGTCAATGTGCTTGGCTCTCTCTGTCTTCAGGCCTCACTTCCACATGGACTTCCGTGACCCTCTGTAAGAGCCCAGGCGGGGACCCTGTGATGACTTCATCTCCATCTCATTTCTCTGGGGGTACCTCTCTCTCACTCCCTGGGACAGAGGGGTCAGAAGTGAGGCAGGCAGGCACAGAGAGTGGTGATGGATCCCAGGACCCCACTTAGTTTGGTTGCGCACACCCTTTTTTCTAATAATATACTTGGGAGGCTGGAGAAATGGCTCAGCAGTTAAGGGCACTGGCTCCATTCTAGAGGACCCAGGTACAATTCTCATCACCCATATGGCAGCTCACAACTACCTGTTAACTCTAGTTCCAAGGCCTTCAATCCTCTCTTCTGGCCCCGGTGGGCACCAGGCATATATATGGTGCACACACATACATGTAGGCAGAATACCCATGTGCACATAAAATAGAAATACATTTCAAGTGATGCACACGGCAGTCTTGCTCCCTCACCTGTATGGACCTTGCACACTCACCTCTCCCAACCAAGCACCCCTACCCTGGGCTACATGTGCATGC
Source organism: Acomys percivali (assembly GCA_907169655.1). Lineage (NCBI taxonomy): Eukaryota > Metazoa > Chordata > Mammalia > Rodentia > Muridae > Acomys > Acomys percivali. Next base: position 8,077,894 of record OU015750.1, on the reverse strand, counting down.
ATCTCTGGATGACGGTTTGAGTGTCTCCTCCCCTCACGACCATCATCAACAGTATCTATCCAAACACAGCTGCATCCAGCTACGGGATGGTTAGAGGTCTAGTTCAGCCTGGACCAGTTCTGGAAGGTGAGAATTCTACCACTGAACCCCCAACGCACCCTTCTGGACTGGTTCTGAGTACACTCTCAGGAAAGCAAAACTGTGCCCTCAGGAAAACTTCTGACGATACACATATGATTAAAGTTGAATGCATTATGGCCAGGGACACATGCAGCAGAAAAACGTCAATCAAAACATAACTACACTCACTCTCTTAGTAGCTGAGTTCCTTTCCTTGAACCTCATGAAACAATCATGCAGCCCCCTGATCACCCTCACTCTATCCCTTGCTGGCTATCCCAGCCTTTTCTGTCGCTTTGCTCTTAATAAAGTTTCCTTGATATTTTTCCAAGTCTGTGTGAACTTATATTTCAGTTCCTTGAAGAAGAATCCAAGGTCTTGGAGTTATCTTGAACCTGGACCTGGACTAGCAGTCACAGAAACTCAAGGTCACCCCAGCTATGTGGCAAGTCCAAGGTTAGCCTGGAGCACATGAGATCCAGTCGCAAACAGACTACAATGGTGTGGGTAGCTTAGCGCAGGACACAAGACTTGGGGTGGGATGCTGGCACAAAGCTGGCACACTAGCCATATGGGGAGTCAGTCACCTTCTACAGCCTTTGTCAGCCTGCCAGGTCTAGACACAGGAGACAATCACCCAAATGTGATTTAGCTGTCCTTGGGGGCATGAGTCAAGCATGCAATTTGATTTACCATATTTTTCAGACTATAAGACACACTCCCCCCCCCCTGCAAAAGTGGGGAGGAAATTTGGGTGTGCCTTACGGTCCGACTGCTGTTTTTACTGTTTCTCTTGTTTTACTGCTTTAAAAACTGAGTGTGTCTTATAGTCCAAAAAATACGGTAGTCTGTCAAGGCTCTATTGCAGTCACACAGAGCAGGAAGTGGGACTCTTGGGGCCAAGCCATTCAGCCAAACAAGTGGTCCAGGACTCTTGATTGACAAGTGCCAGCCCCAGAAGGTGATTCAAATGTGCCTTCCAGGGATGTGGCTCGGTGGCAGAGCACTTGCCTACCACCAAGATCTGGGTTCCTCCATCCAAGCTGTAGAAAATAAAGTGCAAGTTCTGGATGGAAAGACAGGCAGGCGTCTTCCTTCTTTCCTGGTCCTGTATGCTACAGGAAGCCCATTCCCAGAGCCATAACAGGAAGTAGGCATAGCACCCACCTGTTTCTAGCATCTTCCAGCTTGGCCAGGAAGGCTTGACCACAGCTGTTGCCCAGATGGGCAGGAAATTTGATTTCCCACTATCATTGCCAGGCTGGCTTGCCCAAGACCCACAGCTGCCTGCTATTGTCACCCCTTACCCCGCCCCACTCCTAGACGCCCGTTGTCTCCTCCCTCTGAGCTGCTAAGATGGCTCCAACGTTAATAGCAGACTGTCAAAGGGGACCTCAGCCGGGACCCCAAAGAGGCTAATGGCCACAGCAATGCCAAAGATAGCCTTCTAGAACCTTCCAGCTAAGACAGTGACAGTGTTTCATGTTGTGAGCCTCCCTTACCACATGCACACATATCTCAGAGGCATTTTTCAAGGAGGAGTTTGGAGCTTAGAGAAAGGAAAAATGTCCACACTCTCTCTGTTGGTCACTGCCCGAATGCTTGAGCCACTAAACACCAGGGTCAAGGGCTCAGAGCCACTGAACACCAAGGTCAAGACTTAGAGCCACTGAACACCAGGGTCAAGGCTCAGAGCCACTGAATACCATGGTCAAAGGCTTAGAGCCACTGAACACCAGGGTCAAAGGCTTAGAGCCACTGAACACCAGGGTCAAGGCTCAGAGCCACTGAATACCATGGTCAAGGGCTCAGAGCCACTGAACAGCAAGGTCAAGACTTAGAGCCACTGAATACCAGGGTCAAGACTCAGAGCCACTGCACATCAGGGTCAAGACTCAGAGCCACCAAACACCAGGGTCAAGGGCTCAGAGCCACAGTTTAGCTCTCAACTCTGTCCTGCCTAGCTGCGTGGCCTTGGGCAAGCCATGTGCCCTCTTTGTGTCTCATTTCTCCATCTGTAAAGGGGATATTGAGGACCCTCACCTCCAAGAGTCGCTACGATTATAGGCACATGCAGCTGGAGCATGCTCAGAACTGGCAAATACGACAGACATGGCAACTCTTGTTTCTTAGCCACAGCGACAAACCTTTGTGACCCTGCAAGAACTAATACATGGCCCAGCTCACTCTAGGTCTCCAGAGCCCCACACCGGCACCCTGTGCTGTAGATATTAGCTTCCTCAGTAATGGCAGACCAAGGGATGGTAGGGCCAAGTGCACACTCACGTCCAACCACCAGCTGTATTTCAGCAGAGGCGTCACCCAGCTCGTTAACAGCCCTGCAGGTATAGAGGCCAGCGTCTCTCTCCTGGGCTGCAGGGATCCGCAGTGTCCCGGACGCGGAGCCTTCAGGAGCCAGAATCACTTCCAGACCCCCTAAAGCAAAGATGAAAAAGCACTGGCTGAGGCCCTCGGTTGCCATGGAGCCAGGGATCTCAGGCTTCCTGACCCAAAGCTCCTATGGGCCACACAGGAGGGTCGGTGGATTTCCCCAAAGTCATGGGGGCTCAGTCCTAAGGGGTGTCAGGGTCTGACCAGGGCTAGGTTCACCCAGACTCTGATGTGGCAAGCTCATCCGCCAAGGTCTTCACACCAGCCTCCTTTTTGCCTCACATCTCTGAACCCCAAGTCCCATGGAGTCTGCCATCTGCTTTTAGGGCACAGAGAAAGGTGGGAGGTGCCTGATAGGATCACTTCTTTGATCCCTGTCTCCCTGACATCTCTCTTACTCGAGTGCACCCGAGTTCCGTGCCTCCATCTCAGCCTGCTCCTCCTCCTCCATTTTTGTTTTGTTTTGTTTGAGATGGGGTTTCTCTGTGTAGCCTTGCCTGTCCTGGACTCTCTTTGTAGACCAGGCTGGTATTGAACTCACAGTGATCCCCCTGCCTCAGCCTCCGGGAGTGTGGAGTGCTGGGATTAAAGGCGGGGGCCACCACGTTCTTCTTTGATTAAGTTAAAAGTACAGAGCCGTCCAGACATCGAGTGTTCAGCTCTGGGCATTAAGCACTTTCCTGCTTTGTAGACTTGAGGCTTCCTCATTCTTCTCACCACAACTGTCCCATTAAACACAACACACACACACTCACACACACACACACTCACACACACTCACACAACTCACTCACTCATGCACACACACTCACACACACACACTTACTCACACAACTCACTCACGCACATACATGCGCGCGCTCGCACACACACACACACACACACACACACACACACACACACACACACACACACACTCACTGTACCTGTCCCCATGGATAGCTCTGGACCTCATGCTAATGGGATACTGACTACTCCATGTCTCTGGGGGGGCCTGCCTCCTCCCCACGTTGTCTCATGGCTCCCCATGTCACAGCAGATGTCTGAATCCCCTCCCTTCTGAGGCTGAAGACTGCACCTTAAGACCTTAAAACGCTCTCTGATGGGCAGGTCTGGGGCAGGATGAGGAGGCTTTCATCAGAACATGCAGGGTCACCACCACTGAGCCAGGAACCCCAAGGCTCCTGCCACCCATTAGCCAGAGAACTAGAGAAAATGCCCTTGAAAGAACACAGGGCCAAGGCCACCAGCCTGCGGTGTCCGAGCCTTCGGGCTGATGAGACTCCAGAGAGGAGCTGCCGGGAAGAGCAGCCAGATGGGAGAGCCTGTGGGGACCCTGGCTGATCTGCAGAAATGGCCCATGGCACTACCCAACGCCAGGCATGGGAAGCAGCCCCATTCACCAAGCAAGCTCAGCTAGGTGTTAGCCCAGGCTTGCCCTAAACACACACATACTTCATCTTCACACAACTCATTTTCAGACAAGGACACTGAGGCCAAGATAGAGACCAATGATCCAGGTCTGACTGGGTGCTGGCAGGCTGTGAGGCTGCTAGGGTAAGGCATGCCGGAACCAGCTGGCTCTCCTGTGACAATCCCTGCCCTGTTGGGAGTCCCTGCCTGCCAGTGACCTTTCTGAAAACTGTAGGTCCAGGGTCTTGGTGGATGTTTCCCAGGCTTCTCCCCGTTAGACTCACCCCGATACCAGATGACCCGGGGTGGGGGGACCCCAGATGCCACACACAGTAGCACAGCCTCTTCTCCAACAGCTGTGAGAACCATGGCGTTGACAGCAGAGATGGATGGTGGGTCTGTGTGGGCCAGAGGAAGGAACATGGGGCCGGCTACCCTGAGGCCAGACCACCCCTTGCTTTAGTGGAGACAAGTTTCGCTGCCCTCTCCACCTGCCCCCCTCCCCCACGCTCCCGGCATCCATGCTTATTCCCTGCCCCCCACTACCTAGAATACCAACCCCTTGCATGGGTATTGTGTGTGTCCCCACCAGAAAGTCCACCTTATGGCCCATGTCAGGAACGCTACCCATAAGGCCTGGTATACCAGAGACACTGTCCTTGAGCTGGAGGGAGGAAACAGCGTGTCCTGAGATGCTGTGGGTGGCCCAAGTACCTGTGTAGTAGAGGGTAACTGTTTCCTCATCTGTGCCGACTTCATTAGTGGCCTGGCAGCTGTAGTTCCCAGCATCCTCTGGGGCTACTCCCTGAATGATGAGTGTTCCTTGGGCATCCACATGGATTCTGGAGTCAGGCCAGAAAAACATGTGACATATGGTGGCTCCACAGTCATCATTAATAACAAATTAATGTCACTAGTCCATGATATTCAGACACTGGCAGGTTTCTCTGGGACAGGCAGGCTAAAGCAGTTTGTAATTTTTAATTCATGGGGTTCTTGTTTGAGGTCCGAGTGCCCCAGCGCTCAGGCCATGCTGTGCTCAGAGGATCCTGGGGGAACTGGGACACATACCACACCCCTTTTGGGAAGATGCAGCGTGAGATTTCCTCCCAGCACTCTGTCGGGATGCTGCCAGGCCCAGAGCTCTCATCCCACCCACTCACCTGCTGTCCTCTGGCAGAGTGAGGCCCTCATGGCTCCAGGAGATGTGGGGTATAGGGTACCCCGAGGCTGAGCAGCTGACCCTCACTTCCACACCCTGGGAGAAGCGCTGTGACCTGGCATTGATGCTGACCTGAGGAGCCTCTGTGGATGAAAAGAGCCCATCTGACCAGTGTGGTTTCCCACACTGGCCCTGCCTGACCCTCAGACACAGTAGGGGGAGGCAGAGGAGAGGAAACACAGGCCTCCAGAGCCAGAGTCCCCAGGTGGTATCCTTGGAGGTGGGGAAACTAGGCACTGACACTGCACCCACTAGAGTCTGAGAGTCTCGTAGCCTGGATAGTTGCTTTGAGCTGGACATCCCTAGAGGCCTTGCGCACCAAGCAGGTGCCAGAGCATGGTCACATCTCTGTGACCATGAGGTAAACTCTGTCACCCGCCCTAAAACTGACCCCAAAATTAGGTTCCTTTGATTAGGTACTCTCAGTCTATAGATCCCGTGAGGCTCAAGCCAAAATCTCTTAAAAAGGCAAATGCCCCCACTTCCATGCCAAGGAAGACATAACTAATTAATCTCTGTCCTATAGAGCCCAGATAGGACCTCTCAGCACACTCAGCACACAGTAGAAGTTGCTAGCTCAATAAAGAGCACTTGCTGAGTTGCTGGGTTTTTATACTTGGTGGGCTAGCACACCAGGGAGGAGAGTCTTGGGGAGACTGAAGCCACACCCAGTCCTGAAACTCCTACATGGATGCCCCCCCTTTTCTACCTCTTCTACCATCATCCAGCCAGTGTTCCCCAACCTGTACCCAGGCACATCTGCTCTCTGAGCTCTCACACTGCCCTGGTCCTAGTATGACAGATCATCACTTAGCTAGAAGGAGACAGAACATTCCATCCCCAAAGGTTCCAAGGCTGAGCAGAGGCAAGGGCTTATGGTGTCCCCAGCGAACGCTAGGTGGAGTGTTGTGCTAGGGGAATAGCGAGAGTGGGGAGGAGCCTCACCTCGCACCAGGAGCCAGGTAGACGCCCTTGTGACCCCATTCACATTGCTGGCCACACACTGGTACTGCCCACCATCACTGGGGACGATGCTGCTGACTTCCAGGGACAGGTCATGGAGCTGGGAGACGCGGCCTGCGGTGGCTGGTAAGGCTCGCCAGTCTCGGACCCATGTCAGGTTGTAAGGAGTTTCACCCAGGACTTGGCAGGACAGGATGGCCGTCTCTCCCGGGGACACGGTCACATTGGGGCCAGGGACCAGCTGTGGTGGAGGGTCTGCAAGGACAGTTGTAGAGGAGAGTTGAGGAGCTAGGGTGGGGAACAGCTGTCCCCTGTGATTTAGGACACGTCAGCCAACAGAGCACTCAGCCTGCATCTGCTCTCCATTTGGAGTATGCCTGGCCCCCCCGGGGAGATGGCGTATGTCCCCTCCCCCATCAATTCTCCCTAGGGTCCTATCAAACCCTGGAGCTCTCCACGGCGTGGATGTGTTCACAAGCCACAGCCGACGCACACTCAACAAGACCTCCTCAGATCTTCACAGGCTCCCAGCCAAACATCTTAGGCAGGATGAAACCAGGCGGGAGAGGGAGAAATTGGCTGGAAATATCACTGTCCTTCAGCAGGGTGACCTTCTACACATAGCCCGTGACAGATACAAGGCCACAAAGGAAACACTGCTAAGTCTGTTCTTCCAGGAACACAGGACACCAGAAGTGACAACACCAGAGACCACACGCCAGAAGAGCAGGATCCACCGGCCAGTGCACCTACATGCGATGAAAATGTCCAAGTGTGCATGGTGGCACTGGCCAGCGATCTCCATGCTGGAGAGGCAGAGGCAGGATTGCCGTGCATTTAAAACGAGCCTGAGTCACACAGCCAGTTCCATCGTAGCTACCTAGTCTCAATTAAAAAAAAGAAAAGAAAAGAAAATACAATGCTATTGAAAGTGCTTAGAAGTGTCATTTGGAGCCAGGCGTGGTGGTGCATGCCTTTAATCCCAGCACTCGGGAGGCAGAGGCAGGCAGATTGCTGTGAGTTCGAGGCCAGCCTGGTCTACAAAGTGAGTCCAGGACAGCCAAGGCTACACTGAGAAATCCTGTCTCAGATATTTAGGGACAACTAGGGAAACTGGCCTATAGATAAAATTAAGCAATACTGAAGTGTCCATATTTTAAGAGAGGGGTGTGTGTGTGTGTATGTGTGTGTGTGTGTGTGTGTGTGTGTGTGTGTGTGTGTGTGTGTGTATTGAAACTAGGTCTCCCTCTGTAGGCCTAAAGGACCTGGAACTCATTACGTAGCCCAGACTGACCTCAAACTTGCAGCAACCCTCCTGCCTCAGCCTCCTTACACTTGACTTACAGGTGCAGCCATTAGCCAGGGGAGCTAAGTTCTGCACGGTGGACCCCTGTTTTGGGGGATACGTACTGAAATGTAGTTCAGCAGGACGTTTTAAAAGTGTGAACAGAGAGCAAGCTGATGGCAGACCCATTTCTTGACCCCGCCCTCTTTCCTGCTTATCATTGAGGAAAAGTTGACTCTCCCCTGTGCCGAGGGCGCAGACTGACTCGCTGTCACATGCTGGACTCAGGTCCGCTCCCCACAAAAGTGTGTGAAACGAAGTTCCTCTGGGGAGCTGGGAAGATGGCTCCATAGGCAAAACGCTCGCTCGCTGTGCACACATTAGGATCTGGGCTTAGATTCCCAGCATTCATATAAAATCCAGGCGTGGCAGTGCACATCTGTATTCCGAGCACTAGGGGGCGGAGAAGCGAGGACCCATTCCACAGTCTAGCTTAAACTAGAAGGCTCCCTAGGTTCCATGAGAGATCCTGCCTCGTGAACAAAAAGCAGGGAGCCACCTGATGTCAACCTCTGGCTCCTGCACACATGTTCGTAGGAGAGTGCACTTGCACACACATGCATATGCCACGCACAGAAAGGAGCTCAAGAAGCTAGGTTGGTGGAAATATGCAGGTGGATTTGATGCGCTGGTTTGTGTCTTCCTATCTTTCTCCCAGGGGTCTGTGTAACTTTTTATAAATGACTACGGGCTCATTAGATTGCATCTCCTTTCTTCTTGTCAAGACAATTTGGGCCTCTAACTTTGATGAGTAAATCTCCTCTCACTCTGAGGCTGCCTGTGCATCTCCAGTCTCCCGGAGCTCAGTGGTGACATCGTGGCAGGGATACAGTAACCCTAAAAGGACACCAGACACAAGACCGATGTCTAGCAGGGCAACTGGCATCTACAAGCCTCAAGTAGGGGTCAGTGAGCAGGCAGTAACATGGGTAGCCATGTTCTGAGTGGGAGACTGTCCCCAGGTGCCAGCAGGCTAGTATTCTGCCCTACGGATGGAGAGTGGCTAGGAGGAAGTCCTAAGGTGGGGTGGGAGGGGGTGGGCGGGGGTGGAGGGGTGGGAGAGGAATGCTGCGGGCACACAGATAGAAGAGGCTGGACCTGTGATGACAATCTGGGCACTGGCTCGTCCTGTCCCGGCTCTGCTGACCGCAATGCACTGGTACATGCCTTCTTCAGCCTTAGAGGCCCTCGGGATCTCCCAGCTGCTGTTCCCTGACTCTCTGCAAAAGCAACAGGCAGTGTGACCAGTCACTCTGACCCCAGCCAGGGTTTCCCAGCCTCAGAGGCCTAAGGCGCCCCCAAATCCTACACAGAGGGGAATCCTAAATCCTCACTGAGGCTTAATAAGAAGAGCCAGGCAAATTCCACATCAGGCTGTGTGGGCTGTCCCCACGCCTTGACCGCTCTGAATTCTAGACTCTCCACTCCTGATTCCCACCCTTGGGTCCACTCATGGCTAGGAGACCCACTCTTCCCACCTCAACCAGGCTGTCCAGGGTGACAATTGAACTGGCTCCAAGTCTCTCTCCTGCTGCCCACTCTTTGAGATCTGTCCAGGGCGTGGGAGTCCCAGGCCCAGGGACCTCCCAATGGCTGCCCATCAGCCACTCACTGAAAGTGCCGTTCCTCGCCCAGCCTCACTCCATCTCTCTGTAGCTGCAGCCGGAAGGGCAGGGTGCTATACACAGAACAGTACACCAGCAGAGGCTGCTGTAGGTGTCCATGGATTCTGGAGGCCATGCTGACCAGTGGCACACCTGCAGACAAGCACAGGGCTCAGAGCTCTGCCCTGCCACGCCAAAGCAAGACCCTGGTTAGTCACACTGAGGCCTTTAGGAACAAACAAGACCCAGAGGCCAGCCTTGAGGCAATAGGTGGGTCACATTCAATAGTCACCCATGGCAGGCCACTTACCGCTTTGAACCTCAGTTTCCACCTCTGGAAAAATGGGGAGATCCCTCCAAAGCTCAGGAAACATTAGAGAAAGTGTGAAAGGAATGTATGAGGAAGAGGAAGTGAGGGAAATCATGTGCCACTGCTGACTTCCAGCACAACATGACCACAGGGCTCAACTGTGCAAGATCTGCAATAGACCAGGCCTATCAGCATCCTGTCATGGAGTGGAGAAGGGTTCATGGGGCCCCACTCCTCTGTGAGGACTTACAATAGTTAGCCATCAATGGATGAGGAGGAGATGCTTTCTTTAGTGGTGTAGACATTGGTGAAATGTCTGTGCTCCAAACCCTCATTCATGCTCCCACAAGGAAATTCAACAGGTTGGGGGGGAAAAAAAAGACACAAGGAAGCAGTTTGGAGGGTACAGTGGAAGTGGGCAGAGAGGGCCAGAGACAGAAGTGGTGGGGTGATCAAACTCCATTATATTAGACATGTATGAAATGTCACAGTGAAACTCAGTAATACAGATCACTAATAAATACATGCTAAGAAAGCATATTTAAAGTATCAAGCAAAGGTTAAGACTTTGTAAACCTAATTATAAATAGATGGACTCTATTTGGCCTAATCAATAAGATGCCATAAAAAAGGGGCGGTGGTGGTGATGATGGCCCCTGATGGTGGTGTTATGAGAAGCTGGCAATAACTGTCCGTGGAGAGTGCCCCACAGCCTCACCATGGCTTCCAAGGAAGCCAGTTAGCAGAGAGACCTGCACAAGCCTGACCCCACCTTCCAGGGACCAGCTCTGAGATCTGTGCATTGGGCCCTTCTTTGTCCAGAGAACTCAGTTCTAGATTTGTCTGCAGGGGACCCTTTCCAGTGAGAAGCGAGCACAGAGGGAAGGTGGCTATGAGTGTGAGATTCACAGCATTTTGGAGATAAAGCAAAAAGCTTCACAGAAACTCGGGGCTTGTGATGAACCCCTCCAGGACCCCTGTCTGACACTACTAGCCTCCTTGCCTGACCCCTGTCCTGAAAGCAACAGTCTCTTTCCCTCTGTGAGTTGTTTTTAGGAAGCGTCTGAGAAAACCCCTCCCTCCCTCCCCACTAGGCAGCTCCAACCCACGGTGCTATCTCATGTGGCCGCCTTCTTTACTTCACAGCCAGAGAGGACAGGAGCCCAGTAGGATGCTCCAGGAGTGAGACAATACACCAGACTTCCTCAGAGCCGAGGCTGGGGGCTGGGAGCGTGGTAGGTGACATCATACCCTGGGCTGCCTGCCACATCCCCAGGGAGAGGGGTGTCAGACTTCCAGCCACGTCCTCAGCTGTGTGCGCAGCAGCCACTCGCCCCCACAATCTGGAAGCCTCTCCCAGACAGCTTGGTTATTCCTCTTCTGAGGAGAAAGGGTCCAGGGACCTTCAGACCCACCACGTACCTTCAAACCCAGAGACAACCTGTTCTGAGGCAAATCCCAGCCTCCTTAGCTCTGAAAGTAGGGAGGGAAAAAAAAATACCCTCACCCATCCGTTCTTACTCCCATTGGAGAGGCAATGGAGAGCAAAGCCCATAGCCGCATCCCAAATTCCTGGTTCCTTCTGAGAGGACAGAAGGGAAGGAGAAACATGTTTCCACAGATGAAATCTTTCTATAAAGTCCTCCTTTGGGCTGTAAAGGCAACACAGAGAGGGCCAGATGAGCAGCATGGTATAGTGGCAAAGATGCCTAGAGACCAGGAGGCAGGAGGAGTGGGAAAGGATGAGGGGGAAATGGAGGAAAGGAGAAAGGAGGAAGGGACCTCAGCTGAGTCTTCAAGGATTTGCCCTTGTGGGGACACTGTGGGTAGCTCAAGAGCCGGGCCTCCCTCCTGCCTTCCACACACCCCTATTGGAAAGGGATAGACTAACTTCCCCACAAAGAAGCGTGGCATTCCTGTGAGAATTCTCCACAAGCTCCTCCAGGTACTTCCAGAGGAAGAGGAGCAGTGGACACAGGGAAGGTGACAGAGACCAGCAATAAAGTCAGGTGACCCATGAGCCCAGGTGCCCTTACCAGGAGCAGAGGTAGAGGTGGGGATGCCCAAGACTCTGTCCTGCACTAGGAGCTTCCTGACTCTGGGGCACAGATGCCAGAGAAAGCCACACAGGTGGGAACCAGTATGGTGACAAATGGCATCAGCAGCTGCCAAGTGTGGTCTCAGGCACCCCTTGCAGCTATGTGCGCACTGTATTCTGGAGCCCTTGGAACCACTGACTCCCCAGAACCTTCTTATAGGGGTGTTCAGTAAGGGGCCGTCCCTCTGTCCACCTTTAAGTGGGACACGCCACACAGAACTGCCATAAGTGGGCAATGTGACAGTGTTGGCACCATGGCTTGGACTTAGCTTAGTGGACCTCAGGATAAATGAATGAATGGCAGATGGGTGGCTAGATGATTGGATAAATAGATGAGTGAGAGGATAAAAGGGTAAAATGGTGGGTAGGTGGATGGATGGATGGATGGATGGATGGATGGATGGATGGAATGGTGAATAGATAAGGAGGTGAGTGATGGGTGGGTAAAGCAATAGATGGATGGCTTGATGGCTTATGTAGCAAAGTAGGACAATGTATACTTAGATAAATACACATGGATAGTTAAATGAATGGGTAGATAGATGGAGAGGCAAATAAATAGATAAGAACGTATGGATGAGTGAGCTGTTGGCGAATATATAGATGAGTGCATTGATAAGTGCATGGATGGGTGGGAGGCTGGGAGATTGGTAGGTGTGCGTACGGGTGGGTGGGTGGGCAAGTTGGTGTGCAGACGGGAGGGTAGGTAAGTGGGCAGGTAGATGCATGGCTTTGTTCTAAAATTCCAAGCTGAAGGTCACATCTGAAGCATGTCAGGATTTAGCATGATACCTAACAAGGTAACGGAAGCTTTCCCAAACTAGGCAGGAAAGGTTTCCAAGAAGACACGGCACTCACCTGGGGCCACCCCGCTGTAGGAAACTCCAGAGACACGGAGGAGGGGATTTCCTTCATGGTCTTTGCCCTTCACCTTGAGGTAAAAGCGCTCCTTTGGAACATGGAAGGGTGGCCCAGCCCACAACTGATGAGTGGACTCGTTGGAGAGGAGTTGAGTGGGCAGAGTGAGGAGGGACCGCCCTGAGCTGTGTGAGAGCTCCACGGAGTCAAGGTGACCAGGGGTCTGCAGGCCTGTAGAGTTGATCACCAGGGAGATGGGTACACCTGCAAAGAGGAGGCAGGGAATGGGTGCTGGGGCTCTCCTTACTGTGTTTTCAGGAGCTGGCTGCTTGGCCCTCCTTCACCCATTCTGCATCTGCCCTACCACTCACTCCCTGGGTGAGCTAAAGGCTGGAGGTGAAAAAGGACAGGGCCCGTGCTGCTGTCCGTGGTCCTGAAACGCCACTGCCGCTCCACCTCTGCCTGTGTTAGCTGTACCTCTCTCAGCCTTTCCAAGCCCTGACTCTGGTGACACAGGGACTGGGAAGAATCAAGTCAGTTCTCGCCCCCCCCCCGCTCTTGTTTACCATGGTGTTGGCTTTGATCAGCCCCACATAGGGACTCTCTCTCTTAGCCTTTCCAAGAAGCACAGAACTGGACTCAGTTTTCAGCATTTCTTTAGTTTATTTGAGAACTTGGGTCAGGTCTTTCCTCTTTCAGATGGTTACAATGACTTGTAAAGAAACACTGAGTCACTGGGCAGTGATGGCATGCCTTTAACCCCAGCACTCGGGAGGCAGAGACAGGCGGATCTCTGTGAGTTCGAGGTCAGCCTGCTCAAAAAAGTGAGTCCAGAACAGCCAGGACTACAGGAGAAACCATGTCTCAAAAAACCAGAGAGAGAGAGAGAGAGAGAGAGAGAGAGAGAGAGAGAGAGAGAGAAAAGAAGAAGAAGAAGAAGAAGAAGAAGAAGAAGAAAAGAGAAAACACTGAGCCTACACATGGCACAAGAGAATCTACACGTGAGTTCCTGGGGAAGGCAAGCCTGTGAGTATTGGGCTCAGACCCATGTTGCAGCATCCAGCCAACTGTATATCAAAGCTCCCTGAGGTCAACCACTGGTGTGTAGGGATGGTCTCCTTTGGCCAGCTAATGGCACGTAGTAGCTGCTAGCCCTGGTCCAGGCAGCCAATGTCCAGTTAGCCACAGACTCCCCCAAGCCCTAATGGCCTCAGTGTAGCCACTAAGTGCCAAGCCCTCTCTAATATTGCTAATTTCTTCTTCCTACCTCTTCTTCATTCTGTTTGTCCTTCTTGCAGTCCCGGGGATTAAAATCAAAGCCTCACACACACTCTGCAAGCACTCTATCACTAAGATTTGAGGTAGACCAGGCTAGCCTCAAACTCACATTGATCCACCTGCCTCTGCCTCCCAAGTGCTGGGATTGCTGGGATTGTACCAAGCCTGGCTCGCCTTGTTTCTTTTCTTTTTTTTTTTTTTTTAACTTCATACATGTCTCTCCCTTTTCAGGTGGCTGAATTGGCTTTTTAAGTGTGTGCACATACATACTTCAGCACATGTGACCAGAGAACAACTTGTGGGGGTTGGCTCTCTCCTTCCGCAATGTAGGTCCCAGGGACTGAACATGGGTGGTGAGGCTTTTACCCACTGAACCATCTCACCGGTCCTCTTCTCTACTCTTTATTTTAAGTCATGGTCTTGCCAATTACCCAGCAAGCCTTGGGCTTGCTGAGCTAGCTTCCCTTGGTTCTACCTCTTGGGGAGCTGGGTTATATAAGCCTGTGCCACCAGGCTCTGCTTAGAGTGTCTTTTCTCAACTAGCTTGTTGGAAGGGCCTCGGTTTCTCCCCTTTCTCCACCTTCTTTCTGCAAAGTAACTACCAAATGAAGCCTACAGATGACGTCACACTCCAGTGAGGGAACCTCAGCTACAACTTCAGTCCCCTCCCCCATTCTGGTCTCCGTCACGTGATCACCAAGCTGCTTACTCCTTCAGAAGCTGCGGTGTGCCCCCTTCTGGGAAGCCAGCTGCTCCCTGGCACCTGTCCCTCCTCTAAACTAGCAAGATGCAGATTAAGAAGTCTGAGGAAACAGGACTCTGGCCATATAGACTTCAGTAATGAAAAAGAAAGGAAAAGGTAAAGTGTTCACTTTGCAAGCGCAAGCGCGTGATTGCAACATCCAAAACACATGTAGAAAAGCTAGGCACAGAGGCACACGTGATCCTAGTGCTGGGAAGGTAGTAATGGTGGGTCCCTGGTGCTTCAGGGACAGCTAGCCTAGCCCACTTGGTGAGCTCCAGGCAGCGAAAGACCTATCTCAAAAAAAAAAAAAAATGGGTGGTTGGGGCTAGAGAGATGGATCAACAGTTAAGAACTCTGACTGCTCTTCCAGAGGACCTAGGTTCAATTCCCAGTACCCACATGGTGGTTCACCACTGCCTGTTAACTTCAGTTCCAGAAGAACCGATGCCTTTATTTGGCTTCTGTGGGTACTGCATACTCATGGTGCATATATATGTAGGCAAAACACCATACACATTAAAAAAATTTTTTTAACTAAATAAACAAAAGCAATTGGCAGACAGTGCCTGGGGAATGACCCCAGAGGAAGTCTTCTGACCTCAACATACACATACATGCACACATGTACCCAAATACACTTGAACATACATACGCAGAGGAAAATAAAAAGACTGGAGACATGGCGACTCAACAATAAAAGGGGCAACACGGGGTCTCCTCAGGACCCCTTGGTGACCGGAAGGATGCTCTGAAGGTAAATGTCACCACCTGGGCCAATGGAGAGGAAGCTGAGCCACAGTTTGTTTTTCACCCTGTGGTCCAGAACAGCCCAGTTTCACCTTAGCAGGATCCGTTCCATGGTCACAAATGGCTCACCGAGCCAGGCCTGCCCGGGACCTTCCCATGCCCCCCCACAGCCGTCAGCACCCTCAGAGCCAAGGGACAGGTACCTTGCAAAGGCCACTCGATGGTGTGGTTGAGGTCCAGAGGGGGCTGTAAGGAGAAGCCGGCTCGGAAGTTGATGTTGCTGATGCCCGATATTCTCACCGAGTGGCGGCCGCTGCTGTACACCTAGCGCAGGAACCCACCCACTTCACCAGAGCGCCGGGCCCCAGGACCCCAGCTTCAGCTCAGATGCCGCTGACCACAGCTGGCCAAGACCCACACCTGCACCTATATCTGTTTCATATCTGTAGACAACATGGACAGTGTATCTGCTCCCTGAAGACACAGAAGCCAAGCTTACTTGCTGTTCTTCTGGAGGCTTCCTTCTGCTCTCTCCTAGCTCCTGGAGTCCCTGCCTGTTCGCCTGTTTGTCTACTTTCCTGCCACACCCTCCCTGGAGACACTGTTGCTCTGGTCTTTTTTTTTTTTTTTTTTTTTGTCTGCATGTATGTCTGTATGAGGGTGTCAGATCTTGGAGTTATAGACAGTTGTGAGCTGCCATGTGGGTGCTGGGAATTGAACCTGGGTCCTTTGGAAGAGCAGTGAGTGATCTCAATGGCTGAGCCATCTCTCCAGGCCCAGCTCTGGTCTTAAAGACTCGAAAATCGGGATTGTCAGGTGGTCAGCATATCCCCTTCACCTGCAGCAGCTCCCACAATGCCCTGCACCTGGTAGGTGCCCGGGGAGTGTTTGTTCAATCAGCTGGAGCACCCACACCTCCATCAGGCTAACCTTGTCCTCTTGCCTGGCTTCCAGCATCTTCCAAATAAAGCAGTGTCCTGCCAGCTCTGTCTCTGTCTTAGCTATACATCCCAGTCACCCTTGCTTCATTTACACTTTGTCCTCAGGACAGGAGTCTGAGCCACATGCCAATTTGGCTATTCACCGAAGGTTTTTTTTTTTTTTCCCCTCAACCTTTCTGAATGTCATCCCAAATTGCTCCACTCCTTCACAGTGGCAAAGCAGGTTGCTCGTCCGTCCTCCACTCTTGTTGATAAACCCACATCACTTGGCCACACATCCCAGGCTCCCCTGCTGAAAGCCCACAGTGTCCCTACCTTGATGGCCCACAGCCCAGGGTGCTCAGGCTTAAAGGCTACGACCTTGGCTGAGTCTGGAATGTTGAGGAGCACGTTGAGACCTTCGTCCGTCTGCAGAATCCTTCCTGTGGAAACCCCCAGTGGCACTCAGTCCTCTCTTTCCCCAGAGTTCCCAGGTTTCTCACCCTGTCTCCAGGAACCCATAGCCCACCCACAGCAGCCTCAAGCATCCTTGGGACTGACAAGAAGACTGCCATCATGTTAAGTCCCCCTTTGGTCAGTTGCTACCAGCCTTCCTGTTTCTCTCACCTGTGGGGACACCTCACGTGGTGTCCCCTCACTCCTTCCTAATTTCTATACCCTCAAGGATGAACTCCTGTCTCTATGACCTCTTTGTGGAGTGCAGGAGTATATGTGTGACACATGCATGCGTGTGTGTGTGTGTGTGTGTGAATGTGTGTACACATGTGTGCCTATGTTTGTATGTCAGAGGACAACTTTAGGTAGTCAGTTTCCTCCTCGCACCATGTGGGACCCAGGGATGGAACTCAAGTCCTCAGGCTGGGAGCAAGTACCTTCTCCTGCTGAGTCATCTCAATGGCCCGTTTTTTGTTTTTTGTTTTTTGTTGTTTTTCTTTTTTGTGATAGGATCTCTCGCTGCAGCACTTGAAGCTCATTGGTTTGCGTGCCTAAGGAGCTCAGGGACCCACCCATCTCCACCCCACAGTACTGAGGTTAAAGCGTAGCTGCCATACGTGGGGTTGGGGTTCTACGTGGGTGTTGGGCACTCAGGTTCAGGTCCTTCCTGTTTGTAAGGCAGACATTCTGTTGACTGAGCCTTCTCTCCAGCCTCCTCCTCCCATGGCCTCTTTTGGTCTCACCCTGGCCTTCCAGCTCAGCCTCGGATCCGAAGAGGAAAGGTCATAGCTCTGGAGCACATACCCAGTGGGTCCCGGACTTCGATTTCAGGTCCTGGACCGCTCAGGGAGATGGTGACCTCTCTCAGGCTGGGGTCAAAGGGGAGTCTCCATGTGTGCTCGCCTTCTTCCTCATGGTCTGCAGACAGCAGGTGTACTTTGGAGGCCTGGATCGCTGACTCCACCCACTTTAACACCTGAGAGGATTCGAGAGAAGCTGCACTAGTGGGCATGCCCAGAGGTTGACATGTCTGGCCACCTGATGCAGCTTCTAACCAGCTCCCCACTGTGTGTAGAATCTACATGCTCTCCATGGATTTTGGGATGCAAACAATCTATTCAATCCCCAAGGCCATAGTCTCGTCATTATCCTACACCAAGCCTGATTGGCTCTTCTGCCCTTTTGGCTTCTATGGGTTTCCAACCGATGTCTGTATGGAGACACCAGGTTACTCAGTGCAGAGAGGTGCCAGCGCAGGCCCCTGCAGCATAGGCTTCCGCCTCTTATCTGCCTCTGGCACCCACGAGGATGCTCTTGGTGCATACAAGGGACCTGGGAGCACTGGAGTCTCCATCCTGTGTGGTTTATTGAGCTATAGGCTCCTCACAGGTTCCTTGTCATCTAACCAGGACTGTGGGGACCTGCGTTTCATCAAATAAAGTGAGTTAACACATCTGCAGTGAGTGGCTATGGGATCACTGGGTGGAGAGCTTTTCTAGCAGGCAGGAAGCCCTGGGTTTGATCCCCAGCACTGAAAACAAAACAAAACAAAACAAAAAACTCTCGTACCACATAATTCAAGGAAAAACACTGGATGTGTCTCCTGCATTCAATAGGAGTGGTGCTTAGAGGCTAGAGTGTTCTTCCCAAGGACCCAAAGCCTCTTTGGAAGAATGCCCTCTGCTAAATGTGGAAGGAATGATGCCATTAGGAAACCATCAGCTTGCAACTACTAATGAAATAATCATTTCGGGCAAGGATCCTCTTTGGTTGTTAAAGGCACAGGGTGTAAGATTGATGGGGCCTAAGTGTCCACCCGAGGCCTGGGTGTTACCCCACAGACACTAAAGTCAGTGTGGGGTTGGGGAGACGTGGCCTTGCCGTACACGTCTGCCTATTACCACCGTAGCCAGTGACACAACGTCACCAGCTACAGTAGGACAGCGAGGCGCTGTTTGTCTCTCGGTGGCAAGCATTGGAAAGAAGTCACAGCGCCAACCCTGAGACACCTCTCCACACACACCAGCCACCCCCTACCCAGGCCTTGAGACACACTCAGGTCAGACAGGAGGGAGACAGGAGGGAGCGTGTCAGTGACACCGTCGGGGCAAAGACTGGAATTTAGGACATGGGACACAGCAGAGCTTCTTCAGCTGGTGTGATGACAATGAGCAGATGGCTACAGACTTGAGGGGACTTAGTAGACACAACAATCGAGTGGGGCGGGCAACAGTAATTAAAACCCGAGCCACAAAGTGTCCTCAGAAACCAATGCAAGGAGCTGGGGGCATGGCTCGGCGGTGACGCACTTGCACGCGAGGGTTAGGACCAGTGTTTAGATTGCCAGCACCCGCATAAAAAGCTGTGTGGACATGGCAGCCCACCTAGTGTTTGGGAGGTAGAGACGGGGGATCCGTGGACCAAGCTGACTGGCTACAGTAGCCTCTCCTGCGTCAATAAGCAAAGTGGACAGAGAACACACCTGATACCAATTCATACCTCCACATGCTCACAGCACACATGTACCCTCATGCATGTGAACACACAAACACACATGCGTATATACATACATGCAAAAGAAAAATACAGATAGGACATTTTGAGGGCAGTCGGGGAGAACCAGACAAGGAAAGTGTATTAATTCTATTAGAACATTCTACACTATGGGGGATACTGTGTATATAGAGAGTGCCAGTGAGGTTCAGTTGGGGAGCACTTTCTTAGCACACATGAGACCCTGGGTTCCATTCACAGCAGTCAGAATTAAATATAGTTAGTTCTGGGCTGGAGAGATGGCTCAGAGGTTAAGAGAACTGTCTGCTCTTCCAGAGGTCCTGAGTTCAATCCCCAGCAACCACATGGTGGCTCACAACCGTCTATAATGTGATCTAATGGGCACTGTATACATAATAAATAAATCTTAAAAAATAGTTAATTCTAAATTATTTATGGATATAATATCATGAGTTATCAAAATCGAGAGAGGTTAAAAAGAGAAACATGCAAGCAAGCTCTGAATTGTTGGTAGCCATGAGGCTTGGCCGGGGAGGGGGGGGGAGTTGTTTGTTTGCTTGTTTGCTTTATTTTTGCAACAGGGTCTATGTAGCCCTAGCTGGTCTGGAACTTAATAACAAGACCAGGCTGTCCTCGAACTCACAAAAATCTGCTTGCCTCTGCCTCGGAGTGTATGGACTAAAGGCGTTTACCACAATGCCCCTCCATTCATAATAACTTAAAAAGCTAAAAGCCATTTTTAAATGACAATGATGTCATGAGTTTATCATACACCTGGTGTGATGTTTGCTTGCCAATGTCAGTTGACTGTAAATGGCCTCCTGGAATGCTGCCTGAGAAGAAGAGGTTCTGTGATTGATTAGCAATGTCTGCCACGGGTACGAGACTAGCAAACAGTGGCTTGTGTGCTACCTACAGGCATTCTGGCCCTAATTGGCAGTCCTTCTGCTCTGCTCCGCTCTATTGTGTAGCCTTTCACAGAAGGGAAGGGAGTTGGAGGACTTGCCTGAGATTTCGAGAATGAGCATGTTTTACTGACTGAGTTAAACCATGTGCTGTGAGATCCAGTGTATCACAGGCTAAGAATCCAACATTCTCCCCTATTTGGAGATACTTCATTCTCCTGTCTTTTGTCTAGTTTTCTGAGAAACATGTTTCTTGAAAAGGCTCCACCTGTCATGGCATGGCTGATGGACCAGGACCAGGCTCCTTGTCTATGGAGGATGGAAGGAAGACAGTGAAGCCAGGACGACGCTGCCAGATGGTGAAGGTGCCAACTGTCTGTTCCTCAGGTCATAAAGTGGGGGCAGAGGATGGTGACAGAAAAGCTGCCCCAGGCGACAATCACCCAGACAAGTTACGTCAGCTACTACACTGACAGGGCTACTGCAAGCTGTTCTAGAATGTTCTGGTGAGGAGACAGTGCCCAGTAATTCAGGCTACCAGACCACAAAGACAGCTGGGACATGGACAGCACCCTAATGACCCCAGCATGAGGCAGCCTGCCCCAGGATTTGGAGGGGGGGGTGTGACGGATTTGCTTGCAGCCAATCCAGACCACCTTGTAGGGCTAGGCCTAGGGTCAAGGCCTTTTGGACCTGGCTGTGCCCCCAGGGCTCCAGAGCGGAATTGGGGAGCCTCTCGAGCAGAGTGCCTTCATTAAGCAAGCACAGTGTTTATTTGGCGTGTGTGATGGCTTCCAGATGTCTGTGGGGTGGGGCCTGGGATCCAGCCATGTGCTGGCCAGAGCTATGGATGGAAAAGGAAGGAAAGAATCTGGCCTTGTCACTCTCTGCCAGATGACTGCTGCTGGGCCCATCGTGGCTGATAAATCATCCCCAGAGGATGCTCGACAGCCTGGGCAGCTGAGGAAGCTCAGGGAACTAATAAGAGGAATGGGGCTCACAGCTACAGATGGGGGAAATGGAGGCATTGGCCCGGAGTCACAGAGGGAGCCCCCACCTCGCCAGCTGTGCACCCCAGATTCTCTAC
The DNA here is from genome assembly GCA_907169655.1 of Acomys percivali. Lineage (NCBI taxonomy): Eukaryota > Metazoa > Chordata > Mammalia > Rodentia > Muridae > Acomys > Acomys percivali. The sequence goes on along the minus strand of OU015750.1, from coordinate 8,056,918 downwards.
CCAGCTCTATCTTGTTGAAAACACTCTTGAGAGTGCACCCCTACTCTTCAGGGCCTTCAGAGGAGTGGGGGGGAGGGGAAGAAACCTCTGCCTGCATCCAGAAGACCAGGAGAGTTCAGCTGTGGTCATTTCTCACCTAATCTTCCCTGATGCCCAGCACTCTTCATCCACCATTCTCCCTTCACCTCAGAAGGCAGCCGGTCCCATCGGCACAACTGTGCACAAGGGAGAGTGTGGGGAGTATTCTGCTGTGTGGAACAGGGGACATAAGGTCCCCTGAAGGCGACAGAGCTGTGATCCGCTGCCACCCCTGTCTTGCTCCAGCAGCCCCCATGTCTCAGCCTTTCCACTCCCCTCAATGCTGCTGGGGAGGGTCCAGGGCTGAGATCATCTCAGGTCCCTCCTGATCCATGATCCGGAGCTTCCTGGTAGGAGCTTCCCAATCCTGTTGTTGTAGAACACAAGTCATCTTTCTTTCTTCAAAGAGATTCGCAGAAGCTGGGCAATGTGTCAGGTTTACCTGCTGCTGCCACCGCTGCTGCTGCTGCTGCTAGACAAGAGACGTGCCCCAGCCCTCAGAATTGCCTAAGCTGTGGAGTCAGGGTGTGGAGCAGGGGACAGTGGGCCATAGAGTGGAGACTGAGATGCTCAGTGCTCTCCTGGGAAATTGTAGGGGCACTGCTCAGCTCTGTCCTGTTGTCCCCTGTCACTCTCTTGCATCATCAGCTTTTGTAGCTGAGCATAGACTGGGCAGAGCCTGTGGGTGCCACACATAGGAGGCTGTGGACCCAGCCAAAGCTTGATTTTAAAAAATGACCACCTTGGGCTGGGCAGTGATGGCACACACCTTTAATCCCAGCACTTGAGAGGCAAAGGCAGGTGGGTCTCTGAGTTCAAGCCAGCCTAGACTACAGAGTGAATTCCAGGACAGACAGGGCTACACAGAGAAACCCTGTCTTGGAGGGGGGATGCGGGGAGAGTCCACTTAGGGCCTGGGACCACGGCTCAGGAGATGAAAGTGTATGGTGTGAATGTGTGAGAACCTGAGATCTGATTTTCAAGACCACACCGAGCACGGGCACACGCCTGTATCCCAGAGCTGCATGGGGAGGTGCACAGGCAGGCAATCCAGAGCTCACTCACCGGCCAGTCTACGTGACCTGGTTAGCTTTGGGTTTACTGAAATACCGTGACTCAAAAAAGTAAAGTAGAGAGCAACTCGGGAAGTGCCAGTGCCGACCTCCAGCCTCCACATGCACTCACATATGGATACATATAGTCACATATACCACACACCCTAGGACAAACCCAAGGTCACATTGCCTGCCTCCAATACAGTCCCCTATTGAGCCAGAATCATCAGAGTCCTAAGTTTTCTTGCCAGGGAGAGGGGGTCTTCAATCTCCCCCATATGCTCTGGAACAAAGTCCGAAAGGGGGCTTCTTCATAACCAGAAAGAGCTAAGTGTTCCCAAGATAGAGGGTTCCTTGCTCGAACTGGCTGCCTCCTCCTGGATGATGCACACAGAGGTGCTTAATAAATGACCCACTGTGGCCATTTATTAAGCATTCAGGGTATATAGCTATTCTGTTGCCTGGAAGGTCGCAACGTTTGTTTCACATGCCTCTTCAGAAGTGTGAACGGTTTTTCCCAGCTAGAGCCCCCATGGCCTGGCTTCCCTAGGGGATGACCACAGCTTTGGCTGTCACAGCCACTTTCCCAGGCTTGCTGAGTGTGTGTGGGAACATCTAGAAAGAAACAGATCCAAGGCATGAAGCTCTCCATGCCCGGGAGCATCCATGCCACCACCCGGAGCAGCCCAACCCTGCAGTCAGTCAACCTACCAAGCGAGACTCCCACAGCCAAGATGCCAACGGGCTCACCTGGAGTTCCTGAAGACAGAGCCCCTGGCAAGCTGTCCTCCGCAACTTGCCTTGCCTCTCAAGTGTCTCCCCCTAAAAGTGGGGACGAAGCTGCCCCTCCATTCGGAGATGCCTCCCGCCCTCATGTGGGGCTCTGTGCCAGGATAGGCTGACGAGCCAGAAATTAAAGCCTGCTGTGTCACAGAGAAGTGTAAACTCCATCTGTCAACAGGGAGCCGAGGCACGCTAATCTAAACACGGCCCTAGAGACCAGTCCTCTCAACTCATAAATACACAACTCACAAAATCCATCCTAGAGACCACTGCCTGTCTCAGAGACACCTTCTCTTTCAGAGCAGCAGGCGTGGGGACCCAACGAGCTTGTTCGGTCCCCTCAGCCGCTTCCTGGCACTCCACTTAAGGTGTCCTACTTGGCCCAGCCCTGAGGTCACTAATACTCCAGTAGCAGTAACCAATCACACAAGCACAGAATGACAGAAAGTCAGTATGGAAAGCTGGGAAGGGATGTGGAAAGAGGTTTTACTTTCAGGGTGTTTCCCAAGCACTTGCCTGGGGGTTCAGGAGATTTGACAAGATGATGTAGAGCCCAGAGCGGGGTACTCGGCATCACTGGATGACAACCACCAGGCAAAGCTCCCGTGTACATCGCCATGCAAGACCCAACACCCTCACCCGCGGGGCAGCAGGCTGGGGGACACATTCTGCAGTGGCTCACCTCTGACACCTGCTGCTTGTCCAACTGGAACACCTGCCCAGAGCTGGTGGAGGCGATCTCCTCATAGGCCAGGTAGCCAGGATGGGTGCGGTCACCACAGTCCCCAGTCAGCACAAAGACCACCTGGAAGATAGGTAAGCAGGTCTGTGCTTTCTACTACAGTGGGGAGAGGCAGGACCCGCACCACGGGAGAGCTGGGAATAATGACTGTGTCCCCTGCATGGGCATCAGGCGCTGATGCAGGGCAGGGGCTCACACAGAGAGGGACACAGCAGGCACGCCATGAGAAGGATGGGAGTCTATGACAAAAAAGGCTACCGAGGTGGACTCCTCTTGGAGTGGCCCCTGGAGGTTACTGTAGAAGAACCCTGAAGCAGCTCTAGAATAGTCTAGAAGGCCAGGCAGTGGTGGCACATGCCTTTAATCCCAGCATTTAGGAGGCAGAGGCAGGTGGATTGCTGTGAGTTCGAGGCCAGCCTGGTCTACAAAGTGAGTCCAGGGCAGTCAAGGCTACACAGAGAGACCCTGTCTAAAAAAACAAACAAACAAAAAAAAAAAAACCCAAAATGTCTAGAAGTGAGGAGCAGTGATGTTGTTGCAAACCTTGAGGTTTTCCCCAAGTGTTGACCTGCCCCCCCCACCCCCCGCAGCCATCAGTGCAAAAGCAAGAGGCAGAAGTCCTGGCCACAAGGACAAGGTTCATGAGCTGCAAGGACCAAGGGCTGAGGAGGAGGGTGGAGAAGCTTTGCACTAGCTTTGAAAGAGGGGGCGGGGCTGCACCAAGAGCAAACCTCACCAGGAAGTGGGAGTCCACGGGGCCCAGAGCTTGCAACTATGCTGCCTTTGGAGAGATGTGGCTGAGGTTGGCAGAGCTGGCTCCAGGGACCCAGGAGAGACTCCTGGCCCCACTCTCCAGTGGAGCTCCACGCCCCCTCATCCAGCCATCTGCACGGCTGCCCACCCTATCCCTGCAACCGGCCTCTCACCTGTGACTGCTTTAGCTGCAGGAGCTGTAGGAGCTCATTCTTCTTGTGGTAGTCCTTGGCACGGGCATCCGAGAAGACGTAGATGAAGGACCCAGGGTTGGCAACCTCCACGGCAGCCTTGATGGCCCCCACACTCATCTCCGGGCAGTCACCACCTCCCTGCAGGGTTGAAGTGTGTCAGCAGCTGCCACCCACTTTGTCTGCAAAGGGGCATCCTGGACAAAGCTCTGAGCGCAGTGGGAGCCTGAGAGTCACCTCAGTGTGGCTCATTCACTGGTCAGGCTGCCGTCCCTGTGTGTCCCTTCCGGCATCCACCCAGTTGTGACTTTAGTTAGACAAGTGTCACCCATTCTCTCACCTGTGTGAGTGACAATCCCATCTTTACGGGGTTGGAGGTGATGAGGCATGAGCAAGCCTTCACACGTGTGAGTGTGTGAATGTGTGGTGTTTGTGCACGTATTTGTGTGTGTGCACAAGTATGTGGGGATGATCATACACACGTATGCAAGTGTGTGTGGAGGCCAGAGGTCAGCGCTCCATGTCCTCCTCTACCACTCTTCACCGTGTTTTTTCTGACACGTCTCTCATTGGATATGGAGCTCACTAACTCTGTCAGGCATCCTGGCCGGCAGGCCTCCACAATCCTCCTGTCTTGGCCTCATCCGTGCTGGGCTTACAAGTGTGGGCGACCACACCTAGCTTTTGACATGGACGGTAGGGAGCTGAACTGGGATTTTCATGTTGAGTGAAAAGCACTTTACCGAATGAGCTGCCCCCCAGCTCACGAGCATTTCATTACGACACACCACAAGGGAAGGCTGAAAGGGAGCGCCACTGTGGGCAAACTCAAGAAGTCCTGTGACAGCCACAGGGTAAAGGGGTGGACCTGGGCCAGGCGAGAAGAAAAGCTCTCCCTGTCGCCTGCCCTGTCGTCAGGCCCTCCAGGAGACACACTCACGCCATTCCAGACCTTTTGTGAGGTGAGAGCACCCACTGTTTGTGAACCCGGCCTGCAGCAGACCCCACAACACACTTCTCCTTCTTAATTCACTTTCACCCTAGAAGGACCTCCTGAACCCCAGATGATCTAGGCCGCGCTCCAGCTGAGAAGCAGGCTCCACCTATGGAATCCCTCCTCTCGGGAACCTGGTGGCCAGGAAAAGGACAGATGCTGGAGCCTGGTGTTTTATGCCAAGAACATGTGACCCAGGCTCAGACCAGCATAGAGGTCTGAGCTAAGCTGTCCCTCAAGCCTCCACCCATACCCTCATTGGAGCAGCATCGCCCCCTCACTCATTTATTAAAATAGCACCCACTATGCACCAGGGCTCTGTGAGGTACTTGTTTCATGTCCTGAGGAAAGGAACCCAAGAGGTACTGGCTTCCAGGACCCGCAATGAGGCATGGGCTATAGACTGAGGAGCAGGCAGGGCCAGGAGGAAGGAGGACGCCATCTTGGCTCCCAGGTAGGACAAAGATCGTGGGCTCTTGTCACGGAAGAGGAAGAACAATAAAGATGGTGGGCAACCCACCTGAACATAGAGTTCTCTCAGCTCTCTCTGAAACACCACTGGGTCCTCCGTAAGGGTCACTGGGCCAATATCTGTGGGAAGAGAGAGATGCAGGTGGGTTCCCCCCCGAACACAGGAGGGTCAAGGGCAAACCAAGGGAAAGGAATGCTGGGAAACCAAATGGACCAGGAAACCTTAGCTCCATTCGGGACTACACAGCAAGCAGCCAACATCAGGCCAAGCAGTAAGCAGGAGCATCCCAGGAAGTCCATCTACATATCAAAGAGGCAGCAAGATTGGAGCAAGGGCTTCACTGCCTCAGAAGAGAACACATGTTTCTGAAAGATACCAGCTTATGGTCTGTGGACCTGGCCATTCTGTTCATAACTCTTTAAGCAGGTGAAATGAAAACACTGGTGCCCACAAAGCCTTCTGCTCAGGTGTGCATAACAATCATGTTCACAGTGACCCCAAGCTGGAGGCAAAGTTCTCGCACCCTAGTAACTACCAGACAGAGCCCATCTTGGCTCATTATGGAGTTAAAAAGTGGCTTACGGGAGGGCAGCGTATACAATGTGGATACTATGCAAAAGGTATGACTCACCTCCTGGGGAAGGACAAAGTAGGGTGGTGTGAGGCTCTGAGTGGTAAGGTGTCTAAAGCTAGGGAGCGGTTTCTAGAATTTTCTGTGTAACCATCTTGGCTGTTGGTGGATTGCTGGGGACTGAGGTATGGAAAGTGAAGCTGTGGATAATGGGGAACCACTGTGACCAGTTCCCAAACTCAGCAACAGAACAGATGAAACCACAGGTAAGAGTGTGAGTGGGTCTCACGTGAAGCCAGACCCGGGAGTGCGCATGCTACGTGCCTCCCTTGGTAAGAAGCCAGTCAGGAGCTGCCTGTGGGCTGACAGAAGGCTCAGCTGATGGGACAGAAGTGCTCTAGACCCCGAGAGGAGTGTGAGCTCCATGGTGTGTCACCTGTTGAGAGCACACAGCTGAGACTCACACATTCTGGTATCCGTGGGTTTCATATATTTTGACATCCTGGGTGCTCACACTTGTGCAGTGACATTTTGTCCTCTAAGCTGTTCCCAGCCCCTGGTTGTCCCTGTGCCAGATAACAGCCGAGGCTATTTAAACTACAGATAGAGAGAAAGACAGACAGACAGACAGGCAGACAGGCAGACAGACAGACAGATGATAGATAGGTGGAAAAATAGATGGTAGGAAAAAAATAGATGGTAGGTAGATAAATAGAAAGATATGTAGATTAGATAGATAGACAGACAGACAGACAGACAGATGATAGAGATGAATGCATGCATGGATACATGGATGGTTAGACAGACAGATGATGGATGGATGGAGAGAGAAATGAATATGAATGGTGGGTGAATAGACAATGAGTGATGGATGAGTGGCCTTCCTTCCTTGGACAGACATGAGTAGTTAAAGGTTTAGGGTTTTTTGTTGTTCTACACGGCAAGATCGAATGTTAGCCACCGCTCAAATCTTTTGCTTTTCTTTTTCCTTGAATGTTTTATGTCATTGGCTTCTAAAAAGAGCATTCTTTTTGCCTATGTATGTATGAATGGTGTACATGCATGCATAAGCACGTCCACATGTGTGTGGGTATTCATATGTATGCATGTATGTGGAGGCTGGAAGTTGACATCAGGCATCCGCCTCAGCTGCTCTCTACCTAATACATAGAGATAAAATCTTCCCGTTGAGCTCAGAGCTCTCCTACTCAGCTAATCCAGCCAGCTCACTCCAGGGATCCCAGCTCTGTCTCCTGTGGACTGGGACTCCTGGTGGGCTGCCACTCTCACCTGACATGTTCCTGGTGCTGAGGATCTGTACTCCAGCCCTCACACTTGCATAACAAACACTTTTATTTATGGAGCCATCTCCTTAGTTCATATAAAGACCTATTTTCATTTATATGTATTTATGCCTCTGTGTGTGTGTGTGTGTGTGTGTGTGTGTGTGTGTGTGTGTGTGTGTGATATGCGCAGTGCCTGCAGAAGCCAGAATAGGGTGTCAGATCCCTTAGGACTGGAGTTACAGACAGTCATGAGCCGCCATGTGATGCTGAGAAACCGAGCTTGGTTCCTCCAAGTGCTCTTAACCACTGACCAGTTGCTCCACCCCCAATTGCTTCTAAGCACTTTATTGGAACAAGACTGTGACAACCTGGGCAGCCCTTGGGTCGGAGGGCTGAGCTTCCCAAAACCAGCATGTAAGGCTTATTCTCTGCTACCCAGGTCCTATGAGCAGAGGGTGCCTCTAAAAGACCATATCACCCCAAAGCAGCTGCCTTCTTGTCTGACCTCCTGCCCAAGTGAGCAAACATACACACGCATCTTAGTAGGCACCACACTGCCTTTCCCGGTCCTCAATCCCAGAGCAAGATCAGCTCCTAAGACTCCGGGAAGGGTCTATGCACTCAGGGATCATCCACCATCTGTTCAGGGGAGCCACAGAGATGCATGGTGTGCTGTCATCAGCGAGGGCTGCCTATCGGGGAGCCACAGAGATGCATGGTGTGCTGTCATCAGCGAGGGCTGCCTGTGCCATCACTGGGTAGGTCAGCCACCCTCATTCCCAGCTTTCAGCCGACACTGGGTACAGGGCCAGACTCAGTCTTTACAGTCTGGGTGGAACCTAGGGCCTTATGCATGCTGGGTAAGCACGCTACTTACTGAACCACATTCCTAGCCCAATAGTCTACTATTGAGTCCTGGGAGACAAAGCGACCTGACCTAGGAATTATGATCAGGAGTCAGTGGAGATGGGGCTGGAATCTGGGTCATTCTGACCCCCTTCCCCCCTGCCCCGCTCCAAGCTGTCAATGAAGCTGGAGGTTGCAGATGCTCTGGGCTCATTCCCCCAAGCCTCACTGCTTCTGAAGGGGAGGGAGGTTCGTGACTGGAGGAGGACATTTGCCAAACAGCTGGGCAGATGTAGCGTGCAGCCCCTTGAAGCTGGGCACGCTGGCCGTGGGAATGAGTAAGCCTGTGACCTCGACTCCTCTCAGCCGCCCTCCTGCGTATGAGTCTCAGAAGGGTGGCCAAGGCTCGTCCCTTCTACAGGGGGGAGCATCGTCTCTGCGTGGACATGAAGAAGCCCCCGGGGCATGTGTAGGGCAAGGAGCGTTGGAAGAGTCCAGGTGTTTGTTTCTCCAGCCTCTTGTCTGGCCCTACTGGTTCCAGTGGCAAGAGTCGGGTATGCAGCCGGCCTCAGACGTCATCTCTAACCATCTCTCTCTGTCTCTCTCTGTCTCTCTGTCTCTGTCTCTCTCTGTCTGTCTCTTTCTTTGTCTCTCTGTCTCTGTCTCTCTGTCTCTCTGTCTCTCTCTGTCTCTCTGTGTGTCTCTCTCTCTGTCTGTCTGTCTCTGTCTGTGTCTCTGTCTGTCTGTCTGTCTGTCTGTCTGTCTGTCTGTCTCTCTCTCTCTCTTTCTCTCTCTCTCACACACACACTCCAATTTCCCCCCACCTACAGTAACCTCATTAGAGTTCCCAGCCCTGCACCATTGTGCCCACCCTCTCCAGGACTCGGTTGTCACATCTCTAGGAGGCAGAGGCTGGAAAAATGTCATGTAGGCTGCTGGGATTCTGTCATTCCCTGAGCCGGAGCCAAGACGGCACCTTTGAAGATACCCCCAAGTGACAAGAACCGCTAAGCTGGTGGCTCTGTCCAAAGAGAGCAAAAAAAAATGTCCCCAGAGCCTCTGCTGTCCCCTCCAGGAGCCTAGAAGCCCCTCAAATGCCTCTGCCAGGGCTTCTCTTCCTGAATACTCAGCGGATCTTGGCTTGGTCTGTTGCTGTTCACTCGCTATGTGCTGGGCACAGTCCTGCTGGCCTCAGAGCTTCTGTCTCTGCTGTTCCCTATACCCAGGATGCTGTTACTGGTCCTATTTGATCCTTCTCCACCAAGTTAGCGCCTCAACTCAGGAATGCCATTGCGAGAGTGGCCACCACCGTGACTAGAGACCTAGGAATGTAGTAACCTGCGTCTGTATGGTTGTACTGAGGTACTATGGCAAGATGGCACCTTCCAGACTTACCTATTGGATAAAGTTGACCCTGAGAAGCTGGCCTAATCCCCCCCCACACACACACCAGGCCTCTGGGGCCCCCCACCATCAGACCCATCACTCCTTATCCACAGGCACCTACCTCCTAGACACCCAGCCCCGTCTCTCCTTCTCCCTCCATCCCCCCGCCCCCAACATCCCTCCTCTGCAAAGACTCAAGCCTGGAAAACCGTTGACAAGGGACTGTCCGGCCCGGTCAGGCCACTCCTCGCTGCTGACCTGACATGAGCCAGGCTGGTCCCAGGATATATCCAGGGTCCACTTTCCCAGCATATGACTGCATCGGGATAACGAGAACCGGCCTGAGGTAGCTGACATCTTACAGGTGCCTGGAGTTCCAGCCTCCCAGGAGCAAGGACCCTCTGGCTAAGGGAGATACCCTTGAGCTAAAGGGATGAGGGCCCCTGGGCTAAGCAGGGGGAAACCCCAAAGCTGAGGGAGGGAGGACATCTGGCCTAAGAAGATAAAAGGCTTTAGGTAAAAGGAGAGAGAATTGTCAGGCTGAGGGAGAGAAGCTCCTGGGGGCGGGGCACGGTAATTGGGGTGCAGAGAGCTGGTAAAGAGCTCCGCACATACACATGAATGCCAGTGGCCTCCACATGTGCTAAAAAGCCGCCCCAGCCATGAGCAGTTCTGAGCCCATCCTAGCTGACCCAAACCCTCTCCTCAGGATGGTGGCGCACCTGGAGACCCAAAGGCAGGAGGGGACACTAAACCGGCCAACAGTCAGACATATGCAAATTAAAACAGGCCACTATCTGTCACGTATCAATTTAGCATAAAGTCCTTATAGCACACTAAACAGACAGAGAGACTGGCCGGGATGTGATAAACACAGTCTCCCAGTGTGTCCTGGGCGGGGCAAAATGCAGGGAGGTTTTCCATACCGATCAAAGTGCAAAAGGCGCGGGGGCCACTTCCACAGAGCAGTTTCACTTCCAGGAAAACACACATAAAATAAGAATAAATATATCTGGTTTTTAAAGTGTGTACTTTGAAAAAAATTAAAATTGCATATGTATATGGAAGTAGCTGAGATGGTTCACCAAGCCTTATGACCTGAACTTTACTCACAGGAGCTATGCGGTGGAGGGGGAAATGGACTCCCAAAAGCCTTCCTCTGACCGTTACATTCACACAGTCACACACACAGCTAAATGTTAAGGGGGAGGGAGAGTGTATGCATGTAAGTCAGATAAACTGGCTATATAGTGTTGCACATACGCACACACAAGCGCACTCACACAGATACACCCCCACACACACGCTGCCTGGAAGGACATAAGAATACTAAACTTTGCATTTCTTGAACACTGTACTCGTAAAATGTTTTATAAATGTGTATTTTGCTGCTTTGGGTTCGAGCTTTGTTGTCGCGATGGAATGCAGGCTCCGTGCAGGCGAAGCGCGTGCTCCACCCCCAAGCCCTGCTTTGGCAGTGTTCGAAGGAAACAGATTACTAACTGGAAGGCCTGTACCGTGAGCCAAAGCTTGACGAAGAGCAGAAAAGTAGAGCTTCCCAGACTGTTTGAATAGACTAACCCAAACACAAACCTCCTGCACCTGTCTTCAAGCGAGGAAGCCAGCTCAGTACAAGGGGAAAAGCCGCCATGAGCAGGGGCTGAAGCGAGGAACGGGGGAGCCAGTCACAACAGAGGGATTGCATATGTGGGTCAACCAGAAATAGACCCTAGCAACGCCACAACAAAAGCGGGAAATGTACCTGCTAAAATCAGTAGCCGTTCCCAAACTCCACGGAAGATTACTGTTCTGCGTATGTGTGTTATTTTTGTTTTAAGACAGAGTCTCGTGTAGCCCAGGCTGGCCCCAAACTCTCTGTATGTTGGAGGGTGGCCTTGAATCTCTGACCCTTGCCTCCTCCACCTCCCAGGGGCTGGGTTTACAGAGCTTGACCACCACTGCTGGTTTTATGTGATGCTAAGGACCAGGGTCAAGGCTCCGTGCACCTTAGCCAAAGGCTCTTCAGCTAGGCAGTGCCCTCAACCCCATCCTAGGAATTCGTTTCCTTTCTGTTTGTTTTTGGTTTTGCTTCTTATTTGGATTTTTCTTCTGGTTCAGTTTTTGTGCTTTTTGCTTTTGGGGTGTTAGAAATAAGAAGTGTTGTCCTTTGCCTGCTGGTTTAAAAACAAAACAAAAAGCCAAAAACAAACTTCAAATCAAGAGCCAACATCTTAGGGCTCAGGCTGTAGCTCAGTGGTTAAGTGCACGTTTAGCACACGTACAGCCCTTGTCCCCCAGCATCAAGAGACAACCAACCAGGGCTGGAGAGATGGCTCAGAGGTTAAGAGCACTGCCTGTTCTTCCAAAGGTCCTGAGTTCAATTCCCAGCAACCACATGGTGGCTCACAACCATCTATAATGAGATCTGGTGCCCTCTTCTGGTGAGCAGGTGTACGTGCAAGCAAAACACTGTATACATAATAAATAAATATTTGAGAGAGAGAGAGAGAGAGAGAGAGAGAGAGAGAGAGAGAGAGAGATGGAAGGAGGGAAGGAGAGAGGGAGGGAGGGAGGGGAGAGAGAGAGAAAGAAACAATCAACCCACCAAGCACCAAAAGAATCGACCTGTAAGTGGCATAATGAGACAGAACACCTGTGCCTACCACCTTTCCTTGATATCATTCAGTAAGCCCACCTGACAAGGCAGACACTGGAGAAAAGTGAGAGCTGAGGGGGGCAGGGGAGAGCGCTGCTAGAAACTGCGCATGCTCAGGAAGCCTGCGCAGTCAACCCAGGGAGCCTGCGCACAGTGTGCATCAACCCAGGAAGCTTCAGACACAACCTAAGCTTAGTTTAAAGAAAAATCTTGAGGTCCTAGGGAGCAGGATCAGCAGTAAAGAGCTCGCTGCACGAGTGAGGATCTCAGGTCAGATGCTCAGTGCGCACGTAAACACCAGCCGCGGTGGTGTGAGTACAGAACCGCAGCACAGGAGCGGGCGAGACAGGAGATTCGCTGTGACTACCTAGCCAGCCACTCTACCCTATCCGGAGGGAGCTCTCGGTTCATTGAGAGACTTTGTCTCCAAAAACAAGCTGAAGATCCCCAACACGAACCTCTGTCCCCGCCCCACCCCCCACACCACCTGCACACACACACTCACCTGCACACACATGAACACAAGTGGATAACAAAATCTTGGCCAAAGTGGTACCTCATGGGAAAGAATGCAGTTAAAAATGATCTTAACTTAGTTGCTTAATCGGAGGAACTTGTAGGAGAAAATAAAAAGAGCCTCGTTAACGAGAGTGTGCTAGGAGAGGAAGGATCAGGACTTTGGGGAGCAGGTAGATTCCTTCAAATAACGGTTACAACTAAATTCAAGATAAGGCAAAATTCTGAGCAAAATCACAGTCAATTTTCTAGAAGACTTTAATTTAAATTTAATTTATTTATCTTTGCACCAGGATCTTACTAGGTGAGCCCTGCCTGACATGGAATTTGCTACGTAGACCCCAGGTTGGCCTCGAACTCACAGGGATCCATCTGCCTCTGCCTCCTGAACACTGGGATTAAAAGTGTGTATCACTTAGCTTGTATTTTTACGTGTGTGTGTGTGTGTGTGTGTGTGTGTGTGTGTGTGCACGTGCACATATATAGCCATGCGCATGTTAGTGTAGGCCCAGAAGAGGGAGTCAGGTCCCCTAGAGCTGGGTTTACAGGCAGTCATCTGCTACCCAGAATAAATGATGGAAACCAAGCCCGGGTCCTCTGTAAGAACAGCCAGAGTTCTTAGCTGCTGAGCCATCTCTCCAGCCCAAAGCTGACTTTTTAAAAAGACGTTAACAACGGTTTTCTGTCACCTAATATTTCATCTGAAAGAATAAATACTTCAGAGCAGTTTTTAAATGAAGACAACGAGGCGATGGGGATGTTGCTAAGCAACAGATCTGTGCTTAGACAGAAGGTATTGGAAAGTAGAGGCAGGGGAGTCAGGACTTCAAGATGCTTCTCGGGTACCCAGGGAGCCAGGCCACATGAAATTGTTCAAAATAAGAAGCAAGAAAGAAGGTTCTGGCTCCCGTCTCTAGCAGCATAAAAACAAAGAGATAAAATGAGGTTTAAAAATAGAAGAAGAAATTGGTGTAAGTCGCTTTAAAAAGGGGGGGGGGGGGGGGCATGTAGAGGACAAAGTAGAGCCTGGGCCTGAGTTAATAAGGCTGTTTCCCACCGGGCTAGGAGTTAACGATGCTGAACCCGTGCCTGTCCATGCTGGGATGGATGGCCAGGTTTGTCAGCATTGCAACGGGAGATTAGAGATAAGCCACATGTGTTCAGCCCGGCTCTACGTGGGAAGGTTACAACAGTGCATGTGGTAGTGATTTAGTGCTGGAGACATCAGTACGCAGGCATGCTCTGCTTGGAGGGATGCGGCTCTGTGCTAAGCATCCTTCCTGCTGCTGTGATAAGATGCACAGCAGAAGCGGGGGGTGGGGAGGGTGGGGCGGAGGCGGAGAGGATGTATCTGGACCCAAGGTTAGGAGATTATGGTCTGCTGGCTGGTGGTACCACACACCTTTAATCCCAGCACTCAGAAGACAGAGGCAGGTGGATCTCTGAGTTTGAGGTTAGCCTGGTCTACAGAGTGAGTTCCGGGACAGCCAGGGCTACACAGAGAAACCTTGTGTCAAAGAGAGAGAGAAGTGTTTATGGTCCATCGCATCAGGAAGGAACAGTAAAGCTCGTGGTGAGGGGAGCATGTACTAGGCCAGCTTGTGTGTCTACAGGTCCAGAAGTGGCAGGCAGCTTCTCCTGGCTTCCACCGGCTTCCTACTCCTCCCCTTTTAATTCAGTTGGGGCCCTCAGCTGAAAGGGTCTGCTGCCTGCATTTAAGGAGGGCCTTCCCAGTCAGTCTGTCTTCTCTAGAATCCCCTTCACAAGAGCGTGCCCCATTTATGCCGGAGGTGTTTCTTCACCCAGTGAAGCTGACAGTCAAAATTAACTGGTATGAGATGAGATGGTTATAGCTAGACACAGTGTGGGCAGCAGGATGGTCCATCAGGTAGGAGAGCTTGCTGCCAAGCCTTGGAGCCTGAGGTGGACCCAGGGGACCCATGTGGTAGGAGAGAACTGACTTCTGCCAAGTTGTCCTCTGACCTTACGCATGCATGGCACATGTCTGCTCACGTCCTCTCCCCAATTTTTTGTTGTTGTTGTTGTTGCTTTGTCTTGTTTTTTGAGACAGGGTTTCTCTGTATAGCTCTGGCTGTCCTGGAACTCTCTTTGTAGACCAGGCTGGCCTCGAACTCACAGCGATCCGCCTGCCTTTGCCTTTCCGGTGCTGGGATGTAAAGGTGTGTGCCACCACCGCCCAGCAATAAAAAAAAAATGTAAACTAGAAATACTGATACTAGCACAAGTAAGTTCTGTGTATACTCACATCTCCCTGCTCCGTCATTGAAGGGGTCAGAAGCAGAGACCCTAAGCAAGCACAAGCGCATTTAGCACCAGAGCCTGGCTGCTGACACCCGTCCCCAACAAAGGCAACCAAGGTGTGCCTGCAGCATCTCTCAGTGCCGAGGGGTGCTCAGGGTTTAACCGTGTAGAGCTTGGGGCTGCAGCTCTGGTTAGCAGGGCACTTTCCCAGCATGCACTGGGCCCTGAGGTTCCAACCCAGAGTGGATTAAGGGGATATAGGGCACACCTGTGATCCCAGCACTCAGGGAGGGGAGGCAGGAGGGTCACATGTTCAAGGTCACTATCAGCTCATCTACACAGCAAGTTCAAGGCCAGCCTAGACTACATTAAGCCTTGTATAGAAGTTATAAATCTATCAGTAAATCGCATGCCTTTAATCCCAGCACTTGGGAGGCAGAGGCAGGTGAATCTTCGTGAGTTTGAGGCCAGCCTGGTACATGTAGTGAGTACAGGACAGACAGGGCTAGTACACTGAGAAAGTCTGTCTTGAAAAATCAAAATAATAATAATAATAATAATAATAATAATAATAATAATAATAATAATAAATATTTTTAAAAATAAATAAAAGCTCTCCCAGGCTGCCCTGGGAATGTGCACAGGAACACAGAAGCCAAGCTAATGAGTTTCCAAGGACCAAAGCCTGAAGAGTGAGCCAGAAAATAAACAAAGTAGTCTTGGATCAGAACCAAGCTAGGAAAAATAAAAATAAAAAGAGATGTGCTTCTATGGCAAACAAGATACATGGACTACAAGATCAATAAGTAAATAAATGAGAAAGAAAAGACCACAGCCTTACACAAGGAAAGTTCCAGTCACTCCTAAAGCTTCCAAAGAGACAAGAGAGGAAGAGCACGGGTCCCCTTCCCACAAGAGGGCCGCTGCCGGCCGGCACCTAGCGAGGCACAGCAGGGTGTGCAGGCCGTCCCAGGGAAAGAGTCCATCCTTCCTGGATATGGTAGCCCTGGCATCGGATCTCTTTGCTCTTCTCCGACCCAAAGCACCTAACCAGCAAAGCATGGTTGTAAAATGCCCTAAGGCTGGAGAGATGGTTCAGTGAGTGAAGTGCCTTCTGCATGTACACCACACACA
Organism: Acomys percivali; assembly: GCA_907169655.1. Classification (NCBI taxonomy): domain Eukaryota; kingdom Metazoa; phylum Chordata; class Mammalia; order Rodentia; family Muridae; genus Acomys; species Acomys percivali. The sequence continues at coordinate 8,041,193 of OU015750.1, read as the reverse complement.
TACATCACACATGCACATGCATGCACATCACATACGTACAACATGCATGTGTGTGCATGTACACCACACGAGAGCACATATGCAGCACATGTGCACAAACATGTACACTTCACATGGATATGAATATAAACCACACACACCACACATACACATGCACGTACACCACATATGTACAGCATACATGTATATGTATGTATACCATGTGTGAGCACATACACAGCACACATGCACATAGAATATATACAGGACGTTTCTGCTCTATTTTCACATTAATTCCAAAATCTAAAACTGTTATGGAATAAAACCTTGACTAAAAGTTTTGCTTGTTTGTTTGTATGTTTTTGGTTTTTTGAGACAGGGTTTCTCTGTGTAGCCTTGGTTGTCCTGGACTCGCTTTGTAGACCAGGCTATCCTTGAACTCACAGAAGTCAGCCTGCCTTTGCCTCCCTGAGTGCTGGGATTAAAGGTGTGTGCCACCACTGCCTGGCCTTTTTTTTGTTTGTTTGTTTTGTTTTGTTTTGTTTTTTTGATTGACTAAAAGTTTTATGAGAAATATAAAACCAAGCATGAGAGCACACACCTGTGATCCCCGCAATCATGAGTTCAAGGTCTGCCTGAGCTGCATAGCAGAACTATCTCAAAAAACAGAAACAGGAAAAAATGTAGTAGGGCACAGTGGCAAATGTGTAGTCTCAGGACAGTCAGTGATTAAAGGCCAAGTTCTAGGCCAGCCTGGGCTACGTAAGACCCATCTCAAACAAAACAAACAAACAAAAAAGCTAGATCTGGTGGCACATGCTTTTAATCCCAGCACTCTGGGGGCAGAGGCAGGTCAGTCTCTATGAGTTTAAGGCTAGCCTGGGCTATATAGCTAGCCTGACTTAGAAAACAAACAAACAGAGTTACCATCATAATAATAGAAAAACAGGAGTCCCTCTCTTAACATGTGTTACTAAGGCTGATAATTGAGATAGTGTGTTCCTGGCACAAGAATCGTCTTGCAGCAGAAAGTCTGGAAACCCAGGCATCCTCCTACTCTGTTAGGTAATTTGGGAACAAAGCAAGCGCCAGTGATGGAAAAGAAAGGCTCAGTCAGTAAAGTGCCCGCCTCCTAAGCTTGAGGACCTGGGTCCAGATCTCCAGCACCCACAGATTTTTCCGGGCGCAGTGGTAAGCAGCTGTAAGGCCTGCGCTGGGAAGGCAGAGGCAGGCAGATCCCAGGGGTGTGCTGCCAGCCAGACAGACTGGCTGACTTGATGCTCTCTAGCTTCAGTGAGAGATCCTGCCTCAAAAATAGGGTGACCTCAGCCTCTGTCCTCTATGTACACACATGCGCATGCGTACAGGAACATGTACTCATAAGCAAATGTACATGTATAACACACACATGTGAGTACATACACCGCATATACCCATACACACACATGCACAGGGCAAGGATAATTTTACAAAATGAATCTAAATAAGTAATTATTTATTAATAATTTTGTTTAATTATAATATCTCATTACATTAGTTTTTTCTCTTTCTTTTTTAGTTTTTTTGTTTTGTTTTGTTTTGAGACAGGGTTTCTCTGTGTAGCTTTGGCTGTCCAGGAACCACGACCAGGCTGACATTGAACTCACAGAGATCCACCTGCCTTGTGTTCTGAGTACTGTGATTAAAAGCATGAGCCACCACCACCACCACCAACAACAACAACAATAACACCTCAGCTATATGTTAGATTTTTTTTTTTACACTGTAGGCCAATTTATTTTTAATTAAAGGCATTAAAAGAATTTGATGCCAAGAAAATAAAAAACAAAACAAATAAATTACCTATAACTAATTTTATGATGAAAATATAAAATACACCATTCTACGTATGCAAGTGGGAAAATGCAATGAAGAAAAGGCCAGTAGATTTCTCTACATAAATGTTGAAGCCCTTCAAACCCCAGGAATCACAGACAATATGGAAAGGCAGCTGACCAGGGAAAATACTGATCCCTCTGCAGAGGACACAGATCAGTGGTAGGGCACTTGAGTTCCATCCATCGCCCCACAGGGGCTGAGCATTAAACAATGGCAAATTATTGACACCATCAACATAATGTGAATCAGGAAGTGAACTCATTAGGAAGAAAAGCATGAGCAGCACCCACACCCCCCTAAAAGAACCAACAGTGAAACTGACAATGCAGAAGAGAAAATCACCGGAGGATGGAAGGAGGGAGGGAGGGACGGGTGGAGGGAGGGAGGGAGAGGGGTGCTGGCGGACACTTTAATGAACACTTCAAACTGCATTGAGCCTCAGAAGCCGTGCAAACAAGATACTGGCCTCTCCCAAACTCCCAAGTCGGGGGCATCTGTACTATGGCACCTCAAATGCCTAGAAGATGCCACAGACTTGGAGAGCCACCACCCACCTGCAGTGTAAGAAGTGGCCTAGGCATTCCACTGCGGCCACTGGCAATGTCACCCGGGGGAGTGGGGCCTTTGGAGTGTTTACTGGAGGGAAGCACAAATCCATCTGCATTTTCAGTCAAAAGCGACAGAGAGTCTGTCACTATTCCACCCTGGAAATTGTCCAGTTTGGCTCATCTGTTTGTTCTCTTGAAATGAGGCTCGCTATGTAGCCTGGCTGCTCTCAACAGCTCTAACCGCCCCTCCTGCCTCGGTCTCCGCCTCCCGGTCCTAGGGACTTACAGGCACTGGAAACCACACCCAGTTATGGTTTCTTAAAACTTCCTTTCTATGTTTTGAATCTTTGTAGTTATTTCAGTCTATATGTATAGGTGTTTTGACTACATGTATGTCTGTGGCCCTTGTGTGTGCCTGACACTGGAGGAGGCCAGAAAAGGGCGTCAGATCCCCTGGAACTTACAGACTCCAGTGGTGGGTGCGCCCCCCACACCTCACCCCAGTGTGAGTGTGCAGAATAGAACCTGGGCCTTCTGGAAGAGCAGGCAGAGCTAGCAACTGCTGAGCCACCTCTCCAGCTCCTAATTCATTTATTTATTGGATGTGCATAGGACTAGACATCGGAGGCCAACGTTCGGGAGTCGCTCTTCCTTTTCCACTATGCATTCTGACGTCATCAAGCTTAGCAGCAAGCACCTTTACCCACTAAGCCATCTCGCTGGCCCTGCCTTTTGTAATGAAAAAAAAAAACATACTAAAATTATTTCCAAAGCTTAAAGTCATTCTTTGTTTCCAAGGCTGTGCATCCCAGAAGCACCACCGAGACCCAGCACGCACAGGAACACACACACACACAGACACACAGACACATACACACACACACACACACCACTCCCAGAACATGGAGCTTGGGGGAGGACAGGTCAGAAACCCCTACATCTCTAGTTTATTGTCTACTAAAGGGCATTCCACTTGCTGATTTCAGCAGGCACAGCCAGACCCCAGCTTCAATGCTTTTCAGGCCCATACAAGGCAATTCAAGGCTTCCCAATCCTTGGCAGCTACAGGAAGCAGGCAGCAGGCAGCAGGCAACAGGATTGGCTACATCCAGCCCCATCCCACCCCATTTCCACCAAAATAACTGCCAGACACACACACACACACACACACACACACACACACACACACACACACA
>OU015750.1:8023979-8037582 GCA_907169655.1 Acomys percivali | reverse complement strand
CACACACACACACACACACACACACACACACACACACACACACACACCTGTCCCTACATGTCATGCTGACAGCCAGCTCTCACCCAGCCAGCCATTCACCCTCCCCCATTTTGAGACAGTATCTTGAACTTGGGACTTGAACTTCCAATCCTCATGCCTCAGCCACCTGTGGCTGGGACTATAGGTGTGAGCCACTATGCCCAGCTGCATGTGTCATGACCCGTGCTCCCAAATTGTCCCCACTAGGCTGCTGGCTCCTCAGTATGAGTCCTAGCACCCCTCTCATTGTGGGCCTTCTAAATCGCTGAGCTTTTCTCCACTGTGGAATCTAGGGGTAGCTTTAGGGAGGGTGGTTTACATAACCTGGTAGGAGGCTTTTTGCTTTGTAAAAAGAGGAATGAGGAAGCTGGGCTTAGTGGCGCACATCTTTAATCCCAGCACTCCCGAGGCAGAGGCAAGCAGATCTCTGTGAGTTCGAGGCCAGCCTGGTCTACAAGTGAGTCCAGGACAGCCAAGGCTACACAGAGAAACCCTGTCTTGGAAAGAAGAAGGAAAAAAAAAAAAAAGAGGAGAGAGGGCCCAGTGAGATGGCTCAAGAGGAAAGGTGCTCACACCAGTCCTAATGACCCCGTGGTAGAAAAGAACACGGTCCAGTCATATGACCACCACACATTTGCTGTGACACATCCACATACAAACATGCACATGGCAAGTAAGTAAGTAAAGGCATGTATGTAATTTAATAGTTTTAAGTGAGGTAGCTACCAGGATGCTCGGATGAGGGCACGTGCTCACCAGACCCAAGCAGAGGAGCCCCATTCTTCACCTCCTGAGGTCATGTCCTTCCCAAAGTTCTTTCCACATTGTAATATTGAACATAAAATTGTTAGAATAAATGTTTATGCCATAGAATGAACAGTAGAAACCTGAACTCCAAAGAAACACAAGGCTCAGCACTTGGGAGGCAGAGGCAGGTAGATCACTGTGAGTTCGAAGCCGGCCTGGTGTACAAAGTGAGTCCACAACAGGCAAGGCTACACAGAGAGACTCTGTTTTGAAAAAGACTATAAAAAAGAAAGAAAGAAAGAAAGAAAGAAAGAAAGAAGCACAGGGCTGCATGAAGAAAAGTGCATCGAGACCATGCATCTGAATTTGAGGTCCAGTTTTCTTTTCAGCTGTGTTCTTGTCTACTCTGGAGTTTATAGATGCACCCTCTGCACCAGAAATGGAGTGGTGATGCCAAAGCTTCTAGGATGTTAAACAAACAAAAAGTTCATATGTCCTTTCTAAGTCAGCTAAGTGTCTCTAGAATACCCTTGGTCCCTCTAGAGCATCCCTGGTGTCTCTCAGGCATCCCTGGTCCCTCTAGAGCATCCCTGGCCCCTCTAGAGGACCCCGGGTCCCTTTAGAGCATTCCTGGTCTCTCTAGGGCACCCCTTGTCCTTCTCAGGCATCCCTGGTCCCTTTAGAGCATTTCTGGTCTCTCTAGAGCATCCTTGGTCCCTCTAGGGCATCTCTGGTCCCTTTAGAGCACCCTCGGTCTCTCTAGAGTACACCTGGTCCCTCTAGAGAATCCCTTATCTCTCTAGAGCACCCCTGGCCCCTCTAGAGCACCCCTGGCCCATCTAGAGCATCCCTGGCCCATCTAGAGGACCCCTGGTCCCATCAAATCTGGCTCTGCAAGAAGGAAAGGGAACAGGCCATGGAGCTTTGTATATATATTTGCCTTTAATGATGACTACTTAATTCTTTCTTCATGTCGGTTGCATTGCCAGTTTTCATTTCCCGGCAGCTGGAATGCCATTTCCAATTGGAAAGATTCCTTTACGTCTGTAGTAAACTTCATTCTGATGAGAATGTATTTTACTACCAATATTTTTTTTTAAAGATGAGCATCATTCAAATTTTAATGGATTTAAAATGAAGTACAGAGGTCTGGTGAGATGGCTTGGTGGATGGTTTGCCATCAAGCCTGTCAACCTAAGTTCCAACTTTGGGACCTCACAGGGTGGAAGGGGAGAACCAACTCCTGCAAGCCATCCTCTGACCTAAACACACACACCATGGCATGTGCGTACACACACACACAACTGAATATTGAAAAGTTAGAAAGAAAGACATAAAAGGAAGCACAGAGAAAACATGGAAGGAAGAAAAGAGATAAAGGAAAGGAAAGGGAGAGAGGGAACAAAGACTGGGGGGAAGGAAGGAAGGAAGGAAGGAAGGAAGGAAGGAAGGAAGGAAGGAGGAGTGAAGGGTTAAGCCTTGAAGGTTGGTGGCCCACATACCCACTCAGTGCCCACAGGGCATCTGAAGTTAGGGCCAGGAACGGGCAGCAAGTACAGCCTTCAGAAGCCCCAATTTGTGCTCAAGACACTGTCTCAAGAGGCTGTTACCCCATCCTGCAATGGGAACCAAGTGTTTTCAAGACAAACACAGTAACGGCATCATCTGGCAGGTGGCTTCGGGAAAGCCTGTTGCACCTAGGTCTCGGTCACTCCAACTAGAAGGCAAATGGGTGGGATGGATCATAATTCGGCTCCCCCAGGAGCAATAGCACCTCTGGAAGCCAAGACCAAACTAAAAAGTGGGAGAGAGTTGGGGAGTTAAAGATTGACCTGCATGCCAGCAGAGACTCACTTCCGCACCACCCTGAATCTCAACATCGCTTTGGGTCTCCCAGGAGTCTTTTCTAGAGCCCTGGTCCCTGTGCTAGGACCTCCGGAGCCCCAGCGAGCAGAGGAGCAAAGCTTCAGAAGGCAGAGACTGAAGACTGGAGGGCGGGGAGTCAAACCCGGGGAAGATTCTGTGATTGACAACTGTCCACCCACAGCGTCTGTGAGCTTGGTGTGTCTCCTCAAACACTCCACCGACAGCGCTGCTCAGAGTCTGTCTTTGCAGTGGGGCCCTTTAAAGCTAGCCTGGATAGACTTTGCGGCTTCAAAGAGAATAACAAATGCAACTCTCAGAAGTAAGGCAGGAGAATAGAGGAGCCAAATCCCTGCTTCTCTCCTACTTCAGTGTACATTTGAATTTTTCTTTAATTAAAAAAAAAAATGTTGACAAGCCGGGTGCAGTGGCGCACACCTGTAATCCCAGCACTCAAGAGGCACAGGCAGGCGGATCTCTGTGAGTTCAAGGCCAGCCTGGTCTACAGACCGAGCGTACAAGGCTACACCGAGAAACCCTGTCTCAAAAAACAAACAAAATTATGAGAAGTAATTAGGGCTGCGGATGTGAAGGACGTCTCTCCTCTGTGTGCAAGAGACTTTTCATGGTGAGGCTTCAAAGGGAGTATTTTTCAAGCTTGAGCTGGAAGGTAAGGGCTCTTGACTGCAGGGAGAATCTGCATATGTCAAGGAGATCTGCTTTGCTGGGCGCTTTCCACTCTACTGAGCTAGGCAAGCAAAGCGGAAAAGGCAACAGGCTGAGCCTGGGTTCCACAAACGGCTGCGCTTCCCCAGTGGAAGAGTGGCCTTTGAGATGTCCTGGCTCCCCCATGTAAGCTGGGAGATGACTCTAAGAAAAACCTCAGGAAAGTAACTCAGTCGGCAGAGTGCTTGCCAACTGTGCATTGGCGCCCCGGGTTCAATACCCAGCACCGGATAAAGAAGATATGTTAGTGCAGTTCTGTGATCCCAACACTCTAGAAGCTGAGGCAGGAGGGACGGGAGTTCAAGGTCATCCTCCACTACACAGCAAATTGGAGACCAGCCTGGGCTACATGGGAATCCTGCCTCAAAAACGGAAAGGAAAGGAGAACGAAGGAGGGAGGGAGAGAACGAGGGAGGGTGACAGGGAGGAAAGGAAGGAAGGCAACATCTCAACATGTTTTCCCATTTCACAGATGGAGAGGGTGAGACTGGGAAGGGTGAGGTCAAGCTAGAAACTCTCAACCCCGGGGGGGGGGGGGGGGGACAACCTGGGCGAGGCAGGAGAAGGCGTGGCCAGGAAGTGGGAAGATGCCAGAAGTCGCTCAGACTCTGCCATCGTGAGCCCCGGGAGGGCCAGGTGGACCGAAGCCAGGGCGCGAGAGGTGGGTGAGAGAGGGGACCTCGAGGACCGCGCGGGGCGCTACCTGGGTCGTGGAAAGGCACCAGCGCATAGTTGGCGATGACCCGGCTGCGGTTGCTCAGGCTGCGCTCCAGAATGCGCGAGGCGCCTTCGATCACCTGCATCAGATCATCCCACATGGAGCCGGTGACATCGAAGACGAAGGCCAGGGTGGCATCTCCTGTCGCGGAGGACAGCGTCCTAGTGGGCGCGTCAGAAGTGATCACCGCCACTACAGTGGAGGTCGCCACCAGCAGCGGCAGGAGCGTCGCCCCAGGCGTCATGCTGAGCCGAAGGCTGCAGCTGCGAGGGGACGCGCAGATAGCAGCGAGAGATGGCAGTGTAGTCTCGCTCTAGCGGGTTCAACGGACCCAGGCGCTGCAGAGTCCCCCTGGTGGGAGCCCGAGGCGGTCCCTAACGCCCACCCCGCCTTCCGCACCTCCCCCACAGCGCCCCGCGGCGTGACTCAAACTTTCCCAGCCCCACGGCTCCTTGGTCCAGCACGGAGGTTAGAAGAGGACGCAGGGCAGACGGCAGGAGGGAGGTGGGGCAGCAGCCAAGGGCGAGGGATAAGGGTGCGGGAATCCGCGGACACCTGCTTTGCATTCACTATACCTCCACCCAGCCATCCCAGGGACCCCAGTGGCTCTGAGCTTCCCCGATATTGGAAGTATCCTTGTCAAAATCAACAAGCCTAAGCCTCTCGTCCACCATGAGCATAGCATTTCAGATATTTTCTAGAAGCTTGATACCATCCTGGCGGAGGGGACGGGGGGGGGGGGGGGGGGGGGGAGGTAGGGGGAGGGGGAGGAATGCTAAGACCAAACCTGTTTGATCCGGGCCGGGCCATCGGAGGCTTAGAGAGAGATGAGTGCACCTACTAAGTGATGTAGGCAGCATCAAAAGCCAAAGGTAGAAGGTCCCCAAATTCCTCGGGCTCTGCTGTCTCCCCCTGAGTATTGTAAGATAGCAGGTCATATGGGGACACTCCAGGGAATCGGGCACACACTCCTCTGGTCACCTGCCTAAGCAAGCTCATGGGCTGCATATGAAGGGGCATAGACACACGGAAGTGGGCTGGTCCACTGTGCTCCTCTGCCATGGGTGGGTCACAGTGCTGCCTCCACTACTGGGCTAAGTGGGAAATGTCCTCTCCACAGTCAGGCTGAGTAGGGGGTGCTCTCTCTGCCATTTGGACTCTGCTTGAGAAATTCCTCCCTCACTTAGCTGGGCGGAGTGCTCCGTCCACCGTCAGACTGCCCAGAGCTGATTGCTTCTATTCAGTCTCAGCCCTTCACTCTCCCAGCCTGTATACTCCCAGTGGTTTATGTCCTGACAGACCAAGAGCCCGTTGGCGTGGAGACTGTGCCTTTTGGTGTGCCTGGCACAGGGTGACAACTCGTTAGATGCTGCCTAACTGGAAAGAGCAGCTTTGCCAAGCATCGTTGATTCCTTGGTGTCTCCTCTGAACACAGCACCCTGGGTGAGGCCACACAGACCCTGGACACAGCTGAGCGCTCTGGGCTGAGACTGCCTCAGCCTCGATCATCTTTTCTCCTTTGGGCCAACCCGAGCTCCTCCATCTCTGAGGCTGCTGGGACCAATTTGTCCTGTACCCACAGCCGGTGTCCTAGCCCTAGCTCTGACTAAGCCATGTCTCCGGGGCTGTGTCTGGATGTGTGTGTCCTTCCTCTGCATCTGAGCTCTGTGACATGACAGGAACCCAGCAAAGGTTCTGCCACCTGCAGGGGGAAGAGATATTGGGTTACTGAGCCCCGGCCATGGGCAGGGGGCAGACAGGACACAACTCAGAGACTTGGGTTTAGCTGAGGGCCAGAGACCTGGGGCAACGGTCTCTTGAAGAGCTGTCCATCCCATGGGATGTAGCAGGAACCAGGTTCGAGGCCTGAGTGTAGAGTTTGCAGCCAAGTCCAACTGGAAGTTGACTCTCCTGGCTTTTTTAACTCTTCCTGGGTGATGGTTACAATTGTGCAAAGAACCTGGGCAGGGCCGGGTCAGCTGTTGGAGTAAGAAGAGAGGCCCCAGCTGTGGGAAGGCAGTAGCAACCAGGAGCCAGGATCCAAATGGTGAGATTTCGGGACCCAGGACAGAGGACTTGGTGCTAAGCCGTATGTCAGGTACGCCAGGATGTGCTGTTAAAGGAGTATGCTCCTACCCTGAGGAGGAGAGTCATGTAAACAAATGATTCTAAGTCAGTGAGCTAAGTGCTAACAGAAGAATTACCCAGAGCTCTGAGAGCTCAGAGGAAGGAGGGGCTGGGCTTAAGAGGTCAGAGGAGGCCATGGAGCAAGTCTGAGAAGCCAGCGAGAGTGAGAGGAAGGGCACTGAGGGGCTGGAACGGCATGCGCGAAGGCAAGAGAGCAGAGAGGCCACCCGTGGGTCACCCAGTGGAACTGAGGGAGATGATGGCAGAGGAGGGGACGAAGGCTAGAACCTGGAGGATCTTACATATACTTCACCAGCCCTTCTGAGGTTTCCCTAAAGGCATTGGCAGAATACTAGCCGGAGAAGCAACCTGGTCCGGCTTACTAACATATACAGACAGCTCATGGTGGCTAAATTCAGAGGACAGGCTGGGAGGACAGAAGACTGAGGATGCCAGGAAGTCAGGGCAGAGATGGGCCTAACTCCATCAAGGGTTGGAGAGAACCTTGGGCTTGAGTCTCGGTGGCTTTGTAGTGGGGGAGGGTGAGTCTCAATATGTAGCCCAGGCTGGCCCTGAACCCAAGGGTTCTCCTCCCTCAGCCTCATGAGTGCCTGTGTTACAGCTATGTGTCACCTTACCCAGATTTCGATTTGATTTCTGAGAACTGCCTGGTGACCTGAGGAGGGTGGGACGGGGTGGAGAGATAGCTCAGTGGTTAAGAGCGTAGCTGATCTTGCAGAAAACCCTGGTTTGGTTCCCAGCACCCACATGGGAGTTCACAGTCATCCATAACTCCACATCCGGGGAATCCAATGCCTTCTTTTAATCTTCATGGGCACCAAGCATGGACATGATGCACACATATACATACAAGCAAAACACTCATACATGGAATAAAATGAATAAATCTAAAGAGAAAATTCTAAGGAGCCAGAAGAAGAAATGATGTGATCCCTGCAGGCGTTTCTTGTTGCTCTGCCTCTCTGCGAGGACCACCAGGTGCCCTCGGAGACACAGGATGGAAAGAGGAGTCCGGGGCTAGTCTCAGCTTGTCTCCCTCGGTCCCCACGGAAGGGAACCTTGGGCAGGCATTTGCCGTCCACCTGCCAATATCCCATTTCACCTGATCACATTGCCCACTCAGGGTGGCCATGTGGCTGCCTCAAGCCCAGGTGTCGCAGGTGCTTGGGGCTTCCCCAGGGGAATAACCATCTCCATGGAATGAAAGGTCTCCCCTGTGGCCTGCAGGCACAGCACAGGCAAGCCATGGCAACCAGCTTCATTCCAGAACTCCCACTTCCCCGGGCCCCTGGGAGTCTGCGGTTTTTAAACTCAAGAGAGCCTACATTCTCCCCCCGCTGTTTGGGTGTTTGTTTCCTAACACATGACATACTCGCTGTGGAGAGCCCTGTGCCCAGTTGCTTGTGGGAAGCACACACCATTGTTCCTGGTTCATAACCATCCCTGTCCTGTGTCTGCAGGGGGACCCAAGGCAGCCAAAGGGCTGCATCAGAGCCTAGGTTACAGGACACTTGGTTCTCAAAAAGCCTCCGATGACCTGAGTGAGCCCTGAATGCACCCTGGTCTGGACCATGTCAGATACAGGGGTCTAGCTTGCCCTGCTCACCGTGCCCCTCCCATCCCCCTCCTGAGGGTGTCTGCTCTGTCCCTCAAAGACCAACAGCATCAATGGTGGACAGCATGAGCCATATCCTTACTGGGTACCAGACTCTAGGCCAGGAGGCCGCTCCCTTCCAGATAGGGAAACTGAGGCTCCAAAAAGGAAAGTTCTGGGATCAGGCATGTACCTCTGCCTTCGTGGGAAAGCCAGGCAGCCATCTATTGCTCTCCTGGAAATTCAGGGCAAAGATTCCAACAGGAGCCCAGTGGTCAGAGTTTGCCCCAGAGCCCCAGGAAGCTCTGCCAGGGGGCTGGAGGGGACACCTCTGACTCAGACTTCTGTCATTTCTGCACCTTTTTGGTCCCTTCCTGTTCACTTTCATTCCAGTGTGGTGGGGGCAGGGGATGCTGCTGCCTCTTCCCTAGGATGGTGCCGCAGATTCCAGGACTTGCTCTCTCTTGCAAGAAGTGACGCCCCCTTCCTCTTCCCATTCTCCTCCCCACCCCCACCCTATCCCCAGACCCAGAGGACACAGCTGAGGAGAAGGCAGAGGCGCTGATGACTAGAACGGACAGAGCTCCTGAGGACAAAAGAGGCGGTCAGAGTCCCAGCCTTACATCCATGTCCCCGCAGCCAGGGCTGGATGATTTACGGCGAGCCCAGTCCCGCTGTGGGACCAGCCTCCAAGTCACATGTACTGCAGGAATGATTTGAAGCCATCCCAAGAAATATTTGAGCCACTTGACACAGCAACCGTTGCCCATCCCCATGTTTTCAAGAACAAACAAACGAAAACTGGGCCAGAGACAGCGCTTCAGGGCTCACTCCCACCACCCCGCCTGACCCAGCTGCTCCGGGGTCTGCAGGATAGAGAGGCTGTGTCTGGTCTGCGCCTGCGCTGCTCAGTCTCTGAGAGAAGAGCACATCTCCTCTCAGAGGTCATCACTCACTTGGTCTCCCTGTGTCACACAGGCATCTAAGGCCATTCTCTCACTGTCACTGGTGTCGCTGGAGGCTGACACCAACGTTAATATCTGTCTGTGATGTGCTTCTTGGGGAGGTTTCCTACACTCCCGCAAAGGTGCAAAAATGTCAGAAGTCTGAGTCAGAGGTGTCCCCTCCACCCCCTGCAGGACATCCTGACAGCATGGGTCACACACACACACACACACACACACACACACACACGAGTGCACACACCGACATGCACACACGCGCGCATGCACTCGAGTGTGCACACACTCCAAACTGTACATTTCAGCTTCCTAGCTTAAACTCTTGCCCATCCTCTTCCCAGAAAGGTTGACTTTAAGCAGCCTCAGCTTTCCGGTTGAGGTACCGACAATCCTTTTGGGTGACCTGAGGAAGAGCCACCCTGTCCCCCTCCATCCTGACAAGTGGGGCTCCCTGTGGTCCCCGACCCCTCATCGAGGATGGCCTAGGTATCAAGGAGAATGGGCTAGGCATTGCCGTCTGACACTGCTCTGGCCTGCGGTCCATGTGCCAGGGTGTCTCCTGAGGAGGCACATGGAGTAGGCCAGGGCCTTTCTCTGGATGATGTGATGTCAGCCTAAAGCAAGAGTGATTCAGAAGGTAGAGCCTAGACAAGAAGTCAACAGGGATGACTAAAGAGTCTAGAAAAGCCCACGTGTCATCAATTGGGTTTGGAAAGGGTCCCAACAGGAAAGGACAGGCTTTTCCAACTTACAATGTTGGAACAGCTGTGTGTCTATAAAAAGAAATAATAAGCCCCAATTCCTAACTCACATTACATGCAAAACTAGTCAGGGGATGGATGTCTGACAGGCCTGTGTGAAGGCTAAATTAGAAAGTTTCTAGAAACAGGGTGCTGAGGAGATGGCTCGGGGATTAAGAATGTGTGTTGTTAAATCGCGGACACTGGTGTTTGAATCCTAGCTAACCCAGCAAATGGCTGACAAATGCCTGTAATTCCAGCTCCAAGGAATCTGACGCCCTCTTCTGGCCTCTGCAGGCACTGCACTCACATAAGGCCTTAACACAGGCACACACACATAGTTTTTTAAAAAGAAAATTGAGAGAGATAAGTGCTTTCCATGTCCACTTAATGTTACAATGATGACATATGAGGAGCTGATCAGTTCTCTTGAAACCATGAGGAAGCAAGCTCAAAGAGCACATGAAGAGAAAAGAGCCTTAGAGCTGTGTTGCTCATGGCTTCCCTACTGTGCACGTTCCCTCAGAAGTATTCAGACAGTACTGAGACCTTTGTTAGGTGCAGCTAAAAGCATCCCCCTTCCAGAAGCATCCCCACCCCAGAAGCATCCTCAGCTTCATCCCAAAAGCCTCCTTGTGCATGTGGTTCTGGTTTCTTTTTTCCTCAGATGGACACGGCTTTACATAGCCACTTCCATTCAGGAAATAAATGCACATCTTTGTACATGATCATCTAAGCACATTTTTCTACTCCTCTGTTTTTCCTTATATGTTGACCTTTGGATCTCCCAGATGCTGAAGGACCCTGGAGAAAGAACTGGGCTGCTTGGTGCAGAAAGTGACCTTGGTCAAGAGAGCAGCCCACAAGAACATGTCTCCAAATGGCAGAAAGTGATCTTTGACTCATTTTCATTCACATCTCCAAACCCTGTAGTGAGCACACAGTAGGACCTTAGTAAGCAGGTGTAGTATGGGTGGATCACTGCACACAGTAGGAGTTCAATAAATAACAAACAAGTGTCATGTGGATGGATCACTAGATCCAGGGAAGCTTGTGGCCTGTGACTATCATTCTTTGTTCTGGAACCTCCAAACCTGATGCAGTGAAGAGTGAAGACACAAGATGTCTTCTGTCTGTTTCTTGTGCGTGTGTGCATGTGCAGGTGCCTGTGGAGGCGAGAGGACCACCTTAGCTGCCATCCCTCAGGCACAATCCACTTTGATTTTTTTTCTTTCAGATAGAGTCTCCCATTGGTCAAGAACTCTACATTAACCTCCCCTTAGTATGCACTCTCCCATCATGATAATAATCTCCCTCAAATGTGTGGGGCATGTGGTCAGAACTGGATAGCCCCTGTGTTTGAGGAGCAAGACTATCAAAGCTAGCAAGTTTACCAAGCCCTCACCTACCCCCCCCCCCACCAAGGTTGCTGCCACAGCCATGGCCTCTATCCAGCCCGCACACCACCAGCTAGCATCACTTCCATAGTGTTGAGCAGCAAAATCAGAAGTTCACCCAGAAGGCCCTGCGACACCGCACAGATCAGGTAGAGCTCACGACACTGCACAGCTCAAGTAGCGCTCACCCAGAAGCCCCTGCGACACTGCACGGCTCAGGTAGAGCTCACCCAGAAGCCCCTGGGATACCGCACACAGAACAAGTGGACACCAGAAGATTCCATAGAGCCTGTTTCAAAGGGAACAGGAGGGAAGTGTGACCCAGGAATCACTTCCCACCTCTAAAGATGCTGGGTCCAGATGTGGGCTGTAAGGCTGGGCAATGCTGAGGAAAATGGCAGGGCCTCTGGAAACTGAGACACAGAATTATCGAAGGACCCACCATTCATGGCTAGGTTTGTACCAGCACAGAAGTAAAAATAGACATTCAGCTGGGTGTGGCAACACACACCTTTAATCCCAGCATTTGGGAGGCAGAGAGAGGTGAACTCATGAATGTGACACCAGCCTGGTCTACATAACAAGTTCCAGGACAGTCAGAACTACACAATGAGACCTTCCTCAGAAGTAAATAAATAGACATTCAGAGACTAAGGAGACGGCTCGTGGGGAGAGTGATTACAATGCAAGCAAGTGGTGGTGCACATCTGTAACCCCAGTACTGGGAGGTGGAAGGTGGAGACAGCACGATCCCGGAGGCTCACTGGCCAACCAGTCTAACCGGTGAGCTCCAGGTTCAGGGAGAGGCCCTGTCTGAAAAAGTGAGTGAAGAGAAATCCAGAAAGATACCCAGTGTCAGCCTCTAGTCATTCCACACACATGTATGAGTGAGCACACACACACATACACAACACACACACATGTATGCATGCACGCACGCATACACACGTGCACAGGTAGCCAAACATAGACTTATCTGTATTGTTCACAACAGCCCAAAGGAGTAGCAGGCAAACATCCGTTCATGAGTCAGCGGATGGATAAAGTGTGATATTAACCGCACAAGTGCACACAGCGCCATGCCAGGCTTCATTTTGGTATTTTATATAAGAGCAAAATGTGGTTGCCAGTGAAAGGTAGATGGAAGCCCAGAAGTTAGGGTTCACAGTTCACAAAGGGAGGCCAGTAGGAGTCTCCCTCCACCTCTCCACCAGGCTGGGCCCAGGCCCTGAGGAAGGCATGCTGGGTCCCTGGCCAGGCAGTCAGCTTCCGCTCACTCCAGTTCCTGCCTTTAAGGACTTGCCAATTCAGTTTACCTCAAGAAGTTTCCACTAAAGAATTCACAGGGTCTGGAGAGGATTTGAGTCAAGGAAACAGAGCCTCCAACAGTGAGGCGGGGACAGTTAACCTTTGACAAAAGCAGAGTCTTGCAGAAAGAACCAGATTAAAGATGTTTAGACTGCTGCAGCCTGGAACTGCTGGCCCAAAGAACCGTGCTTGGAAATCTGAAGAGGAGACATGCTTCTCCCAGCCCAGGCATTGCTGTGACCTCCTGGCACGCAGAGTAGCTAGGCCTGGCTTTACGCAGTGGACTCCTTGAACAAAGCCAAATCTAATTGTGTGCAATGGAAACCTGCATCCAGGCCAGGCAGAGACCGAAGCCTCTAGAACAATGCTGGCAGTGGTCACCACACATGCAGACCCCACACCTTTCCTGAGTTCGGGTCATCTGTCTTTGGAAACGCTCTGAGAAAAGGAGAGCTGTCTCGTAGGGCGGAGCTCGGGTACCCATGCCCAGCCTCCCAGCCTTTCTCACAACAGAGACCAGTGTCACGCTGGCCTGCAGATGTGGGGCCAGAGACACAGGGATGATGTAGCCATGATGGCAAATCAAATTCCTGGTTCCCAAGGAGGGGCAACAGAGAGAGCTATGGTGTCTGATCATCTCACCGGGGCCCAGGCACAAGCCACAGGCCCGCCTGAGCGCTCACAGCACTGCTTATATTAGCTTCTGAGGTCTGCGACCCATGGAGAACAGGCCTTTCTGTACCTTGTTCTAAAATGGCCCAGAACCCCTTCCCTGGGACACTGCTCCGAGCGAGACTCTCCCAGCCTCTGGAGTCTTGAAGGATACCAGCAGCCAAGCTTCCTGACCCCCAAGGAAGCCTGGAGTTGTAGAGGAACCACACTAAGTGGTGAAGAGAGAAAAGTCTTGTGTCCCCGGAGTCCTTGCCCCCCACCACACACACACACACACACACACACACACACACACACACACACACGCTCGTGCACGCGCGCGCACACTTGCAGCACACACACTTGCACACATGCACGTGGGTGCACACACATGTTCACACACACACATACTCGCAGCACACACATGCACATTGTGGGGTGACAGCGGGAAGGGTTGCATCTCCTTTCTTTGCTTGGGTTTGCTCATGTTGGAGTTTGCACCCTAAATGATGATGACAGTGGGAGGAAGCCGGAGGCCTGCTCCTACTGGAGACAGCAGCCTGCTAGTGGTCAAAAGCGCTAAAGTGCGTGCACCACCAAGAGGAATGGTCTGGCTCCCTGCCTGATGCCTATCTGCCTCCTTCCTTTCCTCCCTCCTTTTCATGTGTGTGTGTGTGTGTGTGTGTGTGTGTGTGTGTGTGTGTGTGTGT
>OU015750.1:7991034-8020257 GCA_907169655.1 Acomys percivali | reverse complement strand
ACACACACAGACCCCAAACTTTCCAGGCCACAGCAAGCATGAGATGAGAGCCCTCTTCCTCCTCTTGGCATACAGCGAGTGCAGCTCCCTGGGCAGGTGCAATGGGAACGTCCCTTGGCCATGGGCTACCTCCAGATAGTACCCTCCTCCCCAGAACTAGGCACATGGACCCAGGTCTCAGTGCAGCCTCATCAGTTAATGAACCAATGTTGGGCCAAATCCAGTTGGGTAGAAAGAATCTGGCAGTGGTGACTGTGGTCCTGTTGATGGTCACCTTGACAGGATTTTAAAATCTGGGCCTGTCTGTGAGTGATTTTCTAGAGTTCGTTAACCGGAGTGGGAAGATTAGCCCATCCCATGGGCTGGTGTGCTGGCTAGTTTTATGTCAATGTGACACAAGCTGGAATCATCAGAGATGAGGGAGCCTCAATTGAGAAAATGCATTTTAATTAATTATCTATGGGGAGGTGTTAGCCCATTGTGGGTGGGGCCACCCCTGGGCAGGTGGCCCTGGGTGCTATAAGAAAGCGGGCTGAGCAAGCCATGAGGAGCAAGCCAGTAAGCAGCACCCCCTCCATGGCCTCTGCATCAGCTCCTGCCTCCAGGTTCCTGTTCCTTTTGAGTTCCTGTCCTGATGTCCTTTGATGAGGAAGACATGTGTAAGCCGAATTAACCCTTTGCTCCCCAGGTTTCCTTGTTCACGAGGTTTCATCACAGCCCTAGAAACCCTGACTGAGACAGCTTGTGTCTAAATAAGCAGAAAGCAAGCTGAGCCTTTGTGACTTCTGTTTCCTGACTGGAGATGCAGTCTCAGCAGCTGCCTCAAGCTCCTGCTGCCATAGCTCTGCTTCCTCTCCACAGTGGGCTAAGCTCGAACTGCACTGGCACAAGTCTTTCCTTCCTGGAGTGGCTCTTGTCAGGTTTTATTTTATTTTATTTTATTTTATTTTTGAAACAAAGTTTCTCTGTCCTGGACTCGCTTTGTAGACCAGGCTGGCCTCGAACTCACAACGATCTGCCCGCTTCTGCCTTCAGAGTGCTGGGATTACAGGTGTGTACCACCACTCCTGGCTTTTTATCAGGCCTTTGGTCACAGCAATGGGGCAGCGTGTTTCCAGGCCCTTCTCACGTCACTTGGCTGGGGCCAGTGAACAACTGGCTAAAGGCATGCACTTCTGCTGCCCATGCTCCAAGGCCTTCACCCCCACAGCCCACAGCTGGCCAGGACTGGACCCTGGAGCGTTAGCAGAAGAAGCCTTTTCGGAACCTGATTGGAACAAGTGTGGTGGCTTGGAGATGGCCAGTGCACACCCGGGGGAGATGGCCAGTGCACACCCGGTGGAGATGGCCTGTCATACCCAGGGACCAGCAGAGAGTGGCCTTCCCAGACCCTGCCCTGCCTTTAGACTTCTGCCTCATGGTCTATCAGATCCCCTCCCCTGGGAGAGACCCATGGCCTGCTGGAGGACACATGCTCTTACTGGGCTGGGGCTGGTTCACACAGAGAGATGGCTCAGTGGATACAGTGTTGCTGTGCTGGAAAAAGTGTGAGGACTGAGCCGGGCATGGGTGGCTCACGCCTTTAATCTCAGCACTCGGGAAGCAGAGGCAGGCTGATTGCTGTAAGTTCGAGGCCAGCCTGGTCTACAAAGGGAGTCCAGGACAGCCAAGGCTACACAGAGAAACTTTGCCTAAAAAAAAAAAAAAAAAAAAAAAAGTGTGAGGACTGAAATTCAGATCCAGAACCCATGTGAGTGTTGGGTGGGCCTGAAGAGCTGACTATACTTTCTAATGCTTGAAAGGTGGAAACACGACCTTGGGGAGTAAGCTGCTAGTCTAGACTAGCCGTATCAGTGAGAGACCCTGCCTGAAAGAATAAAGTAGAGGTCAAATGAGAAAGGCTGCCGACATCGGCCTCAGGCTCCCCCATGCACACATAAGAATACACATATGTGTACATACCGCGTACACATACACGTAAAAAGGGCTGAGTGAGGCTGGCAAGATGGTCTTGCCAGTAAAAGCACCTGACACCAACCCGAGTTCCATGCCCAGCCACACGTGGTAGAAGAAGAGAGCCAAGCCCTACCAGCTGACCTCTGACCCCTATGTGGGTGCTGCAGCACACATCCTCCAAATAAATAAATAATCTTTTACAGGGCCAGGGAGCTAGCTCGATAATATCCTCGTCTCTGGAATGGATGGTCCATGGCATTATGCCGCCAGGCGAGAGAAGTTCCAAGAGTCACACGTCAGCTTTGTCTTCACGTGAGGACAGCAGTGGTTCCTTACACGGGGACTCGGCTCCATAGTCTGGTGGAAAATTCCAGATTCTGAGACATGCCAGCTGCAGGAGACCCCGGGGAGAGGTGATGATCACAGAGACAGGACTGGTAGGCAGCCAGCTGGGACCCATATCGCAGCTCTAGTGTCTGTTAACTGTGTGACCCCAGCTGAGTCACTAATCCTCTCTGGGATTGGTTGAGCATAGTGACAATAGCCGCAGCACACAGGTGCAATGGCGGCAAAGCCATGGATGGGAAGGGACAAGCAGCTGCTGGGAGCTGGGAAGGTGACTGCAGCAGAGATAGCCACAGTCTCTGCACAAGGGCTCTGCTTCCTTATGTTAAGTGGACTGTGCAAAGTGAGTTCTCGTCCAATTCTGTTGGCAGCTCAGGTGTGTCCAGAACTGACTCTAGGACCATGCCTGCCCATTCCTGCACCCTGGGGCCCCACTCCCAGACACACCTACCGCCCAGCCCCTCCTCTTACAGCGCCCCTGAGGATGGGGCTCTTGGCCCTGAATTCCCAGAGAATGCTGTACCTCAATGCCCAGTGTTGAAAGCAGGACACTCCTTCCTCAACACTGCCCCTGTCCCAGCACCCCTACACCACACACACTGACCTCTGATCTCTCACCAGACACGAGACCTCTCCAAAGCTCTCACTCCTACTGCTTAGGTCCAGGACGCCTGCAAAGACAGCGTGCCTGGGGCCCGGAAGCCCCTTGCATCGTTCGACAGCCCCTTTATGGGCAGAGGCAGGCTTGTCTACAAAATGTGTGTAATACCAGCCCCAGACACTAGAGGGCGTATCTACAAGTGTTAAATGAGCTAGGCAGAGAGCCTGGTGTACAGCAAAGAAGGATCAGCTGTTAGTACCAGCTGGCAGTCAGACGGTGGAATTACAGAGAGGAGCCATCCTACCTGGCTTCCGGAGAAGCACAGAGGACGAACTCAGAGCTGTGTGCTAAGAATGCAAGTTCCTAGACGTGACCTCTTGTCCCTCTGCACTCCCCACTTCTCCCATTGGGAATTCCTCTGCATCTTTGCACCTGCTGTTCCCGTCTTTCTCACTCCCCACCTAGTCGGATCCTGAAATCCTTTAAGGACAAATGAATTCTTTCTCGTCCCGGAAGCTGCGCCGGAGGCTGCCTTTGACAGTGCAAGCCTGCCCTATGCGGCCGCTTAGCGCATCTGTGGCTGGGGTTTCTAGCCTTCCTACACGCATGGCAGGCTCCTCGGAGGACTAAGCTTCACGGGCATCAAAGACCATGACGGAGCCTGTCCTTGCAGCTGTCCACACTTGCACACTACCCTTGTCTGTGGGGACTGCTGAAGGACACTGATTAGTCAGTTATAGGTCTCTGCCTGAGAACCGCAAAAGCAGCAACTGTGTTGTGTTCATGGATTTGATGCACAGGTTCTGGTGGGCTGGGGATGTTTCTGTGTGGACTCTCTTACAAGATGGGGCACGCACACATGTGCAAACACACAAAAATGCGCACACACATGCACGCACACACACGAGCACGCACACATGTGCACACATGACGCATGCACACACATACACACGTGCACACTCGCGTGCATACACACTCACATGCACACACACACACACATATTCTCATCACCCAGGTCCCAGTTCTGTTTTCCAACATGGCAGTTGGCCAATCTTCCTATCAAAGCTTCTGGCAAATACACTTGTAAGTAGAATCTATAAAACCCTCTGTGGGCCCTTTGGAAAACTGGGGAGCCCGGTGGCTAGCCCAGGACAAGCCCTCTGTGAGAGTCTGAATAGGAATGGCCCCCATAGACCATATTTGGATGCTTGTCACTAGGGAGTGATATTCCTTTGACAGGGATTAGGAGGTGTGGCCTCGTTGGAGGAAGTGTGAAACTGGGGGGGGGGGTGGACTTTGGGGGTTCAGATGTTGAACTCTCAGCTCCTCCAGCACTATGCCTGCCCGCCGGCCACCATGTTCCCCACAACACTGAGAATATACGAAGCCTCTGAAACTGTAAGCCAGCCCCCAAATAAGACCTGTGTGACTTGGGCGCAGTGGCGCACACCTTTAATCCCAGCACTTGGGAGGCAGAGGTAGGTGGATCTCTGCGAGTTCAAGGCCAGCCTGGTCTACAAAGCGAGTCCAGGAGAGCCAGGGCTACACGGAGAAACCCTGTCTCAGGAAGAAAAAAAAAAAAAAAAAAAAAAGACTTGTGTGGCTGGGTGAGGTGGTGCCATTGATAGAAGCGCACTCGGGAGGCAAAGGCAGGTGGACAACCTGGTCTAAGGAGAGTTCCAGGACAGCCAGGACTACACAGAGAAACCCTGTCTCACCTCACCCCCAAACTCCCAAGAAAGAGTTGAAGGGGTGTCTCTCACAGCAATAGAACACTGGCTAAGACCCTCTCAATCCTAGGATTATTCTGGAAGTCACCACCGCTCCTATCCCTCCTGAGGTTTCATGCCTCACCACATAGTTTGGCCTCTGAGATCTGCAGAGGTGAGTGGCTAGCCTGGGGTCTCACTTGGGAAAAGGACAAGTTTTGAGACAAAAGATGAAGCAGACAATGAGTCCTGAACCTTGAACCAAGGGCCCCTGACAAAGTCCTTCCTGACCACCTCCCTGGGCTTGCCTTGTGGAGTCCAAGTCGATATATCGATATATCGCACCTGGCCACTCCAGGGTTACCAGATCCAGTCTCTCAGCAAAACAAGTATGTCCTGGGCAGGAATCTTTTTTCCTGGGAGCATCCATCCTCTGGGTTGTAAAGGAGGCGGAGGGTACCCTAGGAAAGGAGGAGGGAACGGAAGGAAGGAAGGAAGGAAGGAAGGAAGGAAGGAAGGAAGGAAGGAAGACTGGGAAGGCGGAGACAGAGCAATGGCCTGAAACACAGCACCACGCCCGTGCAGTTATTTTTATTAAATCGCCTTGGCAAACGAGAATTTAGATGCAAATACTTGCAGGAGGCATCGGGTTCCTTAAATGGACTCAGTGGTTCGTTCACACAATCTTTTAGAGACGATCAAAATTGCGATGGTGAGACTGACACAGGGAGAGACCGGAAATGGCATAAACAAGACACACGTGCATTTCTCTTCCTAGACAGACTCAGCCTCGCGCTGGTGTGGCGATGAGGTTGGGGGACACAGTCCCAAAAAGGCTTGGTTTTGGAGTCTGTAGCCCAGCCATCACGAAGAGGCTTAGACTGGTTCCGTTGCTCTCACTCCATTGGTTAGAACTGAACCACATGGCCGCCCTTGCCCAAGGGATGCTGGGAAATGTAGTCCATTGCTCCGCATCCTGCCCTGCTGAAAGGAAATGCAAGCGGCAACTTCTTTACAAGAGCCCACTTTTCCAATTTAAGTGGCTTGTAATACCCTTCCGATGCCCACTTCCATGGCCAGGGGACCCAGAAGATAAGAATTTCTGAGTCCGTACTTTCCAGACAGAAATCCAAGAGGACAAAGTGGATGGGTGTCAGGCGCGATGGGAGAGGGCTGACAGGCTGCAGAACCCACCACAGCCGAGGGCCTCGTTGCATCTCCCGCCTCAGGCCCCTCTCCGGTCCATGCCAAGTGATGCCCTGAGTATTTTGTTATGGTGTGACTGTGGGTGTCCCCTGCAGGCTGGTACACTGGTATTGGTCCTTGCCTGGTGGTCCTGTTTGGGGAATTTTTGTGGAACTTTTGGTACGTGGGCAGCCTAGATGGCAGAAGTGGGCCACTAACTGTGAGCCTTGAAGATTATATCCTCTTCTGGTTTGGCCAGAGTTCTCTGGCCCCTGGTTTGAGGAAGTGTGAGGAAGCCCCGCCTTCCCTGTCGTGGTCGACTAAAATCTGAAACCATGCGTGTAAATAAATCTTTCTCCACTATGTTGTTTCTGTCAGGTATATTGGGGTGGGGGAAGAGCAAGGTGGAAGATTCCCACTAGAAAGGAGAGCAGCTGGGCGACCCACAGAGAGCTCACTCCCTCGGGAGGAGGGAGAAATCTTAGGTGAAGCCTTCACTCACAGTGAATCAGCCATGGCAGGCTGAGCCAAGATGCTTCCACTAAGGTCAAGGCCTGCCCAGAACAGAGAGAGGCACTGTGGATGAGCCATCCAGTGTCCTCAGCCTAGGGACCCTGAGCTATCCCTCCAAGACTACCAGCCACCGTCCCCCACAGCAAGCATACCCATGCCAGACACAGTGCCCGGCTTCCCCTCGCACTGGCCCTTTGAGACAGACCCTATCTGCAGAGAAACGATCATGCACTGTTATTCCACATGTGTGTGTGTTATGTGGTGTGTGCGTAAGAGTATGGGATGTACACTCCTGTGATCACACACTCAGAGGCCAGGGAGGACATTTACCACTCTGTGAGGCAAAATCTGTCACTGAACCAGAGGCGGGCTGGCCAGCAAGCCCCCAAAATTCATCTGTCTGCTCCCTCCCCGCCGCCCCACCCTGTGCTGGCCTACCCACATTTCCCAGGTGCTGGGGATTCTAGGCCCTCACACTTGCAGAAAAGGTGCTCAGCCCCTGAGGCAGCCCCATCTATTTTTGATGCTTTCCTGGAAGCAACCGCTGTGTGGATATGTAAATGACCTTCACCTTCCACCTAGGGACATTTCCCGAGGACTGAGACCTTCCTTGGTAACCAGCTCCCTAGAGCAGAAACCATCAGCCTCCTATATGCATGCTCTTATTAGATCCCGTGCCCAAGGAGTTTGCCCCTTAGCACGAGAGGGGAGGTTTGACTGTAGCCAGCCCACCACAACTCCTACCGCCACTGCCGAGGGTCTGTGAGAAAGGCAGGCCTGGGCCAAGTCCTGAGAAAATTGCATTCCTGGTGAGTTGCCAGGTTATGCCGACACAGCTGGGAACCATGCACTGAGAGGCTCTGGCCAGGTGACATCCTGTCCTGTTGGGCTGTGGAGAGAAGTGCAGCTTCCTCTGTCCTAGCTGTTGAGAACCCAGCTGGTTGCAGACTGTGGGGGAGAGGTTGATCTAGAGGGAAGGTGGGTGGAGAATGGCCCTGTGTGTGTGTGTGGGGGGGGGGGTTGGTACCTTGCTTAGCCTGCAGAAGGTTCCGACAGACGGACGTCTGACTTTGAGCCCCACAGGCCTCAGCTGGATGTTGTCACACAGGTGTAAAACAGTGTGGCCCCTAGGCATCCCCAACAGGTGGGACATGCAGGAAGGGATGCTACAGGGAGAACAGCTATGGCCAGCTCACCTGCCGCTCCCTGGCCACCACGGCACTCAACCCAGCGCATTTGG
The DNA here is from genome assembly GCA_907169655.1 of Acomys percivali. NCBI lineage: Eukaryota > Metazoa > Chordata > Mammalia > Rodentia > Muridae > Acomys > Acomys percivali. Next base: position 8,012,708 of record OU015750.1, on the reverse strand, counting down.
TTGCTTGCCTCGCGTGGGTTTATCTTTTGGGTACCGTGGGCAGACCACACCCAAAGCGAGAGAGAACCAGACTGTCCTGGGAGGAAGAAACCTGAAGCAGACGGAAACACAGAAACAGACAAAGCACCAGGCCCACACAGGGAGGCAGGGAGGTCCAGGAAGCGTGTTTAATTGGCCAGACACAGACGACATACAACGAGAGCAGGGAGGAGGCCTGGACATGCAACAAAGCCCATTTCCCTTGGCCTGCACCACTAGGTGAGGGCCTCCCTTTCTCCCCCCAAGACATAGACAGGACGGCACCCTGAAAAGAGACTCCTAGGGTGCTGGGAACGCAAGCAGGGGAGGGTGCAAACAACCACAGCCAGGACATCACCTTTCTTCGATTTGATTTGTAAGTTACCTAAAGTCCCTCAGGAACTGCAGGACCCACAGGGGTACCAACTCAGACCACGGTGGCCTGTCACCCCTGCAAGGTGGCTGACTTCCTCCTGAGGCACGGTGAAACAGATCCAATGAGTAATGTGACTCCTCCAAAGTCCCGGTGAAGGGCGCTGGGTGTGGCCCCCACCCTAGGAAGCAGACAAAACCTGAGCCTAAAGCCAAGACAGAAGATGGGACCAACTCTGTTTATTCAACAAAAGCCTTTTATTCATTCAAAAATTAACCATTGGATTTATTCTGCAGATATTAAAAAAAAAAAAAAAGTTGGAAGGGCAAAGGTTCCCACTGTGCCCTTATGCCAACTACCTTGCCAATCCCAGATGACCTAGCAGAGGGGAAGGTGGGGGACATGCTGCCAGATATGTGGGGCTGGGAGTCCACGGTCTCTAGAATCACAGCCCCCCTCAGTCTTCCCACCTCGAGCATCAGCACTTGCAGGACCACTGCAACCCCAGGTGCCACTGTGGCCCATCACCACCAGGGGGCGTCCCCATAGTACATCCTTGGTAAGTGTGGAAACACGCTGCGAAAAATTATGGCGGCTTTCTGCTTGGCTAAGCAGTGGGGGCTTTCTCTGCGGAGATGCCAGAGATTACAGGCACCCCATGCTCCACCACCCTTAGAAGAGACAATGTCCCCCCGAAATCCCAAATGCACCTTCCTCAGGAAAACAACTATCAAACTGCATTTAAAGAAAGAAATGTCAATACCGCATACATTTGCCTTGTTATTTTAAACCTGGCTAGATACCACAAAGTCGTGACGCTCTCCCAAGGCAGTATCGTCAACACAAAGTGGGGCGCAGATGCTGGGAAGAAAAGGGGTCACAGCATCCCTGGCCCTAGGAAGGAGGGGTTTGCAGAGGGCCCAGGGGCCTGCCCTCACAGGCTGGACCACACCCCCTAAAGAAAGCAGCATCAGATGGGGTGGGGCCTGGGTGGAAGCAAACTTGGAGAGAGCCCCTTGGGTCGCGCAGAGGAGGCCTGGCCTCAGGTTCTGGGCGTGCTGTGTGCCTCAGCTAACTGCTGGTGAAAGAGGGACAAAAGTCAGTCAGCACGCATCCTTGAATGAAGATCGTCTCTGGCACCCTGCTGGGAAGAAGGCAGCCCAGGGCAATCTCAGCGTCCCAGGCTTGGGTCCAAGGACATAAACTGTGAGGACCAAAAGCCACACTTGAGGCTGCAAACCAAAGAGCCAAGATGCTGAGAAGAAATCTGGACCCACAGACAGACACTTTGTGAACACCTTAGCTGAGGGGCCCCATGCTTAACCCTCGACAGACCTCAGGTAGGAATCCATTGGGTCTTGATGGCGCCAAACATGCTACTTACTGACAGAGAGGGCAACTGAGGCTCCAGAGACCAGAGAAAGGTCCACTCTCATCTTTCAACCTAAGTCACCACCCTGACCTAGAGGCCCTGTCAGAGATGGAGCAGGAAGCTAACCAAAGTGGCCTCAGAAAAAAATTGCCTGTGTAACTGGAGCCCCATGGGATCTGGTGGGCTCGCAGTGGGCACAGCATGAGCAAAGGGTCTGCCCATGAAGAGGGTGCATATGTGGACTGGCCAAGCATTCCCTCCCACAGAGATGGACAAGGAGGACAAAGCCACCTCTTGACGGAGGACATCCACCCTCCAGCTGAAAACTGCTCATCCACGGGTCATTAGCAAGGAAGATTTTGACCTCCAGAAGTATGGTGGAAATCACAGAAGAATCAGAGCAGAAGAAAACCTGTGGGCCATTTTTCCCCTCTCAGTGGTGGGCAGAGAGGCTACACAAACTAGAAACAAGAACTGTGGGCCTAGGCCCACCTCTCTGCAGCTAGGAGGCCGTGGCTCACCTGGGAGAGCTGCCCAGGGTGCAGATGAGCCCCGGCAGAGCCCAGAGAATCCTAAAGGGGAGCTAAGGGGATGCCATCAGACACAGGCGGCCTCTGGGTCAGACCCAGCACTCCAGCAGCCCGGGCTGTACCTAGAGACCACCACACCAGGGCTGTGCTGCCACTCATGTAACCCTGCGCCCTCCAGGGCCTGCAAAACAGCCACAGAACAGCATCACAAACACAAGACCAACCACCTCCCTGCCTCCCAGCCCTGCTACAGGAGAAGAGAAAGACCACAAAATAACAGAGAAGCCCAACCTCAGGCTCCTGGCTTCTGGTCCATGGCTACCTGGGGCTCGAGGTGACAGGTGTGGAGCCATCACTCTTGAGCCCTGAGGAGCAGAGGCCTTCCTGAGCAGCGTGGCCTGGTCTCGTCCTCCCACCCCATCGTTCTTGGATTCCTAGCAGGGGATGAAGCCTGCTGCAAAAGGCAGACAGAGGCAGGAAAGCAGAGAGACGCACATGCTATCCACCCCCTTAGCATCAAGGAGGCAGCAGTATGGTTCTCTCTGCAAGTGGCTTGCGAAGAAGCCCTCCACACACACACTCTCCATACCGTGTGTCTGACGCCCTCTCCCAGTTCCCACTCCCAGAACAAGGCTCTCCGTTTTCTCTCTGCTGTGAACATCAAAGCGAAAGTTGCAAATTTTAAAAAACAAAACAAGACAAAAACAAAGTCCCATTTGTCCTTGAGAAAAGTGTTATGGACTCCAAGGAGAGCAGGAAGTGGGGGGAACTCCAGGGCAGAAGCTGGGGGAACAGTACATTAGCCATTTAGAAATGCCTACCTTCCCCTCTCTAAAAATGGAGCACAGTATCCAACAAAAAAAAAAAAAAAAAAAGAGGAAAAGATTTTTTGGCTTCTTGGCCACTGCAGGCCACCATCCTCCCAAGTGAGGCGGGCAGGTGGGTGAGGGCGTGCACATGTAAACGGAGGCCCAGCATCGTGGGTGTTTCAGACACACAAGGTAGCAGCAATAGTTAACAACCAATAAATAAAACGTATCGATTATATATGAGTATAAAAAAAAACCCTCACTTTCCCCCACAAAACGCACAATACTGTTATCACACGAGCCACCGCCACCAACCATCCTTGCCTGCCAGTGGCCGCACTGCTAAAGGCTGGGCTAAGAGAGCCCTCACCAGCCTCACCAGGCAGCCATGGCTCCTGGCCACCGCTGCGGGGGGGGACCAGGCAGAGACTGAGTTCTCTGAGACACAGAGGCCTTTTCCCGATGGCCAGTATCTTCTAGAACAGAAGGTAGTGTGTTTGTTTTCTTTTACAATGTCCGTTTGAAATTAAAAGAAGAAAAAGAAAAAAAAGGGGGGGGCGGAGCACACGCAAGGGAAGGCAGGTGGGATGGAGTGGCTGCCCCCGGGGACAGCCAAAGTCCTTAGTTTTGCAGAGGGCTGGAGCCTTTTCCATTTCGGTTTGTCGCTGTTTTGGACAAGCGGAGGTTGTTGACAATTGGAACCAGTGGCTTCAGGCGGCAGGTGGATGCAGGGCAGGGGGGAAGAGAACCCGGGGCCTGGAGGCTGGAGGGCGGCCGGCTGTGTGGAGATGAGGAAGGCTAGGTGGGCACAGGGGTGGTGTCAGGCTGCGGTGGCCTCATGGCACAGGAAGAGGCTAGTGGTTCCCACACATCTGCAAGAAAGGGAGGGCAGGCAGGATGTATTAATAGCTATAGCAAGGGTCGGTCCTGTAGACCCCACATTCTAAACTTCAGGGTGCAAGCTCATCTGGGTTTGGACGACCAAATGCGGTAGTAATAAGAGACGTAGCCTCTCCGTAGTATCCCACTGGTGGAAGACCTCTGAATGGGCCACAAGCAATAATTAATTCGAAATCTATGGTGCCGCAAGACTGAGGTGTTTCCTGTGGCACACACCCACCCACATTGGTTCTCGTAACTTGACTGTCACCTTGATGCACAGCAAACAATCTGTGACTTCTCCTGACATCACACCACACATGAAAACACTGCCCGGAACAGCTTCTGGTCTGAGATGTGTTTGTTATAAACTGTAGTGGGTTTTTTTGTTTTGTTTTGTTTTGTTTTGTTTAGTGCATAAATTTTTCTGTTCTTATAAAAAACATCATGGTTTAATTACAGAAAAAGATAAAAACGTTAAAATTATATGCACAACACAATCTACTTTTAAAAATAAATATCTTCATGACTTATTAGCAGTAAATCTTTGATTTAATGTTTATTTCGTACACTTACATACCAAGGGTTGTGCAGAATTTTCTCTTCACAAGTGAAAAAAAAAGTAAGGAAACTAGCGGGCACTAGAGGGCACTAGAGGGCAAGTCGGCATTCTGGGCTGGAAATCCTAAAAAGTGCGCACGACCTTTGACTCACATCTATCCCTAGGAAATAAATAAGATGCTCACCATGGCACTGTCCTTTAAAAGTGAAGGACCGACCTAAGTGTCCAATGTCAGGGACTGGTCAGAAAAACAGGATAAAATATTAAAACCCAGGTGTGGGACGAAGCCACTAAGGGCCCGACCATCAGAACCACTACACAGATGCCCTGCTTCTTCAACCCATGAGGACAGCCGTTGGACATTCAAAGGAAAATACAAGTGTCCACAAGAGCATGAGGGAATCAGAGTCCTTGCCGCTTTGATGGAGGGGATGTAAAATGGTGGGAAACCATGCCTGAGGCCCATCTACCTGCGCCAGCGATGTACCCACCGATGTATTTTATAATGGCTCTATCAGGGAACTTGATGAAACTGGTTCCTCTCCAGAACCTGGGGTAACCTAACTCTGGATTCCTGGTCCATGCTGTGTCACATTTTTGGTTCCAGAACAGGCTATTTCTTATCCCCTTTAAGCCGAGAGCTGTGTCTTTTGTGTCAACAGCACAAACACCTATGTACACAGGGCTGAGGATGTGGCTTGGCAGAAGAGTACAATAAGACCCTTGTCTCAAACAAACAAACAAACAAACAAACAAACATTCTGCAATGAAACTGAGACACGCACTGTGACTTGGGTGGATCTAGGAGGAGCTGCTAAGGGAAGAAGCCAGACTCAAAAGGCCGCTTCAAAATAGGCGAGTCCAAATAGACGGAGAGCTGACTGGCTGGCGGGAGAGACGCTAGGTGCAGATCCTGACTGCAGAGAATATGCCAGTGTGTTGGAAGCCAGAGGGAGAAGGTGGCAGTTGCATAACAGTACAAATGTACTAAATACCATTGAACTGTTCGGTGTGGGGGGGGCAGAGGGGAGGGCAGCACATGAAACCTATCTGAAGCCTGGCTCAGTTCAGGCACACGCGCGTGCTCAGTATGTTTACACCCTGGGGGTTAAAACCAGCGCCCCTCATACGATAGGCAAGTACTACCAATGTGCTACAGCACCATCTCCATGTTTTTTAATGTTAAGGCCAAGTCCGACATTCAATTGTCCAGGCGGGCTTTGAACTCGCGACTCCTGCCTCAACCTCTGAACAGCTGGGATGATGGTGACGACAGGGATGACAGTGACGATTGATAGGGATGACGGGGATGACGAGGATGGCAGGACAACGGGGACATGACAAGGAGCAACAGGCCTACACAACCAGGCCTGGCTGAACTGTCCACTTTAAAATGGTTGCTTTTGTACTGAGCTCCCCCTCTTAGGTTCTCTTATTAAAAAAAAGGGGGGGGGGCTGGAGAGATGGCTCAGTGGGTAAGAGCACTGCCTGCTCTTCCAAAGGACCCGGGTTCAATTCCCAGTACCCACATGGCAGCTCACAGCTGTCTGTAACTCCAAGACCTGACACTCTCACACGGAATGGACATAAATTAAAATTAAATAAAATATTTTTTTAAAAAAACAAAAAAAAACCACACACACACAGGGAGCCCGGTGTAGTGGTGCACACCTATAATCCCAGCACTCAGGGAGGCAGAGGCAGGTGAATCACTGTGAGTTCCAGGACAGCCAAGACTACACAGAGAAACCCTGCTCGAAGAACCAAAAAAAAAAAAAAAAAAAAAAGAAAAAGAAAAAGAAAGCAGGCTAAGCAAACCATGGGAACAAGCCAGTGAGTAACACTCTTCCACGGCCTCTGCATCAGCTCCTGAGTCCTGGTTCCTGCTCTGTTTGAGTTCCTGTCCTGACTTCCTTCGGTGATGAACAGTGCTGTGAAAGTGTAAACCCAATAATTCCTTTCCTGCCCAAGTTGGTCACGGTGTTTTATCACAGGGAGAGTAACCCTGACTAAGACAGTGGAGAACAGGCAGGACACAGAGGTCTCGAGTAAAGGGAGAGAGAGGGTGGGGCAGGGCCTCCGTGGTCTGCAAACCTTTCTGATTTGCACTGTTATTCTTGCTACACCTCAAGCACTATTCTTCTTTTATTGATGCGAGAAGCTTGTTGTTACTTTGAAATATGATCTTTGACTGTTGCCCAGGCTGGCCTGAAACTCCCATGTAGCCCAGGCTGGCCTTAAATTGGAACTTGAGGCTCATCCTCTCATTCCTCAGCCTCCTGAATGCTGAGGTAGCAGGTGTGAGACGACACACCCACCAGGAAGCTCTGACTGAAATGTAACTCCTGAAGGATGCTGGACACAGCGTTGTACCTGCTGCTGCAAAGCTGTAACTCTACAGCCCACGGATACACTGAAATCCGTTTCATAATGATGGGTTTTTAAAAAGTCACCCGGTTACCTTTAAAGGATGTCAGGAAAACAACTGAGGGTCTGAGAAGTGGCTCATTTGGAAAAGCAGCTGTCGAGCCATCATGAGGCTCCACCAGCTTTGATCCCCAGCACCTGTGTGCTGCGCTTGGCAGCACTGGGGAGCTGGAGACACGCAGACGCCTGGAGCTGGCTGGCCAGCCGGTCTAGCCTACGGATGAGCTCCAGACCCAGTGAGGAATGTGGGTCTCAGAGGAAGACACCCAATGCCAGCCCATGGTCTCCACACATAAACACGGGCACACACACAAACTAGCTTACTTTGGAAAGAGATAAAAGAAAGAAGCGAACGCCTGGCTAACATCTGGTTATCAAGGTCAGCAAATCATAGTAAGGACCAACTTGTCAGCAGTGTGGGACTCATCACAGCTGGCTCAGAGCAGGGAAGGTGGCGGAAGCACATAGCAGGTTGTCCTCTGACTTCTATGTGTGTTATAGTACGAGCAGACACACAATATATAAGTCTAAGTTTAAAAAAAAAAATGAGCTGAGTGCTGTGGCGCACGCCTGTAATCCCAGCACTTGGGAGGTAGAGGCAGGTGGATCTCTGAGATAGAGGCCAGCCTGGTCTACAGAGTGAGTTCCAGGACAGCCAGGGCTACACAGAGAAACCTTGTCTCCAAAACAAAACAAAACAAAACAAAAAACCACAAACAAACAAAAACTAATAAAATAAAATAGAATAAAAGGTTCTGGTCATTGTGGCTATGTCTACGTCAGATGAAAATGTTTTGGAAGTAAACTTTTAATTTATCATATTTATTTTTTTATCATATTTATTTTTAATGATGTGTTCTAATTCTAATGTTTTGTCTACATGAAAGCATTTCTGTGTAAAGTAATATTAATAGATGGCTCAGGGGCTCAGAGTGCTGGCTGCTCCTCCAGAGAACTCAAGTGCAGTCCCCAGTTCACACTGGGGTTCACAGTGGTCTCTAGCCCCAGCTCCAGTGGATCTGATACCCTCTTCTGACCTGTGCAGGTACATGCAGCAACATGCATGTGTGCATATGTGCACGTGCGCACAAACACACACACACACCTTTTCTTTAAGTAATATATTAATGGAACCTTCAGACCTTTGATCTGGAGGGGTGGCAGAGCAGCCTGTCCCTCAGCACCTGGCCCCGACTGCCTAGTCTTCAATCTATCTTCAACCCAGAAAAACTTATTTTCAAGCTAACCAGAGGCTGGATTTGGGTTTTTAAAAATAATAAAACACCACAGGGCAGTGGCTGACTTGAAGACCCTGCCCCCTGCCTCCATACAGGCAGACCCCCAAGAGCCCTGAAGGCACAGGGAATCAGCCGCCTGTCCTGTGGGTGGGTTGTCACTCACCACAGCTCTGGGCCTGGACTATACCAGCCCGTCATAGAGGGACAACGCCTGCACGATGGATGGGTCGGCCTTGGAGCCTTCCTGGAACTCCTGAAGCGTCAGCTTCCCGTCAGCATTCTGCAAACAGAGAGGCGGCTGAAGGTGCCTCCTGGGCCAGGGGTCTCAAGCCTGCCCGTGGCTGGTCTCAACTGAACTTCCTGAGTCTAAGGGAGTCTTTAGAGCCACCTCTCTGGGTCTCTGGTTCCCCATCTGGGGACCACAGAGAGGAACAGTGACAGGTGTGGGGAATGAATACCACATGTGTTAATGTACAGACACCTGAGGTTCTGGGACGGTGGAGACAGGAAGAGACTTGTGGCTTACTGGCCAGTCAGCCTTAGCCAAATCAGTGGTTCCCAAGTCACAGGGAGAGACCTTGGTGGGTTGGCTTCTGGGGAAGGGTCCCCGAGGTTGACTCCTGGCCTACCTGTATGCTTGCATGAGTGTGCAAGTACATGCACACTGGTCACATATATCGTGGTCACTCCTTCATGTGTTTTCCTGGGCTCTTTTAAAAGCCACCCTTGGAGCAGGTCACATCAAGTGACCCAGGTATCCCAAAGAGGAGTCTACTTAGAACTTGGGCCTCATGCACCATTCACTGTACTTCCAGCACCAGGCAAGGCAACACCAGGCGTCACCAACCTGGCAAGGCCAATCTTGTGATGGTTAAGAGCCTAAACCCGTGATGCCCCGTGCCTGCCAAAACCTCAAGTCTTCAGGCTCACCCTCAAAAGGAGGAAGGAGCTACATCTGTCCCCTGTGGTCTGGCAAAGGAACTGGCCTAAGGTCACCATCCGAGGGACCCCACACTGCACCCCTGTAAATCCAAGGCATATCAAAACCAGAAGATGTGTGGCTACCGCAGGGCAGGGGTGCCTAACAGGATTCATGGCCTTGGCAAAATCAATTTGAGTCCTGCCACAAGAGGGTTGCTGCTGCTGCCGCCTTCTGCACTCCCATCTGAAAACTGTCTGAGGACAGCAGGAGCCCAGGCTTACCCCTCCCAAGTGCTAATTAAGAGCTCAGAGGCTTACCCCTCCCAAGTGCTAATTAAGAGCTCAGAGCTTGCCTGGCGAGCCTGGTACCATGCGGCAGGTGGTACGAAGCCTGGAGATTTGTATTCTCATAGCGCATGAGGAGGCTGTTTCTTTACCCCACAGTCTCAAATTCCCAAGTAAATCAAAGTTATTTTAGTTTTCGTGAGGGGGGAGTGGTTCTGATTGGGGCATAGCTCAAGTGGAACACAGGCTTTGTACTTGCACAAGGCCCTGGTGTGACCCGCAGCACCACAGGGAAAATGGAGGAAGGGTACGATGGTCAAAGGAACCACAGGGTTCTGCAGGAAAGGGAAAGAGGGTCTGGGGAGGCCTGGTAGGTAAAGTGCTAACTGTTCAAGCATGAAGACCTGAGTTCGAGCCCCAGCATCCACACAGATGCCAGGCATGGTGCCGCGTGCCTGAAACCCCAGTGCCGGGGCTGAGACAGGAAGATGCCTGGGGCTCACGGGCCGGCCAGTCTAGTTGGATCAGTAAACTTCAGCTTCAGTATGAGGCTCTGTCTCAGAAAACAGCAGTTAAAGACACTTGCGGTCATCCTCCGGCCTCCACACACGTACACGCTCAAAAGGACACATGTGCACATAACAGAGACACATGCACCCAAGAGAAAGAGGTTTCTCAACCCGGGGCAGGTGTGTCTGGCTATGACCATCAGAACCAGTGGCACCCAGGACCTTGTAACATGGCTACTGCCCATACCAAAGCATCAACTTAGGCAGATGGGCATGCCTACTGTGTTCTGGCGGTGCTGGGGATGGAACCCAGGGCCTTGCGCATGATAGGCCCTCTACCACCGAGCCACACCCCAAGACTACATCACAGATTCCCTTGAAGCCGTGCCTCAGAAGCCACAATCCCAAAGAATAATCTCCCTTCTTTTCCCTGTACGGGTCATTTTTATACACTTGGGGCCATTACTGTGAGAAGTCAGGGTTCTGCAGAACACCCAAGGAGTCAGGACAGAAAAAAACGAAGGCCAAGAACCTCGGTTAGGTACAAGGAACCTCCCTGGGGAAGGGCATGGAGAAGTCTGAACGGCCGCCGGCTGCAAAGTGACTGACCTGAGCCAGTCCCCCAGGGATCGGCGGCAGAGCTGGCCAGGTGCAGGATCCCTCTGCCCCGCCTCACCTTGTCCATCATGGCGAAGATCCTGTCCACCCTCTTCTCCGGTGTGTTCTCCTCTTCCGGGAGCTCCACGGTGTTCCCCTGCCAAGGTGTAGTAAGAGGTCGGGCCGGTGCGGCACCCTTGGGTTTACATGGCTAAACTAAGCCCAGGCCCAGGCGCCAGGGCGCTAGGCCACAAGGCACCAACACTTTTGGTCTCTGAGCTTATAACTAAGCTCTTGCCTCCATACCATACCCTGGGCTGGTGGTAGTGAAGACCACTCTTCTCTCCCATTCTCTGGCCCTGCCACCTGGGCCCACTACCCACCCAGTCCATGCCCAGGTGGGGGTGTCCATGGCTACTCAGCCAGCAGTCCTCCATTGGCCTGTATTATCCAGAGACAGAGGGGTGACTCTGGGTTTCCTCTGGGCTTTGTAGGTGGCCTTCTCACCACCCCTCCCTCCCCTCCCAGGACTCACCACCATCTGGTAAATGGCATCCACGATGTCCAGCATCTCATTCCTGGTGATGTAGCCATCATTATCCAAGTCATAGAGCTTGAAGGCCCCTGTGACCGTGCAGACAGGCTGGGGTCAGTCTGGCCCAGGGCAACAGCGAGCCTCCCCTCCCCCTCCCTGCAATGCAATACAAAGCCTGAGAGCAGACCGTCCAGCCAAACATCAGGCCAACGAATACTGATAGGATGGTACATTCATACACCAGTGTAGCCAGAGTTAAAGATAAAATAAACACTTGGAGTGGCAGCGCACGCCTTTAGTCCCAGCACTGGGGAGGCAGAGGCAGGTGGATCTCTGTGAGTTCAAGGCCAGCCTGGTCTACAAAAGGAGTTCCAGGACAGCCAAGGCTGTTACACAGAGAAACCCAGTCTTGAAAAACAAAACAAGAGCCGAGTGTGGTGGCACATGCCTTTAATCCCAGCACTCAGGAGGCAGGCAGATCACACCCCAGATCCTGCAGCTTGTCCCACCAAGATGGCTGTGGACTCTGCCTCAAAACAACCAATTTTTCTCTCTGGGACCTTTATCTGTCCTGGAACAGCAGGGTATCTTCTTGCCTGGCCCTGGACAGGTGGCCCGGCCTGCTTACTTGGCCACATTGGGCCCACCTGCCCAGGGCACACTGCCCAGGCCTCTAGGAATGCTCTGACTTCCCAGAGCGGGTTGCCATCTGTGGTCACTGCTGCAGGTGTCTGGCACTGCCTCCTCCTGGCAAGGGCTGGGGCTGCATCCCTGTAGCCTGGGGCAGGGTGAAGGGGATGGGGGACTTACACCGCAGCTTCTCATCCAGGGTCCCCCTCGAGGTCACTGATAGCGCCTGGATGAATTCAGAGAACTCGATCCTGCCATCCTGAGGGAGACAAAGGCTTTGGTCAGCACAGACCTCATAGGTGGGCAGTAGCAGACGCAGGACATCGATGGCTCATGGACAGAGGACAGGAGGGAAGGGATGAGGGGAAAGAAGGGGGGACGGGAGGGGAGGAGGCACAGCTGGAAGAGGGACAGTAGGCAGTAATGGCGAGTACTGAAGACCAGTGCTCTGTGAAAGAGGCAGGCACAAAAGCCACACTTGAAGCCTCAGTCTCCTCATCTGAGAAATGGGGACATTGAAAGTGCCCACACCACAGAGAACGGTGGCAAATGACTGTAATTCTAGCACTGGGAAGGCAGCGGCAGGAAGACAGAGGTTCAAGGCCAGCGTCACAGCTGCACAGAGAATCCAAGGCCAGCCTGGGTGGACTGGCTAGGTTTTATTGTTGCTGCTGACTTTATTTCATGGGCACTGGTGTTTTGTCTGCATATGAGGGTGTCAGATCCCCCTGGAAACTGGAGGTACAGACAATGTGAGCTGCCATGTCGGTGTTGGGATTTGAACCCGGGGCCTGTGGAAAAACAGCCAGTGAACCGTTAAGCTATCTCTCTAGCCCCCAGCCTGGCTACTTTTTTGCTTGTTTGTTTGTTTGTTTTTGTCAACTTGACACAAGCTAGAGTCATCTGGAAAGAGGGAGTCTCAGTTGAGAAAATGCTCCCACCAGATTGGCCTGTGGGGCATTTTCTGAATTAGTGACTGATGTGGAGGGGCCAGCCCTGCTCAGGTGGTCCAGAGTTGTCTTAGAAAGCAGGCTGAGCAAGCCATGAAGAGCGGACCAATAAACCACAGTCCTCCACAGCGTCTGCCTCAGCTCCTGCCTCTGGATTCCTGACTTACCTTATGCACTGTGACGGGAGCCTGTAGGTCGAAATTAGCCCTTCCTCCACAGGCTGCATTTGTCACAGCAACAGAAACCTAACAGAGACTAACTAAACACTGACTAAGACACTGGGCGAAATATGACACGTCTCAGAAGAAAAAAAAAAAGAAATGCCAACCCCACAGATGGCTGCTATTCCCAACCCTACGCCTCGCATTTGTCACACTGTTAACACATTACACTGCTGAGCTTACTAGTCTTTTTTTTTTTTTCTTTTTGAGACAGGGTTTCTCTGTGTAGTCTGGCTCTCCTAGTAGACCAGGTTGGCCTTGAACTCACAGAGATCCACCTGCCTCTGCCTCCCAAGTGCTGGGATTACAGGTGTGCGCCACCACGCCCTGCAAATTTACTATTCTTAGAGAATTCTGCATTTTGTATCCATAAGAAAACTCACAGACAAGTTCATGTGTGTGCATGCCTTTATACATGTATGCAACTCTCTGTGTATTTGCATGTGCAAGACCGTATATTTGTGCACATGAACATGGAACACTGAGTGTGTCAGTCACACAAATGAACATGTGTGTGGGTGGGTGTGCCACATGTATGCACGCGTCAGTCTTGAACTATGTTGATGTGTGCCAGTGTCATGCTTCGGTGTGCCATCGTGCCTGTGTGCACATGAGCACACTGTCCTGAGTGGGGAGCCAGGCAGTGGGAAGTGAGTGGGGAGGGCAGCCCCCTGCCCCCAGAGGAGCTCACACTGGGACAGGCATCCACAGCTCACCTTGTTCTCATCAAAGACATTGAAAACAAACGTGGCAAACTTGGTGGGGTCTCCAAATGGGAAGAACTGTTTGTAGATCTTCTGGAAGCCAGCCGCATCCAGCTGCCCGCTGGGGCAGTCCTTAATGAAGCCCTTGTACCTGCAGATGGCAGAACAAGTGGCAGAAAACGTCATCCTCCAGAGACCCACGACACAGGGCCCCGTGCCATTGGTAACAGTGTCGCGTGGTCTGAGGAATGGTGGGATTCGGCTGTCCTAGGCATGGGTTCATAGCGCTGCCTCTCACTGCCTGTGTGACCTTGGGCAGTTCACTTCAGCTGTCTGAGCCTCACATGAGCACAAGAAATCAGAGGTATGCCAGGAGGATTCCCCTGGATGTGGCACATAGAGCACTTGGCCTCTCTGTCTGACACTCCTCCCAGTGTAGTTAAAACGAGTCACCAAGTGACCTCCAGAAAGCCTCACCCCTGGCACCATAGTGCCACCACACGAGTGGCAGCTGGCTCCTTACCACCCCTACCCCATCCCTGCTCTAAGGGAGCAGAACACACACCCACTGGAACCACAGGTGGGGCTCAGAAGTTCCTGTGTACTCCTCTTGGCCATGTCTACTGTCACCCTGGTACCCAGCACAAGACCCTCCCGCTACCCAGCCACTGAGAGGCCAAGGCCCAGGCTACCTCATCATTCGCCAGCTGTGCAAGCCTAAGCAAATGCCTTCACCACTCAGAGAGCTCCCGATGCAGAACAGCGGTTACCACACCCATCTTGCTAGACTTGGGCAACATGGTGCGCGTCACCCTGGGGTCTGATAGTTAAAACTCACTGCTATCCACTCTCCAATACCGGGCAGAGTTACAAAGCCGCATAAAACAGTCCCTAGCATGACTGTCAGCACACTGAAATTTACGTGTGGCTTTAAGTTGGTGCCTGTGTGTAGCTGAGGCCAGCCCTGTCCCCCAGGTGAGACATGCTCTCTTCTGAGGACCATTCCTCCCACATCCGACAGCCAGAGCAACTAGCCTCAGCCAGCAGCACCATCTTCTGGACAAGGGACTTGGTCAACTTTATCGTACTAGTATTATGGGCAAGGTATTGAGAAAGCCCATTTCCAAGATAGGGAAACTGAGGCTGCAAGAGAGGAAGTTACTTAGAAGACCACTCAGCCCATCCTGGTGTTGCGATGGGCATGGGAGGTGAGCTGAGGAGACTGACACTCAGAGAGCCCGGGTCACTGACTTTCCCACGGTCCCCTCACTGTCCACGGCAAAGTTCCATTTGCCTACCATCCTCAGACTAGAGGATTCTGGGAGTCAGGAGCCAGAAGCCTCCTGTGACACTGTGACTCCCCCACAAAGAGCCAGTCACAGTGCCATGAGAGGACGACGATGATCTTACAGATGAGGCCAGCTCAGCCATGCGCAGTTACTCACGGCTTCAGCTCTCAGCACACCTTGCCCTGTGTGTCTGCTGCTCTCTGCCTGCCAACACAGAACGTCTCCAGATACAGGGAGGTCCCTGCACTCTGTCCTGGCAAGTCTCAAAGGCACCCAGGGGTGCCTGGGAACCCTGCTAACAGGCCACACACCAGAAGGAAGGGATGCGAGGGACTAGGTGTGAGGCTACCTCCAGCTTCCTTCCCAAGGTCAGCATGCAAAGGTTGGCTCATGACCCCCAAATCCAAAGCCAGAACCCCAGAATCTGTGAGCTATACCTGCTGGCCTCTGACTTCCCCGCCACATGCCCATGATCCTTCTGACCTCTCTACGATGCTACCTACCACTTGAAGGCTCACGGCAATTCTTTTTTGTTTTTTGTTTTTGTTTTTTTGTTTTTTCGAGACAGGGTTTCTCTGTGTAGCCTTGGCTGTCCTGGACTCGCTTTGTAGACCAGGCTGGCCTCAAACTCACAGAGATCCATCTGCCTCTGCCTCCCGAGTGCTGGGATTAAAGGCGAGCGCCACCACACCGGCTATGACAATTCTTTAAAAGCAAAAATGCCAGCTGTGGTGGTGGTGCACACCTTTAATCCTGGGAGGCAGAGGCAGGAAGATTTCTGGGAGTTTGAGGCCAGCCTATATAGAGCGAGTTCCAGGCCAGTCGGGGCTATGCAATGAGACCCTGTCTCAAAATGAATAAAAACGAAGCAAAGTAGAAAAAAAAAAAAATCCTGAAGGTATCTTTTAAGCCCAGCCCAGAGAGCCCTGCAGGAGGCCCAGAGGAGCCAGCTCCTGGGGGGGAAAGGGGCTCCCCAACACTGCACCAGCGCGAGTCATTGACAGTGACATCAGCTGCAGGGGCTGGTGGTGGCATTCCAGTGCCAGCTGAGTATCTACTTACCCCTGCGGAGGCTGTCACTGAACCCCACGCATCAACAGGAGGCTAGAGAAGCCACCCCATGAGGTGATGCTGGAAAACCAGACGCCGGCCTGCACAGAAGGCCCCATCATGTACCTTCTGCCACCTGAGTGCTGCAAGCTCTGTGGGCTTGCTCGCCATGACCCACCACCTGGTATCTGCCTGTCAAATCCGGCTAGGGTAAGAGTCCTGCTCCACCTGTAGCCAAAACCCCCGTGACAATAGCCTTCACGGTCCTTCTCCAACTCACTCAGCCCTGCCTACAAATCCCGGCTGACCTGTGCTTGGCAGCCTGTACACGGCCTGGTATGTCTAACATATATCCAGCGAGCGTCTGCCTGGATAGGCGAATGAACACACAAGCCTCCCACAGAACAGGATCCCGTAAAGGCTCTAGCCAGAACCAGAGATCCTCGGACAAGGTTAGCAGGTCAACAGTGTGTGGGTGAGGTACTGGCGCCCAGAAAGAGGGTTACTAGTCCAGGGTAAACCAGGCTGTCCGCAGAAGCAAAGCCCCTACCCTCCAGCCCCCTCACCTCCCAGTCTCTTCTCTGAGAAGAGATCCAGGCTGCGCCACCCCCATGTCAGCAGCTGGGAAAGCGATTATACCCAAACATTATATAACCCCACTATTCGCCCTCCTGAAGTGGAAAAGGGGACCTGCCCCCACTGGAACAGCGAGGGAGAAGCCCACAGCTCTGTGGCCGCTGCCTGCTTCCAGTCCTCTGGTCTACCCGGCAGACTGCCACCTTGGAGGGCAGGTTTTGCCGCTTTCCGCTTTTGCGCATCACTGGCTGGCTCAAGACAGGGCTCTGTGGTTGGTTGGTGGAGGGCCTGCAGCCCCTCAGGACACACAGGACTAACGAGATATGACCCCTTCTTCCCTCGGCAGGCCAGGGTCAGGTGCCGTCAGGCCAGGCCTCCCTCTCTTTTACCGCATGGACAATGCTGCCGCCACTGTGCCTCAGTTTCCCTACCCCTACATGGCACTCCGTCAGGGTGTTCTGGGCATTGGAGTACTGCCAACAGTGTCCCTAGCCAGTGGCGTGCCCAGATTCCTCCTCCAGACACTGGGCAGCCATACTCAGGCTGAGGGCCAGGTGGCCTTTGGAGACCCTAAACTCCAAGGGACCTCCTACAAACGTCTGGCTTGCCTGGACCCCAGGAGTACCCGGCATCCCTAGGTTGTACCTGCTGAAGGGTGAGCCTGATGCTTGGCTCTGAGTGATCAAACATGATTTTGCCAAATTGTCCAAACAAGCCTGGAAGGCAAGGACTGTGATGCCCACTTTCTAGACAAGTGGACTGAGGCTAGTGGAGGTGGCTGTTGCCTGTTTAGCCCTCTCTTGCCCTCCCTCCAACCTGGCTGCCTCCCCTGGAAGAAGGTCCCACCTTAGCCGGCCCAGCACATAAGGAGTCCTGTCCCTCCTGTTCCCAGGGTCAGATCTGGTGGCAGCTCTCATAGTTAATGCCTTGAGTCTGTCAGGTGTAACTTACGTAGTGACAGATGGCTCACACCAGGAGTAGCTCCTGAACCTTTGGGGACCCCAGGTTCTTGGTGAATGTCGAATGGAACCCATAGTCTAGCAACTTTGACAGTCAACCCTGGAGCTTAGAATCCACACATGAGGCAGGGACAGGAAGAAGGCTGTCCCCTGAGCCCTGATCATGTCTCCAGTGACCTGGGATGGTTAGTGGGCCTGGAAGCTCCTGGGGCCAGCACTCCAGCCTTGGCGCTGCGCCTCAGATGGGGTAGGAGTCCTCAACACTACAAGTTCAGATGATGCTGGGTCTAGGGGCAGAGGGGCAGGGGCAGCCATGGGGCAGCCACCGTCACAAGAGCTCACTGCAAACGAGTACCTCAGGTGATTGGCATTGCCAATGTTTCGGAAAGAGAGTCTCAATGCCAAGAGGACAGATGACATGGGTGTCTACCACACAGGTCCACTTCACTCACAGAAGACAGGGGTGGGCAGTGGGGGAGGGGGTGGTTACCATCACGGTCACTCTCATGACCTTTGGTCTCTAGACTTGCTTTTCTGGTGGATTGTGTTGAACACACAGAACAGGGGGCATCAAAACATAGCTTCAGGTCAGGTGTGGTGGCACATGCTTGTCATCTCAGCACTGCAAGGTGGAGGCAGGAGGATTAAATCAAGGCCATCTTTGTCAGGCATCGCCCCCTCAGTTGCTCTCTACCTGATATTTTGAGACAGGGTCCATCACTGAACTTGGCACTAGCCAACCGTGTGGCCAGCAAGCCCCAAGGACCCTCTTGACTCCATACCACCCCAGACACATACTGCCACACTCCGCATATTTCTTTAAAGACTTATTTATTCTTGTTTTTATGCATGAGTGGTTTGCTTGCATGTGTATATGTGTACAATGTATGTGCCTGATGCTGAGAAACCCAGAGGAGGACAGACATCAGAGCCCCAGGAACTAGGGATACAGACAGTTTGTGAGCCACCATGTGAATGCTGGGGACAGAACCCAGGTCCTCCTCTGCAAAAGCAAAAAGTACTTTTGAGGGGGGCTTGAGACAAGGTTTCTCTGTGTAACAGGGCTGGCTATCCTTGCCTTGCTTTGTAGACCAGGCTGGCCTCGAACTCACAGAGATTTGCCTGCCTCTGCCTCTCGAGTGCTGGGATTACAGGTGTGTGCCACCATGCTTGGCTACAAGAAGTGCTCTTAACCAACCAGATCTCCAGCCTGCACATAGCTTTTTACATGGATTGTGGGAAGCAGAACTCCGGCCCTTAGCCCTTCCTCTGTGGAACAGGCATCTTCCTGAGTCTCAGCATCACTGTGTTTCTTAAGGAGAGCTCTTGCTTCTACGGCAAACCTGCCTGGGTCCTGGGTCTCTTGGCTCTTGACTTGTATATAACAATAAACAGGTGGCTCTGTCTCACTCAGCCTCAGTTTCTCCATCTCTGAGGTGATAGGTCTATCCAGCACCTGCCTTCAGATAAGCCCCCATGATAATAAGGGACACTCGCAGGCAGCCAGGACCATGCACTGGGAGGAGAGACCAGGAGCAGAGCCACCTCTCCTCAAGCCTAGTCCATAAAATGCATGCAGGGCAGGAGGGGTCCAGCCATGTGATGCTGTGCTTAGGACGAGGCCAAACTGTTTTGGGGGACCAGCTCTTATTTTGGGGGGAGGATGTGAAAAGATGCTCCCAGAGGTGACAACTGCATTCTTAAGTCCAGGAGGCAGGGAATCTATCACCTTACAAAATGCTGAAGGCTGTGATTGTCACTTGTGAGTCACCCCCAACGGGGTGTGCAGGAGAGTGGAAAATGAATGCAAGGGTGAATACCATGGCACAGAGAGGTCCAAGCATGGCCTCTCACTCCCTAGGATGCCCTGGGCCAGGCCTCACACCACACGAGGCTTAGTCTCCCATCTCCCACATGCCTTAGCCAGCTAGGCTATCCAGAGAAACTTGTCCTTGAGAAACTGTCCCTGTCCCCTCCATAATTAAGGCAATGTTTGCTTCCTCCCCAAGGAGCAGAACTGGGTTAAGTTGTTGCATGGATGAACAGCGGAGCGAACACCATAGCTGGGAGGGTGCAGGGAGGTCTCCCCGGGGAAACTGTTCACTTTGTCATCTCTTCAAAGGCCTCCCTGCCTGGGCCCACCCCTACCTCCCCACAGCTCCCTGGAGAAGGAGGCTCCCTCCTCCCCTTTCCTTTCCTTGGGGCTTGTGGTTTCATGGGTCCCTCACTGTAAGAAACCAGCATATATGAACCAGTAAACACTGGAGCGTGGAGGAAAAATAGCCTAGACCCAAACTATGCCCCCTTCCCCCATCCCCTTCCCCACCCCCTCCCCCACCCCCTCCCCAACACTACACACTCAACACACTTCCGCAAAGCTGTGTGACCTAGGCAAGTGTCTCCTCCTCTCTGAGCCAATCTCTTCATCCGGAAGATGAGGCCATTCTTCTAGGACTCAGGACTCCCTGAAAGGTGCTAATGTTAGGACAGCACCTGCCTGCAGAAGACCTGGGGGACAGGAGGGGACCTGGCTCCTCACCACAGCTGTGTGGGATGATCCAGCTGGCCCTGCTGAGGCGCTTCCCAGATGCCCCTCGTGCTCCCACACACCACTTTGTTATTATACCGCTTGGATGTTTAGGAATTATAAAAAATACTCAAACAAGAGAATTTGGACAGGCGACAATACAAGGAGAAAAAGTACCTACAACCCACGATCCTGCCACCTACCACCCCACCCGGCTCCTTTTTCTGCGTGCTTTGCTTTGCAGCCTGGATTTGAGGGATCTGGGAAACCCTGCTGTTTCCACTCAGTATGGTGTCCTGGAGGAGGACACTGCAAGCTTTAGCACCCTCGGTATTCCTCGGCTAGCCCCCACTGTGCCCGTGACCTCCCACAAGGATGGAGTCAGCTCCGTGGACACTGGGAGCTATGATGGAGAGCCTGGGCCACAGGAATAAAGCCCCTTAGCCTTGGTCCTTTCCTCTGCAAAAGAGCAGACACAGTCAAGGTCACCTGGGTCTGGAGCCTGTGGCTGGGGTCTGGGCAATGGGGTCCCTGATGGCTGGGACAGCCATTCTCCCCAATTTGCAACCCAGGCCCTGAGTTCTAGTCCTGATTCCTCTAGCACTCGGTGTGGCAGGGACGGCATCACTCAGAGACCCTGAACCGCAGTGTCAGTACAAGATGGTGGCACACGCCTTGAATCCCAGCACTCGGGAGGCGGAGGCCGGCAGACCTCTGAGTTTAAGGCCAACCTGGTCTACAAAGTGAATCCAGGACAGACAGGGCTGTTCCACAGAAAAACCCTGTCTCGAAAGCCACCTCACCCCACCCTCCCCAAAAGAAGTCAGTACATGACAAGGTGACTTGCTATGGTGATGAGGACATAAGAACCTCTCCTTGGAGATCTGACCAATGAACAGAGGTGTGGGGTTGAGGGACACGGATAAAGGCTCCAAAGGGGCAGGAGTGGGGGCTGGATGAAGGTAGGTGTTTGAGGAACTGCAGGGAGAGGGAGCTCTGAGCCTCCAGGCAGCTCCAAGGGCCAGGGCAAGGAGTTGAGCCTTAGGCAAGCTGGGGCTTCAAGAGACCAGCCCATTTGGCTCCATCTCCAACTCTCCTGGCACTGGCTGAGGGATGGGGTGTGGGGAGCAAAAGAATCACTGGGAGACAGTGACCACAGCGGAAGGATCCCTGGGGTTTGGGGCTAGTCAGAACAGGAAAAGCTGCAACTAGGTCCGGGGCAGGAGGTCCCTGGTCTAACCTCTAATCCGGCAGGCTTGTAGACAAAGTCCCAAAGCCAAAAAAAGGAGTTGAAGGCTATCAAGTGACAACAAACGGACTCGCTTTATGTGGTAACAATCTATAATAGTCCACACACCAGAGACTGACCAGAACGCCATCATCTGTGCGACCCATTACTGATGTCTGTCTACACACAGTAGGGCACTTCTCGCAGGGAGGAGCCTAAATCAAGCAAGTCAGGAAGTCCTGGGGAGGGAGGCAAACTGGAGGAACTCCCAGCTTCAGGCGGCTGGAGACTAGGGCAAGGCTGGACCAGCAAGGGGAAACTTCTAACTGCCTAGCCTGCACTTTGCAGGTGCTTGCTCCACAGAGCCTGAGGGGTACGGGTAGGAAGCAGGGAGACCTGGAAAAGGGTGGGCTTTTGGAATGTTCCTGAAGTGGCTAAGTAGACACACACACACACACACACACACACACACACACACACACACA
>OU015750.1:7978422-7991024 GCA_907169655.1 Acomys percivali | reverse complement strand
TTCCCTCACCAGAACTGTCCCTAACATGGACACTGAATGACCAGCAGGCAGCTAAGCCTCTGGGCGTGGAATGAGATTGCAGACACAGGCCCTGTCTACTCATAAGCAGCTGCTTCAGCTTTATCGGACATTTGAAGCCACCAAGTGCCCGCTCCCC
This sequence comes from Acomys percivali, assembly GCA_907169655.1. Lineage (NCBI taxonomy): Eukaryota > Metazoa > Chordata > Mammalia > Rodentia > Muridae > Acomys > Acomys percivali. The sequence continues at coordinate 7,990,867 of OU015750.1, read as the reverse complement.
CCCACCCCGAGATTTCTAGAAAGCCCAATTCTTGGCTTCTTAGAGGGTGGCAGTCAGGGGTCCCCACCCATCCCAATCCTTCTGCCAGCTAGAGTGCCTGAACATAGGCTAGGCAGATCTGTGCCATCACAAGTCGGAGGTGTGCATAGTCTACATTGTGGGAGCTTAGCTACAGAGGGACACACCCTAGACACAGCCAAAGAGGTCCCCCTGGTCTTAGCCTCTCCTATGTTCCCCTTTGAGGAGGTGACCTGCCACCTGTCTCAAGATTCACTGATGTGTCCCCCGCACCCCCCCGTTGTGTTTTGGTTTTGTTTCTCCAGACAGGGTTTCTCTGTGTAACAGAGCCCCAGCTGTTCTGGACTCACTTTGTAGACCAGGTTAGCCTTGAACTCACAGAGATCCACCTGCCTCTGCCACCCTCAGTGCTGGGATTAAAGGAGTGTATCACCACACCCAGCTGACTTTTTGAAAGATGTATTTTTACTTATGTTGGTAGGGGGCAGGGCAGGAGAGGGCATCAAGTCCTCTGACAGTGGAGTTCCAGGTGCTGGTGGGCCACCATGTAGGTGGTGCTGGAAACTGAATTAGGACCTCTGGAAGAGCAGCCAGTGCTTCTAACAGCTGAGCCACCTGTCCATCCCATGGCTTTCGGCTCTGTTGTCTCCGTTTGTTTCTGCTCGACTCTCTAGCTCTCCCCTGCTCTAAGCAACACGCCCCGCAACACTCCCTAAGCCGTGTGCTGGTGGCTTAGTTCTCCAAACACAGCAGAAGGTAACTATGAAGATGAAGACCGATTGCTAAACTTTGCTCAGGGCCATGGAGCGATATGATGGGGTGTGGTGCTGTGAGATAGATCTGCCATTAAGAGCTCTTACAAAGGACCTAGCTTGGGTCCCAGCACCCACATAGCAGTTCACAACTACCCATGTCTGATCTCATGGGACCTGATGCCCTCTTGTGACCTCCATGACCTCCTACACACACATGGTGCACAGCCATAAATGAAACAAAAAAAAAAAATTTTTTTTTTCAAACCGGGCGTGATGGTACAAGCCTTTAATTCCAGCACTCAGGAGGCAGAGGCAGGTGGATGGCTGTGAGTTCGAGGCCATTGGTCTACAAAGCAAGTCCAGGATAGCCAAGGCTTCACAGAAAAACTCTGTCTCGAAAAACCAAAAAAAAAAAAATCTTTTTTTTCTTTTTCAAAACACGATATTGGGTACCCTGGACTCAGTGCAGTTAAGGATATGTTACCTACAACACCTACCTGTCAAATGACCCTGGGAGTAATCAAGAAGCCATGACTGGACTAATCTAGAATGTAGGGTGATACCAGGCCACCAGTGAGTGCTTACAGCTTCATCACGTCAGAGCCATGAAAGCCCGAACGAACCAGAGGAAGATTCTGGGGGGAACGGCTAAAACAAAGAGTCAGTCAACCACAACTCGAGATGTGGGGGTGTCTCAGTTTGGGGGTTTCCGGAGGGAAAGTGCTGAGATGTCTGTGAGATGATGGGGGAGTCAGGTGGGACCAGAAACAGATACCAAGGAGCCTCTGTCAGGTTCTGAGGGCAGCAAATGATTGCAGACGACACTCTTGTCCTGGGAGCTGCACCCAAGCACTTAGGGGTGAAAACTGTTGGTGCTCCTTTATAAGAGCACGGAGGCGACACCATGGGGAAGCTGTTTGGGGTGGGGGTGGGGGCAAAGCATAGGTCTACAGCATCAGGCTCCCCTGCACTGCGACATTCACAGTCTCAAAATAAAAACCCGAAGAGAAGTAATTGTCGTCACCCACAGTCTGTGTGCCCAGCGCATGGAGGGCCAGAAGGCAGCCAGCAGTCCTCCGCTCCTGGGGTCAGATCACCCCAGGCACGTGGGGGGCTTCCCTCTGCCTCCGCCTTGGGACCACATACAAAGGGAGCGTCCCAGAGTGCATCTCCCAACTCCATCCCATCCCCCCTCACCCCTCCTTTTCACCAAGACTCCAACCAAGTGTGAAATTAACAGGGCCTCCCCTCCGGCTCCCCTCTGCGGCTTGGTGCTCAGGACTTAGCACTCAGGCTCAGTGTTCAGACGTGTTCAGGACTTGGGCTCAGAGTTCCAGCCTGAGGCTCAAAGCTGAGGAGTACCAGTGCCCTCCTGCGGGCAACCCCAGACGGCCTGCTAACACCCCAAAGTCAAAAAACCTGCTCAAGCTCCATGACTGTCTTATTCTCTCAGCCTTGGTCAAATGACCCATGTCCATCTTCCACAGCTGTGGTGGTTTGGATAAAAAGGACTCCCATGGCGGGAGGGAAAATATGGCTCCCACGGGCTCCTAAGGACTGGCACTATTCCAAGCTGTGCCCTTGTTGGAGTGGGAGTGGCCCTGTTGGAGGAAGAACATCACTGAGGGGGGTGGGCTTTGAGGTTTCAAATGCTCAAACCAGACTCAGTCTCTCTCTTCCTGCAGCCCGAGGCTCCTTCTCCGGCTCCATGGTCGGCCTGTGTGCAGCCCACGCCTCCCACCCTGATGATCACGGACTAACCTTCTGAAACTGTAAGCCAGCCCCAGTCAAATGCTTTCCTTTATAAGAGTTGCTGCAGTCAGAGTGTCGCTGCACAGTAGTAGAAACCCAAACTAAGACAGCAGCTCTGCTAAGACCCGCTCGCCCAGCAAGCTCCTGACCCTTGACCATTCCATAACCCTTCACAGGACTCCATCTTTCCAGTAACACCCCAACACATGGCTAGTCCGAGGTCTGGCCAAGTGGGGACAGGGTGGGAAGGACAAGGGACCATGAGAGAGGATCCTGAGGTCATCCAGGTCAACAGTGCAGGCCGAGGCTCCCTGCTGAGGTCATGCCAAGCACAAGCTTAATCTCCAAGCTGCGCTCTACTCATGTTACAAAGGACCCACGGCTCCACCTCACAGGTGCGTCACAGGAAAAGCAAACTTAACAGATTAAATATGTGTCCAGTGCCCGTAGGACCCAACAGAGACACTTTCTCTCCTCAGCTGGACACGGCCCAGAGGCCCTATCCTCAGAGTCAGCCCTGGGGCTGGACTGGGGCTACAACTGCCTGATTTTGGCTGACTTCCTTTCCCTAGCGCGGTCCTATGGCCAGGTCTGTAAGTACCACTGAGAAAAAGACTTGTGATGAACACCAGATGTGGGGTACCCTGAAGGGCGTGGCACCTTGCGGTCAAGACCCTGTTGGGGGGCACATGTAGGCTTAGGCTACTTCTGAACCAGCTGTTTACGTCTCTGGCCCTCGGAGACCTCATCTCTAGCATCATATATAAATTCCCAGCAGGATCCTGAGAAGGCAGCTCTGGGGGTGATGGAGCACAGAGCCGTGAGAAAGGAGGGTGCTGGGCACCCATGCCCCTTCCACGGGCCCTGCCGAGAGCCAGAACTGCGGAGGAAGAGAAGTACCCAGCCCGGTGGCCACTACCAGCTTTTACTCGATGAGTCCCGCAGAAACCCTCCTGTGCCCCTGCCTAAGTAGACACGCCCACAGTACCCAGCGTCTCCTCCCACCTCCAGCGCGCAGCTAGGAAGCTTCTCCCGGGCGCCTCCCCTCCTCTCCGCGCAGCTCTCGTCTGCCGAGAGTGAACACAAGAGCTGGTCCCAGGAGCCCAGGGTAAACGTTCAGTCTGATTTTCATTTTCCCTAAAGCAAAATACCTCTCCTGATTGAAGCTCAACTCAAACACGGTGGGAACGGAACGCCAGAGCTGGCAGCCCCCACGGAGGGGAGGCGCCCGCCTGCCTGCCGCAGCAGCTAGGATGAAAGGCGGACTGCTGGTCTTCCTGAACAATCCAGACCCCACTTCAGTCTCCGCACACAAGGCCTGCCCTCTTGGTTACCCGCCCTCGCCCACTGCCTTCAGCCACCCCACGGTCCCTTGGATCCTGATGCCTTTGTTCACCAAATACTCCGTTCTCCAGAAAGACAGCAGGCCTTCCTGTGTTCAAGTGCAGGAGCGCTTTCCAAATGCCCTCACAGGCTCTCTGGGGCCCACCTGCACCCCACACCCCTCTCCCACCTCAGCCCCTCACTCCATCTCTCTCTCCTAGTGACAGGCCTGGCAGCTGTAAACGCCCCTGTCATGGTCAGGGTCTTCTGGCTCTCTGGTGGATCCAGGGATAAAGCTCCAAGATCTTCAGAGCCTGTCCCCCTCCCTTGCCCATTCCTCTCCTTGCTGTTCTCTTAGCATGGAGGTCTCTCCTCAACCCTCCTCTAGGTAGCCCTCCTGGTTAGTTTCCTGTCAACTACACACACACACACACACACACATACACACACACACACAATTCTAGGGCCGTTGGGGCAGAGGGGACCTCAATTAAGAAATGCCACCATGAGAGCTGGAGGCAACTCTGTGGGACATGTTCCTGATTAATGATTGAAGTGGGAGGGCCCAGCCTGGGTAGGGTGCTCCCAGGTTGTATAAGAAAGCAGGCTGAGCACGCCATGAGGAGCAAGCCAGCAAGCAGCACCTTCCATGGCCCTCAGCTCCTGCCTCCAGGGTCCTGCCCGGCTTGACTTCCTGTAGATGACCGGCTATAATCTGTAAGGCGAAATAAACCCTTTCCTCCCCGAGTGGCTTTTGGTTGTGGTGTTTATCGCAGCAACAGAAAACAAACCGAGACAAAGTGGTGACGGCCAAGCTTCTCAGAGAAAGGGGACATATTTGATCTACTCTGCTGCACTCCGCTAAGTCTGTACCCCTTCCACCCTCTGACATCGCCCCCATTCCCTCAAGGAGATGGGAGTCCCAGCAGGGACGGCGGCGAGGCAGACTCCCCTAGAATGTAGTCCCCCCATCCTCTCTGCGTCTCATCTTCCCAGTCTAAAAGTGAGGCAACTTGGACAAGTGAGGGTTAAACTCCATGTGCCTCACTCTCAGGGAACAACCACCTGCCTCCCCCGTGCTCCCTCCCGTGTTTCAGTGTTTCACTGGGTTACATGGGTGAAGGTCCTGGCAGCCCACTGAGGCTTCCAACTCAACGAGTAATTTTCACCCTGGCGCTTCCCTATGATCCCATGGGAAGACTGCAAGATTCCTAGATCCCGGCCACAAGATGACCAACCCTGGCAAGTAAACAGGGTCCAGTGAGAGCACTTCCCAGCAAAGGGAATAGAGAGAAGCTGTCCATACTGAGAAGAGCAGAGGGCCAGCACCGGGCCTCTGGCATGTGGGGAACCTCGCCTGGCTCTAAGATACAGCACTTGGAATCCTAGCTCCTAGCAGACATAGATAACATGACAGCACAAGCAGAAAGCCTGGCACCAAGCCGGCAATGCTACTGTGATTACTGCCCCCACGCCTCTGCCAGGGAGAGAGAAGCAGGGTTCCTGCCCTGTCTGTTCCTCTTTCCCAAAAGAGGCCAGAGACTGGCCCCGCCTCCACAGATGCTGACCCCGCCCAGAATCCCTGGTTCCTCCCCCAACCTGCCACAGAGAAGAAGACTCTCACATCAGTCCTCTTCAGGCCCCTCCCAGAGTGGGATGGCAACAACCCAGCCTCCAGCTGGCACTCGCTATTTCTACCCATGTTCGCTGTGCCAGCCCAGCTGGGCGGCTTGGGGCTGGGCACACCACAAGTCAACAGGAAAGACATACAGGCCCCGCCTACCTCCCCCACACTGCACCCTCTGCGCAACAGCTCTCACCCTCCCCCAACTCTGCCCACAGAGATGCTACGGAGACCGGCGACCCCGGCGACCCCGTGGAGACTGCTCTTTGGGTTGGCCACACGCTAGGTCCTTCACTCAGGCTGCGGCTGGGCTCCGCGTGGCAGGGGTCACAGGCTGGGGCTGTGCTGTTATGGCAGAGCAATCTCACTCATCCCACGTTTAAAAGTTCACAAAGCTGAGCAGACTCGAACAACCCCTGACCTGGCTTCTCCCCGCTCCCACCTCTTCCCCTCACACCCCTGCAGCCTGGTTTCTGTGTGCAAAGTGAAGGTCAAGGCAAAGCCATACTCCACAGATGGTGAATACAAGTCTCTCAGCCTCTACAGGGCACCAGAAGGCTAGATCGGACCAGCTTTGCCCTGACTTCTAAGAGACGCCCCTGAGCTCCCAGCACCAGAACCCACACTTTCCCACCAACAGCCTTTGGTGCGGCTAGGGTATAACTACTGGTCATTATAAGACCCCAGTCAATGCTCTTGCGTGCCACTCTGAGCCTTGCTTCCTCTTGGCACAGAGCTGCTGACAGGGCCAACGGGAGAAAACACGTGGCAAACAGCCCAGCACTGGACATAGGGACACTGCTGTTAGTATGCTGGTGACAAGTGGTGGTGTCAGAATAAAACATCGTAGCTCTCACTGCCTTCTGTGTGGGAGGTAGGAGATGCAGCTGGCAGGGCCAGGCCACGGTGTTAACACACAGCAAAACGGACAGCTTCCGGCTGCTGTCAGGGAGAGGAGCCAGGCCCCTAGGAGGAGCACAGATGTGAGGCGGCTCAGAGCCATTCAGATCTCAAGTTCAATCCCATTTCCGTCCTAGTCCCTCAGATCCTCCTGAGCCCCAGCTGTTTCCACCGACGGAGCCCAGGGGTTGCACCATGCCCTGCGGCCAGAGAACACCGCCAGCCCATAGTAAGAAAACCCTGAGGCTCCAAAGAGGTGATAGCACGCCACCCAAATCACACAGCCAGTGGCAGAGCATAGGAAATGAGTGGCTCAGTCAACCTGTGTCCTAAGCCCAGGCTCAAAGGCCTCAGCCTGGGGTGGTCACACCGACAGAGAGAGCTTGTGAGCCCCCTCCCCAGGGATGGGGAAAACACACTGTGGGTACCAGCTCTGTGGCAAGCATAGAGGAGGGAGGCTTGGGGTCTGTCCAGCAGGGCGCTCGGGGCACTTGCCATCAACATGGCCCTTCTTGGAAGAGCCAGGTTTGCCTTGCTGCGGGGCACTCGCATGCTTCTTGCTTTTAGACTCATCAACTTCAACCCCCATGCTGAGGGTCAGTGTCCTCATCTGACAAAGGCTGTAACAGCACTCCGCCCCTGGAGGAGGGCCACATGTTAAAGGGGTCCAGGGGCTCCCTCAAGGTGCTCCCTAAAGAGAGAAGGCAGATGGCGCCCCTGGGTTTGGGGGACAGAGAGATGGCTCAGTCAGTGCCTGTGGAGTAGGCACGGAAACCTGAGCTCAGAACCCCAGAGCCCACATAAGCAGGTGTGCTTGTAACCCCAACACTGGGGAGGTAGAAACAGGGGGATCCAGGGACGCCTCCACATGCCAGGCCAGCACTCATCTTATTACATACCTGAACCATGTTGTGGGGCAAGGAGCTCGATGCTCTCCACTGTACAGATGAGGAAACTGAGTCACCCAAAGGTAGAGCGACCTACAGTGGAGGCAGAGCCAGAACCAGGGTTTCTGTAACTCCAGAGCATGTTGGGGAAGGTGAGTGTTTGAGACATCACCCAAGTGCATGCTGGGAGTTGATTCTTTTATATGCGATCCAACTCTTACACAGGTTTAGGATCCTTTATCAAACGTTCCACAGATTGGTGGAGCAGGTTTTTAATCCCAGCACTCAGGAGGCAGAGGCAGGCAGATTTGCTGTGAGTTCGAGGGCAGCCTGGTCTACATAGTGAATTCCAGGATAGCCAAGGCTACACAGAGAAACCCTAACCAAACCAAAACCAAAAGTACACCAGATCTAGAGGTTCTTCTGGATTGGGGGACAATTTTCATATGCATAATGAGACATCCCTGGGAGAGAACCCAAGTCAAAGCCCAGCTTCGCACCTTCTACATACAACCCGAGGGCGATTTTGTACAGGATTTTTAGAGCGACTGAATTTTTGCTGCAACCCATGCCATGAGGTCAGGTGTGGAATTTTCCACAGCAGTCTCTTGTCACTGCTCGAAGGTGATGGTTTTCAGAACATGAATGGCCCACTTGCTCCCCAAGTCTCTGGTCCAAACTGATTCTTTAGCACCAGGTCTTGCTGGTGCTAGATGAACAAAGACCCTCGGCATCTGCTTGCACTGATTGACCGACCCAAGTTCAAGTCCAGTCCTGACTATGTCCAACAGTAAAACAGTGGACACATCAACTGATTACTCCGGCAGAAATGCTGATGACTGTGGCCCTGGGGAAGGGGCAAGAGAAATGGCTCTGCCGTTACCTAACGTCCCATCCTATCCCTACCGACTGCTGTGAGCTCTGACAAGCAGGATCTGTGTGCCTGGGACTGGTAGTTGAACAGTACTGGTTGGTGCTTGGCGCACATGTCCCTGCAGAAAGCGTTCAGCAGCCAGAGTAGTTGCTGCAATGTCCCCAGCCTGTGAATGCCACCTTCTGTGCCCCTCAGGGAGATGTTGGAGTGAGGTGTTTCCTGCAAACTCCTGGGTGGCGGGGCACTTCTCCAAGGCTTCACACAGCCCAATCCCACAGTGCTTCCCAGATTGCATCTGCTGTTGCTCATAACACGAAGCACTGAGCCAGCACACAGAAACATCCCTCACTGACCTTAATCATTCTTTGTGTGCCTTGTGACTTTGAGCAAGTGAACCGGCCTTCCTAAGCCTTGGTTTCCCCGCCTGCAAAATGGGGGCAGTGGTGCCTTCCTGATGCACACAGAACTTTCCAGTTCTTCATCTATCTAACAATCGCAGCAGGCCAGTCCCTGAGAGGGGCTTTGGAGGTGCAGTAGTGCTCCCCCCACATGGCACCTGTCCTCCAAGGCCCTCATATAACCAGGACAGACCTTAAGTACAGAGCTGTCTAGTCACCCATGAAAGGAAAGACAGAGTTATAAAAGTGAAAGTGAAGGCGTAGCTCACTTAGTAGAGTGCTTGCCTGGCATGCACTGGGCCTTATAAGACTTCTTGTAAGACTTCAATAAGATAGAGCCCTATAAAACTGGGCATGGTAGTGCACACCCATGTCCCCGGCACTCGGGAGGAAGAGGATCAAACTGCATAGCAAGTTGGAGGCCAGCCTGGGCTACATGGGACCCTGTCTGAGCTGGGGAAGGGGGTAGTAACCATACCAAGATCCACCTCGGCCTGCAGGGTGGAGGACAAGGCTGTATGGAGGTCTACCCAGAGGCAGGGAGTGAACGGGTCTGTTTGACCCACCCAGCTCAGACCTCACAGAGCACAAACGGTTGCCTCAGGCCTCAGGTGGCCACGCGCTGCCGAACGGAGCCTTAGCCACAGGAGGCTGTTGCTGCCAGGTGGAGAGAACAGGGCAAGTGTCTAGAGTCATTAGCAAGTCCTACTGTTATTAATAAAGGTGTCACCGCAGCCACAGGACAAGTGGCAGCATGGCAGGACCTACTGGCAGGACTTGGGCACCCTCACCTCTACCCCAGGAAGCTCTCTGGTCAGGCCACCTCCCTCCTGTCCCACAGCCCACCTTTCCACGTCAGTCCATGCCCTCCTAGCCCCGTCCCCCAGGCCGGGGATGAGAAACCATCTGCAGCTCAGGCATGCCTGATCAGTCATGGTTGCTAGTGGAGCCCAGACGCCCAGAACAGGAGTGGGGGAAGGGTAGTGAGGGATTCCTAAGGCTGAAGAGAGGAGAGGGGTGAGATGAGACCCAGCCGCTCCCCCCCCCCCCCCCCCCCCCCCCTCAAAGAAGGTACCACGCCCCCACTCAAGGGATAACTAGCTGAGCTGGCAGGGGCACTGCCTGAGAGTGAAGCTGCTGGCCTTTAGCCAGCTCCTCCCACTCTCTCCCTCCGGCCCCCGGAAGCAGTGACCCTGTTCCTGAACCCCATCTGCAGCTCTGAGGTCCAGCTCCAGCAGAGACCCTGGAACGTTCTGGGGCATGAGGTCCCAGGCATCTGGCCAGGAGGGTTGGAATGCACACGGCTCTAGGCAAACAACGTGCTCAAGCGGCGCTTCTGGAGCTGGCCCTTTAAGAGCCAGGGTAGGGGCGTGGCCCTGACCTGCCCACCCGTAAAGGAGGCACCCCAGTGACTCACCACTGTGCTAGTGGCGCAGAGGAACTGGAGGGCCCCAACCTGGCTGGGCAGGAGGGTGGCTGCTGTCAGTCACACATCAAAGTGACGGGTGTAGAGGCACACAGCACCAGAAGAAAGGCTGTGACCTTGACCACAGCACTTTCTGGTACCTTCATCTCCAGGCCTATGGGGTATTCCCAGCCACTTAACAACTTGTGCTGCAAGCTGTTTCTCTACCAGGGGCCCTGAGTGAGTTAGGAGGCACCCCCTGGAACAGAGAACAGATGCTACCCACTACCTGGTCTCTATGGACCTCTATGGCCTCTACAGACAAGAACGTGAAGCTTAGGAGGCTGCGGCGTGTTCGGACAGTGATTGCCTAGCACGCACAAGGTGCTGGGTCAGGTCCCCAGCATGTCACAGACCACGTGTGGTAGCACCACTATTGAAGGTGGAGGCAGGAGAATCAGATGCTCAAGGCTATCCTCAGGGAGTTTGGAGCCAACCTGGGCGGAAGAGAGACTTCTAAGAACCCTTGGGGCTCACGGGCCACTTTAGCCAATTGGTGAGCACCGGGCTCAGTGAGAGACCTGTCTCAAAAACTAAGGTAGAGAACAGCCTGCACCTAGGGCTTCTATATGTCTACACACACACACACACACACACACACGTGCACGCATGCACGCACGCATGCACAGCTGGGCCTGTCTCTGACCTGGCAACTCACCTCCTCAGCTGTCCAGCTTGGTGTGCTTGGGGAGGGCAGCTCGGTACTCCTGCCACTGGCATCCACCTCCTCCCTAACCACCTCCTGGGCACAGGTCCTCAGAGTAGCCCTGTCCTGATGCTTTCATACCAGAAGCTGCTGTAAGGCAACCCTCCTGTCGCAAATCTCCCCTACCCTGCCTCCTAATCCTCCCACATCAGCAAAGGAATACACAAGACAGGAGCTAGGCCCTCCCAGAGATGCCTAGGCCAGGTACGTCCCCATCACACCAACAGTTTGTCTTATCATTTAAACTGGCCTCACTTCTGTTTCTCCACCACATTATGGACCAACTGCCCATACCGCCTTGTGCCAGCATCGCAAGGTAAACTGAGGCAGATAGCCTATAGCCACGTTCTCGACCAGGAAATGAGACCTAAAGATGCAGCCAGAGGTACCCCTCAGCCAGCTGGACCTCCCCCTGGGCCCAGGGTCCCCTGCCTTCCTCCTAAAGCTTCAGAGCATCCTTCCCAGAATGCCCTAGGGCACCGTCAGGGCCACTCCTCAGCTCCAATCCAGGAAAGCAGCCATTCTAGCCAGAGTCCCTAAAGCAGGAGCTTCTATATTTTGATGGCTGCTGGTAGTTTTAATTAAGATCTTGTTCCTCTTGGGCACAGCAAGAGCCCTGTGACAAGCAGTGAGAAGACAATAGTGACCCTGCCTGGTTGGCTGTGTAGACTACAGAGCCTCAGAGGGCTCGGGGGGGGGGGGGGGGGGGGGGGGGGCCATGGCAAGAGGCCCAGTGCCCAGGAGCATAGGCTTTGAGCAGGCCCAGCTCCCTGTTTGCGCAGCGTACACCATGTATTTCTGAGCAGAAGGAAAGCATCCGCCTCCCCCCACAGTGCCAAAAATAGCCCCAGCTCCTGCTCTGAAGGTAGGAAGCTTTGGTTCCCACTAAGAGGCAGGTGCGGGAGGGCAGGAAGAAGGGATGGGTGGCTGGCTGTCGCCTCAGACCCAGCCTGCCCCCACCCCCATCCCCACCCCCACCCCCAGCCAGCCACCAAAAGTCACAGAAGCCCCAGGAGCCCCCAGACCCAGAAGGAGTCCCAGGAGAAAGGATGGAGTACAATGTCAGGTAGGGAAGCAGGCTCAGGATGGACTAGTAGCCTGGACCACCCATTGTCTGTTTACTTCTGCTTAGCTTTTCTATTCATCTCAACAAATGTGTCTGGGGTGTGGTGGTGGTGGGAGAGACAAAACCAGAGCAGCTGGGTGGAGGAGGGGGAGTTAAACAGGCTGTCACTATCCCATCCAAGACAGACACTGGCAGATAGGGCCGCTGGGTATCGGTGGCTGAGGATGAGTCAAGGGAGGTGGCCTTTGTTCAGCCCCTCTGAGCATCTCAGAAGCACAGTTCAAGGTTCACCCGCACATGAGGCAGCAAGCCTGTAAGGGGTGTGACTCTCTCCGTGGACCTGTGATGCCACTAGGAGAGTGTGGCAGGCCCCTAACTGGTATCGTCACACTTGCTAGCTCCATCCAACCCTCCAGGCAGGTTCCCTCACTTCGCCCATTTTACTGATAGCTCCTGGGCTGTGCAGGAAAGGGCTGAGCTGGCATCCCAGTAGTAAGTGGGGAGGATTGGAAGCCAGCCTTGGGGGAAGGGAATCCCTGAGCTGCAGGTCCCCCACAGCAGACAAGAGACAGCAGATAGGCTGCATGGCTCCATGTGTCCCTCCCTCATTGGCACAGAAAGGCAGGCTGAGTGTGTGTGTGTGTGTGTGTGTGTGTGTGTGTGTGTGTGTGTGTGTG
>OU015750.1:7955085-7974359 GCA_907169655.1 Acomys percivali | reverse complement strand
TGTGTGTGTGTGTGTGTGTGTGTGTGTGTGTTTGTGTGTGTGTAAGTTCATATAGGCCCACTAAAACTCTATCAACTGCCACATCCCCAGCCTATATATAAAGACTCAAAGCAGAAATAGTCACTACAGTTCTGTAATGGGAGGAGAAGCAATCTAGCAACAGACAGTTAAATCAAAATGTGTTGCACGCGTATATCGAAACATTAAAAACAAACATTTTTTTAAAAAACCCATTATGGGCCAGTAAGATAGCTAAGTGGATAAAGGTGCCCTCTCAAGCCTGGTGACCAGAGTTCAATCCAAGAAGGAGAGAGCTGACTCCCATAGTTTTTCCTCTGACCTACACACACACACACACACACACACACACACACACACACACACACACACCACAGGCACACAAAATAAATAATAATGCAAATAATAAAATTAACCAAAAAAAGAAATTAAAGTTAGCAATTAAAAGCAGACAACCCCAAAGGCGGCCCCTCTGAGAATTCCTCTTAAATATCTCTGGACTCTATCCGGCCATCCCCAGTGACACCCCTAATTCATTGCCATGATCTTCTTCTGTCCTCTTTATTGCCTCCTTCATTTTGGGGGGCTATAGCCAAGAACGCTTTTTCCAAGCTTGACCTCTCAGTGTCCCCGAACTCTGGAACCTTCCTTCCACAGCTCCCCACCCATCTTGGAAAATATCCAAGTTCCTGCCCATGACCTTCTGAGAGTGACTCTGGTCAGGCCCATTCACCCCCAGTGTCCCCGCAGTCTGTGCCACAGGAGCCTCACGCCTCACCCTGGAGCAGATGGGCCTCAATCCTGAGGTGGTGTGGGCGACCAGGACAAGACACCTGGGTTAGAAGAGTTCTCTAGGAAAGTGTCAGGAGGATCCAGTCACATTCCACATAGAACCCTGAGTAGCAGGGACAGGGAAGAAACCAGACTTCATGGTCAGAGGCCTACGCTGACCAGTCAGATGCACACATCGCAGCCTGCTGCAAGCCGTGCCTAGAGGTTGCCAGGGGAGCACGCAACACCAGGCTCCAGATTAGCCCCTTCATGTAGGCCGACTCCTCACCTCCAGACTTCATCATGAAGTACGTTTTCCAGAGGAAGAGTGGTCTGGTCCCCACCACAGGAGAAGGCTGGGGTCTCCCAATATCTAGGCTACTGAGCCCTAATCCTACCCTCGGCCTCTGCTGCCCTGAGGCCCCAGGCCCTCTCTGGCCCTCAAAGCGTTATCTTTTCCTGTAGAACCATGCAGCCATGAAGACAAGTGTCAGCCGAAGACACAGAGGCCACAGAGCCTGTGGGGGAACTAGCCTGCTCTCCACAGAGCTGGGCTGTCCTACCTAGAAGTCCACCCCAGCATCTCACCTAAGTTTCTCTGGCTGTTTTGGTTCCACCCTCAGTGAAGGAGGGAAGACACTTGGGAACAACAGGAACCCCTTTCTCCTCCCCTCTCCTGGACACTGATGACTTGCCCACCACATCCCAGTGCAGCCATCACTCCAGCTCCGGATTTTATCCCACAGTGGATGTCAGAGCCTGCCTCATCCAAGTCTGCTCTCCGACAGAGCTGTGCGGCAGTAACAACCAGGGAGCACCTTTTATCCTCTACAATGGCCTTCCCTGGGTGCCTGAACAGCCCCAAACCAGAAACCCAGGAGTCCAACTGGCAAATCCCCACTCCTCTCAACCTGACCCCATCTGGGACCAGGGTGACTCCCAGGTCCCCGTGATGCCCGCTGCTGTACAACCACAGAACACACTCGCTCTTGCTCTTCCCTGATCTCTGTGCTAGAAAGCAGCCGAGGAGGCTCAAGGTTGGCAGGCAAGGTCAAGAAGAAGCTGCAACTGACCAAATGATAAGAAGAGCCCTCCCCTCCCCCAACTCCTGAACAGGAGGTCTCTTGGGGGCCAGTAGAAATGTGGGATGGGGAGAGACTAGGGAGGAGGAAGGCAGCTCCGCCCCTGGCATGCACCGAGGCCAGGACAAAGGATTTGTGTGCCACCTGGCCAGTTTCCACCGGAGGCAGGCAGGAACTGCGCTTCTCCTTCCTTCTCTGTCTGTGTGCCCAGCAGAGTGGGCACTCAGTGAATGGCAGGCAGGAGCAGTTCCAACATGACCAAGTGAGGTGGCGGGCAGCCATGTAGAAGCAAGGGCGTATGGGGCCTTAGGGTTGAAAAAAGCCCAGAACTCACTCACTCCATCCCAAGTTCCTGTGCTAGGCATGAAGACTAGGATGACAGGAAGAGCCATCTGCAGAGACAAAACCCGCCCACAAAAGACATTTAAGGCTGGTTCACAGTGAAGCTCAAGGCTCTGCCCCTGATAGGGCACTTGCTTCGTGTGTGCGAGGCCCTGGGTTCCATGCCAGCATTGGAGTAGGAGGAGATGCAGGGGAGGGGCGGGGGGAGGGTCTGGGATGTATGTGAATAATGCATTCAAAGTGACAGTGGCACGCTCGGGAACAGTCACTGGCTACTGACCCAGAACTCATCTATTCATATCCTCCTATCAAGACCATAGTCATTTTGCAAAGGAGCAAGGCGGGGCTCAGCTAGGCAAGAGGGAGGACCTACCCCTCAGTTTAAATATAAGGGATGTATCACCCTCACCAATCAGCTCAGAGAGAGGGAGACAGACTTCCCATCCTTACACCCCCCCCCCGCCACACACACACACACACACACACACACACACACACACACTCACACACAGTCTGGTCTAGGCTGGGGGCCAGAGGTGAAGGGTCTTCCCCTTCGCTAACCCGCTGCCCCTAGAGATGGAGGACATCCCAGTGAAGGCAGGTGTGCGCAGCGTCAGCAGATACTCTCATCTCCATCGGAAGAGCAGAGGAAGTTCCAAGGCAGTGAGCCTGATAGATGCTCAGCTTCTGCCAGGATGGAGCCAGGTGTGAATCCGGTGTGATGTCACATCCTCGTGGGAGATTCTCATGGAGCCTGCAGCCCTCCCCCCCCACCCCACCCCAACCCACCCCACCCCCTACTCATGCCAACCACAAAGCGTAGTAGGACCCACACCACCCAGGATGGGTGCATAGGTATGCATAGACTGAGGAGAGACCACTGGGGCCCCAGCCTGGACCCTGGAGCAAGGTCACCACCCAGGGACTTGCCGCATCAGTCAAGCTCCGTTTCTTCAACTGGGTCTCCCCAGTACCAGAACCACAATCAATACTCTTGTTCCACGTGTTGGTGTGTGTGTGTGTGTGTGTGTGTGTGTGTAGAATGCAGAGGGAGGACAGAGGTCAACGTTCGGTGTCTTCTATGGCTCTCTCTAACTCATTTTGCTTTTAAAGGTTTGTTTTTAGCTTTTTGTTTTGTTTTGTTGTTATTGTTGTTTTGTTTGTTTGTTTGTTTGCTTTTAGCTTTAATTATGTGCACAGGGTGTAGGGAGCTGAGCGTGTAACCGCAGAGCCCATAGAGACCAAGAGACTTTGGCTCGAGTTGAGCTGGAGTTACAGGCAGTTGTGAGCCACAGACATGGGGGCTGGGAATTGAAACTCTGGTCTCTAAGAATGAGCAGTGTGCCTATTCTTAACCTCCGCCTTATCGTTTGAGCCGGTGTCTCTCAAGCTCACCATTTCTACTAGACTGGCTGGCCAGTGAGCTCCCAGGATCCCCTCTGGGTCTGCCTCTGAGGTGCTGGAGTTACACACGTGAGCCACAGTATCCGGCTCTTACGTGGGTAGGGACTGAGGACCTGAACTCTGGTCCCCATGCTTTTCACACTGACCCATCTCTCCAGCCTTGCGACTCACACTTGCAAGGATCCATCCCAGAACTCAGCCCAGACATTTGGGGGGCGGGGATCCTTCCTTGATGATGTGTCTCCTGAACCCCTACTCAGAATTGCCCCGGAAGAAAAAGTAGATGCTGCCACACTTCACAAGAAAGAAGCAGCCCAAGTAGAGCCTGCAAGCACACTCTGCTGCACCTGATGAAATTAGTTTACTTCCACAAAGACCTGCAGGCCTACTAAGCACCCACACTGTGAGAGATGGCTGTTGGCCACATAAAGACCTGCCTGGAAGGAGCTAGCGTCCACAGGGAGACAAGCCACAGGCAAGTGAACCCCCCAACCCCTGATAAGGCCTTGGATGGAGGAAAAGCACCCAGCTACCTCCATCCCTGACCAAAATGGCCACACATCACAAAAGGCCTTTAAAAACATCTCGGCCACGAGGCCAGTGCCTAACTGAGTTTCTCTGGCCCCACTCTTCCTAAGCTGATGGCCAGGCCTTACAGAGATCAGGCTGGAGAGAAGGAGGTTGGCCCCTGGGAGGGGGCGTGGGCTCTTTCGAATCCAGCGTGGGGCCAGAGTTGGAAAAGGAAGGACAGCAAGGCTCTTGGCATAAGCCTGAGGTCTCTTCCTGGACATGGCTGCAGAACAGCATACATGGGCGCAGTTCCCGGTAGCCTAGAGACTGTGGCAACCTAGGTATGCCGCCTCGCATCTCTCAGCCTCGGTTTCTTTTCAGTGAGCAGCTGTAGTGCCTGGAACATGCCAAGTTGTTGGTGTACTGTTGTACTAAGGACGAAGCTCAGGGCACATGACACAGTCAGTAAGCAGGGCATTGACTTCACATGGCTCATTAGTGGCCCCCAGTGTTACCATCATGGGGACAGCCTGGGACAGCACATAGCACCATTCCTGGAGAATCTGTGGAGCCCTCTGCCCTCCCCAGACCCTGGAGTCCCGGGGGAGAGGGGGCAGTCCCACCAACAGCCTACCTGCAAAAGACTGTGGGCAACACCTGTGAGGGTCAACCTCACAAATAGCAACAAGCTAGAAAAGGGGACCTACCCAATCTGGAATGAGAGAGTGGGTGGCCATGGCTGGGAAGGGCACCTCTCCAGGAGCAGTTTCTGGATGTGACCTCCCTGGTGCGCAATTCCTCAGGACAGGGGCCAGGAGAGCCCAGTCAGTAAAGCCCCCTTTGTTCTAAGTCTGTGGAGGGTGCGGAGCATGGAGCTAAGGAGCTGGGTTGGCTAACACCTGCAAACGTGCTCAGAAGATGGGTATGGGAGCAACGGAGAGCAGAGGCCACACTCTGCACCAGCGCCTCTATCTACACCCAGCTGCCAGTCAACTGCCTGTCTTTTTTGGATGGCGCAGAGAGGGCTCAGGCAAAAGCTGCCTGGGAACCACTTCCAGGACCATCCCCTGAAGAGGTTGCTAGGAGAGAGACACCTGGTGTGGAGACACTGAGGGACAGATCTGTGAAGTTGAGCAAGTGGAGAGCCACACTGGGGACTGATCTAGAGGACCGTGAAGTGGGACAGACCTTCCTTCACCCGTCAGCTCGGCTGTGTAAACCCATTTCCTGGTGCGGCAAAGAGACAGGAGCAAGGAAAAGATGTGACAGAGAATACAGCCTTAACAGTGCGACATTCAAGAGGGCACCCAGGACCCTTGGACCCTTGCTGTCTCCGCCTGAGGGTTCTACCAGCCCTCTCCCTCCTAACACACAGTCACACTTGCCAAGGAGGGGGCGACAGGCCAATCTCTCAGCGGCAAGAGCCGCAGCAGCATCGTTAGGCATGAATCACCCACCCACCCCGTTCCAAGCAGGAGAGCCACACTACGCCCGGGCGCCCCCTCCTGGGACCACCGCCCCCTGCCCCAGCACAGCCCGAGCCCTTCAGACTTGAGCAGGGCGGCGGGTGGCCTAGAGGTGCCCTGAGAATCTAGGGTGGTCCGGGGCGCACGCTGACAGGCGACATCCTTCTAAGGCCCTGGGCGGGGGCGCGGGTAGAACAATGGGCCAGGTGCGGGCCAGGGGCGCGGCCGGGAAGGGCGGAGGGAAGGTCGCAGCAAGATGGGTAATCTGGGATCTGGGATGGGGGTACACTCACAGTAGGTTTTTCTGGTCAGCTCCTCCACAACTTCAGGCTTCAACTTGCTGTTGGATTTCCCCATGCTCGGCGGCCGCGGCCCCCGCTCCCCGGGCCGGACCCTCTCCGGGCGCCCAGTGGGAGCGGATGGGTCGGGCCGGGGCGCGCGGAGGCCGGCAGGCCGGGCTGGGCCGGGCCGGGGCCGCGCCTTTGTCTAGCCGTGCCCGCGCGTCCCGTGCGCGGGGCTCCGGCGCGCTGCGCGATCGCGGCTGGCGGCTCAAGGGGCCTCGGGGACCCGGGGACGAGGGCCAGGCCTTTGGCGGTGCAGGCGGCCACGGCGTGGAGTTGCACGGGGCTAGGCGCCGCAGCCGCCGGCTCGCAGTAGCCGCGGTCGTCCCTGGTTACTGGGCTGCGTAGCACATGCTCGCTACCGCTGCGCCGCCGCCGCCCCTACGCTCCCCGCCTCCCGCCCGCACCGGCGCGCCAGGGGTGGACTCGGAGCCGCCACTCAGAGCCCGGCGCCACCTCCCGCCCAGCACCGACAGGCGTGCACCCCGCGTTGAGGCACCCCCCTCTCCTGTTGGCTCTCCGGGGACGCCCGGGAGGTCGCCGCACCACCTCCTCCGCGGATCCTTCCCAGTCCTCGCTGCGGCGTGGCCAGGGAGGGCCCGGAAAATCGGACGTGAATGAGGCCAAGTCCCTGCCCAGCGCAGTTCATTCATTCCACTTGGATGTGTTGGGCGCTGGGGACACGACAGCCAACAGGACAGGCGCGATCCCAGGCCTCTCTGGGAGGGTCCTTATGAGCTGGCTGGCACGGGTTGCGGTGGAAACATATGCCCGACCTTGGGGTACCTAACCTGGAAGGTATCTGGCCTGGGAGGGAGAGCAGTCTCCCCCACCTCCCGCTCCCACCCCTGGCATCAGGCAAGGCTGGGAACGATCTGAGGCCAGGCAGAAGGGCCAGAGCCTCTGGAAATCAGCCTGGCAAGCCCGCTTTCCCCAAGGACCTGGCCTCTGTCCACGGGGCCCAGGAGTACCATACAGGCAGTTCATGCCTTCCCTGTTGTCAGGCTTAGTTGAAGAGACCAGGGGGAGCTGAGCCTGCTAGCGGGGCTCCACACCAGGATACTTAGAGGCAGGCAACTGAGGAGAGACTCAGGGAAACTTGGACTGGTCAGTTCAGTGTGATTTGCTTCCCCTAAAGAAGGCGTGAGGTGGTTGGTATGGCCTTCTCTCAGAAGGCCGAGGGCAACCTCTGTGAGCCAGTCTTGGTGGCAGAGGCCTGGGAGGCCAGCTACACAGGGACCAGAGGCAGTAGGGTCCCTGATTCACAACCAGCTCAGACAGCATTAGGAGGGAGAGGTCGCAGGGAAAGGGTACGACCCTGTGACCTTGCCAGGAGCAGGAGGCCTAGACAGACCAGGGCGCGATGGAGCCATCCCCTCCCTAGCCAGCATGGATGCAAACACGGACAGAACTGCTTTTTCTCCCGTTCAGAGGGTCCAGAAGGTTGAACAACCTTGGCAGTGGGACCTTTCAACCTCACCTCTCTCTCCCCTGTGTCTCCAGCCTTCAGACAACCTCTAATTCTTCCCTGACATGAGGCCTGGCTAGACCCAGGTCCCGGCTTGCTGGCAGGAAGGGCCCGTTTGATATAGGGAGTGGGCAGGCATAGACCCCAGAAGCTGGCACTGTGCCACAGCTGGAGGAATCTGCGCTAGAGGTCGGAGCGGGGCGTCCCAGCTTTGAGGATCAATACAAAATGGTGTGCAGGGAAAGGCCATGGGAAGAGGCTCAGAGCTGGCCAGCCTCACCAGACAGAAAGTCCGGCAACAGAGTTAACAGTTAAAGCCTTACAGTGCTGTGAGCCAGGCCTGCCTGTCATCCCTTGCTCAGGAGGTGGAGGCAGAAAGACCAAAAGCTCAAGGCCAGCCTCAGCCGCACAGCGAGTTCAAGGACAGTCTGAATTACATGAGGTTTGTTGTTGTTTTTTAAAGCCCTACAGAAACCCAGGTATCATGCCATGTGTTGGCTGCTATGCAGGAGACTGGGGACACTACAAGTGGCCTGTGTGAGAAATGGGCATGCCTCAACCCGTCCCATGACAACCACAAAACCACACTGGTCACAAACACTATGCAAAAAACAAAAAACAAAACAAAACAAAAAGCAACCCAACAAGCAGCCGGGCATGATGGCACATGCCTTTAATCCCTTTAGCCTTTAAGTACTCGGGAGGCAGAGGCAGGTGGATAACTGTGAGTTCAAGGCCTGCCTGGTCTACAAAGCAAGTTTAGGACAGTTAAGGCTACACAGAGAAACTCTGTCTTGAAAAACCGAACAAACAAACAAACAAAAACAGGAGAACTCTGGAGAATACAGGAGTCAGGGAAGTGCCTGGCTTCTCACAGGAAACAACATTGGGCTGGTATTTACTGGGCACCTACTGTGCACCAGGCACCGCTAGGCACTGGAAACCACCGACAAACCACAAAATAGACAGTGTGTTACATAACCAAGGAGAATGGCACTATAAGCTGGCTATGTCAGACACAAAGCAGGGATGGGAGGTCCAAGGCCCGGGGCTGTGAGCCCCTGGGAGAGAATGGCCAACAACTTGAAGCGGGGAGAAGGGCGGGAGCTGAGGACAAAGGAAGGCTCCGTGTGGCACCAGGGGAGCACAGCTGGGACAAGAGCAGCTCCCAGGGTGGGCGAGGTGAAGCAAAAGGGCAAAGCCACTGTCTGTGGCCGACTGGGAGAATTATAGTCAGAAGGGGTTTATTCTGCTTCAAGGCTGTGGGGGTTCAAGGTCCAGAGACCTCATCTGGTGGTGGCCCTGCTGGCCAAGTCCAGGCCAAGACAGGGAGAGGGCAGAGAGCGCTCTTGCCTCCTCTTCTCATGAAAGCCACCTAATTTGCCGGGCATGGTGGCACACACGGGCACAGTGCTACACACAGGCACAGTGCCACACACAGGTATGATGGCACACATGGGCATGGTGCCACACATGGGCATGGTGGCACACACGGGCATGGTGGTATATACCTGTGATTCCAGCGCTAGTACAGCTGAGGTGAAGAGCTGAAGGCCACTTGGATAGGGTGAACCCTTGATTGTGGGGACAGGCTGGAGAATTGAGGTGATAGTTCAGTTGATAAAGTGCTTACTTCAAAGGTCTAAGGACCCATGTTTGATCTCTACAAGCCAGCCATGGGGCAACCTACCTGCAATCCCAGTGTTTGGCAAGCTGGCCAGCTAGACTTACTTAATCCGTGAGTATCAAGCCTCCATGAGAGACTCTGCCTTAGTGAAATCAAGTGAAGAGTGGTCAAAGAAGACCCCTGATGCCAATCTCTAACCCCCACATGCACATGCACATACGTGCCTGTGTTCATATGTGCATGCATACATGCATACACACACCACACATGTCCATGGTGGGGGTCAGAAACCAGGCATTGTGGCATGCACATGTAATCCCAGTACTAGGGAAGGCTGAGACAGGAAATCCCTGAGCTCTCTGGCCTCCCCTAGTGGGAGCCCATGTCCCAATGACAGGGGCTCCTGAAGCCGACCTCTGATTTCACATGCATGCACATGTGCCCACTCACACACCTGTACACACATGCACACATGCTCATTTTTTAAAGCCTCCATTGCTAGCTCACAACCACCCATAATTCCAGTTCTAGGGGATCCAGTGCCTTCTTCTTCTGACCTCTAAGGGCACCGGGCACACGTGTGGAGCATATACATACCTACATGCGAATAAGGCATACATACTCACATAAAATAACCATAAAAACCTTTGAGTGCTTAAAAGGCCACCAGCATGAGCCACACGAGAGGGCTGAGGTTGGAGGAGGAATCCAGGTCAGACTCACAACAGGGAAACTCACTCCAGGCAGACATGGCATCCAGCCTGCCTAAGGTCACCGCAGTACCAGTGAAGAGCTGATGACGGCCAGGCCGGTGTGGTGGGAGATGACAAGAAAAGCACTGACTAGAGCCAGCTGAGGCTCATGTTGAAGACAGTGAAGTCAGGAGCCTGGTGGACTGGGTAGGACTGTGAGACAGAAGCAACAGGAGCAAGGCGTCTGAGACTGGGGAAGCTAGGAGCCGGCAGTGCAAAGGCAGGAAAGGCGGAGTGTGGCAACGAAGAGGCAAAGGCTGAGGTGCTGACTGACACACGCACAGAGGTGCAGGAGCCACAAACAGACTCTCGTCTAGGCTGAGGGCACTGTGGTGGAGACAGGGAATGGACAAGGTCACCCAGGAAGTGCAAGCAGACCAGGGGGTCAAGTAGGAGAGGCACAGGGATCTGGGTAAGGTATCCCAGAAGTGACTTGGAAGATGGGTAGCCCAGAGCCAGTAGTGCAAGGGCACCCAGAGCCCATATGCAGACACCATATTGTCCCTGGGGAAAAAGGTTCCTTAGGGTGCTTTGGAGGTGACAAGTGGGGACAGCGCAGCACCTGTGAAAAGCAAAATAGCAACTAAATGGGAATTCAGAGCTAAGAGGGCAGCCTCAGGGTGTGCAAGGGGTTAAGTGTGGTCCTGCTGGCTCTACTAGAATACATTTTTGGAGTTGAGGCCATCTGAGGGAGAAAGGATTTGAAGAAGAGAGCTAAGACACTAGATCCAAGACATCTACAAGACATGCAAGTAAGGATGGGGGGAAGAGGTTCGTGTTTAAAAAAAAAAATCAGGGTGGGATGTATAGCTCAGTCCATAGAGTGCTGCCTGGCAGGCACAGAGCCTTGGGCCTGACCCCCAACAGTTGACAAACACTTGGGAGGAGCTCGAGGCCAGCCTTGGTTACATGGTGAGTCTGAGGCTAGCCTGGGCTGTATGAAATCCTGAGGTCATCTCCACATACAAAATTGTCCTCTTAGCCGGCCTTTAATCCCAGCACTCAGGAGGGAGGGAGAAGCAGGCAGATGGCCATGAGTTCAAGGCCAGCCTGGTCTACAAAGTGAATCCAGAACAGCCAAGGCTACACAGAGAAACCCTGTCTGGAAAAACCAAAAAACAAAAACAAAATAAAAAACAAAAAATTGTCCTCTTACCTCCATGTGCACTTTGTGGGACTCAAGTTCCCACACACATACAAATACCTGGAATAAATAAATAAACTTGAAAACAAACCAAACAACAAACACATTGGTGACATCTTCCCCTCCAAGGCTCAGCGAGCGTTGAGGAGGAAAGGTGGCACAGAGGAAGTAGGAGGCAGGCTGGGGAGACCCGGCCAAGGGATTCAGAGCATTTGCTGCTCTTCCAGAGGACTCTAGTCTGATTCCAGCCACACATGTGGCAGCTCACAGCCCATTTGTTAACTCTAGTTCTGGGAGGTCCGACTCCCTTTTCCGGCTTCCTTGGGCACACATGTAAGGCATGTATGCAGAGGCGGGAGAACAGCGGGATGAAAGAAGAAATTAAAAAAAAAAAAAAAAAAAAAAAAGGAAAGGAGGGGCATGACTGGCCCCGGGATATCTGGGAGAATCCAGAGCAGACATGACCTTGAGCCAGGTGAGGAGAGGGAGGAGGGGAGACAGGGGCGAGATGGGAGACAGGGGAGCAGGTGCAGCAGTCAGGAGGCACCAAACACGAGGTAACCAAAGTGACTGGATTATATATGGAAGGGCAGCTGTGGGACGGGCAGTGCAGCCCCTTGGCAGGACTTTAATGTAGAGGACAAAGAATGCCAGCCAGGAGGGCCCTGTAGCGGGTAGGGACTGAGGGATGCTGGGAGAACCTGGCAGCCAGGTCTATTTTGATATGTTTAGTAGGCACCTTAGCTGTTTGTCCTGGGCTTGAAACTTAACGACACTCATATACATAAAATAAAATAAAAACAATTAAAAAAATACTCTCAGCACAGACAATAGGGAAGGGAGTCAAGAAATATTGTTTTATGGGTTTCTATATCTATATGAAATTGTCAAAGTTGTTTTTTACAAAGACAGTATGTAAAGTTTTTTTTAAAGATGGCTTTTGTTTTGTTTTGTCTTGTTTTTTTTTTTTTTTTTTTCAAGATAAGGTTTCTCTGTGTAGCCCTGGCTGTCCTGAAACTCACTCTGTAGACCAGGCTGGCCTCAGACTCAGAGATCACCTGCCTCTGCCTCCCAAGCACTGGGATTAAAGACATGTGCCGCTACACCCAGATAGAAAGGTGTGCTTTTTTTTTTTTTTTTTTTTTATGTGTATGAGTGTTCGTCCCGCATGTATGTCTGTGCAACATGTGTGTGTTGGCTGGGTGCTCGGTGCTCTTGGAGGCTGGAAGAATAAGTGAGTTGTGAGCTGCCACGTGGGTGCTGGCGGCTGAACCAGGGTCCTCTGCAAAAACAGACAGCACTCTTAGCTGCTGAGCCATCTGGCTAGCTGAGCACATCATTTTGCTTGGGTGCAAACAGCTTGAGGAGGAAGAGGAGGCTCTCCTGGACCACAGATCCACCCGAGAGCTTGTCCTCTGTCTCCCAGACACAGGGAACCAGAAGAGGTGGGCTGTGGTCTGAGAGCGTATCTAAGCCCACCCTCGTCCCACTCCCCCACCTTCAGCAAAGTGAAGTTCTTCCTGTTGTTTCATAAGACCATGTGGGGGCTGGAAAGAAGAAGGCTCAGTTACTATGTCCTGGTTGCTCTTCCGGAGGCCCTGAGTTCAGTGCCCTGCACAACCGTCTGTAACTCCAACTTCAGAGCATTCAATGGCGCGCGTGCACACACACACACACAAACACACACACACACACACACACATGCACTGCACACACACACTAATAACAATAAATAAATATTTAAAAAGCCATCTGGGAGTGGGTGCTAGACTCTGGCATGGAAGGCTGCTGAGGAAGAGCAGAGAGAGGCTGGATAGCAGGTTAAGAAAACACAGTTAGGGACTGGGGTGGAGCTCAGTAGAATACCTGCCTAGCATGTTCAAGGCCCTGGGTTCCATCCCCAGCACTGAGGAAAAACAAACACAGAAGCCACCAGACAGGAAAAATCAGTTCCACAGCCCAGTATGGCGCCTGCTGTTCACACTGACTAATTATGCATTGCATAGCTAACTAGTCCTAACTGCTAAGCTCTCCAGCAGACAAGAAATGACCATTTGAGGAGCTGGGGGTACCACCCACCTGGATTTGATCGCCATGCTTTTTTGATCACCATGGTATTTGAGTGTTCCTGTAGGGACTAACCGCACTGTGCTCAATAAATGCACACCACTGTTATGTGTCAATCAGATGTCTCCAAAAGTTATTGCACAAAGCCCATGGCAACATGTTACTGTCCTGAGGGCTGGGCTTGGGTTCAGTGTACAGAGCCTTGCCCAGCATGTGCCAGGCCCTGGGCCCAACCCATAGCACTGAAAAAAAAAAAAAAAAAGACAAACAACCACAAACCCTTTTTTTCTGAGGCAGTATCTCCTATGTAGGCCTGATTGGCCAAGAATTTACAGTGTAGAGCAGGCTGGCCTCAGACCCCCAAATCCCAGAGTGCCAGGATTAGCAAAGTGAGCCAGCAGGTCCAACTATTTTAACTTTTAATAATAGAGCTTTGACAGAGAGTAGGAAAAAGGTGAGCCCCTCCGAAGCGCGTTAGGGAAAGGACTAGTGAGTGTGTCATCACTGTCAACCTGACTGAAATGGAATCACGGTGGGGACAACTCCAGGCTTAGCAGGACAAGAGGACCAACCTGAACAAGAGCAGCGCAATCCCGTGGGCTGGGCTCCCAGCATGCCCCGCTTTCCATTCCTTATCAGCTGACATGTGAGGATCCAACACACATGTTCTTGCTACCACCAGCCCTGCTGTGGCTTCCACGAATGATGAACTGTATATTTTGTATGTGGGTTGGTTGTACATGTGTGTGTGTGTGTGTGTGTGTGTGTGCTTGTATACTTGCATGTGTGTGTTCATGTGAAGGCCAGAGATCCACATTGGGTGTCATCTTCAATCCCTTCTTCTTCTTCTTCCTCCTCCTCCTCCTCTTCCTCCTCTTTCTCTTCTTCCTCTTCCTCCTCCTCCTCCTCTTCTTCTGCTTCTTCCTTTGGTATTTTGGGATAAGGTCTCTCTTCATAGCTGGCCATTTCAGTTAGGTTGTCCTACAGGGTCCGTCATCCCCATCTCAGCAGTGTTGAGGTTACAAACGTTTGCTGCCATGCCCTGATTTTATGTGGATACTAGGATCCAGACTCAGGTCCTCATGTTTGCTTAGCAACATGCTTCACCCATGAAGACATTTCCCCAGTCCCAACAATGTTACCATAAACAATGAGCCAAAGCCAGGTGTGGTGGCAATCCCAGCACTTGGGAGGCAGAGGCAGGCAAATCGATGTGAGTTGAGGCCAGCCTGGTCTACAAAGCGAGTCCAGGACAGCCAGGGCTACACAGAGAAACCCTGTCTTGAAAAACCAAAACCAGTAAACCATGAGCCAAAATAAAGTCTTCTTTCAGTTGCTTTTTGTCCCTGAAAAGGCAACCGTACAAAAGCAAATGTACATGGAGTCCATACAACCAGAGCTGTCCCCTACAGTGGCCAAAGAGGCTCAAAACAAATCAGAAGCTCAGAGTGATGATGGTGATATGATGGTGGTGGTGGTGAGAAGTGATGGTGGTGATGACATGGCCTGTGGTGATGGTGTTGGCTGTGATGATGACGGTGATGATGATGATGATGTTACTATCTGTTTAGCCAAGAATCTAGGTGTGAGCCTGCATCTACGTTTGCCGTCAAAGGCATTGTTACGACAGTGTCTATACCAAGAACATGAGAATAAGGCTAAGGGTTTGGCCTGTCAGCTGGCCCCACGGAACCCCACATCAAGTAGCCAGTTACATCCTGATGGAAATCTAGCGAGCTTATAACACAAGTGCACAAAGCTTACAGAGGCCTGCGGAATGCCTCCAACTGTCTCTGTACATCATAGCTTGAATTGGCTGTATTCCATTGTGGTTGTGGGGTTTTTTTTGTTGTTGTTTGTTTGTTTGTTTTTTACAAAGTCTCATGTAGCCCAGTTTCCAAACTGGAAACTTCAAAAGTTGTTTCTCCAATGGGCAGTAAACAGTATCGAAGATAGGGGTGACATGTGGCAAAAAGTGTCCTCAATCACACTCTTTTGGGAACACCCAAACTAATATTTGTTTGTTTGGCATTGCTGGAGGTCAAACACAGGGCCCTAAACACAATAGACAAAGACTCTCCCACCAACCATATTGCCTGTGCTGGCAAGTTTAATGTCAACTTGACACAAGCTGGAGTCAGCAGAGAAGAGGGAACCTCAAGTGAAAAAACTGTCTCCATAAGATCGGGGTGTAAGTCGGGCGGTGGTGGCGCCCAGCATTTAGGGGCAGAGGCAGGTGGATCTTTGTGAGTTCAAGGCCAGCCTGGTCTACAAAATGAGTCCAGGGCAGCCAGGGCTACACATAGAAACCCTGTTTCGGAAACATTCAAAACAAACAAACAAACAAACAAAAAAACAACTCTGGATAGAAGCCAGGAGTGGCAATGCGCATCTATCATCCGACATGAGAAAGGCACAGCAGGAAAATTGGTAGTCCGGGGCCATCCTGGCCTTCATAGCAACTCTCAAGTATAAGTCAAGTTCCCAATGGCATTTTGAAGACCCATGTGCAGGGGTAATTAACCTTGGGGAACTCATGGCCACAAGAGGTACTGGCAGAAAGGAAGAGGAACTGGACGCGCTCTTCTCAAGCTAAATGGGACAACAGTGACCTGGTAGGAAGGAGCTGGCTGTTAGCGGGTGTTGCTTGAATTGCAGGGCCGAAGGGACCTGTCCAGCCACAATTCCCAGCCATATAGGATGTCAAAGAGCTTTGGGTGCCCGGCCCACAGAGAGTGCCCCCAAACCATGTACTGGGGCCATTAGGGTTGATGAAGGATGTCAGCACAGCACCATGCTTTGCTGCAACTCTCCTCTTGGGCACTGGCTGGAAATGCATTACATGGGGCAGGAGCTGCTGCAAGCCAGGGTTCAGCTGGTGAGATGGGCATGAGGCACCTGGAGGAGCAGCCAGACGGGACCAGGAGTCTCCGTAGTCCTTTGAGAAGTCTGCTGTTATTCCTGCAGCACGGTCACCTGGAGTAAGTCACTTCCTGGCCAGTTTGCAAGGCTGGGGTCAGGGAAGCCCAGGAACGGGTTGCCCTCCCTCCGTGGTCCCTGGCCTGTGTGTTTTAGGGGACCTGTGTGAGTGGCTGGACACCTCCCCATCAAGGAGAGCCAGACAAACAGTGGTTAACTCAGCCTGGCTGTGTGGGTGTGGGGACTTCTGAAACTACTTACGCATTAGTTTCATTGAGAAAGTGGGGATGATATGTCCTGGTGAACAAGATGCTTACCAGAGCACAGGGTGTACATGAAAAAAATAAAAATAAAAAACAAACAAAAAAACCAAAACAAACAAACAAACAAAAAACACAGTGCAGGGTGCTGATAATATTATTGATGCAGTTACTCATTTTCACATGATGGTGGCAATGATGAAGAAGATGATGGTGGCAGTGGTGGGAATGAGGGTGATGATGATGGTGGCAGCAGTGATGATGGTAGTGGAGATGAAGGGGGTGATAATAAAGATGGTGATGATGGTGATGGTGGAGATGAAGAAGAAGATGGTGGTGGTGGTGGAGATGAATAAGATGATGGTGTTGATAATGGGCATGGTGATGAAGGTAGATGTGGAGATAATGAAGCAGCTGATGATAATATAGGATTGGGGGAGCTATGGATTGAACCCACGCATTGTAAGTGCCAACCAAGCAGGCCCTCAACCCCTCTGCCATATCCTATTATGATTATTCTTGTCCCCCTTGCAATGGGCAAAGAGACACTTTGTTGGTGGTTGTGTTCTTGTATCTGTCAAGGGCAGAGCAGATGGCAGTCTTTTGTTCATCCAAGCTTGATGCAAAGCTTGGTGGACAAAGCTTTATTATGCCCAGGACTCAAATCAGATCCAGGCAGCACAGTACGGGAGAAGGAAGACAGAGACCTGCAGACCACCATGTTGTCCACAGACTTGCCCTCCAGTGCACGACACAGATGGGTCACAGACACCCACGTGCCATCATGCTACATAGCATGGATGGAGGATGCCACTCAAGGGGCCTGCCAGCCATGTGGTCAGCCTGCAGTGGGAGCCAGCACAGTGTGAGAGTATGTGGTGGTCAGATGGGAGAGAAAGAGAAGTGGAGCAACTTGAGCACTATGAAGAGAGATGGTACTGGAGACTCGAGGGCAGAAAGGAGTAGCCTGTTGTGAGTGGCCAGCCCCACCACCTGAGGCCATGGCAAGGTCCCAGCCTTAGCTGCTACTAAGGGCTATCTCTAAGTCAGTAGCAGGAGTCTGTGTGGATGTCCATGGCTCATATCACCACCAGAGACCTTGGGGATGTCCCTGGTTAGGGCAGCTGCCAAGGACCAGGTAGATGCCCAGGGGCTGTGTATAGCTGGCCCCACCCCTCACTGGATGCAGCACTCTGGAGTGCTTGACTCACCTCTCAGGGTTAGAGTGAGGTGGTGTGAGTAGCCAGGCAAACTGGCTCTCAGGTCATGAGAGAGGGAGAGCTGGTCCAGCTGCTCATTGGCTGCAGCACTTGGGACAGCGGGCCTTGCACCTCGCCTGGGCTACACAATAGAACTGGCCCCAATGGTAAAGACACAAGTGAGCCAGCCTCTAGAATGTGAGAGCAAGAGAGCCGGCCCAGCCCCCCACAGGCTGCAGCACTTGGAAGAGTAGGGCTTGCACCTCAATTGAGCATCACAGAGGCATGGGTGTGGCTCTAGAGGCATGAGTGTGGGTGAGCCGGCTCTAAGGTCAGCTGATCCTGCTCTTTCCAATGGCAGCATTGAGAGGTCTAGCTGGAGTACTGAGGAACTCACCCTGGTGGTGCAGGCCAGTGAGTTGACCAGCTCACCTACTACCCAGGCCCAGATTCAGGGCTCTGAATTGGCCCACTCCAAATCTATATCATCTGTGTATGGTCTGGACGTGTAAAAGGGACAACCCTGCTGTTCCAAAGCTGCAGGATTCCCATGACACAGAGCGATAACTGGTAAGAGTCCTGGTGAGGATCCAGTATTGATGGTGTCACAGAAGCCAGAAATCTCAAACCAGACCAAGGACTCATTGCAATGAACATTTGCAAGTGAAGATGTGTGGACAGAGGGATATACTGTGCGACACACTGTGACACACTACAGCTTCCACAGTGAGATGTTTTCTACGCTTTGTTTTTGTTGGTCGTTTGTTTGTGAGTATTCTATTTTGGGAGAGTTTGCAAAGGCGATGAGCGGATATGAGGGGACACGGAGATGAGTGGGATTGGGGTGCATAATGTGAAACTCACAAAGAATCAATAAAAGTGGGTTTTTTTTCTTTTTTTCTTTTTGTTTTTTGTTTTTGAGACAGGGTCTCTCTGTGTTAGCCTTGGCTGTCCTGGA
The DNA here is from genome assembly GCA_907169655.1 of Acomys percivali. Classification (NCBI taxonomy): domain Eukaryota; kingdom Metazoa; phylum Chordata; class Mammalia; order Rodentia; family Muridae; genus Acomys; species Acomys percivali. The sequence goes on along the minus strand of OU015750.1, from coordinate 7,956,031 downwards.
CTCACTTTGTAGACCATGCTGGCCTCAAACTCACAGCGATCCACCTGCCTCTGCCTTCTGAGTGTTGGGATTAAAGGTGTGCGCCACCACACCCACCTTAATAAAAAGTTTTTTATTAAAAGAAGAAAAAAAGTTACTCTTGACAGAGGAAAAGAAACCATCAGTAGAACTTTCTGTGGAGGAGGCCTGACTCAGGTTTGTCACAGAACTAAGGACTAGGGATGGGCGCTAGACCCTTTGAGCCTGTTTTCTGGATGTAAGTGAGCATAGTGGTACCCCTGGGCACTTGCTACTTGCAGAGGTATTTGTGGGCCCTGAAACAAGCTTCTGCCTTGGGAGAAGTTACTCCGTGGGGCAGTAAGCCATGTGGATTCATAAATGCCCCCAAAAGCCAATCTGGTGCAGTGGCAAGTGCACCTTCCTTCTGCCCTCAGGCACCTACCTGCAAGGGTTTGCCACCTTGAAGGGAGTCCGCAGCCATCAGGGAATAAGACAACTTTTGGCAGGTGGTGGATCTAAGATCCACAATTGTTCCAACCCGGGGATCTGGGGAAAGCTTTGATTCTGGCTCTCACGCTATTCAGGGTGTGCTAAGGGCAGCTAATGGTGAGCTCCTGGTATCTGGGTGGCAGCAGTGGTGATTTGCTCATGTCTGCCCATGGTGAAGTTTGCCAAGGAGGCACAGCAAGTCTCTCTGGTGTGCATCTGCCTTTTCCAGCCTCACCAACAGTTTGTGTGTGTGTGTGTACTTTCACAGGGCTACATCCCTGAGCAAGAAGGGGGCTATTATAAGCATAGGAGACTGCTGGGCAGTGGTGGCTCATGCCTTTAATCCTACGACTTAGGAGGCAGAAGTAGGTTGATCTCTGAGTATTAGGCCAGCCTGGTCTAAGAGTTTCAGAGAGAGAGAGAGAGAGAGAGAGAGAGAGAGAGAGAGAGAGAGAGA
>OU015750.1:7938446-7955075 GCA_907169655.1 Acomys percivali | reverse complement strand
GAGAGAGAGAGAGAGAGAGAGAGAGAGAGAGAGAGAGAGAGAGAGAGCGCTAGTTACACAAAGAAACTCTGTCTCGAAAAACAAACAAAAACACATAGGATAGCCAGTTATGCAGGTAGCTCCCCAGCGAGGCGAGGCTTTTTATCATCGCAGCCTGGGACCGGAACATGGACTTCTCCAGTTTGCTACCTGGACAGGGCTCCCAGTAAGCCTTCCTAGAAGAATAAATACAGTCTTGTTAATAATTCTGTCTGAATCACCAGTCGGCTCGGGATGTGCGACGCCGAAAGAAGGCTGCAAGAGGCCCGGGGAGACTCATTACACGGAGGCAAAACATGATTAAAAATCAATGCAGCCACCCGAGGATGGGTTTTTATGAGGTCTGGACAGCGAAGCAAAGAGACAGAACACAATTACCCCCAAAAGGAGGGAAGCCGGTGGAGCTGGATGGGGCTCCTAGGTGAGGTAGAAGGTCTTTCTCTCAAAACCAACATCAGTTCTACCTGGGTACCAGTCTGGAAGGTTTTGCTGCTGCAAGTAAAAGCCAGAGTAGTGATGGACAGCAATCAGTCAGAGGACAAGCGCCTGGGATGCAGGCTTATGACTCTGGGGTAACTGTAGGCAAATCAACTGGCCCCTGGGACTTCACTGCAGAAGCAGGTGAGAGAATAAAATAGCCCAGGAGGCCGTGATGGCTCAGTTCCTTTGTCCTCTGCAACAGCCTGTAAAATTCAACAGGGCGTTCTGTCTGCATCCCTAGGAAAGAAGGCCCTCTAAATTCTGGAAACTGGAGTTAGGGATGGTTGTGAGCCATCAAAAATAAAAAGATTTGGGGCTGGAGAGATGGCTCAGAGGTTAAGAGCACTGACTGCTCTTCTAAAGGTCATGAGTTCAATTCCCAGCAACCACATGTTGGCTCACAACCATCTATAACAAGATCTGTATCCATAAATAAATAAATAAATCTTTTTAAAAATAAATAAATAAATAAAAAGATTTATTTTAAAAAGTGTGTGTGTGTGTGTGTGTGTGTGTGTGTGTGTGTGTGTGTCTTGGCTACTGTCCTAGTGCTGTGATTAAACACCATGGTCAAGACAGCTGATAACAGAAAGCATTTGATTAGGGCTGGCTTACAGTTTCAGAGTGTCGGTCCATGACAACAGTGACAGGAAGTGTGGTGGCAGCCACACAGGTGGGCGTGGCACTGGAGCAGTACCTGAAAGCATGACCCACAAGCACAGGACAGAGAGAAAGCTAACTGGGAGTGGCTTAAGCTTCTGAAACCTCAAAACCCACCCCCAGTGACACACCTCCTCCAGCAAGGCCATGCCTTCTAAACTTTCCTAAACAGTTCCACCAACTGGAAACCCAACATTTGAATCTATGAGCCTAGGGGCTATTTTTCACTCAATCTAATGTACCATGTGAGTACAGGTGCCCATGGAATTCAGAAATGTGTTTCAGATCCCTTGGAGCTGGCATTATAAACAGTTGTGACCCACCTATATGGGTGCTGGAAAGCAAACTTGGGTCCTCTAGAAGAACAGTAAGTGGTCTTAACTGATAAGCCATCTTTAGCTTCTTTAAACAGGTTTTTACATGTGTGTGTGTATGTGCGTGCATGCGCATGTATGTCCATATGTGGAGGCCAGAGTTTTCTCAGGTGTCTCTCTATGGCTCATTACCTTGTGTTTTGAAACAGTCTCTCACTAAAACTGAAGCTTGCTGACTTGGCTAGTTTGGCTAGGCAGCAAACCCCAGACCCACCTGCCTCTGCTTTTCCAGTTAGTGATGGAGTTACAAGTGCGTGGCGCTACGTGCAGATTTTCAGGTGGGGACTTAACGCAGGTCCTTAGGCCACACTGGAAGCATTTCACTCAGGCGAGCCATCCCCCTGGCCCTGCACACTTCATCTCTTGTGGACTTGCTGAGATGTTCTTCAGGCAGCTGCCCCGTTGTGCATTCCCACCACAATGGTCCTTTTTCCTTGTCCTCACTGCTGTCAGACTCTTTCTGATCACAGTCCTCTGGGATGGGGGGGGGGGGCGGGGGTGGTGAGGCCAGCATTGCACACTCCTTTATATTCCTGCAGGATGAGGCTGAGCATCTTCTCATGTGCTCACTGGCCATCTACATATCTCAGAACTGCCCCATCAATGGGCTGCATTGCTCCTGTGCAGCCAATGGTACATCTCAAGGGCCGGAATGGGTTCAGATCAACGCCAGCCTGAATACATGAGCTCCTGTCTCAAAAAAACAAAAACAAAAACAAACAACAGGCTAGGGAAAATAAGAAAGCTTCAACATGCTAGGTGAACTAGAATCTCTCTCTCTCTCTCTCTCTCTCTCTCTCTCTCATACACACACACACACACACACACACACACACACAGCATTTGGCAGTGTGGAGGTAAGAAAGGGAGACTGTTAACGGAGACACAGCATCAGCTTTTACAAGGGGAACAAGCTCTCAAGACTGGCTGCACAGCAGGATAATGGTGCTCATACTGATGAGCTTAAGAAGCATTTAAGAAGGCTGGGATGGGGTTGGGGAGGTGGCTGCTCTTGCAGAAAAGAACTGAGCGCCATATTCCCAGCATCCATGTCAGGCAGCTCAACCACCTGTAACTCCAGCTCCAGGGAATCTGGTGTCTTCTTTGGCCTCCGTGGGCACCTGCACACACACATGCACTCACGCAGACACAGATAAACAGAGGCATAAATAAAAATAAAATACATCTTTTATTATTTTTAAAGGCTGAGATAGAGCCAGGGATGGTGTCATATTCCGGTAATCTCAGCACTTGGGTATGAGGTGGTGGTAGACATGCGAGGATGAAAAAGTCCACACCAGCCTCGGTTATGTAGTAAGTTGGAGACCAGTCGAGGTTATATGACTGATAAGCACTCTTCAGCCGGCGAAATGAGCCAAGTCAAGACACATTAAATTATTTAAATGTGGGTTTATTGGGAGCAGCTCTCAGCAGGTTCACCTGTCCAAAAAAACAGGGCCAGGAAAGTTGCCATGCAGGGGGATAGGGACAGAAGAACAGGAGGAGAGAGTGAGGCACGGAAAGAGTGGGCAAGGGCACCAAAATGTCTGGATTATATACTAAGGAGCCTCCTGGGGTGGGGGGAGAGTTCAGGGTGTGCCGGCATGCCCTGTAACAGGTAGGGACTTAGGGACGTGGGGAGAGCCTGGTTAAAAAGGTACCTCAGCCACTTGTCTCGGGTCTGAAGCCCAATGTGAATTTAAAAAAAAAATTATATGACATATTTAAAACATTTTTAAGGAGCTAAAGAGATGGCTCAATGGTTAAGAGCACTTGCTGCTCTTTCAGAGGTCTAGAGTTGGGATGTGTAGCAGCCGCATCTAGTGGATCGGAGCAATCTGTAACTCCAGTTGAAGAGCTGATACCTCTGGCCTCTATGCGCACTACACACATGTGCAACGCCCCCATAATTAAAAATAAAATATATTTTTGTGGGACAGGGCTTACTATATCTCCCCGGCTAGCCTGAAACTCTCTATGTAGACCAGGCTGCCCTCAAACTCACAGAGATCCGACTGCTTGTGTCTCTCAACTGCTGGGATTAAGGGTTTGTACTATCATGCCCAACTAAATAAAAATTTTTTTTTCTGGAAATCTAATGGAAAATCTAATATTTAATGGAAAAAATCTAATAACAATGGGAAAAGGTCTTCAGTATGCTTCTCTACAGGTATATAAATGGCCAATGAGCACATGAAAAGACCCTCAGGGAAATGGCAATCAAACCCACAGTACCTTCCCACTTCTTACTCACTTAGATGCTACTGTTAACAACAAAGTAATATCCCAAAACTAACAAGTGTTGGCAAGGATCTGAGTCAGAAACCTCAGGAATTGCTGTGGGGGACCTGAAACCTTATAGCAGGAAATGATAAGGCAATTTCCTCTAAGACATCAGATACAAAATTACCATATGAGCCAGTGAGCCACATTTAGGTACAGACACCAAAGGAGGACAGCAGGGGCTTTACAGCCATTTGCCAACCAGTGTTCTCGGTGGCATGATTCATGATCATTTTCAGAAAAGTTTCCATTCATCAGCCTCTTCTGAGGTGTTTCATTCTTCTCAGAAAACAGCACTGTTTTCTTCTGTACTACTGGACACAGTGTATAAAAACATGATGAGCCTTTTTGTTTGTTTTTTGAGTCAGGGTCTCACTATGCAGACTTGGCTGGCCTAGAGCTAAGAGATCTGCCCGCCTTTGCCTCTTGAGTGCTGGGAATAAAGGCGCGAATCACTATGTCAGCTGGACTTCTTTAGCATCAGTTAAAAAACATTTTTTAGGACTTTCTTTCTTTTTATTTCTGAAGCTACTGTACTAGCTTTCTTAGCCACAGTTTTCGTTTTGTTTTGTTTAACTTTTTATTGTTTCTTGGTGGACTTCACACCATGCACCCCAATCCCACTCATCTCCCTGTCCCTTCATACCCACCCTCCATCCTTGTAACATCCCCCTCCCCCAAAACACACATACACAGAAGTCTTGTTGTGGAAGCTGCGGTGTGTGTTATAGTGTGTCACACAGTTTACTCTTTTGTCCATTCATCTTCACTTGTAAATGTTCACGGCAGTGAGTCATTGGTCTGCATCCTCACAGGGACTCCTCTCAGATGTCCTGTTGCTGCCCTGTGTCATGAAGATCCTGCAGCTTTGCGTCTGCAGGACCGGCCCTTTCACACACTCTAACAGTTCATAGATGGGATAGATATTGGGAAAGGCCAACTCAAAGCCCTGGATCTGGGCCTGGGACGTACCTGAGTTGGTCAGCCCAGTTCTCCTGTGTCTGCACCACCATGACGAGCTCTCCAGCACTGCCCCGTTAGCTCACCCAATGCTACAGCCAGCAAGGCATGGTCAGTTCTACTCTCATGTCCTTGGGGCCAGCTCACCTGCACCCCTGCCACCAGGATCAGCTCTACTGTGCTGCCCAGGTGAGGTGTATGACCGACTGCCTTGGGTGGTGAGGCGGGAGGGGGCATCCCTCCCTTGCCCATGCCACCCCACAGCAGATGAGGGTTGAGGCCTGCTCTTCCACACTCATGCCTTTGGGCCTGGATCTCCCCGAACCTCCACCCTGACCCCACCATAAATGTCAACTCTATTGTGCTGCACAGGTGAGAGGCAGGGCCAGCTCTCCTGAGTGTGATGGTGGTAGGGGGTGGGGCCAGCTCAGCACAGTCCAGACCAGGGATATCTGTATGGCCTTTGGAGCATCAACACAGACCCTGGCTGCCATAGGACCACAGACTCAGACACAGTGTCCAGCAGCAGCCTGGGCCCAGATGCCTCCATGGTCTCAGGTGGCAGGACAAGCCAGTCCGATCAGCCTGTCCCTCCTCGGCAGCAGGGCCCTCAGATACCCACATGGTCTCTGGTAGCATCCCAGCCCACGGACAGCTGCTTGGTCTTTGGTGGTAACTTGGGCCACAGACTCTAGCTGTAGGAGAACCATGGACACAGACAGGCAGGGCCCTTGGTGGCAGCCTGGGCTATGGCCTCACAATGGCTTATCTGCCCGCTCCTCACCGCCATCAAGTCTCCAGTTCCACCTTTCTTCAGGGTGTACTAGCCCCTCAGCTTTGCTTTCTCTTCCACCTCTCCACTGCATACTCCGTCTTGCCATTACACAGCCGTTCATTGTGTAGTGGTGCCTGTGGCAGGTGCTTCCGTGCCCCCTTAGGGTTCCTTTTCGTGGATGTGTGGACATGTACCTGAGAGTGCAGTGCCCTCCCTCACATGTCAGATCTCCCAGAGCTGGAGTTCCAGGTGCTTGTGGCGAGCCACCCAGTATGGATGTCTGGGACTAAACTTGGGTCCCTTGGAAGTGCAGCAAACATCTTAACCACAGAGCCGCCTTCTAACTTCTAGAATAATAATTTAAAGGCCATTTCTTATGCTCACCACAGCACGCATGTGGAGATGAGAGGGCGGCTTTCAGGAGTCAGTTCTCTCCATGCCCCCACCTGAGTCTTGGGCACTGAACTTGGGCCATCAGGCTCTGTAGCAGGTGTCTTTATCTGCTGAGCGATCCTCCTGGCTCCACAATTAATTTTCATGTACTGATAGGATACTTCTTGCAATCACATTCACCTCTGTGCTTAACCCTAGGAGGCAGATACTTCTGAAGTCACACTGGCTGACTCACACACGATAGGCTGGAGGCAGGTGCGAGCTGGAAGGGGGAGGCTAAGGCTGTGTGGAGGGGGTAGAAGTGAGAAGGCTTCATCTACTGGGCCAAGATGGGAGACAGAGAATGAGAAATATCAAAGAGAGCCCAAGCTTTCCACGTAAAGTCACACTGCCCAGGGCTGGCGATGGGTGGGTGGGGGTGGTGCCTGGATCTGTAACTTTGATGTACTTTTTAAGGCAGTGCCAGGAGGTAGCTGAATAAACCAGATGAAGGAGCTCAGATCAGGTCAAGGCTGAAACAAAATCTGGGTTATCAGCGAGCCTGAGCGGGGGATGGAGGAGCCTGCCCTAGGAAAGAGTTGGTGCAGAGCCCCAGGACCCAACAGAAGGGAGGACACAGGAAACCCAAGTGGCAAGGTGACTCAGACAGGAGTCTGACCTGCAGGTGGCAGAAGTCCGCAGCTGCTCAGGTTAGAGAGACCACCCTATCAATAGGGGCTGCTGTCATCGTTGTTAAGGTTGTATTGACAAAGCTGATCCCGCCACATGTACCACACAGTTCCCAGAGGCTTTCTGCCTTGTGTCTCTCATCCACCGTGCGAGCCGGATGGATCTGCTTATGGCTCAGTTAGCCTGGCAGGTGTTAGCACAGAGGGCAATTTTCAGCCCTCACAGGCTGGAGCCTACTGATGCAGTCACTGCGAGGCACACCATGTAGGAGGGCTGACGTGGCATGCCGTGAGCTTGCACCTCCATGCCTGTGTAATGAGCAGACTCTTCACTTCTATGCAGGTCAGCCATGCCCTTACAGTTAAGTCACGTCTCCTCCAAATGCTGAGAAAAGTTCTCCTGGGGTGGACAGGCCAGTACCAGGGGCCAAGGCTAAGTTCTCAAAGGCCAGGGGCCCGAGATATCACAGGTGTTCCCCTGGTGGCATACAGCATGACCTCCTTACAGGACCCATTTGGAAGGACCAAGGCCTTGCTTGGAAGTCAGAGGAGCCCATAGCTGTCGATCTGACTACTGGACAGATTGCTGATGAAGGCTACCACAGGCAGCTGTGGCTATGAGCAAAGCAGTAGAGAGCTGAGCAGACTCTTAGCAAGGGCCATCGGAGCCAGACAGTTGCATAGACCACGGCACCCACTACAAGTGCAGCATGCCTCATCAACGCAGGGTCAAGGGGTAGCAGACCTCACATTGCTCAGGCCAGTCAGCTCTCTGGCTTCAGAACACTGCCAATCAGACCATCTTGTGGACAATATACCTTGCACCAATGATGGCTGCCATCTGACTGGGCCAGTCAAGGATGGGCCACATGTGACAGGTTTGTGTACATTGGGAAGAAGGAAGGCACCATAGGCACCTAGAGGCACACATTGGGATGGGTATCCAGAGTGGCTTCGGGATTTCCTCTTTGGGACTACTGAATGTCCCTTCCTGGGTCCTTGTGGAGGTTCCAGCACCAGTTAGCATTCATTGTAAACTTGAGATGAACAAAGGTCATGTTTTGATCACAAGTATGTGTTTATGCACCACACAGGCAGGAAGAGGGCATCAGAGCAGCTGGAGCTGAAGTTCTGGATGGTTGTGATCATCACATATGTGCTTGGAATCGGACCAAGGTCATCTGTAAGAGCAGCAAGTGTTCCTAACCACTGACCCATCTTTCCAGGCCTCACTTTTATATTTTTAATGCCTAAGCTGAGGCTGATGCTAGAGCTCTGTACATACCACTCAGTGAGGTTCTAGTGTCCCATATATAGGGCCAGTGGCTCAGATGGGTCTCTTGTTTTCAGCAGGTGAGCCTGTGGTCAGCAGCAGACTCCTGCTTTCCCAGTGCCAAGCTGGGTCTATGGAGTCAGAGGTCACAGACAGCCCAGCTGCTGCACTCTTAGCTGGGGGAAGGAATGGGGAACAGCTTAGGGCCCCATTTAAGCTGGCCTCCTCCTCCTGCCTCTACCCTGGTCACTGTGGGACACTATGGAGCCACAGACCTTGTTTGGTAAGCATGCAGATTTGTTTGAGTGCCAGGTAGAGACCATCCCTGGATTAAAAGTCCTGATGGGAGCTGGCAGACCACCACCAAAGACAGTCTCACCAAGCCTGCCTGGCACTGGTAGGAGGCAGTCTCAGCCCCTAAAAGCCTCCAGAATCATAAACTCTGGGCCCCCCAGGGCACTTGGTACTGTTGGAATGGCTAGACTTCCTAAGCCCCAGAGTCACTTCTCTGTCACTTTGCTGGCCCTGCCTCTAGAGTCTTAAGACTCTCTCCCTCCTCTTTTTGTTTGGTTTTTCCATACAGGGTTTCTCTGTGTAGCCTTGCCTGTCCTGGACTCGCTTTGTAGACCAGGCTGGCCTCGAACTCAGAGATCCACGCCTCCCAAGTGCTGGGATTATAGGTGTGCACTGCAGCAGCTGGCTCTGTCCCTCCTCTTCATCCTTTGCTTGAGACGCCTTTACAAACCCAGTCACTTGGCCAGGATTATAGCTGAGGCACTATGAGGCACAATCTTGGCCAGTGACAGGTACTCTAAGGCTTTGCAGAACACAAGGCATTTAACAGTACTATAGCTGCGCAGCAGAAACCAGAGCTCAATACTCTGAGCTGGGACAAGACCCCACTCACTTCTTCCAAGTGGACCTGGGCTTGGCTGCTGATTGGGTGACATGAGGGCAGTGTGACATAGCTCTCTTTAGGTTCTGTGGTCTGCAAAGACTAGGCTTTATTTGGGTGAGACACACTATCAGCAGGCTCCCTGAGTGGCCACTTACCTTGGAGCGTCTCTGAGCAGGCAAAGAGGCTATGGTGAGGCAGTGTGGGGTGGTGGTCACCTCCAAAAGGCAGCATGGATGGAAATGGGCTATGAACCTTCTGCTCAGAACCACTCTCACAACTTGGAACTGTGTGACTTATTTGTTCTGTATGGAGTGTTTGGGTGTTTGTGCATGTGAAGGCCACGGATTTACACTGAAGTGTCCTCCTGTCACTCCTGACCTTGTTTTGAGGCAGGGTCTCTCACAGGATCCTGGGCACAGGCCAGTAGACTGGCTGAACAGCAAGCTCTGTGAGGCTGACAGGCAGTGCCAGAGCTGGCTTCATGTGAGTGTTGAGGATCCAAACTCAGTATATGCTTGAGTGGCTGGCCCTTTACCAGAGCCATTCTCCAGCCTAGAGCTCTAGGAAAAGGTGACATTTTCCTGTATGAAAAGTACCCAGCAATGGAAAATATTCCTAGTGAAATAAGCATCAGTGACAGATGACTTGCAGTTCTTTGGGCTGACCTGAATGTCTAACTCCCACAGGGATGATGGGCACGGATACAGGATAACCAGGAAGCCTGTTTCAGTGGGGGCTTGAACCCAATTGTCAGCTGTCATCTCCCCGTGGGTGGCAGCAGTGCTGAGTCCTGCCCTGGAGTCTACAGCTGCACTTCAGCGGTTTGTATTAGTGCCATAGATGTGGTGGTGTAAGGCTCTGCCAGGTGGGCCTGCTGTCAGTGGGAGTGGGTGAGACACAGCCAGCTAACTTAAAGAGTTCAAATAACAAAGAAGGAATTACAGCAGTTTTCAACTTGGGGTTTCAACCCCTTTGGGAGAAGGGTTGAATGATCCTTTCACAGGAGCTAAGACTATCTGCAAATCAGATATTTACAATTCATAACAGTATCAAAATTAGTTATGAAGTAGCAGCAAAAATAATTTCATGGTTGGGGGTCAGAACATGAGGAGCTGCAGTACAGGGCCGTAGCGTTAGGCCAGCTGAGAACCACTAAATTACGAGGAAGTGGACAGGAAGCACTCAGGCTTCCATAGGACCACAGACACACATTCCCAGCATGGAATCTTTATTGGACATGTTTACTTTGCATTGAAATGCCTCCATACAGTGGCCAGCCCACCAAGCCTAAACACACCCACATTCCATGCTTGTAAATATTCCATGATTAATGCTAACATTACTAAGTGGCCCTAGCCCCTGCACCCCATCCTGAGTAAGGCATACAGGCCCATAAGACTTCCTGCAGGTGAAACCTCTGGGTTTAGTCTGACAGTTATTTGGGTCATCTAGAAAAGCTGTTTAGGGACTGAGAGTTCCCTTGTGTGGACAGGCTTTTTGGCTCCTTTGGCAGAGGGAGACAGAGTTTGAACACTAAGAAGGCTGGCCTTCCAGCTCCCCATCTATGGCACAACCTCAACTCCAAATGAGCATCCCGCATTGGTACTGGAAGTGAATCTGTCTTACTCTGGTCTTTATGGACACACCAGGAACTTGTGTGCCTTCCCCAGTGGCCTGTCTGCAGTCTCCCTGTCATCAGAATCATACCAGGTCATAACCAAGCCTGCTCCCGAGCTTGCCCCGCCTCCCAGTGCAGTCTCTATAGTGCTGGGAAGCAGGCAGACGGCTACCTAAATGTATGATGGTTTTTAAGCACGAGACAGACACTCCTGTACAGGGCAGCTGCAGCCCCGGAGGAAGCGGGAGACTCCTTGGCCTGTGACCTGTGACCACACTCTAGGTGGCACAACTGTGGGGCTCCTGTGAATGTCCTTTACAGATCTTCCAGGGCGGCCTAGGGGAAGGGCAGATCTTTGAGAACACTGGCCTGTTCTATATAGCCAAGAGCTAGGGAAACCCTACAGAGGAAAGGCGGCGGCAGCGGCGCAGGCAGGGCGGCCTCTAGGTGGCACGCTGTGGTGTACTGAAGACCAGGCAGGCCACAGCCAGCATGTGAACTGAGGTGGGTGAGGGAGTGTGGGGTCAGGGGTGGGCTAGGAGCTTCCTTGGGGGATCAGCAGCTTGGCAGAGGCAGGTTGCTCGCCTGGGTGTGTGGAGCTGGGCCAGCAACCTCATTAGACTAATGCTTCCTCGAGGAACACCCTTCGGATGTAGGTGACCAGAGGCCACTTATTTTTGATGGGCCTCCCCTGCCGCAGAGTGGCTTTAGACTCCACTCTAAGAGCCAGACAGGCATTGCGGTGTGTGGAGATCACCATGTGGTGCAAAGCAGCAATGCACAGCGTTAGTTTGCATAGTTTGCACTCTCTTGATAGAATGCTCGCTCCCTGGTTTAGAAAATACATCTTGCACCCAGCTGCTGGCAGGCAGTGCTGCAGTGCACCAGCGGCTGAGTGTGCCAGGGAGGGAAAAGGGAGTCAACAGGAAAGCAGTGGGGGGGTGAGGGAGGGGAGGAAGGAGAGAAAAGAAGAGGAGGGAGGAGGGGGAGGAAGATGGAAGGACCAGAAACAGCACAATCATCTCAGGAGCTGTGAGGCCCTGGCTGGCTGAGCAGGCTGGGGTGGAGAGTGGGGACACTTGGGTATTTTGCTCTGAAGTGGTTTTTGAAGGAAAACTGAAGACTTGGGCCTGCTGTGAGGCAGGGTTTTTGGCCCTGGAGTGAGCCGTTCCTCTAGTGAATGAACCCTAGTCAGGCTAAACATTAAACTATACTCTGCTTTTCAAATGTAAGAGGCTGAGTCCTCAGCACTGCTAAGAGGCAGAATTCAGGGCTGAACACTTGCTCCTCACGTTCAAGAATTTTCTAGCAAAAGCGACATCTTATTAAATGTCACAGCCTACAGCTTCCAGGCCACAGCACTCTCAAAGAAAGCACGGATACCTCACATAGGCAGAGCAGGAGGGGGGGAACGACGACACAATGCAGGGCTATAAATACCACAGTGGCAGTGCATTGTGCGCCCCATCTTTGCTCAGCCCTTCCAACACGAGTGTTTCACTGTTTCAGACACAGATGCAGGGAGCCAGGTAGGCTAAGCCTCAGGCCGCAGACGGCAGGCAGCTCAGGAGCTGGGGCAGCTGGGTAGCACTGGACTCCAACCAGACTCCTCTGCCCAAGGACACTGCTGAACACTGGCTCATCACTCTCAAGCAACGAGCAGAGATACATTTACAGTGCAGGGAGAAGAGCTGAAGTCCTCTCCACAGCCTGGGCACCAGGCCAGTCTTTGCAGCCCTGTGCCAGGCTTCTGATGCCCCGCGTGCCCTGCTTCCACCTGCAGCGGTTACAGGGCAGGACTTGGGAGGGCCACTGCTCTAGCACACCTCTCAGCCTGCACACCCACACTCTACAAGGACCAAGACCTTCCTACAGGATCCCCACAGCTGCTCAGCCACTGAGCTGTGCACCCAGAGAGGTCTAGGTGGGCTAGGCTCTCACTCTCCTAACTCTTATTAAAGCCCAGCAAGTGAAATCAGGCCCTACATAAAGACCTTGACTGAGGCAGGCCGCCACACACTTTCTGTATGTCTAGCGCCTAGACGGCACACAGCCCCCGAGGGGCAGGCTGCAGGCGTAGATACCGCCACAGGAACACACTCTGCAGTGCTGGTGGAGTGCTTGTATGCAGGAAACAACGCATTAAAAAGCATCCCGTCTCCTCTCCAACTGCCTTCCCACATATACTTCACACAAATAAACAAGAAGAAAACAACAGAGGAGAAAGAGGTCCCTTAAATGACTCCTTCAGGCCTGCCTACTTTCTCAAGACAGAATCCCTGTAGTGGTGAGGGACCTGCTGGGACAGCTGAGGAAGCAGCTTCTCCCGGGACTACGTAGTATGTGGGGGTGGGGTGAGGGCATGGGGACAAACACAACTGTTTTCAGGACAGGGATTTGAGGCTTCTGCACTGGGAGGTAGGACTGTCACCCCAGGAAGCCCCTGTTCCTTGAAGGCTCGACTCATCTACAGCTCCTGGGCACTAAGCGGCTCTGAGATGCTTTGAGCCGGTCACCTGTGCCCTCGTCACCTGCCTGCTAAGCTCGATTGTGCTTGCAGCACTGTTTCATGCAGCCAACTACTGGTGTTTTTGCCCAAGCTCTGAGCAGACCTCGCTGTCTCGGGTCCCTGAGCATGAGCAGCTGGAACATGCTCACTTTCTTCACATGTGCTTGGACTATGTCGTTGAGGCTCAGAAGTTCTGCCTGGCCTGTGCAAGCTGTGCAAGGATGCTTACCTAAGTATTTGCTTCGATACTACCCTTTCTGTCCTCAGCTGCATCTTCAGGAACATTCTCCTGTTTTCTCGGGTTCTGATCAGAAGACACAGGTGGTGGGAGAAGAAGCCAGGCGGCTGCTCTGGGTAGGCAGGGGCATGGGAGTCAGGAGAGTGAGCCATCTGGAAAATACTTCTGGAGCTCCAAGGCTCCTCTCCTCTGCAGACACGACTGGAGATAGCTATTCTCCATAGCAGGGCTCTGGTCCTGGCAGTCGCCTGGATAGCAATGTGACGGGCCCTCCCAGCTAGCCTCTAGCACCACTGTTCTAGGTCACCATCAGGAGCAGGGACAGTAGTAGAGAGTAGTGCTTGGGGCCAGTGGCCCTGAGCAGGTGCTTCAGGCCACTGAGGGTGGCTATGTGGCTATCTGAAAGAACTTCATCCACTTCTGTTGCTGTTGCCCCCAAACGCTGATAATCTTTTTCTTCTTCGTGTTCTTGGTAGGTATCTGACTAGTTCTCAAAGTAACTTCTTTTTCCCCCAACCCTGGTACTAGGAATTGAATCCATAAATGCTGGGCCAAGCAGTGACCTAAACCCTTGGCCTCCAGAGCACTGTGCCCAGTGGCAGACCCACCCTCCCCACCACCACAGCCTATCTGAGTGGCAGCCACTGGGGGCTCTCCTGCACAGACTCCAGACTCCCAATTAGCAAGGTAAATCAGATAGGCTCTCCTTTACTCCTCCACTAAGCGTCCTACCCTCACTGAGGGACAGTTCTGGCTGCCTGCAGCCTACCACAATCCAGATTCCCTAAGAGTACAAAAGTAGGTGTCCAGGGCACTCAGCACCCCATTAGCACTGGGTGCCACTGTTGGGAGATGCCACAGTTCTGTCAAGAACACGCTTGCTCATTGACAGGGCTATGAATAAGTTAGTTTCGTTGACAGTGTGTCCTCAGATCGCGCTGTCACGCAGTGCCTTCCCAGTCACCCTGGGCTTCCACAGCACCATTGGTCACTTTCTTCACTTTCTTCACATTCTCCATCACTCCTGATGTTGTCACTCTGAAAAAGAGAAGAGCCAAACCGTTGGGGGAAGCCAGAACCCTACAGTAAAGGCTTCTAGATCAAGGTGGAAGCTTGGCGCCTCCCTCCAGCTGAGTGGTGCTGGCCAGGTCACCTGACTTTTCCAAGTGGAAGTGTGACGATGAACTCTGACCTTCCAGAACCACCACGAGGAAAACGATCCCCCATGTGCCTAATCAAGCTGTCTCTCTTTCACCACAGGGACTAGAGCTGAGGTCGTATTCACAGTCATCATGGTTATGGGACCGTCAGGAAAGAAAGCTGATAGTGGGCAGACACCTATAGCAGCTCCAGTCAGTCATTCCCAAGGACAGGACAGAACCACAGATGTGGCGTCCGAACCTCTGACGCCTATGGACAGTTAGCGCTTCTTCCTTATGGTCTGGCATTCCCCAGTCAGTCCAAAAAGCCCTTAGCTTCTCCTCCATGCTCCTGCTGCTGCCTGGCTCAGTGTTTTCACAACTGCGCCCTCATTCTCCTCCTGCCACTTACCTTTATCTCATCTTCCAACTCAGGCTCCGAGCTCTGTGTGCCTGAGAGCTGAGAGCTAAGCATCATCAGACAGCTGGGCCTGTGCTGCTGCTCTCAAGCCCTCTAATGGCTGTGGCCGCCCTCTGAGCAGCAACAGAGCCTATCCTATACTTCACCAGCACTCTACAGTGGTCCTACAGCCCTGAGAATGTGTGACAGCAGAGAAGGCAAGGTGAGAGCATCAGCCTAGGGGCAGCTGAGACACAAGGTCACTCACCCTCTGAGGACAGAGAGGGTGGCCTAGGCAGCTCCCCAGTGCTGCTGCTGGGCCTGGTGGATGGTACTGCCCTTGAAGCCTGGGGGAGAGCAGGAGGCTAGCCTGGCATTAAGTGGGGAGTGCAGCTGTAGGGAGGAGAGACTGTGGGCTGGAGGTAGGCTGCAGGAGTGGGGCCCAGCGTGCAGGCCATGAAGAGTACTAGGGAGGAAGAAATATGGGAGGCCAGGAAATGTCAGAAACAGGAGGAGAGGACTTCCTGTGGCCTGAACCAGGAGCTGCCTAGTGACCCACGGAGCTGAGAACTGATAGCTGATGCCTGAAGAATGGGACTGCCCGGTTCCTGAGCACCCAGAGCTGCAGCAGGTGAACTGGCCAGACCTGGACACCTGCCCCCTCACTGGTGAGGGGTGTAGATGTGGAGGAGACCAGCACCCTAAAGCTTCTGGGCAGGACACAGGCTCACACGGGGGTGCAGCTCCATCAGGCTTCTAGCACCAACCCATGTGTTCTGTTTCCATGCAAACACCCAACATCTGCCCAGCAGCCTACACCGTAATTGCCAACCCGCTCTCATGGCCCCCTGTGCAGGACAGAGGGAACTCCAGAAAGCTCAGGTTAAGCGATGGCCACAGGGACAGAGAGGGGCTGCAGCTCTGTGGAGCCAGCGACAGGCTTTGGAGCCTCCCAGGTCACAGGTGGGGGCCACAGCTCCTAAGCAGGTCTGACATCTCACAGGGCTGAGGACAGGGAGGTGCTAGGGATCCACGTTGCCTCCATATTTGTCTCCCTTCCCTGAGAGAACCCCATATCTCCCCAAACCTAAAGTACAGAATGAACACAGCTCTTCCATTGCGGCAGGCTGCGAGCAGGTGGCTTAGGCTGGCTCTTCGCCTGGCCTGTGCTTTCCAGGACGCAGAATGTGCTCTCTCTACTCACAAAGCTGGAGTCTACACACTGGCCCTGCCCCTACCTCCCAAGAGTCAAACATGCTCAGACCCACTGTCACCACTTCCAGACTGATACCAAAGGAAAACTTTTAAAACATGGCTATAAAGGTCAGGCATGGGGGCTTCCTCCTGTAATCTCAGCACTTGGGAGGCAAGAGGTAGGTGGATCTCTGTGAGTTTGAGGACAGTCGGGGTTACATAGAGAGTTCCAGGCCATCCAGGGCTACACAGTGAAACCCTGTGTCAAAAAAAAATAAAATAAACCATTGCCATAAGACACACACACATCCTCTTTCCAAAGCACAGTGACCTAGGATAGGAACATGGGGACACAGCGCCCACAGGGTCACTTCACAGCTCCGCTCAGCAGAGGACACTATGAGCAAGTCCTGCAGCCAAGTACCTGGCACCTTGCAGGGGAGGGCGGGAAGGCCGCCAGCTGACTTGTGTTTGTGCTCCTCCCACTGTGTGGCCAGGGCACTGGGGGACAGGGGATGAGACTTGATCAGGGCCCACCCCACGGTCCACCTTGCACTCAGAGCCCTCGTGGAGCAGCCAGCACGAAGAGCTGCCCTAGGAGGCCTGATGTGCCCGACAGCCCAGCCTGGGCAGCATCTCAGCCTTTGCGCTGTGGAGAGGAAAAAGGCAATGGGGTAGGGCGGCCTTGGCCTGAGCTGACATCACACATACATACATACATACATACA
>OU015750.1:7925078-7938436 GCA_907169655.1 Acomys percivali | reverse complement strand
CTTTCCTGAACCTAACCCTAATCCTGTGACTCATATCCAGGTTGAAGGTGCTGTCCGTTGTCAACCTGTGATGACTCAGAAGATGCCATTTTCAAACACTAGTAGCAATGCTTACAGCCTGATAGCCTGTTCTAAACTGGCCTAGAACATTTCCAAACTCTTGCCACTGGGTCATGGGAGCTGCTCCAGGGACACTTAACAGGATGGGAAGTTCTAATTCTTGACAAGACTGAGCAATGTCTGGCAGACACTGCCTTCAAACTAGCCACACGTGCCAGGGGCTCCAGAGTCCACTGCCCCCAAGCTGGAGGATGCTGAGCAGGGGCCACTGCATACCATGCCTTTCAGTTCAGCAGAAGGGAAGAAGGGACGGAGGGGAGGAGGGGGGGACAGAGGGGAGGAGGGAGGGACAGTGGGGAGGAGGGAGGGACAGAAGGGCATCTTACACAGACTCCATCTCCAGGTCATCTTCCTCCTGAGAGAGCTGCAGGTAGGGGTTATCTGAAGCTGGCCGAAATTTATACCCCGTCAGGACAAAGAACACCAGCGTGGCTGTTTCATCTAGCAGCTGTAAAGTTAAAATCCGCCCCCAAATAAAAGGATTAGCAACACTGCTCTTCAGAAAGCAATAGAACTCAACAAGCTGATGCCCCCCCTCAGTCTTTTCCAACAGCCCCACAGCCAACTGCTCCCGAGCACTTCTCAGGTGTGCAGTGCTCCATGCCGAGAGCATGGCCAGAGCGGACACTGAGGTGTCTCCAGGGGAACCCACTTTTTTTTTTTTAAATGATGAGAGGGTCTTGCTGTGAAAACGAGGCTGGTCTTGAAGTCACCAGCTTCTGCGTCAGCTTCCCAAATGCTGGGTTAGTGTGGAGCATCACACTGGTTAATTTTATACCTTCTGTCTTACTTGTTCTTCCTTTTTCATTAGTGTGTGAGAGTATGTGTGCGTGAGTGTGAGTGTGTGTCTGTGTGTGTGTGTCTGTGTGGTGTGTATGTGTGTGTGTCTGTGTGGTGTGTATGTGTGCGTGAGAGTGTGTGTGTCTGTGTGTGTGTCTGTGTGTGTGTCTGTGTGGTGTGTCTGTGTGTGTGTCTGTGTGTGTGTATGTGTGTGTTCACACTGTGGAGTTGATTCTCTCCTTCCACCATGCAGGCCTCGGGATCCAGCTCTGGTCATCAGTCCTGGGAGTGGGTGCCTTTGCCAGATGAGCAATCTCCCCAGCCCAAAAACAAGGGGTACAGGGAGGGATCTAGTAAATTAATCCTTTGTGGGTTTTCGGTTTTGTTTTGGTTTTTTGGTTTTTTTTTTAAGATTTTTACTTTAGTTTTTATTTATGTGTATGTCTCTGTGTGTGTTTATACACCTGCATGCCAGTGACTTCACAGGCCAGAAGAGGGTGCTGGCTCTCCTGGAGCTGGATTTACGTGGTACTGTGAGTCGCTTGGTGACCCTGACCAGCTCAAGTATCTTACAAAGAAGGTTTATAATGGTAATAAAAATAGCTGGGCGTGGTGGCACACACCTTTAATCCCAGCACTCAGGAGGCGGAGGCAGAGGCAGAGGCAGGTAGATCGCTGTGAGTTCATGGCCAGCCTGGTCTATAAAGTGAGTCCAGGACAGCCAAGGCTACACAGAGAAACCCTGTCTTGAAAAAGAAAAAAAGAAAAAAAAGAAAAAAAAAGAAATGTAACAAGCTGGGCGTTGTGGTGCACACCTTTAATCCCACTTGGGAGGCAGAGGCAGGTGGATGGCTGTGAGTTCAAGGCCAGCCTGGTCTACAAGGCAAGTTCAGGACAACCAAGGCTAACATAGAGAGACCCTGTCTCAAAAAACAAAACAAAACAACAACAAAAAAGAAATGTCCAAGAAACCCAAAAGAAAACAAACAAACAAACAAAACAAAACAAACAAACAAATGAAACAAAAAACCCAAGAATAAAAACAAATCCCTAAACCAAAGGACTGGACTCAAAACCACACCAGCTCTGCATGAAAGCAAGGGTAGATAAACTGTATTGCACGGGGCGCTCTCACTCTCTCTCTTTAAAGACGTAGAATTAATTAGTCATGCAATCACATCCATACTTAGCGTAGCCCAGCAGCTCTCCTGGGCACACAGAGCACCGCATCTGCAGAGCAGAGGAGACAGAAGGACCTGGCGGGCATTCCCAGCAAGTCAGACACACTCTTAAGCTACACCCCGAAAGGCAGAGTCTCCACCCTGTCCCCCAGGAGCAGCAAACCTGGTAGAGCCACTTCCACTGGAACGGAACCGCAAACTTGAGGAGAAAGGCGATGATCCTGGTGAAGTAGATGTAGCACACGATCTAAAGAAAAAGGCAGTCAGAGACCAGAGCACTACTTTCCCCGCTAGTCAATGCAAAGCAGAAAACAGTCACCCAAAGGCACAGATGTGGTCTACAGCCCTGGACGCCAAGCCAACAGGGAAGGCCGGTGCTCCTTTGTGCCAGCCTCATGGCGGCTAAGACTGAGCAGACCCAGGCTGGAGGCCTGCTCCTTGAGTGTGGCTGTCCTAACCCTCTCTCAGCACCCACACGCAGGACTGGTGTCAGTCCCCAAGGGCACTCTTTCACAGCAGGCTTGGGGGCAGTTCTGAGCAGCTACAGCAATAGTTACATGGGGAGCAGGCAGTGAGCACTGGGGCCCATACTCCAGGACATATGGAGCCACACACTCTAACCCTCAAGCCCCTTCCTCTGGCCTCCCTGTGGCTCCCTGTGAGTTGGCCCTGAGACCACTCAGAACACTAGACCAGGCTTGCAGGCAGGTCAGGCAGGTGTGGGTGTCAGGCCTCGAGGCCTGGTCTCCCTTGCCTTGTCAAAGCAGCACTCCTCTGTATCATCCCAGGCATCGGGGAGTGCTCTTTGTGACATCTGTTCTGATGATGACACAGAACTCAGGTAAACAAACAGACAACCTAAGAATGAGGAGCGAGCAAGCACAGGACACCATCTGGACAGACGTCCGCTCCCTGCTTTTCTGCTGCAGCTTTGCTTGGGCAGAGAGGTCAGGCTTCCTTGTGGGAGCCAAGGAGACACGAAGGTTATGCTCTGTATGCTCACACCACAGGGCTTAGTGTCCATCACTGGCTTGCGGGATGCAGCGGTGCACGCCTTTAATCCCAGCACTTGGGAGGCAGAGGCAATGGACTGAGGTTAGCCAGGGCTGAGATCCCCCCTCAAGCAACACCCCCCCCAAAAACACCAAAAGCCAAAAACCAAAACCAACCCCCCAAATCCCAAAACAATACCAGCCTCAATTTTCTGTTTTTCTTTTTCTTTTTTTGTTTTTGTTTTTTGAGACAGGGTTTCTCTATGTAGCCCTGGCTGTCCTGGACTTGCTTTGTAGACTAAGCTGGACTTCAACTTACAACAACCCACCTGCCTCTGCCTTCCGAGTGCTGGGATTAAAGGCGTGCGCCACTTAGCGGACATATCACTACAACAAAACTAGTTTCCCGCCTGGCAACTGGAGAGAGTGGTAAATATTCAGTTTCAGGGCAGGGGGCTGCAAAGGAGCACGAAGGTGTACCCACATTCCTAAGGCAAGACGGGGAATGGCTGGGTCTGTCCTGACCTGGGCCTACAAGTGCCCTTGGGCATCAACACTGTTGGCCACTACCCAATGCCCTGAGTCATGCCCACGGCTCCCGCGGCTGTTTCCACGTCAGGTGCCTGTGCTACTTTTCTAAGTATTTAAAGCCACTTCTAACAGGCTTCAAAGCAACCCAGATTTTTCATTTCCACTTTAAGAGCAGTGATGTGAGGTTGTGAGGCGGCTGAGAGGACAAGGTGTGGTGGCTGCTTCTGTCACCAGGTCTGCTCACTGATCTTACAGTTTTAGGGTTTTCTTTTGTTGTTGTTTTACTCACCAAGACGTAGTAATGTCTGAAAAGCTTCAGCTTTGCTAAGTTAATGGCAGCTACAAAGAACAGAATAAAAAGTGCATTAACTTCTTTTTTTCCCCCATCTACTCCCATCCATCCATTTGGAGACAAGGTCCTGCTATGTGGGCCAGGCTGCTCTCAGGCAAAACCTCCACCTCAGGCCTAAGCAGCTTGAAGGCTGCCTGAACGTCCTCAGTTTTTAACATTTATCCCATCTACGGGTCCTCTCCGTGCAGAGCTGGTCATCTGATGCGCACATTCACACGCGCAGAAGAAGTGGGGCAGATCGAGTGCCTGGCCAGTGCATGGCGCAATCAATCTCTCGGCTGTTTGGGGCGACCCTCACTTGGAGATGGGCAGCTGTGAGCAGAACTGATGGGGTCTCGGTACAGACCAGGGCCAGGGCTAACCGCTCCAGCCCTGCACTGCATCTGGGAGGGACAGCTGCCCCCCAACTAGCATCAGCACCAGACTGGCCTAAAGGACCACCTGAGGGCCTCCCACGGGGGCAAAGTCAGTCAACTCCCAGGTGCATTCAGCAGCTTCCGCCTCAGCTACCCTTACTCGCTTCAGAGTCAGTCCTCTGAAAGCAGGTTCCCCTTCAAGAACACTCACGGTCAGCCAGACCAGGCAGCCCAGCTTCCGGACACTGCCTAAGGCTATGGAATATTGATGACTGCACAGGGTAGCCTGGCTGCCTCCCCGACTCACAACCCTTTCATTCATCACAGCCTTCCTGCAGGAGGCAAATTAATTTTGCTTAATAGCACTCAATTACTGATTCAGTTTAAGAATGGGACTGTGGGTGGCAGACATTCAAATGTCCTCTTCCTGTCCCCTCTGGCTCATGACTAGTGGGGGCAATCAAGCTTAGGGTGCCCACAGAAATTCTAGGAATCCTAAGTGTGCAAGGTGATTATCAACTAGAGCTCTGCCAGAAGAGCTTCTGAGAGGCTTTGTGAGCATCCGGGTGTGTGTGTGTGTGTGTGTGTGTGTGTACAGGACCAAGTACATACACCCAGCAAGCAAGGGAGGACAACTGGCAAGTCGCCCAACACTCTCATCTCTCTACATCTCTGAAAATAATTTTGTTTATTTTTTAAATTTTAATTTATTATAATTTATTCAGATTACATCCTGAATGTTATCCCCTCGCTCTTATCTTCCCGTTTCCACCCTCTTTTTCAAACATTAAACTCCCTGACTCTCACCCTTTGTTCATCCAGTTAATACTATGTGATCAAGCTCTGACTTGCACCAGGCATTGGGTATGAGCAGTGCTCTGGGCAGCTGCAGCCTCCTTCCTGCTGTCGGGGGACACCCCACCTAGAGGTTGGGAGGGATGTTACTGAGGACATTTGAGACATCCTGGGTGAAAGAGCGTCTTAGGCCTTGAGTCTCACCCAGGCGGACAGCCCTGCATTTCCTGCTTCCGTGACAGGGCCTGCTCCCACCACAGTCAGCTGCAGCAGAGCCAGCCAAAGCTGAAGGTTACTACAGCCTGCCTGTCACCCAGAGCAACACGAAGCCCCTCCTTTCCTGAACAGCTGCAGTGCTCTCAAGTCCTCTTTTGGACTCTGCTCATTGAAGGAGTCCTGAAAATGGAAACTGTTTGCACCAGAACTGACTGCCTGGCAGAGGACTGACCTGCTTTCTTTCTGAAAGTTCCAGGTGCCAGGACAGGAAGAGCTAGCTGAGGGAGGATGGGTCGAGGCAGTGGAGAGGAGTGAGCCGGGCAGGGAGGGAACCAAAGGCGGTCCCTCTGTAGGACAGCCTCATGGACAGGCGAGACCATGCTGGGCATTGGGGAGGCTGGACACAGGGCCAGACAGAGAGCAGAGCAAGGCGAGGATACAAGACTGAGCTTATCCTTACTGCTCCCAGGGCCCCAGGGAGCTTTAACAAAGAAGATCGATAGTACGGGCCCAGCTGAGTGGACAGCTGTGCAGTGAGCTGGGAGGTCAGGGCAGCAAGTAGCACTTCAGCCGGGCACTAGGGCTGGCTGACAAGGGACTATGAAGGAAATGAGGGGGCAGAAGGGGACTGTGAGGAGGGGCTGAGGCCCTGCAGGTCTTAGTGGGAAAGTTGTGGGGAGTAAGAGCAGAAAGTGACACATAGGCATCTCCCTGGCACCACATGCCATGATGCCATAGCTCCAGGCCACACAGACACTTCTGAAGGACGTCACTCTATAACTGAGCCAGTGTGGCTCACACCCTCACACCAGAAGGGTCCATGCTACCCAGCACTCCTAGTGGTGACAAATGGCTCTTGGAGGAATGTGAAGAGCTCTGGGCCATTTCCTAAACTAGTCATGATGACATCACTGCTAATCTCATGACGATAGTCGATAGTCAGGTGGCACTGCTGGCAGGGGCTAACCCCTCTGGCCCTTGGCTGGAGTTTCCTGCTCTGTTAATCAGTTCTTTGTAGCCATCCCTGACACACTCTGCCCTGCAAGCCTGTAAGTGGAAGTGGAACAGGAAAGTGGAGCACAGGGCAGCTGTGTGTCCAGCACTCAAACCTCATCTGCTGCCTCTCATTACTCATGTGACATTAGACAAGTCACCTAACCCCCCTGTCTGAACTTCAATTCTGTTCATCTGCTAAGGCAGGAACAGTACTATCTAGCCTTAGGGTTACTGGGATAACCAGCAAGGCAAGATAGGCAGCAAATGGCTCGCACTGAGCACCTGGATGCTCTCACAACAGTTACCGGAACCCGTATAATGTCAGCATTACATGGGGCTAGGCTGCATCAAAGGGGGCCACCACAACTGGTAGAAACCCAGACTCCAGTAATAATGGAACAAAATGTGAACATGGCACTACCAGCATGCCCAGGCTGTCCTGGAAACAGTGCTGCCTGCCATATGGAACT
Source organism: Acomys percivali (assembly GCA_907169655.1). Classification (NCBI taxonomy): domain Eukaryota; kingdom Metazoa; phylum Chordata; class Mammalia; order Rodentia; family Muridae; genus Acomys; species Acomys percivali. Next base: position 7,931,647 of record OU015750.1, on the reverse strand, counting down.
GATGAGTCAGGGTACAGAGCAGAGGAGGACCAGCCACAATGTGAAACCTCCCAGCACCAGGAGAAGAACAGAGGCAGCAGGTCACAGCCTGGAACCCCTTTCATCTCTTCCAAAGATTTCCCAGGAGTTTTGGAAGCTGCCCGCTACTGCTCCCTGGACCACAGGGAGCTGGGCTCTCGTGGGAGTGAAAGTTTGCAGAGGCCTGGCTGGCTATTTCTGACTGTGCCACGATGAAGCAGCAAATATGGACAAAGAATGAGCAGGCAAGAAGGAAAACACTCGACGGCGAGCTAGGAGCCCTCAACAGCACCACTGTAACCCCACATGCCTGCCCTGGCTGCACTGCTCCTCATCTGGAGAGGACCTCGTCAGGATGGAGGATCCTCTTCAGTGAGCACCAGAGTGGGCCAGAGCTTCATTATTTGAAATATTGCCTGTGCTGGGATTACCGGTGTGCTCCACCACCACCACCTGGCACAAACTGAAGGATTTTTTTTTTAAGTTTTATTTATTTATTATGTATACAGGGCTCTGCCTGCATAAATGACAGAAGAGGGCAGCAGATCTCATTATAGATGGGTATGAGCCATCATGTGTGTGCTAGGAATTGAACTCAGGACCTCTGGAAGAGCAGTCAGTGCTCTTAACCCCTGAGCCATCTCTCCTTCCCCAAACTGAAGGATTTTTAAGGCCAAGGCCCAGGCCCAGCTATGGAGGTAGAAGCTCCCGCTGGGAGGGAACAGCAGCATGGCTGCAACTCAGGGGTTCCCCCAGGAAGAGCACACAGAGGAGATGGGCCCCAAGTGGAGCCAGAAGCTTGGCAAGGACTTCTTCCTGCTAATGCCAGTCAGGCCAAGAGGCAATAGAGTTGCCACGGGAAGTGCTGCTGCCCTTCCCCAGACTGCCACCCTCCCTCAAGTCACAGTGAGACGCAGAAAATGGAATCCAAATATATCACAGGCATGTATGAAGTTGTCAACAAATTATTTCCAAAAGGGGGCTGGAAAGGTGGGTCTGCTTATGCAGAAGACGCAAGTTCGGTTCCCAGCACCCACGTCAGTTGGCTCGCAACACCTGCAACTCCAATTCCAGGGGATCTGAGCCCATCTTCCCGTCTCCTGAGTGCATTCCCCCACCCCAGACACACAGGAATATATAGAATTAAATCCATTTTCAAACTTTAAAAAAATCCAGGAAGGCCAGAGACAGATCACAGCTGCCCCCAGCTGACTTCCTTTGATAGTTTAGAAACTTCTCAGAAGCAGTAAGAACCACCTGATTGTCACCATCTGTCAAGTGATACAGGCACTGAGGGTGTCCCCAGCATGCCTGCCTCATCTCACAGGTTTTTTTTCCTGCTTTGTCTCACAGGTTCCTTTGTGTAGGAAGCCATGCTGTCAGTGATGTGTCTGTGATGAAAGATCTGGCCTGGTGAAGGCTGGCCAGACACAGCCTGTAAGTGGCCAAGCCAGGCTTCAAGGCCAAGGCCACCTCCCTATCACAAGCTCTTTCCACCTACACTCATATTAAGAGAAAGACAGCCCCAACTTCTGACTGATGCCACTTCATGACTCCTGCTGGTGACTGCCAATGTCAAGCTCAGCAACAGCAAGTGACTTAAGGCCCAAACAGCTTCTTAAAGTCTTTGCCTCAATGTGAAGAAAGCCTCGGCCGTAAGACATTCCCCTGGCCTCTCTCCCACCCTCCTGCTCCTCGCTGCTGTGTGCAGAAGCAATTCTGAGTCAAAAGCAAAAGCAGAAGGAGTGGGTTTTGCCAGCAGTGTGAATCCCTCAGACCCACTCTGGCCCCAGCCCCCTCATCTGCTTAGGTTATAGCTCAAGCTCACCGCTCAGAGGGCACAGAGGCCCCTGTGCATCACCCATCACCGCGAGCAGTGAGAGGCCAGGCCAGAGACCCGCAGCTACACTGGCCTTAAAGTGTTAATGGGGGCTTTAAGCCTCCAGGAAGAAATCCCATTGCCAAAACCTTAGACAGTTGGGGGAGGGGAGGTGACGCTGTAACCGCCATGGTGAGAGTTACTCAGAACACAGGACACTTTGCTCTTCAAGCCTTTGGGGAGCATGTGAAAAGGGATTCAAATCCATCTGTATGTGCATTTAAAGCAACAGCCCAAGAGATGTAAAAAGTAAATGAGCCGAACCACTAGGGCTGTGCATCTTCTACCCCAGGCCACAGTGTCAGTGACAGAAATCGAAGTAGGCCAGCTGGATAGGTGGCTCTGGCCTATAGGCCCCAGCTTCCTGGGAGGCTGAGGGGAGGAGCAGCCACTTGCCAAAAAAAGCAGCAAGACCACCACGCTGGGGGAAGTCCAGTGCTCGGTTTCCATTCCTTCCTTCTACTCCAGATCCCATCACTAGCAATGCTCAAGGAGAGCTGGCCCACACTGGCTGTCAGTGCCTCCTCCCTCCAGCACACACTGTGCAGCCCAAGTGCATGAGCTCATCAGAGGGACAGGACAGTAGAGACTGCAGCCAAGCTTGAGTGCAGGTCACTCACTCTCAGCCATCCACCCCCAGCTCTCCAGCATAGTCACAATCAGCAGTGAGCTAGGATGAAGGTCACACTTCTGCTTGCTCGGTAACACAGGACACCAATGCGGGCAAGACTCTCCAGGAAAGAGACCCTGACCTTCCTGGACCACTGCGCTAACAGTGGAAGAGCAGGTTGCAGTCCTGAGATGCACCACAGCCCTGGGCACACGCAGGCCATGAGGGGGCAGCTACCACCACGTGGGTGAACTGAGTTCCTGACACTTAAAGAAGCACCATTCAGTGCTTTCTCAGCCTGTGCTATGAGAAGCCACCAGGCTGTGGGCTGTGGCTTGCTTGCATGACTTCAGGATGGTATTACTTATTAAGGAAGAGATTAATTATTTTATAGTGTTTGGAGGTATGACTTGGTAACAATTCAGAATTTTGAGTGATGTGTCTGAGGGAAAAACAAGAAACAAAAAAACACAGTTCTCAGAGATTAACATACTAACTATGTTTGTCTTAAACTAGCGATATGACATATCCATTCTATGGCTCCCTGAGGTAGGATTAAGATTTTTTCAGGGGTCCTGAACCCTTTGAGAATGTGTGAAAGTCCCGATTGCCCAGGGAACCTCACACCCAAACAACGGTACCCACAGGAGCCCTGTGGGAGACACGCACAGACAATGTATAGACAACAGCTGTGGCGAGGCAGTCCTGAGACCAGGACAGATGCTCTGAGGCTTTTATGGGCATCACTGTGTGCCACAAGCAAAACAGGCATGTCCCAGATGCTCCCTGGACAGCACTGGGAAAGTAGGAGATGTCTGCAGAGGCTCCTGTCAGGCTGGGAGAGCACCCTACCGGGGAAGCTCCAGACTTCTGGCGGAGTGTTCTAATGGTGTCCTTAGCTACACAGAACAAAAGGAAGGTGACAATGTTCTGCGATTAGATCAAGGATTCATTTCACTGCCTCTCTTGTTACAAAACCCCGCTGAAGGTGAGAGGGTTCCAACAGCTGGCATTCAACAGCAGTTCACACAAAGGTACTGTAGGGCAGAGACTCACAGCCAGCTGTGTGTCCCAGCTCCAGGGCTGATCCCAAGGCAGCAAGGGGGACTCATCAAGAAGTATAGCGGGGAGGTCCCCTCTCTCCTGCCTCTTCCCTAGGGCCTCCAGCATGAGGCTCGAGGCTTCTTCTGGCAACAGCTCTCACTCACTGCCCACAGCATCATGGCTCCTACTAGGAAAGTGAAAACGTGGCTAGACAAGCCTGTCCTAAAGAGACACTAAGCAAAGGATCTGGGAAAGATCGTGCTTACAAACCCACTGAAGCCAGAGCTCTGCTCCATGGTCCGGTTAAGAAGTACAGAATAGCCAAGTGTGGTGGCGCATGCCTGTAATCCCAGCATTCAGGAGGCAGAGGCAGGCAGATCGCTGTGAGTTCAAGGCCAGCCTGGTCTACAAAGTGAGTCCAGGACAGCCAAGGCTACACAGAGAAAAAGAAGTACAGAATCCTCCCACGAGACACTAACAGGCTAAATGAAAACACATGACACTCTAGGTAGGACAGCAGAGTAGCCTAAGGCTTGAAAATCACAGCTCTGACCACAAAGCTGGAACTCAACACACACCGGGAAGCAGCCATGGCTTATGCTCACATACAAGGGCCTGGCGCAGCCATTGCCAGTACATGCCGTATGTGGTCTGAAACGTGACCTCTCTTGTATGTCTAGAGTAGCCTGGGGTGGCAAACTATGTCTGTGCAGGGCAGGACAGCAGATGTTGGGCTCTGTGGACCCAAAACTCTCTGTGGCTACTCAGCTCTGCCACTGCAGGGCAAAGCAGGCCACCACTAGTCAGTCATGGCTACAACCATGGGAACCAGCACGCGCGCGCGCGCGCACACACACACACACACACACTTAAAAATAAAAGGAACAGCAGCACAATCCAGTTCCCTGAAGCAGCCAATAGCTGCTCCAGCAGCACAGTCACATTTCTTCTACCATAAGATGTGACCAGCAGGTAGAGCTGCAGAACGTCGAGTCACTGTGCTCTCAACTCTATGCTACAAACGTGCCAAGGGTACAATGGCAGGAACCAGTCAAGGGAAGCCAGAAGACCCTCTAACAAGCAAACCACAAACAACCCCAAGCTTTCCGGCACAAGGCCAGAACTCTAAGAAAAGAGGTTCCACAGCTCTCAGATCTGGGCCCCCCAGCCTGACAGCACACCTCCTGGTACACGGGTTAAAATGGAGACCACACATAGGAGTGGTGACTGACGAGGGTGAGAGAGGCATTCAAGGGAGTGCCAGGCAGGCAGGCTATTAACATGGTTTTCTGGGGCCACCAAGACGGCTCAGTGTGCAAAGGTGCCAGCAGCCAAGCCTGATGACCTGGGGTCAATCCACATGACCCGCACAGTAGGAGAGAACTGACTGCCACATGTTGTCCTCTGAGCATGACCACATACTGTGCTCCTGTGACATTGAAGATGCTCTCCCTAAAAGAAGCGGACACTCCTTCTACCAGGCCCATTTCCTAAAGGTTCCATCTCCTGAGCATCACACCAGGGTCCAAGCTCCAGCACACGGATCCTTGCGGGACAGAGTCATGTCCAAAACATAGCATGATCCAGTGAAAACAAGAGCAAATGACTTGAAATGACATCTTTCCAAAGAAGATATACTAACAGCCAATAAGCTCCCGGAAATACGTATGTCTTCACTAATGATTAGAGAGACGCAAAGCCAAGGTGTACTAAAATACCACTTCACACTTCGCACTCCACACTCAACTAGAATGCCATAGTTGCTTGTCTCAAAGCACCTGACAGCAACCGCTCTAGGTGCGGTCCGTCATGGCAGGTACGGCATGGCGGCGGGCCACTGGTCACACTGTTCTCTGAAGCCAAGAAGCAGAGAGCGATGCATGGTGGTGCTCAGCTTGCTTCCTCCTCCTTCTGCTGTCTGGAACCCCGGCCCAGGGATGGTGCTCCCCACATTTAGAGTGGGGTTCCCCACCTCAATTAACCTGATCTTTGTAATCCCTCACAGAGAGGCCCCAAGACTTGTTTCTATGGTGATTCTAAATCTCACCCAGTTGGCAGGCTCAGCCATCTGTTGTGGGTAATTGGTGCCTGGAAGGAGAGTGTCAGTGAGGGGTTATCCACATCAGGCTGGCCTGTGGGAGACTTTCTTAACTGGTAATCGATGCAGGAAGACCGGCCCCCTGTGGGAGGCACCATTCCCTAGGTGGAAGGTAAAGAACAGTGTAAGAGAGGAGAACGCTGGCTGAGAAGGAGCAAACGAGCGAGGCTCCTGAGTGCGGATGTCTGTGTTAGGTTCTTGTCTTCACTTCCCCAATAATGGACTATAACCTGGAACTGAAAACCTAAATTTCTTTTCTTTCCTAAATGCTTTGTTCCAATGTGTTGTTGGGTTTTTCCCCCACAGCAACAGACTGAAACTAAAACAGATGGCAAACAGAGCAAAACAAAACAAAAACGAGCTGTGGATGTACACTCACTGTACACTCACTGGGTGGGCAAATGCTGAGCACTGAGAGCCTCAGCTCAATCCTTGACACGCCAAAAAAACGCAGGAAATGAGAGGTGTTGGTGATGAGATGGAAAAGTCAGAATCCAACATGGGATCCTTACAAGAATGTATGACAGCACAGACACTGTGCCAGACAGACACAGCAGTACCGCAAGATTCAGAAATGCCGCTTTTGAGCAGATACAAACAAACAAAGTACACCTGAACAGATATGTGTGCATCCAAGTTCACAGCAGCGCCGTTCTCCGTAACCAAAAGGTGACAGTGACTCAAGCAACCCTTGCCACATGGATGGTGAATGAAAAGAGGTAGACACATACAATGCAATACTGTTCAGCATTAAAAAGCCAGGAAATTCAGGCAAGGCTACAACATGGACCAACTGCAGGACATTGTGCTAAGCGACACAAACCAGACACAAAAAGTGCTGACAGCAGCCAACTTCATAAAGGCAGAAGGGGTGTGTGTGTGTGTGTGTGTGTGTGTGTGTGTGTGTGTGTGTGTGTGTG
>OU015750.1:7899392-7925068 GCA_907169655.1 Acomys percivali | reverse complement strand
GTGTGTGTGTGTGTGTGTGTGTGTGTGTGTGTGTGTGTGTGTGTGTGCGCCCCCGTCCAGGCAGGGGTTTAGGGAGGGATGGGAGAAGTATTCTGTCAGGAGCTAGGGTAAGAAGAGTGGGGAGGGCAAAGTTTCAGCTTAGGAAGATGGAAAACTGGCGATGGACGGGGCTGACAAGTGCACAGCCATGGGAAGTGCAGAACACCATAGAACTAGATACTCAGAAACAGTTCAGCTTTACTGTTGTATGTGCAGTCACCATAGCACAGAACCAAGGAAAGCCAAGATGCTATGAGGTATGGCCCTACGTACACAGTGAGAGTGGGAAGTCACAGGCCACAGGCCATGTAAAGCTGAGAGTGACTGTTCTAGGAAATCAGCCCTGGGAGGGCACAGTTCTTCTGGGCTGTATATGACGACTACTGTGACACAGAGCAGTGACGACGTGTGAGACCCTCAAGAAAGCAGGCCTACTGTTCCCCAGTGGAGGGCACAAGGCGCCTTCTCTCCCTGAGATTCCAATTGCCCCTAAGTAAGGAGTAACAAGAAGACGCTTTTTGGTGACCTTGTTGCTTACAAGCCACCCAAGGCCCTCTCTGTAACTCTAATATGCTTGCTGGTCACCAACTGGGCTTAACTGTTCCTTTGGTGTTCCTGTGACCTCTCCGTCTCAGGTGAACAGACATGTCTTTAGTTTCCTGAGCAAAGGCTGCAGCCAGGGAGTAGCTCTATAATTATGCTAGCATGCTCCTACTCAAATCACAGGAGAGACTGAATTCAGCTCAAGGAGGCTTAGTGGACATGAGCGCCACAGAGCGTCACACAGCCAGATGTGGTGCTCACACCTGTAATTCCAGCATGAGTTCTCGACCAGTCTGGGCTACAGAGTAAAATCTTAAGTCAGCCTGGGCTAGAGCATAACTCTGACTCAAAAGCAACCAACACCCAGGGGTGGAGTGGCTCAGTGGGTAAAGCCCCTGCTGAACACACAGGGAGCAGATTCCCCAGAACATGAAGGCCAGATGCAGCTGCACGTCTATCTGCAATCCCAGAGCGCGGCTCCAGCAACTGGCAGACAGAGAGCCCTGGCCTGGGGTACACAGAGTTAACCCTGAGGGGAGCTTACAGCCTCCACCTGTGTGTCATGGTGTGGTCATACATACAGAGAAGGAAAAGCAAACAAACAACTTTATGTAGACACAGGAGGTCTGTGTCTGTCTAAACCCTCAAAAAATCAGAATGGCAGCTGCTGGGACTCCAGAGTGCAGCAAGAATCACTGCACGGCAGTTACGGTTATAGTGTGCACTGAAGGCTTCTCGTGAACACACCCAAGTAAAACACAGCGCCTTGCCAGGACACAACTGGGGCTGGTGGACATCTCACATAAACACAAGTGTCCTGTGAGCGAGGAACACTCCTCACTGCTGTTAAGCTTCCCAGGCCCAGATTCTGCCTTTTGAAGTTTTTGTCCTACCTGTCTGTGATGTCACCCGCCAGGTGAAACAGTGTGATGCTACACATCAGGTGGAGCACACTGTTCTGGTGGACGGCACTGCTTTCTCAAACACTGAAGCATTTCTTAAACAGTTGCACACTGGTGTGTCCCACACACACCCTTAAGGGGCTTAAGAACTAGGAAGCTGATGCTCGTGTGACAACTGTGAGCTTCCCTGCGCTGCACAACTTGTATCCTGGCAATAAACACTGACATAGCGACTGTCCTCATCTCAAGACACATAGCTTGTGACCCACTGAACCACAGCACCAAATGCACCTTCCATTCTTCCTCAATGGATATAAAGACAGGTACTTGGGCCTAAGACTTGATAACACAAACACCTATTATATCATCCCAGACATTCTGAAAGGACACCAACCCCGGTCAGCCCACAAGTAGGTACCAGAGAAGAACCTAACCTGGTGGCTTGGCTGGAGAGATGACGCTGAGGGTAAGAGCACTCACTGCTGTTGAAGAGGACCTGGGTTTGATTCTCAACACCCATGTGGCAGCTCACAGTCTGTAACTCCAGCTCCAGATGATACAACAGCCTTTTCTGGCCTCCAAGGGTGCCAGGCATGCATATGGTGTACATACATTCACACAGCCAAAATACCCATACGCATAAAATAAAACATAATAAATAAGAGAACTTGGTGATAGCTGTGGTGTGGGGTCGCAGCCCTGAGCATGCCCAGACATCACTGGCCTGGCAACAGTTCTGCACACCAGGGGAGGCACCCAGAGCACAGAGCTCCTTGTGGTGGTTTGAGTAAGAATGGCTTCCAGCTGGGCGTGGTAGGGCTTTAATCCTAGCATTTGGGAGGCAGAGACAGGCAAATCACTGTGAGTTCAAGGCCAGCCTGGTCTACAAAGCAAGTCCAGGACAGCCAAGGCTACACAGAAACTCTGTGTCAAAACAACAACAAAGCAAAACAACAACAAGAAAAAAAAAAAAAAAAAAAGAAAGAAAGAAAGAAAAGAATGGCCTCTGTAGGGCTCATATAGGTGTGGCCTTGTTGGATGGAGTGTGCCACTGGTAGGGGTCCTTTAAGCTTTCAAAAGCCCATGCCAGGCCCGCTCACATATACACTCTCTCTCTTTCGCTACATCAGGATGTAGCTCTCAGAAATCTCTCCAGCACCATGCTGCCAAGCCTGCCTCCCTGTCCCTCGCCACAGTGATAATGGGCTAAACCTCTGAGACTGTAAGCCAGCCCTAATTAAATGCTTTCCTTTATAAGAGTTGTTGTGGTCATGGTATTTCTTCATAGAAATAGAACAGTGACTAAGACACTTCTAATGTCGTTCTATATGCCACTGTAACCCAAAGGCTCCTTTCTGAATGTGGCAGGCGCTCAGAATGAGGCCATGCCTCCACCAGCCTGCAGCCACGGCATCACCACCTGTTCCTGGAGCACATGTAAAATGGAAGGCTCTTTACAATACATCCTCTGCCTTTCCAGGAGCAGAAGGCAAAACCCCCAGGTGACTAGAGGTAGCCCATCAGTCAAGTTCTGTAGCACACACCCAAGCCAATACAAGGCAGCGACACCAGAGAGAGTAGGAGGGGAGGCATCCTGCAGGTTCCAGGGCCACACAGCCAGCAGATGCTGCCGGCAGGAGGCTGGAGCACTGCGAGCCACGGCAAGGTGTCTAACAGATTTAGTCAGGCCCCCTAAAGGCTGAGACTGCAGCGACAGATGACCTGACAGAAGCCTCAGCACGTGGTGGAAAAGAAAAAGGCGGGGTTTGAGCAGCTTCTCCTTAAGATTTTCCTCTGTGCTTCCTCAAGCTCAGCCAAAGGGAATCTGGAGACAAAGGGGTGCACACAAGCCCAACAGACACTCTCTGAAAGCCACGCTGAACAGCATTCTCTTGCCTGCTCAGCCTGCGCGCTACACCTACACAAGCCCAAGTCATGGTTAAGGCCAGGTGACAAGTCACTGGCCAATGAGCTGAGATGAGGAAGTGGAATGCCTGCCTCCATCTGACCACGTGCCTCCAGATTCCAGAACAGACCTCCCAGTAAGCAGCTGCCTCTAAGACAGGCAAGCCACACAGAGGATGACCAAAGGTCCAGAGGACCCAACATATGGGATCCAGTAGGCAATTTTCCCCCCAGAGACAGTGCCATACAGTGGTGACATTGACCTGGGCCTGAGCAGAGTGCTGGTCCCCATGCTTCTCTGTGGGGGCTTCCACTGAGGGAACATGGCTTCCTTAACCCAAATAACAGAGTAAAGGGCACAACTGTGAGGCTCCCCCACCTGTCTCTCACTCTTCTTTAGGGCAAGAGGTTGGGATGCCAGGCTACTTTTACAAATGTACAAGTCCCATACTGCCACCCAGTGGAAGACACAGGAATGGCCTCGTGTGCCCTTGATTCTCAACCTGTGGGTAGTGACCCCTTTGGGGTCAAACAACCCTTTCATAGGGGTCACCCAGGACCATTGGAAAACATTTGTAAAATATTTGTATTACAATTCATAACAGCAGCAAAATTATAGTTACGAAATAGCAATAAAAATACTTTTCTAGAGTTTGAGGCCAACCTGGTCAATAAAGCAAGTCCAGGACAACCAAGGCTATGCAGAGAAACCCTGTCTCAGAAAAACAAAAACAAACAAACAAAACAAAAAGAAACCCCCCCCAAAAAAACCAAAAAAGACTTTTCTAATTGGGGGTGACCACAGCATGAGGAACTGTATTAAGGGGTTGCCGCACTAGGAAGTGGAGAACAAACAATACCCTCTCTGCAGAGTCTCTCCACTGCAGCCTGCTGTGCTGTCTACGCTAGGCTAGGCCCTTTCTTGCCATCGTTAGCTAAGAAAGTGTGGCTGGACTTCAGACCAACGCCAGCCACGCCCGGACCTTAAGACAAGATGGACGACAAAGTGGGGAAGGCGAAGCGGCCAGAGCTAGAATTACGAGGGGCAAAAGGAAAATGGTTTAAAAAGGGGGGGGTAGAGGTGGGGGTGGGGGTAGGGGTGGGGGTAGAGGTGGGGGTGAGGGTGGGGGTGGGGAGCCAAAGGCCATCACCACAGGACCTCCAAGCCAAAGACACAGGCAGGCAGAACTTTCCACCTGGGAGCGCTGCCCTTAGGATCTTAATTCAGAAACCAAAACATGCAGGAAAGAAAGATATAGGAGACAAGAGGGTCTCTGTAAGTCCCAGGAGTCAGCACTGCCCAGTGAGACCTGTCTCAGAAAAAACACAAACAGGAAAGAAAGCCGTAGGGGGCTGGAGAGGTGGCTCAGCGGTTCTGAGCACGAGTTGCTCTTCCAGAGGACCCGGCTTCAATTGCCAGCACCCACACGGAGCTCACAACTGCCTGTAACTTACTCATGTGGTATATCCCGTTTTACTACATGGAGGAAAAAACCCTATGCATTAAGCTACAAAAGCAATAAGCCACCTTTTAATGTAATGTACATACAACAACAACCCATTCCTGAACATAGCCAGGCAGGCTTTCCCCCAGGGCAGGTCCTTCCTCAGTCTCATGTCTACACCGTGTGTTCCCTGAGCTCCCTTCTGCCCACTGCAGGAGGCAGGTGGGCTCTGCCAGGGTCCTAGGAGTCATTGGCATACTGCCCAAACTGCCTGTACTCCAGCTGCAGCTCTCTGAGAGGAGTGTGCTGCTAAGGGTGTGACAGGGGAGGGAGGGGAACGCAAAGACCTTGGAAGGAAAGGCTGTATCTTGCTAGAGAGAACAAAAGCTAGCATTGAGCACGTGCGGAGGCCACAGGGTACTGACCAGGCTCCCACCAGGGCAGTGTCTGCTACACAGGGATGCCCAGAGTTGCAAGCGCCTGGACAGCCACATGGGCTCTTCGGGGCCCAAGCTGAACAGAATACCCAGGGAGCACACTCAGGTCTTGAAGAGAAGTGAAACCTTAAAGCCAGGAGTCCTTAAAGTCAATGCAACACTTGGACACCACAGGCAAGCAGGGGGAGGGCAGCAGCTCAGTGGTGAAGTACACGATTTGTTTCCTCTCAACACCAAAAAACACAAAACAACTCCCAAAGTGAAAGAAATTTGATACAAACTATCAAGCCTATGAAATGATTTGTAGTTAGGGTATTTTCCACATTGTCTAAAATGAATCCATATTTTCCTAACAACAACAAGAAATGCTCAGTAAGGAAACTCTGGAATGCAGCTGGGTGAGCAAGTTCATGTGCTCCAAGAGCTGTTCCTCTAGCCTGGGGGCCAGCCCACCACTGCCGTAGACAAACAGCAATGACCGCTACACGGATGAAGTTGGAAGAGCATAGTGCTGGGACACCAGGCGATGCAGAAGGCTTCCTGGCCACTCAGTCTCACCTCAAACAAACATGAGCACACAGGGTTCCGCAGTAGCCAGGATGCTGCCCACTGCCATCTCCACCTACGGACCCAGGATTCCCAGAGACCACTGCTTTCTGACCTTTCCCAGACCCCAACATTCCTTCCTGAGACAACATTTTCTCTTGGACTTGGTTTTGAAAGGTGAAGCTCTTGGGTCAGGTGGCACAATGCCCTTGATCCCAGCAGGCAGGTGGATCTCTGTGAGTTCAAGGCCAGCCTGGACTACAAAGCAAAGCAAGTCCAAGACAGCCAAGCTTATACAGAAAAACTCTGTCTCAAAAAAACAAAAAAAGAAAAGAAACACACACACACACACACACACACACACACACACACACACACACACACACACACACACACACACAAGGGCTGGAGCAATGGCTCAGCAGTTAAGAACACTGGTTGCTCTTACAGAGGTCCTGAGTTCAATTCCCAGCAACCACATGGTGGCTCACAGCCATCTATAATGTGATCTGATGCCCTCTTCTGGCCTGCAGGTGAACATGTAGACAGAGCACTCACACATAAAATAAATAAATAAAATAATAATTAAAAAAATTTTTTCTAAAAAAAAAGGTAAAGATCGCAATCACAATGGACAACAGAAGTGGCACAGGGCTGCTGCCCCGGGCCTCCCTGCACAACTCCTGCCTCTGTGACTCTTTTGGCACCTGCTTCCCAACCAAACCATGCCTGCTGCCCCAAACCCTCCTATGCTGTTCCCCAGAAGCTGGTGCTGGAGAGCCAGAACCTAGCCTGGTTCTCGGCAGGGTAGGCGTTAAGTGCTGTGCAAGTGACACAAAGGAACACAAGGGAACTTGCCTTTCCCATCTGTGGCTGAGGCTTCTTGTAAATGTCTGATTGACCTAAAAAGAAGCGCATGGAGAACAGAGGTTAGCAGACGAGCTGCATTCTTTTCTATTTCTGGCTCTAGCAGCTGGGGACCTGAGCACCCATTGTAAACTAAAAGGGTCAACCAGATGACTAGACAGCACCCTCCCTAAAATAAGAAATCTTTGCCAGTCCACACTTGGCCATTTATGGTGCTCAAGCTGAAGGGAAGATGCCTTCTGTTGGCAGAGTCAGGGCCAGCAGGAGGGACAATGGAAACACCGTCATTTAATTCTGCTCTCATCCCCCCCCACCATCCTGTCCCTCAGAGCATCCATGCCAGGCAGAGGAAATGACCCCCCAAAAAAGTCACTGGTGAGTCCTACACTGTGAAGGTCTAGGAGTTTAGATCCACTTCCTGCACTTGGTAAGATTCATCGGCCAGGCCGTGGTAGCCTTTTTCAGGCTGCGCAGCAATGGTAACTAATCACCATCATTATGGCCTGGGCAGAGGACATCAACATGATTAAGATGCTGTGACATTGGGCACTGTGGTGCAGCCTGCAATCCCAGCACTAAGGAGGCTGACACAGGAGGCCTGCTGAGAGTTCAAGACCACACCAGGCTAATAGTGAGCATCAGGCCAGCCAGAGCTACACAGTGAATCCCTGCTCAAAGAATTAGACATAAAATAAGAAAAGACAGCTGGGCAGTGGTGGTGCACACCTTTAATCCCAGCACTTGGGAGGCAGAGGACCTCTGTGAAGTAAAGGTCAACCTCATGTACAGAGTGAGTTCCAGGACAGTCAGGGCTACACAGAGAAACCCTATCTCGAAAAAGAAAAACAAAACAAACAAAAAAAGACTTGGAGCTGTAGGCAGAGCTCACAGCCACAGGGGGAAAGCCTGCATTGAGCACACAGACAAGGAGGTGCAAGGGAAGCAGGTGAGAAACTGCTGGCAGGGCTTCTGTTCTGACGCTGACCCTAAAAAAGACTGCTATCAATGCCAGGCGTGGTGGTGCATGCCTTTAATTCCAGCACCTGGGAGGAAGAGGCAGGTGAATCTCTGTGAGTTCTAGCCCAGCCTGGTCTACAAAGGGAGTTCAGGACAGCCAGGGCTACACAGAGAATCCCTATCTCGGAAAAAAAAATTGGGGCTGGAGAAATGGCTTAGAGGTTGAGAGCACTGTGTGCTCTTCCAAAGGTCCTGCGTTCGAATCCCAGCAACTGCACGGTAGCTCACAGCCATCTATAATGAGATCTGCTGCCCTCTTCTGGCCTGCTGGCATACATGCAGGCAGAATACTGTATTAAAAAAAAGACTTATCTATGGAGGAATCACTTCTAAAATCTCAGTAAAGGATCCCAGCACTCACTCTCAACACCATGAGAAAGCGATTAGCATAAAGGTGGTTTATGCTAGTGCTAACCAAGGCTGGCTGAATCAAGTATTAAAAAAATTAATAGTGCTATTTATCTGTAATTAAATCAGTATGTATGTGTGGCCATCAGAAGACAACTTGCTGGTATTAGTTTTCTCCAACCCACATGTGGGTCCCAGGGACCAAACTCAGGTCATCAGGCTTGGCAGCCAATGAACCATCTCACTGGCCCACGATGCTGTTTCTTCTGTATGTATCAGAATCTCATCACCTGTAGTCATTTTGTCATTTTCAGAATGTGCACCATAAAGGATCTTGCCATTGGTCACCTGCTCAGTGCTGTGCTCAAGTGACAACAAATGACCACTGGTGGCTCTATGCTTGTCATGGTTGAATGAGAATGCCCCCATAGACTCATATACTTGAATACTTTGTCCCCAGCTGTGCAACGGTTTGGGAAGGATTAGGAGGTATGGTCTTGTTGAAGGAGGTGTGTCGCTGGAGATGGGCTTTGAGGCTGAGTTAGCACTCTGTGCTCCCTACTTACAGATCAAGAAATGAGGTCTCAGCTACTGCTCCTGTGCCCTGCCTGCCTGCCATGCCTGCCTGCCGCCATGTTCCCTGCCATGAAGGCCATGGACTCTCTCTGAAATCATAAACCTCAAATAAACTCTCTTCCATAAGTTGCCTTGGTCAGGGTATCTTATCAGCAACAGGAAAGTAACTAAGAGGATGCTGAGCTGGGAGCACTGTATTTCATGTAGAGGTTAAGGGCAGGACCTGCTTCCAAGTAAGGTCCCTCACTACCCTAGGGCAGCAGTGACCACTGAGAAGATGCACTGTAGCTTAAACCCCGCACTCCTCCTTGTGGAGCTGGGGACTCAAAGGCAGCACCCCGGTTTCTTCCTTCCTTCCTTTCTTTCTTTTTGATTTTTCAAGACAGGGTTTCTCTGTGTAGCCCTGGCTGTCCTGGAACTCTCTTTGTAGACCAGGCTGGGCTAGAACTCACAGAGATCCGCCTGCCTCTGCCTCCAGAGTGCTGGGATTAAAGGCATGCGCCACCGCACCTGGCCCCAATTTCTTTTTGAGACAGGATCTTCCGTGGCCCAGACTGATGTCAAACTTGCTAAGTAGCAGCGGATGGTCTTTGGCTTCTAGTCCCTCTGCCTCTGCTTCCTCCACGCTGAGCTCCAGACGCACCACCTGCCGTGCTTATGTGGTGCTGGGGAAGGAGCCATGGCAAGTGTGTGTGTCAGTGAAACCTCTTTACACACTAGCAAAGTACAAGCTTGAAGCCTGCCATTTCTGGATCAGAGCAGGCCACTCTTCAGAGCCCCAAAACCCGAGTGGCCTGAGAACTGCCACTAGTTTATGTCAGGGTATGTTGTAATTTTTCCATCTAAAATGGCAAGAAAAATGATTCTCTTCCTCAGCCCTTCGCAACCTGTGGCTGACATCTCTCATCTCTAGACCTTTCTCTACTGGGTAAGCACTGGGCCCTGTGGCCTATGTTGTAGAAGTCCCCTGGGTGATGCTAAGTAGCTCAAGCTGAGGGAACTGAAGTCCCAGAGATCCATCCCTAGCTAGTTATTTGGGGGAGCCTGGAGTCCCCAGGGCTGTCTTTTCCAATGAGACACCCTGTAACTCTGGTTGCATACACACTGCCCCACGGTTACTTACCACACCACTGGGAAGAGGATGGCGCCACAGCACAGCAAGTCAACCAGAAACAGAGAATCTTTCCATAAGCCATACTCTGTCGTGCCCTCCTCGGTGGACTCTATGATGATGTAGGCTACATTTGCCAGCACCTATAGGACATGGGACCCCAAAGTGTAAGTGCTGTTATGACAGTGACCCAAGGTGGCATGCAGCTATGGCTGCAGTGATACTGTCAGACCTGCAAGCTTCCTGAGAACCTCGCCTCCCAGCTTGCTGGCCCCTGACGCTATCGGGCCTGTGAAATATCTATGCCGCTGTGTGATTTCCAAAGTGGGTATAGCTTCCTCCTGGCCCTCCCTCTGCTGGGATCTGCAGAACCCTGGACCTTCTTATAAGGTAGCCTGACTCCCTTAAACTGCCATGGTGAAGGTGAAGGTGCCTCAGCTGTTTGTATTCTGTCCCTTCAGGTCTTCCCAGCCCATGGCACAGACTCTGTGACGACAATAACCCAGACTCCAACCACCAACAGACAGCAACCAGGCCAGACCCTAGGTCAGGCATACCCAATTAAGACACCCCTAAATCCTTGGCCCACAGAATCGGAGATTTCCTCTTTAGTGTTGCCTCAAATTATCAAGTTGGGGTGGCATGGAGCAATGGGTAATGGAAACGCCTTGTTTTGGGGGCACTCAAGGCTCAGGCAGTCCCCAAAAGCTACTGGGCAGGTGGCACTTCAAGTCCCTCCAGCCCAGCTCTTCCTGAGAATTTCTGATCCTCAGGGACAGTAATGCTAAGTAGCCGATACAGGGACCAGAGGTCAGAGCGGCAAGCAGTGCAAATTTCAGAGGCTGTTCTGCTCCTCACACAAGCTAGCCAGTCCAGGCCCTACACTGCACAGGACACAGGTCCTCCTGAAGCTCACCTGCCTCTATGCCTTATTTCCAATTCCACAATAAAGGCTTTGCCTTGGGTTTAGCCCTGCCCTTGGACTCTTATCCAAGGTTATGGACAATTTTCAACTGGTTTAATTGAGACCCCACTGTACATCAGGGAAGTTTATGATTTAGGATAATTACTTTTAGAGACTACCATGAGCCATGATGCAGAGATAAAGATGAGTCATGTTGGGGCTGTAGAAGAGAGCACAGTGGTCAAGTGTGCTTGCAGAGCAATCATGAGGACCAGAGGTCGGGTCCCAGCATCCACATACAAAGCCAGTATCCTGAACACAATTATACCCCAGCTCAGTTCTGAGTGGGATGCAGACTGCTGGGATTGCTGGCTTCTGGCCTAGTCTAGACATGCAAACTCTAATTCCACTTCAACTTCAATTCATACACTCTGCATGAAAGACAGAGTGTTCCTAGAGGCCGTGCTGAGCCACTCCCCACAGTGCTCATAAACACCATGTACTCACTCCTGCTTCGGGTGAGGGTGAGGGTGAGGCTCAGCAGAGTGCTTGCCTTGCCTGTTCAAGGTGCTGGGTTCTATGCCAAGTACCACAAGAGAAACAAAAGAGGGGGAAAAAAGGAAAGAAACTTTCTGGTACCCCCACCCCCACAGCCAAAGAAAGCTTCTTAGACTTTGGTCAAGACTGTCCCAGAGCAGTCCCATTGTCTAAATACTAACTTCCTCATCTTTAGTTTCAAACATCCTTATTTTCTTAGGTGACAAGTCAGTGTGGCCTTGTGTTCACCTTTCAGAGGGGTCAGCAGGACAGAGGGGTCTTCATCATATCCTAGCTCAGGCCAGGGGAGCAATCAACAGAGCAAAAGGCCAAATCCGCCAAAAGGGACATGAACAGCAATCCCCAGAGTGGGAAGGAGAACTCAGGTTCTATCATGTACACACTCACAAAACCATGGTAGGTTACAGAACTCCATCTGCCTAGGGGTGGTCCTGGTGACTTGTCTGGTTCCCGACAACAGTGTCACAGGTGCCTACTCCTTTGCCTGTCACATTCCTCTTTTTAAACATCCAACCAAGTCCCATCTCCATTAGAAGGCCCTTCTAGATCATTCTGAGTGGTTTACCGTGTCCTTGAAAAGCTATAGCAACTGGTCTCTGTCTCTGGTGGGTGCCACTCCGAGCTCCTTGCTGAATGCTGCCGAGCAGCCAACCAATCCCCAGAGATGACATGCCCAGAAGTTGACTCTTCCTTCCTCTTCTGCCAGCCACACCCACGCTACCGTCTTAAACAGGGCTGACCTCACCAAAGGCGTGGCTGTGGCCAGGCAGCTGGGAAGAGATAGCAGCCAGCTGTGCCCTGAGCTCCAGGCTCTGCTTCTTTGTATAGGCTGCTGGTGTAAAACAGTGCATGGGTCCTCCTTGAAGGGCTACACACGTGTTAGTCAGGCCTCGGAGCATGGCCTCCAAACGCTGATTTAATCAATGTCAGCCCTATAGGCCACTGTCCTGCTCCGCAGTGCAGGAAACCTAGCTGGTGCCACCCAGTTCTAAAATACTCCATGGCACCTGGTCCTACTCATTAAGAAAACCATTTTGCTAGAGGCAACCAATGCAGAAACAGCTCTCTAACCACAATCTAGACATCCAGGACTATCTGAAAACAAGTGGCCACCAGGACTTCCAGCACATATCTAGGTCTGTCAACAGTCAGAAAAGAAGCCCCTATCTGCAGCCTAGAATGGCAGAAATTCATGTTTCCAAGTGAGCTGACTCCCTGCAGACAGGCCTGGGGTGGGTCTGCCCAGACCCAGGGTGGACTGACAGGGCAGCCCCGGCTCCCATACCTGAAGCGGGATGACGATCATGAAGATCTTCTTGTCTTTATCAGACAAGATGTGCTTGATGAAGGCCCAGCCAGTGCCGATGAGAGCGATGGTGATGAACAGCAGCGCCCCCTTTAGGCTGGAAGACAGAACATTTTGCAGATATCATCAGACTCTGTCCGGTCTGTCAGTGACACTGTCAGCTCATTCCGTTATCACACGGCTCCCATCTTCTTTTTAAGTTGTATTTATTTATGTACATGAGTACTGTCTGCATGCACACATAGGAGCACATTACAGATGATTGTGAGCCACCATGGGAATTGAACTCTGGGCTTCTGGAAGGGCAGGCAGTGCTCTTAACAACTAAGCCATCTCTCAGGCCCACCAATTTTTTTATTCTCTTTTGTTTTTGTTTTGTTTTGTTTTGTTTTTTAGTAACCCAAGCTAGCTCAAACTCTTAATTCAAATCGCAGCCAAAGATGATCTGAACTTCTACTCCTCTTGCCTCTGCCTCCACATCCCAAGGGCGAGGACCATGGTGGGCACCACCATGCCTCATGTATGCAGCGCTGGGGAGGAGTCCGTGGGTTGCTGAATGCCTGGCAGCCCCTCTACCACGCGAGCTCAGCCCCAGCTCCAGCCGTTAGTGTCCCTGAAGGCAATTCATGGTGCGGGCACTCGGCCACGGTCTTGGGGACCTCGTACTTACAGGTGAGTTATGTAGTATACGACAGCCCAGCCTTCGATCGGAAAGCCCTGCGAGGAGATGTAGTGGTAGTCGATCTGAAATCAAACAGCTGCGTTTCAGCAAGGCTGTGCCGCGCACCGCAGTGCAGGGCAAAGCAGTAAATGATGACGGCAAGAGATCCTGGGGTGGGGGATGGGCTGTGCCCGCCCAGCCCACTGTCTAATGCCTCCCTTGCCAAGTCACCAGCGAGCACACAGCTAACAGAAAAAGGTTGACAGGGGCATCAATGACTCTACCACCCTGCCCAGGCCACGCTCTCAACTCGCACTAGCAAACTCTCTCCCTCCCTGGCCAAGCACATCTTCACATCCTGCTGCTCACAGCGAGACATGAGCCAGCGTGTCAGTAGAAGGACCCGCGTCCAGTCACCTGGCTTCAACAACCTGCGGCTAGACATGCGGGGCTGCCAAGCATTTTAACTGAAGAGGCAGACTCCTGGCAAACTGGGAAAGCTGGCCGCAGCACATAGACTTCATTTTCTAAAAGGCATCTAGATTTTAAAGTGGCTCAGGGGCCCTCCTGAGAATCTCTTAACTTAAATCCAAGGCAGGGATTATAAAAGTAGTATCCATGTCTGGTTGTTATGATTGGGTGTATTTTTACTTTCTTCTATGACCCCACTTTCAAGTGCAAGAGAGAGCCCCCCAACGTGTGCTTTATACACACCCATAGATCCCTAAATCAGGGAAGCCTTGATCTTGGCCCCATAGGCAAGCTCACTTTGATGTGCGCCAGTTCTTAGTAGTCAAAGCTCAGTTCTTGCATTCCTGATCTTTGTAAGATCTGGGTTTTTCCTCCAGTAACGCACTAACACTGAACTTCACTGACTGGAATACAAGGATGCTGAGTTCAGGAATGGCCCAGCAGGGGGCACACTCATCTCCAGATGACAGAAACAAGGAAGGGGGGCCTTTGATATGCATAGAGACTCAGATCTGTAATCCCAGCACTCTGGAGGCTGAGCCAGGAAGATAACTGCAAGTTCAAGGTCAGTCTTGGCTACAGAATGAGACTGTCTCAAAAACAATAAAATAATAGATGCCAGTGTTCTGGAAAGACTGTGGCCTGCAGTGGGACTGGAGGCTGAGCTCACTGGCCCCGTGGCCAGGTCTCTGGCACAGACGGGTTTATGAAAACCCCGTTCTTTCCCTTCATCTTCCACCCGTCCCCTGACTTCTAACTTATTATCCCAATCAAGTATGCACATCCACCATTTCATAAATGCCCCAAATGCTAATACATACTGCATGGAACACCAAGGAAAGAGACTTGGTGAAAGGCAGGGCCGCCATCAACCAGTGAATTTTAAACACATCATTCCTATAGAAAGAGAGAAGAAAGAGTTAAAAGACCCCTCTTCCCCAAAGGCAGCCACAGTATCAGGCACTTTTATTTTTTCTTCTTTTTCTTTCTTTCTTTCTTCCTTCCTTTTTTTGAGACAGGATCTCTCTACACTGCCCTCACTGTCCTGGAACTCACTATGTAGACCAGGCTAGCCTGGAACACACAGAGCTCTCTATCGGCTTCTGCCTCCCAAGTGCTGGGGTTACAGGTGTATGCCACAACACCTGGCTCCATCAGGCACATTTCTAAGCAAGCAGCAAGTACAATCTGAACAAACCACAAACATGAAGTCTTTTTTTTTTTTTTCCTTTTTAAACAAAGCAGTTTTTGCCTGTAGGAATGAGTCCGTGGTAGTTTAACTGAGAATGGCCTCATAGGCTCATAGAGTTGAACGCTTGGGCCACCGCTGGTAGAGCTGCTCAGGAAGGGTCAGGAGTGTGTGTGATCTTGTTGGAGGATTCCTACTTAGCTCTTTGCCTTGCACTTGTGGGTCAGGGTGTGAGCTCTCAGCTGCTGCTCCAGCACCATTCCTGTCTGCCTGCTGCCGTGCTGCCTACCACGATGGTCGTGCTCACAGAGATCCACCTGCTTCTACCTCCTGAGTGCTGGGATTAAAGGCGTGTGCTACCACCACCCGGCAGTGTCATAGAATTTAAACAGTTGTATCTGCAGACAACACTTTCTATGAATGTAAAACATATACAAAACAAAACAACTCAGCATACCACAGATATTACTTACAAGAACATACAAATGTCCCAAAATATATATTCAACATATTGGGGTGAATTTCCATGATTGGGGAGAAGTGTGGGAGGGACAGGAAGTAAGTGGGACGCCAATTGGGAGAGGAGCATGCGTAGAGTGATGAGACCCCACCATAGAGTGGCACACCCTGGCCTTCTGGGCTTATCTCCTGGGTACTTTCCTGTTTGAGTGACTCCTCGCTTGAAGATCAAAAAGGAAGTCAAGGCTAGAGCAGTGTGTCACTACTGAACGGCAGTGGCTTTACCCAGAATGCAACACTGCCCACTATGAAAGGCCACCCCCACTTCCTGGCAAGTCTGACTTGTGGTCCTCATTCAAGTACCCATGTGGAGCAATGAAAGGCTCTGAAGTCACAGCAACGACTCTGATTCAGCCCTCAACATGCCTAGGACAGCAGCCAACCTAAGCACTGGAAACCATCAGCTGCCTCTCACCCTTCAGCCCAGCACGGCTCACTCACACTGGGGTGGGTGCATGGCATACTAAACATGAAAGGAGAGACAGGCAGCAGCAGGCAGCCCCGCCCTCCAGCCCCAGCTCAGCCAGGTAACTGACTGCTCTCACTTCTACTCTCTCTGGGCCTAGTACATTTATGTGATAACTATGTCTCTTATTCTTCCTGGCTCTAACAAGCGCCCTTGGAGACATATGCCTATGTGACACACACTTCCAATCTATGGCTTAAATTGCATCTTTTTGGATGTGTACACATCCACACAGAGTTAAAACTGTGATTGGCACAAAACAGATCAGCCCCACTTAACTACACATTTAAAACTGTAGCCACCATTTCATCCAAGTGAGCCGAGACAACGGCACTGACACGCTGAGTTCAAAAACAATGAAACACCAGGAAACATGGGCAAGGAAGAAAGTTTAGAAGTATCTCATCTGCACAGCATCCTGGTGCAAAGCCCTCTCATATAGCGTGAGAAGACAGGGCAGATCTAAGACTGAGAGGCTCGGCAGGAAGAGGGGTAATTACGACTGCTCCAGTTTTGCAGATGAGAAAAGAGACACGGTGGAGAGAGCAGACAGGAAGTCACAGGCAGAGTATGTGCCTCAGGGAGAGCCATGGTGCACACGTACAGGTCAGAGGACACTTGCCGGAGTAAGTTTTCTCTTCTACCATTGGAACCAGGGGACTGAACCCAGGTCATTAGGCTACGCAGCAAGTAAGCCTTTTACCCAGTAAGCCATCTTGCCAGCATGGAAGATTCTTTTAAAAGGACTCATGTCCAAGACTCTGGGTGTCTGTTAAAAGGAAATCAAGACCCCAAGAGTTTCAGCTTCTGCCCCGATGCTCCAGAGAGAGGTGTCTTAGCTATCTTGTGAGTTTTGGGTAACACTGTGTGCACACCCCAAGTCTACAGACCTTTAATGTAAAAATACACTATTTTGTTCTAAGATTTCTGGGCAGGGAGATAGAGAATTCATAGCTATTCAGCTACTTCCTCAACAACAGAGAACAGAAAGTCAGAGCCTCGGGGTTTGGGGATAAGGGTCCTGATGAAAGGCTGATAGATTCTAAAAGGGTTTTTCCCACGATAAAGCTCCTGGCAATCATCAACAGAGAAAGTCCAGGGAGGCTTTGGGCTGAAGACTTTAAGGTTCATCTTGGACAGTGACTTCGTCAGTAACTGCTCTCAAGATGGACAGCTGAAAGGGACCACCCACCACACTCCCTGTGGGAAGCTTCGGGGCTACAGTGTCTCTGCTGGGGCAACACTGAATTTTATTTTTTTATTTTTTGGTTTTCCGAGACAGGGTTTCTCTGTGTAGCCTTGGCTGTCCTGGACTCACTTTGTAGACCAGGCTGGCCTTGAACTCACAACGATCCGCCTGCCTCTGCCTCCCTAGTGCTGGGATTAAAGGCGTGCGCCACCACACCCAACTGGATCTGCTTTCTAAACAAAAAACGCTAAGAGTGAGCCAACAACACAGCAGGCAGCACCTCCCACTTAGCCTCGGGGTCTTGGGGAAAGACACACCAGAGGACAGCAGGGCTGGCTGTTCAGTGCCATCTCCCCCTCCACACACACAGGCAGAATCCAGGAGGATGAAATCCCACAGCTCTCCACACTTACCTTCGTTTCCGAAGGATGTGAATCCAGACGGTTCCAGAAAGAAAGAAGAACAAGGCCATGGACATGTACAGCTTGGGGAGAGGGATCTCCCCAGCAGAGAGGTAGCTGTCAGGGTTCTTCTCAGTGATAGCAATCTGAAACCAGCGAAGGTGCATCCCTCTTAGGAACAGCATCTCCGGTCAGCAATGCACACTCACAGCTGTCTCCCTTCAGCTTGAGAGCCTGTGCACCAGCCCGTAACAAGCAGGTTGTGCTACAGTCAGGGCTGGTAGGCACAGCCCATCCCGCCCCACACTTCCGTCTTCATGAGTCCTCTGCAGGCGCACCTGCCCACTGCAGGGGTACTGACCAGCTCTACTTTCTCACAGTAGCGTTTCAGAGGGTACGCTCAGGATGCACAAAGCCCCATTTCATCACTAGCACCAAAACCAAAGCAAAATAAACTAGAAAACCTCCCACAGAGCCCACCCTACTCTCAGGGAGAAGCAGACGCCTCAGCCTGACAGCATCCTTGTGGATGTCCATGTGGTACTCACATTCAGGCTGAATGAGACCTGGTTAGGAGACCTCAACTTGTTGCCTAGGCAGCTGTGGAAGTAAAGGCTGTACAGGCCTTCCTGGTCACCGGTGCTGATGTTAAAGAAGAACTGGTAGGGAAGAAGAAAGACATGTTCACAGCCTCGGCTGCAGTTCCCGGTCTCAGAAATAAGTTAGGAGTTCCAGCAGACACAAGGACAGCTGGCCTCGGAACCCCCGGAGCAGATGTCGAGGAAGGTGTCGTCTTCATCCTGGGAGCCTCTAATACACACGGGCAGCTAGGGGAGCCATGCGGTAATCACCTGCCCAGCTACCTGGGCTCTGTAACTCCCTTCCACTATCCACCTGTCTGTGACGGTTCGGCGGAGGCCAGCGGAGATAGCCAAAGACACAGCATCTCATTTTCACGCCAACTAACTACTTGACTTTCTGAGAAGTTAACAATAGGTTCTATCAGCCACTAACTGCCACACTGATCAAAAGTCCTATGCACACAGGGCCAGTGTGTGTCACTGTAGCTGTGTTACACCTCGGTGGCTCTTCCAAGTTAACAGAGGCTACAGGGGGCAGCACCAAGCACCATGGGCCACTGCCAGAGAGCATCCACACTGGGCTGGCTAGGCAGGGTGCTCAAGACCTCTAAAATTACATCACCCTCATCTCTTAGCACAGGTCCTTCCAGGCATGATACGCCCTGAGTGGACGGCAGCATGGACTGACGGGTGGGAGAGGCAGAGGGTCACAAGAAGACCTAAGCAGAGCGGGACTGGAATCTGGGCCTGTCACTTACACTGCACTTTTTTGAGGTTTCTCATTGTCAGAGACTCATAACTTGGTTAGCAGATGGAGCAAGCAGCCTAGTGGTGGGAAAGGGAGTGGTCCTGCAGCCCAAGGACCACACATAGTGACCCCAGGTTAGGATCCCCACGAGCAAGGTGCCAGGAAAGACTTGCCCTTTCACGTGGCAGAGATGGAGTAACCTTAGTCCAAGGTGGCACATACCTGAAATGAAACTGCCCCACCATTCTTATGAATTGAGACGGATTTCTCTGCTGTTGCCTAAAAAGACACAAACATCTGCTTCAGGCCAACAGTGGCAGAAAACATGCTTAGGAAAATCCAACTGGGGGACTGAAGAGATAGCTCGATGGTGAAGAGCACTGGCTATTTTTGCAGATGTTCCAGCCTCAATTTCCAGAAAACAGAAGCTCACAACTGTCTGTAAATCCAATCCCAGGGGATCTCATGCCCTCTTTCGGCCTCTGTGGACACTGCATGCATATGATGCGCATACATACATGCAGGCAAAACACTCAAACACTTAAAATAAGAAAGTAAAGCTAAGCTGGATAGTAGTGGCACACGCCTATAATCCTAGCCCTTGGGAGGCAGAGGCAGGTGGATCACTGTGAGTTTGAGGCCAGCCTGGTCTACAAACAAACAAAAAATGGAAGCTAGTCAGGCTGGAGAGACGGCTCAGCAGTGGTTAGGAGCACTCGCTGCTTTTGCAGAGAACCCAGGTTTGGTTCTCAGCACCCACACGGTGACTTACAAACTCTAATTACAGTTTCAGAGGCTCCACCCCTCTCTCCTGGCCAGCATGGGCACAGCCACACATATACACAGGGAGACACTTAGGCTGGCTCCACCCCTCTCTCCTGGCCAGCATGGGCACAGCCATACATACGGTGTGTACACATATACACAGGGAGACACTTAGGCTGGCTAGCTTTACATCAACTTGACAGAAGCTAGAGTCATCTGAATGGAGGAAAACTCAACTGAGAAAATGCCACCCAAAAATCTGGCTGTAGAGCATTTTCTTTTTTTCTTTTTCTTGGGGGGGTGGGAGGCTTTTCGAGACAGGATTTCTCTGTGTAGCCTTGGCTGTCTTAGACTTACTTTGTAGACCAGGCTGGCCTCAAACTCAGAGACCCGCCTGCCTCTGCCTGTCAAGTGCTGGGATTAAAGGCATGTGTGCCACCATGCCCGGCTCTGTAGGGCAGGTTCTTAATTAGTGACTGATGGGAGAGGGCCCATGCTATTGTGGGTACTGCCATCCCCGGGATGGTGGTCCTAGGTTCTGTTAGAAAACTGGCTGAAGAAGCAATTGGAGCAGGCTAGTAAGCAGCACCCCTCCATGGCCTCTGCATTAGCTCCTGCCTCCAGGTTCCAACTCTGCACAAGTTCTGACTTCCCTCAGTGGTGGACTATAATGTAGAAATGTAAGCCAATTGAACCCGTTCTTCCTCAGCTTGCTTTTGGTCACGTGATTTCATCATACCAATAATAACCCTAACTAGGGCACTCATACACATAAAAATAAACTTTAAAAAAAAAGCTTTCTTCTTATCAAGAGCTCTGACAAGGCCATTCACCTTCTCAGCGAATGCAGCCCCCCTTTCCCGTTTCTTTCTTCCTTGGCTGCTGTGTAAGTCTCTCCCTAGTCTTCCTGTGAGTGCCTCTCTAAAGTTTCTGTGAGACCAAGGATGCTGTCCTCGCTAGAGCCCAGCATCCCACCTACACTCTGCTCCTGACTTCAAATACTGGAGCGCTGCTATCTGCACAAGTGATTCATACCACACCATGGAAAGAACCCAGCTACACACTCACAGAAGCAGGAGAAACTAACTCCAGCGGTTATGCTGAACAAAGGCAACAGAAGAACCGGTCCCACCCTGTTCACTATCATAAGGCTCCTTACAGCTGCTGTCTACTGCAGCGACTGTCCTTGGGCACTGGATGGGTAGATGACAAAGACCTTTGAGGTGATGAACACATCCACTGTCTTGATTAACTGCCCCTGTAAATGCGGGTAGTTTATTGTCCCCCAAGCACACTTTCACAAAACTGTTGGAAGGAAGAAACCAAACAAGCAAACAAACCCAAGCCTGGTTTGCACACCTGTAATCCTAGCTTGGGATGCAGAGGCAGGAGGACCAGGAGTTCAAGGCTGACTACAGCTATGTAACAAGGCGAAAGCCAGCCTGGGCTACAAGAGAGCCTGCCTACAAACAGCACAGCTGAATGTCCTCTCACTGGGCAATCGGGACACTCCGAAGCAAGCCCTTCTGTTGTTCTACGGCTCACATCCCTCACAACATCTCTCTCTGCTCATCCCTCCCACTCCTTCAGCTCCCCAGGACAGAATCCTGTTTTACATTCCACTACCTAGTCCAGACCCTGACACCTCAAACTTGTCTTAGCACAGCAGGCCCTTCCTGGGTCTAAGCATCACAATGCTTTCAGAATCATGACCTCCAATAAATGCCTGATTAAAGCCAGGTGCTGGCACACACTTTTAGTCCTAGTTAGCACTTGGGAGGCAGAGGCGGGTGGGTCTCTGTGACACCAGCCTGGTCTACAAAGTGATTCCAGGACAGCCAGGGTTGTTACACAGAGAAACCCTGTCTCAAAACAAGGAAAAACAAAAAACAAAAACAAAACCAACCCTGATCAAAGGCTCATGACGACCTCGCACGGCTGCCTGTCAGCGCACTGTACTTGTTATCCCAGAGCTGTCTTAGGTGGGGCACTCCTACACTTGCTCTTCTCTGTGCTGCGCAGTCCAGCACTCCATGTAACTTTGAAACAGTTTCAGTGTGTTGCTGCTGTCTCTCCAAACACAAGCACATGTCATGCACACACACACACATGCAAGCACACATGCACATCCAGCGAAGCTGAGCAGGAGGAAGGTCTGTGCTTACCTCTGAATCCACTGCACTTCTTCTAGCCTTCGAGGCATCTAGAAGCACAAACATCAGAAGACATCACTGCCTAACTCAGCTCAGCATCATTTTATGGGGCTCCACCTTATCTAGCATCCCCTCAAAACAAACACACCTCGTGGCTCCACCTCCTCAGGTCGTCAGACAGAATTACTGGGCTGTAGAAGCAGCAAATTAAAGTGGCTACTGCAAACGTTACTGCCCCAATCACAGCAGAAACAGCGAGAAGACCTCTGGGTAAAGTGTTAATGGCAGAAATGCCACATGGAGTAACATTCTATGCTTTCTGAGTACCATGTCCAGGGGTTGTTTAACAAGCCTCTAACTGACGCAGTTTCCTAGGAGAACCTTAATGTGGCCACACTCGGTGTGCGGTGCTGGGGATGATCCGAGGCCAGAGCATGGTGCACTGGCTTCACTGAGCTGTGCGGCCAGCCTCAACTTACACATGTCTTGCTGGCTCCTGTTTTTTGTTGCTGTTGGTTTTTAGGGTGTCCCCCACTCCACAGCAGTGTATTAAGATTACTAATGGAGAAAAATGACATAATTATATTTTAATTTTTAAAAAAATGCTAACTGGGCCGGGCGTGGTGGCGCACGCCTTTAATCCCAGCACTCGGGAGGCAGAGGCAGGTGGATCACTGTAAGTTCGAGGCTAACCTGGTCTACAAAGTGAGTCCAGGACAGCCAAGATAACACAGAGAGAGACCCTGTCTCAAAAAACAAAACAAACAAACAAACAAAAATGCTAACTGAAGCCAGGCGTGGTGGCATACGCCTTTAATCCCAGCACTCAGGAGGCAGAGGCAGGTAGATGGCTGTGAGTTCAAGGCCAGCCTGGTCTACAAAGTGAGTCCAGGACAGCCAAGGATACACAGAGAAACCCTGTTTCGGAAAAAACTAAAAACAAAATACACCACAAAAAGAAGCTAAGAGTAGAAGGTGAGGGAAGGACACCGAAGCTCAGGGTCATCCTCAGCTACACAGGACACTCAAAGCTAGCCTGTGCTATGGGATCCTGTTTCAAAAACAAAATTGCCAGCAGCTTTTTTCATGGAACAGAGTGGGCAAAGGACCCCCTTCCTGGGGAAGGCAGTCTAGGCCAACTGCAGGAGAGAGTGTTCTGTGAGCATGAGGGATTCGGCGAGGCAGGGCCAGGGCACAGGCTCGGAGCAGCCCCCCCCACCACCACTCCAGTTCTTCCCTTTGATTCCTAATTGACATCAACTTTCCACAAATGGAGGGGAAACTAAATAACAACATAAGTGGTAAGTGACCGTGAAAGGATGTGTGGGAATCACTGTACAGGACCAACAGTTAATCAGCACACCAACATCTGGAGAGAGGCGCAGCCTCAGGAACAGCTGCCTGAGAACAACAGAGAGTGCGGCCCAGGAAGCAGGAGCTCAAGGCCCAGTCACACAGACCCCAAAACACTGCACAAGGAAAACAAAATCCAGCACGGTCTCTTCTGCCTTTCTGTTTTTTAGCATTTCCCTCCAAACTGGGTCTCCCTGTGCTGCACAGGCTTGCCCTAACTGAACCCAAGTGCTCCTCCTGCCCCGGCCTCCCAAGTACTAGGACTGAGCACATGCACAGTGCTCAGCACTTAGACAAGCACCCAGGATTCTAGCACTAGCTCCTGCGTTTCGCCTGCACGCTGAGGGATGCAGACCACCAGCTGATGTGGAATGGAGTGTCCACATTCCAGAGATCTCAGCTCCACTAACCCATCAAGACAGTACTACACACACAAGAATTCTTCTTTCTAAAAAGACCCATCTGTGTGTGGGGGGAGGGTGCCTTGTGTGTGGGTACCTGGGGAGGCCAGAAGGGCTCTGGATCCATTGGAGCTGGGTTACAGGTTCATGAATCACCTGATGTGGGTGCTGGGAGGTGAGCTTGGGTCCTCTGGAGGGAAACAAGGTTTCTCAGCTGCTGGGCCATCCCTCCAGCCCCTACACAACACCTGGATAAGTCTGAGGATGACGATGTATCACTTTAGGGGAAAGGCCGAGCAAGTGACAACATCATTTATAGGGCAGTCAGGTGGACTAAAACAAACCAATGCACATGCACAGGCCATACATGTGACTAGGAGCTATGAGACGACATGTTCTAGACTGAGGAAATAGGCCAGCCAGGGACAATTACCAAAGAGCTAAGCCGGGACACAGGAGAGGCCTCTTTCCTCTCTTCCTTCCACAGGCTTCTTCTGTAAGAGTTCGTTCTGTGTGGCCTCCAGTGCACAGCACAGTGCTCAGACAACACAGACCAGGCTGCGGTTCCTGAAAACAAAATCTCTCCAAAGCAGGCTTACCCTGGGTCCTCTGCGCCTTGCTGTCTCCGGGGATGGAGCTGACAGCAGGCTCCTGGTTCCGACTCAGGACTTTCTCATCCTTGCTGAAGACAATCTCTGGTAACTGGGTGCCAGCTTCTGATGGGGGTCTGATCTTGACTCTACACACGGAAGACAGAAAGGACAGTTCAGAGCAGTGTGCCAGCCTTCATTACACATTACACTTCATTCCAGCTCTGTCTTTTCATTTGTTTTCAAGACAGGGTTTCTCTGTGTAGTCCTGGCTGTCTGGACTCACTCTGTAGACCAGGCTGGCCTCGAACTCACAGAGATCCGCCTGTCTCTGCCTCCTAGACAGCTTGGATTAAGGCGTGCACCACTGTGCCCAGTTCCCTTAAGGATTCTTTTTTTTTTGGGGGGGGGGGACAGGGTTTCTTTGTCCAAACGTGCTCAGATAACTAGTGAAAAGAGACACAGAAGATACAGCCTCTACAACACAGTCAGGTGAAGTCCAGAGAACTGTGAGAGGCGCTGAGCACACTGTTTTTGTTTTTGTTTTCCGAGACAGGGTTTCTCTGTGAGGACACTGTTAATTACTGGCCTAAAAGCTATTTCCAACTTTCCCCATCTTTTTGTTTCACAGATTATGTGTTTGTGTGTGCACATGTGAGTTTATGTGTTTGTGTGTGCACATGTGAGTTTATGTGCACTATATGATGCAGGATCCTGCAGAGGCCAGAAGAGGGCTTTCAACCCCCCCTCCCACCCCTCACACCCCCCCCTCCGCAGTAACGTTACAGGTGTTTGTGAGCTGCTTTGTGAATACTGAGAACCACACGTGGGTCCTCTGCAAGACTAGTGAGTGGATTTAAGCACTGAGCATCTATCCAGTACCCGCTCTCCTCCTTCTACCCCCGCTCTCAAGTGTAAACTGTTTCATTAGTCAACTGGAAAACTAGACAGTCCTGCAGTCCAGGAAGGTATTAACTGACTCCTCTTCCCCATCACCACCTGCTCCAGCACCACCCTCGCCTTTCTTGGCATTCTTCCTCTTCACTCGGCCTGGGCGGCCACCACCATAAGGAGAAGGGAGGGAGGAGTCAGTGTGTTTCTGCGAGTCCAGCGGACAGTGAAGGACGGGACGTTCAGCACCTGCTTGTGGACCCGATATGAAGCTCACTGGGAGCTTCCTCTGTCTGAAAACAATCTGCACACTGTGTTCTTCACTTGCAGCCCTTTGAAGGCTCCCTCAGCAATTATGCACGGGCCAGAGAGCTAGCTCATCAGGACAAGCACTGGTGGCTTAGCCTGACAGCCTGACTTCAATCCCTGACGCCTACACAGTGGAGGCCTCCCACAAACTGCTCTCTGACTGCCATATGCTCCGACCAGCACACGTAAGTAATTAAGTGTAAGAAAGAGAGAGGTTACATACAAGTTGGGGTGGCAGGGCCATGGAGGTGCTTCTTCCAAATTATGAAGACATGAACTTGATCCTCAGAACCCATGTGTAAAAGTGAGGCATGTGATGTTGGCCTGCAATGCTAGTGCTGGGGGGTGGAGACAGGAGGACTCCTCAAGTTTACTAGCCAGCTAGTCCAGGTAAATCAGCAAAGATTCGGGCTCAGTGAGAGATTCTTCATCAAGAAAACAAGGCAGAGCATGGTGGTGTATACCTTTTTCTTTCTTGTGGTTTT